>JAQSVV010000490.1:12500-612500 GCA_036375495.1 Agrotis segetum | reverse complement strand
AGAACCCAGCCTCGTTAGCAGCGCGGCCCCAGTGTAAAATGCAGTATGACGTTCACTATGCTAATAACATTAACGTTTCGCGACACCTCAAGTCTCTCGATGACGAGCTCGTCAAAGCGTACATCTTTCTCATAGAGAATAGTGTAGCTGGCTACTTTTGGTAATAATGATATAATTGGACGTAAATTAACTAGAAAATTGTAACACTCACTTTTTGTTCCAATTCTTTGGTGTATTTCTTTCCTCGTTTCGCGCATAAGTCTTTCAATATTTTGTGGTACTGTGATTCGGAGTCTGTAATAATGAATCATCATCACTAACCTGTTTTGGTCCCACTGCTGGGACACAGGCCTCCTCCCTGTGAGAGGCTGAGGCCATAATCCACCATGCGAGCCGAGCGCTAGCTACTTACTCGTATTAGCATAAATCCTAACTTAAAGAAAGATTTAGGAATAGCAAAGGCTCAGGATAATCTTTTTCTAGATTCCGCATAAAACCGGGCACATCGCAATCGCGGCTGTAAGACCCCTCTTTGAGGAGTGGCTGAATAGGCGTCACGGCGTCCTGACCTGCCGCATGACGCAGGTCCTCAACGGACATGGAAGTTTCGGGAGGTAGTACCTGTGTCTAATGAGGAAAGAGGAAACGCCTGGGTGTTACCACTGCGAGGATCGCCCTGAGGACACGATAGCGGTGGAGCAAAGCACCGCCGTGTCCTCACGGCGACGATAGGCGGAGACCTCTCGCGGCCGGCATTGGTCGAGGCCATGTACAACGTGTAAAAAAAAGAAGAGAGAGAAAAAAACCAATTTGCTCAATAAATATCATTTATCATGCTGCGGGACGAGACGGAGTGGGAAGCGGTCGCCTCCTTCTGCGACAGTCTTGCTCGCAAAGGAAGACGGGCCGCGTGAGGGAAAGGATAGCGTCCTCCCTCCATCCCAGCCGATGTAATTGACGCTCACAGCGACAGACGTCGGCAGACTCTGGCCACTATAGGCGCGGGCATGTGGGCGGCGAGTAAAATGCCACTCGCTTTCCGACCATGGACCATGCCCGGGTCGACGGCACGTCGTGTTCCACGAGCGCCTCAAAGAGTGTTAGTTCAATGAGCCAGGGTCGCAGGACTTACGAATTACCGTGCCCCTGGCACGTAAAGGGTTATTGAAGGACACCGTGGAGTTTAATCAGTACGAGTCTGACAGCCTCTACCGCCGTGCCCTGGCTGAGAGGACTCATTTGAAGATCACAACACGTTAAAAAAAAAAAAGTAGAAGTGAAGAGGTAGGCCGTCATTCTATCAAATTAGTCAATATATCTAACTAGCGACCCACCCCGGCTTCGCACGGGTGCAATGCTGATACTAAATACACTACAGAAAAACGGCTTCGCACGGGTATAAAATATGCCTATGTGATTAAAATCGATTCAGTAGTTTTGATTTATTCATTACTGCCCGTGGCCCGCACGCGTTAAATTTGGAGTAAAACAATCCCCCTTTCCCTATACCATGAAGATTTCCTGCTATCTTTGCAATATCTAAACTCATACACTATATTTTTACTTATTTACTTTTTACATTTTATTTATTTATAGGCACGCTCTTGCCGCACCGGGCGGCCGGCCGGTACCGCCGCAAACGCTACGTCCCGCAATTTTTAGGGTTCCGTAGTCAACAAGGAACCCTTATAGTTTCGCCATGTCCGTCCGTCCGTCTGTCCGCAGTTTAGCTCAGAGACGCACAGCACTAGAGAGCTGTAATTTGGTGTAAATATACGGATTTGTTGTGCCGAAAAAGTGGTAAAATAAAATCTCGAAAAATATTTTTTTTTAGGGTACCTCCAGTACTTACACGTAAAGTAAGGATTTTTTTTTTCTCGCGTACCCCTTAGTATGGGGTATCATTAAATAGGTCTTTAAAAAATATTGATAGTTTCCATTAACAATTTTTTGATAAAAAAATTAGTTTGTGAAATATTAAGCTTTAAAGTGTTAAATTTTGCTCGACTCGAGTGTCCCCCCCCTCTACCAGCTAAATGGTTATGTTTGGGGGTGTGAAAAAATTCACAATAGTAGTATATATAACGAAGTTTAAAAGAAAATTGTCATGACTAAGTAGGCTTTACAACTTTACGAGTAATAGTCGACCAACTTATAAAATGTACTTGGATTACATATTTTCTTAAACAAAATGTATCGGATTCAACTGCAAATGTAAGTTTGTCAACTTTATATTTACAGCTTTAATAGGTATGTTTTTACGGTATGTTTTTTGGGGATAGGTAGGTTTTTATCGTCAACTATTTTTAACTAACTTCAAAAAAAGGAGGAGGTTCTAAATTCGTATTTTCCCCGATTTCTCAAAGACTCCTGGACCGATTTTGAAAATGCTTCTTTTTAAAATTAAATTCAGCGAATCAGTTTAGTTAGTTCGCATAAGTATTTTGATGGGCAATTACGGAACCCTACACTGTGCGTGGCCCGACACGCACTTGGCCGGTTTTTTAAATCAGTAATATCTTCGAAAATATTCACATAAATCATAGTGTGAAATGCCATATAGATCTATATTAAATGAACAATGTATTCAAGGTATTTAATTGGTTAAGGATTAATGCTGTATTGGTTAAATAAAATCGCTACCAAAATTAGCCATTACTTGTCGTAAAAAGTAAATGACAAAAAAAGTTATTGTGGGTTATCCCTATGAGATAGACATATATATCACGGACTTTTCTGTAGACCTTTTCAATGTGTACAATACTTAGTACATTATTTTGATAAAACTCGTAGGGTTCAGCCTGCGTTTGCAATGTAAGCGGAAAAAATTTAATTATTTACGACATCACATTAGAAACCTCAAAAATTAAAGTACTTCTCCACTATTTAATGGATGTTACTATACATATAAACCTTTCTCTTGAATCACTCTATGTATTAAAAAAAACCGCATCAAAATCCGTTGCGTAGTTTCAAAGATTTAAGCATACAAAGGGACATAGGGACAGAGAAAGCGACTTTGTTTTATACTATGTAGTGATGAAATAGACAGTTCTAAATATCACAAATTACGGACAGACAAAGGACTTACCCCCTCTCCCTCCCCTCTCAAAATGGTGAAGGAAAACATCGTGAGGAAACCAGCATGTCCTAGAACCAAAAATCTGAAGACATTGTGACATCCACCAAACC
Source organism: Agrotis segetum (assembly GCA_036375495.1). Lineage (NCBI taxonomy): Eukaryota > Metazoa > Arthropoda > Insecta > Lepidoptera > Noctuidae > Agrotis > Agrotis segetum. The sequence continues at coordinate 609,308 of JAQSVV010000490.1, read as the reverse complement.
GCACTGGGCCCGCGTGGTGGACCAAGGCCCACTCCCTCTCACAGAGAGGAGGCCTGTGTATTTGCGGCCTGTGTGATAAAGGCTGATGATGAAAGGACTTACCGATGATAGTGCCGTCCATATCAAAGAGGCAATGAGTTACCTTCTTATAATGCTTCGTTTTCTGGCACGCCGTCCTGCTGAAATGCAAGGCCGATGAAAAAAAATCGACCGGGGCATGTTCAGACCAGAAAAGCGGGGCATTGTAAGAAGTATTGCATAAACTGGGAATTTTTGTTAATAAAAAAATACTGGTTTTTTGTTGAAAGTGACGTTTGTGTTTGGTGGTTGTATTTTGTGTTGTACATAGATTTTTGACACGCGTGACAGTTTGATTGTTTATGATTTTAGGGTTCTGTAAGCTTGTAAGGCGATCGCTTGTGTTTGTGCTTCTATCACAGTAGTTTCTCGAAAATAGTTTTTTTTTTTTACGTGGTAAAATCATCAAATGAGTCCTACTACCCATGGCAGGGCGAGAGGGACAGTCAGACTCGTACTGACTAAAATCCACGGTGTCCTTCAATAGCCTTTTACGTAGGTTCCGGGGTAATGAAATAAGTCCCGCGACCCCGGCAGGCTTTGGCCCCGATTTTGCTGACGCTCTTTGAGGCGCGCGTGGAACACGACGCGCCGTCGACCCGGGCATGCTCCAGGGTCGGACAGCGAGTTGCCCTTTACTCGCCGAGTCCATTTTTTTTTATCGTTGTAAATTCATCAAATGATTCCTCCGACCCCGGGCAGGGCGGGAGGGACTGTCAGACTTTTACTGACTAAAATGCACGGTGTCCTTCAATAGCCCTTTCTGTTCCGGGGTCACGGTGAGGAAATAATCCCGCGACCCCGGCAGGCTTTGGCCCTCTGAGAGGGGGCCCCGTCAGTGTGGTCCATGGTCGGGCAGCGAGTTGTCCTTTACTCGCTGCCCTCATAACCGCGCCTACGGTGGCCGGAGATCATCTGCTGAGGTCCGACGCCGCGGGCGCCTACCACTGCGGTTGGAGCGGAGGGAGGACACTGTCCTCTCTCGCTCGCGGCCCGCCACCTCCTTCACGAGCATTACTGCCTCGCAGAAGGAGGAGACGATTCCCAAACCACTACAACTCCTGTGCGCCAGAATCAACAGTGGCAACCACCAGAAAAGCGCGAGACAATGAAGCTCGACCTATGAGATGTCATTCTTAAAAAAAAAAGGTTTATAATACTCGTACATCGTGAATTTCATTCATCATTCGGAACCCACTTCAAGCGACTTCTGTTCGCACTTGACCGATTGTTTGTAATGTCAGTTATGTAACAATTATCATAAAAGGAGTTTGAGATCTCTAAAGCCATGGAATAAGGCTCAATACACCAGACCCGAAGCCACCTAACAAGCCGATTCGTATCGGCTTGTTAGGTGAAATATAGCAAATAGGTACTAGTATCTATTATTTTCATTTATCATAAACAAAATATGAAAAGATAAATCAAAAAATAAATAAACGCCTACAATTTTTTTCCGCGCAATTTCAACTCACGCCAAACAGACAAAGTTTGTAAGCCGCAAGGCGAATCCGGAATTCAGTTCGTAAAATTCAAAGTTTCTATAGCTGGGTACTCACTTAACAGCGTAGCACGTAACGTATCAGATACGGTATCACCTGCAAGTGGGTACGGCTCGTCCGAGCACATTGCGAGCCGCCTTTGTGTTTGTATGATTCGCTGAGAGGCGGTATCACTGCGAACTTACAGCGAGCGGTTCGCAGCGGGCTCGTGCCTACGTACTCACTTGATACCGTATCTGATACGTTACGTGCTACGCTGCTAAGTGAGTACCCAGCTTATTGTAGCGATCCTGAGCTTGAGGCCACATAACACCGCTAGTTTAAGGACGCTCGGAAGCCGAATATTACCGGCTTATGATAAGGATAGAAATATGAAATGCGTACGCCAGAACGAGATGGAATGATACTGGACTTCGTATTTCGTTTAGATAGTATTCTTTGGATGACAGATTCACATTAGTTTTGGTTCGTGCTTATTTTTTTTTGGATTTATTGTTTTCACCTGTCCATTTGCTTTGATTTGGTATTGTTGAAATTTATAAGTTTCGCGTAGTTAGCGCATTAATAACAAAGTTAGTTCGGTTCAATGGTATTGTTTGGTAAGTGTTCAGTGTTCACCGTAATGGTAGTTTCGAAGTTTTAACTAGATGTCGTTGTGCAATTTCGTCACGATCCTGAATCGCGGTGTTAAGGTGTGTAAGCAGCACACAACCTATTAGAGGTTGACCTGCGATGATGCCACCGGCTCTCTGCCTGCGCCGCTACCGGCTCGCTCTGGAAAACGGGGCAGGCGAGAGCCACTCTTCCTTGCAGGTGCGTCGTAAGCCTGCGTCCCTGCCGCTGGTCGCCTTCTGCCGGGCCTCCCCCAGGTAACTGGGGGTCTCACCTGGCAGGGGCGGACCGCCGGGACGCAGTGAAGCAAGCGGCACTGCCGACAGTGCCGTGGCGCGCCTGTAAGCAACGATGAGCAGCCACACACCCCGGCGCGCGTCACATAGTACGCGCGCCCGTAGGATTTTACTACGGCTATACGCCACCCCAGCGCGTGTGCCTGTTGTTGCAGGCACAACACCCCGATTCCGCGGGAAAAAGGACCTGGTCCATACCCGCCAGCCGCGCCCCCTTACGGGGACGCAGCGACTACTCGCACGGCGAGATGCCCGTATCAAAAAAAAAAAAAAATTCATGGAAATTGATAATAATTTGAGTAACCGACTGCAGAAATTAAGGAGGAGGTTACTCTGGTTACCCAAATTGTCCTTAAACTACGTTTGTTTGTTTATTATTTGTTCGCGGCATAACTTCAACGTTTATGAACCGATTTTGATGATTCTTTTTTTGTTGGAAAGAAGATGTATTAATGGTGGAAACTTGATATGTGGAAATCAGGGTTTGATGATAGAAGATAAGAGAAATCGAGTGAGACTTTCAAAAATCGTAGGGGCGACTATTATGTTTCTAAGTTTTTTCATTACGTTTTGGGCCGGGTTCTCTTTCAAGAATATTTACCCTACGCCACTGCAATACACACGTACGGCAACGACACGACAACGACGATAGTGACTGATGTGGATGGCTGCTTATTTTGTTGTATACCTAGTGGGAGGCCTGCCTACGCCTCCGTGGTCGCCACTCGAGAACTTTTCTTCCCCATCGGTTGTCAGTTTTACGAGCGATGTGGCCTGCCCATTGCTACTTCAACTTGCAAATTTTATGAGCTATGTCAGTGACTTTGGTTCTTCGCCGAATATCCATGTTCCGGATTTTATCCCGCAAAGAAACTCCAAGCATAGCTCTTTCCATTGCTCGTTGAGTGACTCTTAGTCTCTTCAAAAGACCAGCAGTGAATGAGACCAAGATACTAACGAATCATAACCCGAGAATGAGACTCAAAACGTTGGAATTCAATAAAAAAAAAAAACTAAATAGTGACGTATTGCCAATTTTAAAAGCGTCGCATATCGTACCATCAATTTAAATTAACGTTACAAAAAAAGGAGGAGGAGGAAGTCGTGTCTAAATATTTACAGCCGCACAGGCCGATCTTCCGAGTTAAGCCGCGCTTGGCGAGATTGGTCTCTGGATGGGTGACCATCTGTCATAGCGAGTTTCCTCCGTGCCTCATCGGAAAGCATGTAAACCTGTTGGTCCCGGTTGTTATTCGTAGATCTTTGACAATCGTTACTGTTAGGCCCCTCATCCACCAAAGCGGAGAGGAGAGGAGATGTGTTTGAATAAAACAATCAGATGTCCACATCTCCTCTCCTCTCCGCTTTGGTGGATGACGGGCCTTAGTCAGGAAGCTCTTAAGTCTAACAACCAGTCTTACCATGAGGTATCGTATTACCCGGTTACTGGTTGTGGAGGTCCGATAGACAGTCGCTCCATGTAAAATACTGATATTCAGCTGCATCTGGTTCGACTGGAAGCCGACCACAATATAGTTGTGAAAAGGCAGGCAGGTGATGATACTCGTACATATAACAAAAAAAAAAATCGGCCTATGAGGTCGAATTTTTGTTTTCATTATCATACGAGTATAATGACGGTAATTACAATAAATTAATATTATAGGCCTTTTGATTATCCGGGTTTCAATTATTTAAATTCAATTGAATTTGAAAACCTTGTCATTTATTTCCTGAAAGAAAGACGTACTAACTAATTGGTATTTACAGGAATTTATTCCCCAATTTATACTAGAAAAAGCAATTTTTAGGGTTCCGTAGTCAACAAGGAACCCTTATAGTTTCGCCATGTCCGTCCGTCCGTCCGTCCGTCTGTCCGCAGTTTAGCTCAGAGACGCACAGTACTAAAGAGCTGTAATTTGGTGTAAATATATGGATTTGTTGTGCCGAAAAAGTGGTAAAATAAAATCTCGTAAAATATTTTTTTTAGGGTACCTCCTGTACTTACAGGTAAAGTGAGGATTTTTTTTCTCGCGTACCCCTTAGTGTGGGGTATCATTAAATAGGTCTTTAAAAAATAATGATAGTTTCCATTAACAGTTTTTTGATAAAAAAATTCGTTTGTGAAATATTAAGCTTTAAAGTGCTAAATTTTGCTCGATTCGAGTGTCCCCCCTCCCTCTACCAGCTAAACGGTTATGTTTGGGGGTGTGAAAAAATTCACTATAGTAGTATATATAACGAAGTTTAAAAGAAAATTATCATGACTAAGTAGGCTTTACAACTTTACGAGTAATAGTCGACCAACTTATAAAATGTACTTAGATAAATGTTTTCTTAAACAAAATGTATCGGAAAACATGCTCTTCAACTGCAAATGTAAGTTTGTCAACTTTATTTTTACAGCTTTAATAGGTATGTTTTTACGGTATGTTTTTTGGGGATAGGTAGGTTTTTATCGTCAACTATTTTTAACTAACTTCAAAAAAAGGAGGAGGTTCTAAATTCGTCGTAATCTTTTTTGATAAGTATTTTCCCTGATTTCTCAAAGACTCCTGGACCGATTTTGAAAATTCTTCTTTTTAAAATTAAATTCAGCGAATCAGTTTAGTTAGTTCGCAGAAGTATTTTGATGGGCAACTACGGAACCCTACACTGTGCGTGGCCCGACACGCACTTGGCCGGTTTTTTTTATTTAACTTTATACAATGAATAAATTACTTGTGAATAACGTTATGTTACTAATGTAGCTAAAAATAAAAGCTCAAAAGACGATCGAATATGACTTTGATATTCGATATGATATTACGAGTATTATGATATTATCGAATGTTTGTGTCAAGTGGCGACCTCTCGCGCCTGGCATTGGTCAAGGCCATGCTGGAGGGCGAAATGGAATGAGAAACGGTCGCCTCCTTCTGCGAAGCAAGGTAGTAAGGGAGAGGACAGCGTCCACCTCACAGCCCAGCCGCGACGGCGACGGACGTCGCAAGACGATCTCCGGCCACCGTAGGCGCAGGCGACGAATAACGGGCGATTCGCTGTCCGACCATGGACCATGCCCGGGTCGCGGGACTAATGAATACCGTGACCCCGGTACCTACGTAAAGGGCTATTGAAGGACACCGTGGATTTTAGTCAGTACGAGTCTGACAGTTCCTAGGGTGAGAGGGCTCATTTGATGAGTTTACCATGGTAAAAAAAGTGTATTGTGTCATTTCATCAAATTATTGCATTAAAAACTGGCCAAGTGCGTGTCGGGCTACGCACAGTCTAGGGTTCCGTAGTTGCCCATCAAAATACTTATGCGAACTAACTAAACTGATTCGCTGAATTTAATTTTCAAAAGAAGAATTTTCAAAATCGGTCCAGGAGTCTTTGAAAAATCTGGGAAAATACATTAAAAAAAAAGATTACGACGAATTTAGAACCTCCTCCTTTTTTTTGAAGTTAGTTAAAAATAGTTGACGATAAAAACCTACCTATCCGAAAAAAACATACCGTAAAAACATACCTATTAAAGCTGTAAAAATAAAGTTGACAAACTTACATTTGCATTTGAATAACATGTTCTCCGATACATTTTGTTTAAGCTATATGAAAATATGTTATCCAAGTACATTTTATAAGTTGGTCGACTATAATTACTCGTAAAGTTGTAAAGCCTACTTAGTCATGACAATTTTCTTTTAAACTTCTTTATATCCTACTACTATTATAAAGGCGAAAGTTTGTAAGTATGGATGTATGGATGTTTGTTACTCTTTCACGCAAAAACCACTGAACGGATTTGGCTAAAATTTGGTACACAGATAGTTTATAACCTGGATTAACACATAGGATAGTTTTTATCCCGATTTTATGTTCCCGTGGGATAATTTTCGAGTTGTAGCGGGTGAAATCGCTGGCAACAGCTAGTTATGTATACTACTATTGTCACATATTACATATAACGCACTCCATACAAAATGTTCAATACCTACCGCTTTAATAGCCTACACTTTCAAGTTGACAGACGCTGCGAACGAAAATGTGCCTTAACCATACAAACGTAAAGTAAATTTCGCTTTGAAGATGCGCGCCGCCGCGTGGAGATTCTAAATAAGAGGGCTGCCTCTGTCGACAGTGATGTTAGTACCTAGGGTTTTTTTTGACACAGTACACTTACTTTTGTACGAATTTGTTTGTGTAGCAACAATTAATAATTCAGTTTTTTTTTATCTTATTTTTTTTCCTTTTGATATTAAACATTCGATAATTCGTAATAGCGAGAGTTAGTGAAACTCGGCTGTACCTATTATTACGAGTTCATCTGCTCAATCGGAAGCCGGGAAGTAAGTCAAATATAATTATCAGCTTATCAAGATTTTATTACAGACCGCCAACGGAACAAGTGAAAATTAAAAATATACACTTGTAAAAAGAAATAAAATGGTTTTTTTTTAAATTGTCTAACACCAGAAATTTCTCCTGTGTCGTGGGTACGTTAAAAATAATCGAAACGTAAGATCGTCGATGAAAAATGTACCTACCTACAACTTTATAATAAACGACAGTATTAAATAATTAATGTTGTCGTTACATTACATTTCAACATTCATTACCTTTTCGCGTAAGAACATTTTTTCATAACAAAAAAAAACCTCCACGAGGAAAACCGTAAAAAATAGTTTTTATCTCTTCAACCATATCTTAGTATTTCAAAACTAACATCAATCCGACCGAAATATGCGTACGTGCGCGTCGCGCGACTATTGACAACCCGTTGCGCTAAGGTCTTTCTACGGACCGGCGCGCGGCGGCCGGTAGGTAGTTAGCGCGTGTAAGTACATGGAGTGCAATATCTGGTAATCTGTGCTATTGTGAATTTTTTCACACCCCCAAACATAACCGTTTAGCTGGTAGAGGGGGGGGACACTCGAGTCGAGCAAAATTTAGCACTTTAAAGCTTAATATTTCACAAACCAATTTTTTTATCAAAAAATTGTTTTTTTCTCGCGTACCCCACACTAAGGGGTACGCGAGAAAAAAACATCTCCACTTTATGTGTACAAGAGGTACCTACCCAAAAAAAATATTTTACGAGATTTTATTTTACCACTTTTTTTTCGGCACAACAAATCCGTATCACCAAATTACAGCTCTCTAGTACTATGCGTCTCTGAGCTAAACTGCGGACAGACGGACGGACGGACGGACGGACGGACGGACGGACATGGCGAAACTATAAGGGCTCCTTGTTGACTACGGAACCCTAAAAATATGTGGTACCAAAGATAATATAATACTAGGTGGTACCTACCACGAATTTTCCGCTAGATTTCGATCGCTGTGTGATTCTTGACATAGGCATAGGTATCTTTCATTCCGAAAAATAGCCACGTACTAAACATAAACGAGATTACCCGATTTTACGCGAATTATATAAATGAGAAAAATACTAAATCAATTCTAAATAAACGTGAGCGAAACCATACGCATAAGCTATAGTAGTTTATGTAAATCAAAATACACCACCAGTCTACGAGTATTATTAGCTTGAATTAGGTACCTGTTCAAACTACTAAGACTGCTAATTATAGTACTTTGGCCTTAGGTATTCTAAAAGGTGTTTGCCCGAATTTGAACACGCAAGAGAGATGCCACACGGGCGTTGCGGTTACGCTGCGTCGTCGCAAAGCAATATTTTACCGCAGTCATTGCACTGCGTCAATGCAACTGACCCCGAAATAGCAGCAACTTTGAGGAGTGGCTGGAGAAGCGTCACGGGATCCTCACCTTTCGACATAGGTCCTCACCGGACGATTCTGAAACATAACTCCGACAAACGTTTCTCCGCTGAACATTCCTGGACGGTTCGACACCAGTGTGTTTAGTGCGAGTTTTTTTACGTTGACGCGATAGTAACGTTTAACCGCGTTTGGCGCTCCTATTGGCCCGCTGCAAGGTCGTGAGAACTCTCAACCAATGAGAGCGCCAAACGCGGTTAAACGTTACTATCGCGTCAACGTAAAAAAACTCGCACTAAGCACACAGCCCCCCTAGACAAGTCGCAAACGATAATCGTTAACGCTCGGTTCTCCCCAATAGATTTTCAACCTTATTCCTTCGAGTCTTTAGTTGAAAATCTATTGAAGATTTCATGGCGTTGTTGTCATTCGTTCCAGTCGCTAACGCTTAGAAATCCTAATTAGATTTTCAACTAAAGACTCGAAGGAATAAGGTTGAAAATCTATTGGGGAGAACTGAGCGTTAACGATTATCGTTTGCGACTTGTCTAGGGGGGCTGAACCTTTCCTCGACGAACGTTTCGCTAACAGAACGATCAAGTCATGAGTATTGTGTTTCATGAAGTATTGTATAAAATGAAGCCATGTAGACGAAACCCCGCTGCGCAGGGCTTCTATTTCTGTGTTCAGGGCTTAAAGGAACCGAATCTCGGGGTGCCCCTGATGTCGGATTTAGTTACTACTATTATAATGTCAAACCATGTCTTTGTCGATGAATCGTTCTGCGGTAAAAGTTTTTGTCGTCGAAACGCCTGTGAATAAATCGTTGTGAGTTATGTTTCAGAGTGTCACCGGACACGGCAGTTACGGCAGGTTCCTGAGTCTGTTTGGGAAGAAAAATAAAGGCCTGGGTGTCACCACTGCGAGGATCGCCCGGAGAACATGGTGGAGCATACGGTGCAGGACTGCCAAGCTTGGGCAGAATGCAGCAAGCACGGAGCGACAGTTGTTTATTTTTAATAATGCTAGTGATATTTTATTGGGCATGCGAGGTGGCGGGTAAGGCGGGCGACTCGCTATCCGACCACGAACCATGCCCGGGTCGACCACGCACGCCTCAAAGAGTGTCAGCATGATGACGGGACCCCCTTTAGAGGGCTAAAGCTTGCCTGGGGTCGCGTGACTTATCGCATTACCGTGACCCTGGAACTTAAAGGGCTATTGAAGGACACCGTGGATTTTAGTCAGTACGAGCCCGACAGTCCTTCCCGTAGTACCAAGTAAAAAAGTGATATTTTTTTAACTTTTACGAACTCATATTTCACCAAAGTAAGTGCACTATACGTAATCTGTGACTATACTCGTAAATTGGCGCGTTGTGTTCCACGGTTTTAGAGGCCCAACCCAAAGCCTGCCGGAGATTGCGGGACTTAGGAATTTACCGTGTCCCCGGAACGTAAAGGGGTATTGAAGGACACCGTCTGTCACCAGGCTGTTTCTCATGAACTATCAAAAATGATATTGTCAAAAAAATAATGAAAGAGTAACAAAATGGAAACATTGATTGAGCCGTTTAAGTAATTAAAATGCTCGCATTACTGCTTGAACCTGACCTAACGACTAATTTATAACGGTTCGTAACTAAAATTATTTTAGGGTTATTCTTCAAACTGTGGTCAATTAGATATTCTGTGCTGTGGTGAAAAATATCGACATTGCTACTGTAACTATTTATTATTACAATCCTGATTTTAGGCCGCATATTCTGAGAGTTGAGAACGTCGCAAAAAGCTGACAAATATTTACAAGTTTTAATCAATTTGGCAAAGTTTCCATTTTTGACATGCATTTACAACACTAAATTTGATTTTGTAACCGTTTCAGGTGTGTTAAAGGCATTTGGAAAGTTCCCAAATGCTTTTTTTTGCGTCTAAAACTATTATATTCGGTGTTAAAAAAATGATAAGGGAATGTAATAATATTATTAATTATTACATTCCCTTATCATTTTTTTAGTGCATTACAGAGCCATATTCTTATTTTCATACAGAAACAATGCTAAATTAATAAAAGCTTGTTAATACTTGACAACAATTTGCGACGTTGTCAACTTTCAGAATATGCGCTCTTAAGTTTGGCGTCAAACAGTTTATTCTTTATTAGTACTCGGTAAGTAGATCTGTGAAGCGGGTTGCAAGTAATATTTTTCAGACCTAGGGAGAATCTCTTTCAACTGACAGAAGGTTCAAAAGTAATATCACTTTTTTTTAGCGTGGTTAAATCATCAAATGAGTCCTCCCACCCAGGGCAGGGCAGGACTGTCAGACTTGTACTGTAAAACCCTCGGTGTCCTTCAATAGCCCTTTACGTTCCGGGGGACACAGCTAATGCAACAGTCCCGCGACATCTGAGGATGGATGGAAGTTTGTAATTCTTTCACACAAAAACTACTGAACGGATTTGAATGAAATTTGGTACAGATAGTTTATAACCTGGATTAACACATGGTATACTAATAACTTTTTATCACAGTACGACATTTCTGTGGGATAACTTGTGAGTTACATACAATACAACACATCTTTTGTGCCTTCTAGTCACGATTTGGGATGTAATTTCGGATTGATGTACATATAATGTAAATATTCTATTAAAGAAAATGTTGGTTCTTCTAACCGTACAGACAGATGTGTTGCTGGGGAGTTTGTTCCACCACTTCTTCTTCCCAGCCAAAACACTAGGAAGTGTCGAAGGGGGGGCGCTTTGGGGGACTGTCTTATGTAAAATTTGACCTTCAAAAAGTGCTGATAAATCAGCCTAATTTGAATAAATGACTTTTGATTTTGACATGTGGGTGATGTCGTCGGCAAAATCAGCGCGATTTAAAACTTATTGAGAATGAACTAGTTTATTTATTTACTTAAAAGGTACACCAACAGCAAAACATACAATGCAGTAGTTCTATGTTGGTTTCATACTGTGATTGGCCTGTTGGTCTAGTGGTTAGTGACCCTGACTGCTAAGCTGGAGGTCGTGGGTTCGATTCCCACCCAGGACAAATGTTTGTGTGATGAGCATGATCATTTGTTCTGTGTCTGGGTGTAATTTATCTATAATATGTATGTATTTAGAAATATATAAGTATGTTTATCAGTTGTCTAGTACCCATAACACAAGCTCTGCTTAGCTTGGGACTAAATGGCGTTGTGTGATAGTTGTGGAATATTATATTATTATATTATATTATACGATACTAGACAGAAGTAGAATCACCCTTTTCTAGGGTTCCGTACTTATAGGGTAAAACGGGACTCTATGGCCGAGACTCCACCAAAGCTGTGCCAGTCGAGATGTGTTTTGAACAACCAATAGAATTGCGTTATTGACACAGCTCCACTCCGGCAAGCAATTCTATTGGTTGTTCAAAACACGTCTCGACTCTCACAGCTTTGGTGGAGTCTCGGCCTATTAGTTAGACTCCGCTGTGCGTCCTTCTGTCTGTCTGTCCATCTGTCACCACGCTGTAGGTAAGTATCTCATGAACTGTTAGACGCGGGACACATGGAAAAGACGTAAGGAGCAGACGCCCCGTCTCTTCTGTGTGGTTTACATACGTCGCGACCCTTCTATACATTTTGTATGAAAGAGATGCTGAAGAGACTTATGTCTCCGCCTCGTCTCCGTCTTACGTCTTTTCTATGTGGCCCGCGCCTTATAGTGAGACAGTTGAACTTTTCACAGATGACGTTTTTCTATTACCGCAAAAAAAAAAACAAAATTAAATTAATATTTAAGGGGGCTCCCATTCCAAACGTCACATTTTTTTCTAATTTTTACTAGATATTAATAAATATATAATAATAAATTAGTTTTATGTTCACGTTAAAAGTTTTTTTTATTATTATTATCAGACTAAGGTGTGTGTATTTTTTTTTATATTTTTTTTTTATTAATGGTAGGTTCGCGTTTGATCACTATCAAACGTATCATTAAATTAAAATAAAACAGTTATTCAAGGGGGACTTCCATACAAAAAGCCTAGCCTAAGTAACTGCTTATTACATCAGCTACCTGCCAATAGAAGTCCCGTCAAAATCGGCCCAGCCATTTCAGAGATTAGCCATTACAAACAGACACACAGAAAGAGACAAAAAATGTGAAAACAGTACTGTATTTATATTCGCATGCATGTAGTAAGAAACGGTTATTTCATTATGAAAAACAGACACTCCAATTTTTATTATACCTATGTATAGAAAGAATAGATTTATAGATGTACGGAATTCTTATACGCTAGCCCGAATCGCACTTTCTTTACAGTAAGAAATGAATTATGTATAAAATAGTGACGGTGAACAAATATTTAAATAACACGCATAGATGTGTTCATTTACAAATGTTACAATTAAAGTATTTATTCTAACGACAGTGGTTGGAAAGTTTAGTCTTTATTTTTGACTGTACAGTGAATTCGACAAAGTAAGTTTATTTATTCGCGTTAATTTTTAATTCGACAACATCAATTCTGGTTTTATACTGCGTTGAATATAGGTGGTCGGCTATGTTACTTAAAAAATTAATAAGTCCGAAAATTAGATTAGACTTATTTATTTACCAGTATTTTCATGTGTTATATAAACCAAAATACAGGAGGGTCAACAATTCAAAAAACCACAAAAATCACTTGGTCGATTTTTTTTTTATCCGTCGTTACGATTATTTAATTAAGTATCTACTGTTAAGTAATTATTGTGAATGCGAAGACCTCTGTGGGTCACGCTTTTTTTCAGTTTAATTAAATATTGATTGTCTGACAACAATGTCATAATAAATAACTTTTAAAGAGCAGGAAAATCCCAAACTTATTTAGTTTCAAACAATTTATTTGTCTCATCTATCTCTGATGTTTTTATTATTATTATTATTTATTTGTAATACTGTTTTCCACACGAGGTTGTCTGTTAGAAATCCCGAGAAGATCCATTATGATAGTATTATCAACATTTCGATGCAAGTACCAAAATAACTGCCGAATTTCGACCTTTGGTTATCAGTGGAGCTACATGATAACTGACAAATGCTTGCACTGACATGACAGGTCTACTTAAATATAAGTGGTTCTTTCCTCAAAAGACCATCTCAGACATTCACCTACATAGCCCTCATATGACTACCAATATAATGTCTGGCCTTGAAAGAGACTGTGACCTCTGAGTTTCTTTCGGCTGTTTCTTCTTAGAGTAGTCAGGTACGAAACACCGGCTTCATCAAGTTTGTGAAAAGACGATGAGTAAAATTGTTTATAATAAGAACCTATACTTGCAAAAATAAATATAATTTCATCATTTCATAATTCATTCGGAAGGCTTAGTATAACAAGTTGCAGTAGCAGCCCTGGGGTGCCAATATCCCGCCAGGAGTATGAATTAGGATCCCTCTGGGCACGTGGCAACCGCGGCGGTAAGACCCCTCTTTGAGGAGTGGCTGGACGTCACGGCGTAGGTCCTCACTGGACAACGGAAGTTTCGGGAGGTACCTGTGTCAGATAAGGAAGAAGGAAACGCCTGGTTGTCACCACTACGAGGATCGCTCGGAGGACACGGTGGAGCATACGGTGCAGGAATGCCCGCTTGGGCAGAGCACCGCCGTGTCCTCACGACGACTCAACGACTCTCCATCTGACCTCTAGTTCTTAGGCAGATCTCATCTTTTCCCAGAACCATGACAGAATTAGAACCCATGGACCCTGCCCAGGAGTTTGAGTTGAAGATCATGTCGCGCCAGAAAGCGATGAACGAAGCCACGGAGAGAGGAGATTCCGCTGTGCAGCAGTTCTATAAAGATGCTGTGGTGTTCATGACGGGAGGATCTGGCTTCCTGGGGAAGCAGCTCATGGAGAAACTCTTCAGGTGAGGAAGGTTGAGGAACGAAGCACGCCGGTGTTGTATCTGGGCAGTGACGTAGCGGAACAGTGTATAAGACGGGGTCGCGAGGTATGATGGGAAGTCTGGCGGAGCGGACAAACGAGGAAATATTAACCAGTAGTGGCAGTAGTATTGCACCATTGAAGAGGAGCGGAGATTTATCTACTATAATCCTATTGTAACACAATACTAACGTAGCACAAGCGCCAACAGGACGTCATTTGTTAATGGCCGCCTTCAAATTACATCCTGATGGCGCTTGCGCTACGTTAGTGTTGTGTTAAGTATACCTAAAGAGTGAATGTCCCCATTATACCTCGCGTCCCCGTCTTATACACTGTTCCCCTAACTAGCCTTTAATGCAGCATGAGCCAGCTTCTTTAACTGCCCAGGCACAGTGCACAGACCCTGTGCCCTGGGTACTGTTGGCACATTCCTATTTTCGGCATTGCATTTTACAAAATATGTAACAAACATTTGCATAATCTACAAGTTTTTCCGCGTTTATCGGCTGACCGAGAGCGTCTCGCCCTCTCACGTTAGTGTGAGACTTTCAACGAAAGGGAGTCGCGCTTAAGTTCGCAAAGAATTCTTACCCCGACTTGACACTTCCAAGAAAGCAACGAAGACCGCGGGCACAGCTAGTAATTAATATAGTTACAATGATACATAACCCTCAAGAGCACTACAATGACATGCATACATCAACATAAACTTGATAGCATTGATGTCACAAAATTCCAAGTGCGAGGCTAAGATTTAAAAAAATCTTTAAATAGGTATGCGACGTTTTACCTAACATGACACTCATTTTCACTCCCTTTTTTGTGTTTTTACTAGCTAAATTATAACATATAATTTATAAATGTAGATCAGTAACTTATTGTAAAAAAACATAGGTAGAACCTACTTTTTTTTTTGAGATCGTCTGCTGACGTCCGACGCCGCGTGCGCCTACCCGGAGGGAGGACGCTGTACTCTCTCTCTCGCGGCCCGCCTCCTCCTTCACGAGCATAGAGGTCTCCGCCTATCGCCGCCGTGAGGACACGTCGGTGCTCTGCCCAAGCGGGGCAGTCTTGCACCGTATGCTCTACTGTGTCCTCCGGGCGATCTTCGCAGTGGTGGCACCCGGGAGTTTCCTCCCTCCCTATCCGACACAGGTACCTCCCGAAACTTCCGTGTCCGGTGAGGACCTGCGTCATCCGATAGGTCAGGACGCCGTGACGTCTCTCCAGCCACTCCTCAAAGAGGGGTCTTACCGCCGCGATTGCGGCGAGCCCGAACCTCGGTTGCGACAGTCGAAGACCCCATACTGCCCTGAGATCGCGCCGGACCTCTTCCCGCCGCGCCTCGACTTGTCGGGGCTGCTGGCTTCAGCTTCGCTGGTCGCGTCCGAATTCTCGGGGCCCACGATGGGGGCAACGAGCACCGACACCCCGAGGACCACACGACACCGGCGTACAGCCTCCGGCAGGAGGCGTTTGGCCCGCTGAGATATGGCAGGAAAAAAAAAAACATATTTAGACAAATACAGTGGCTTCGCAAGATAATATACTGAGTTGGCGCGGCGCGGGCGTGGTGATGGCGGGGGCGCCACTTCTATACATTTTGTATGAAATATCAAAGAAGTGGCGTCGCACCCGCACCACACCCGCGCCTTGCCACCACCAGTCACCACTTGTATTTGTCCCGCGCCTTAGTCACAACAGCGTGACAACAGCGTGCCGTGAACGCTGCGGCGCGAGGCTGTGCTTATATGTATAGAATAGCACTGCTAGGCCCATTCCCCGTTTAAATTGACGTACCTAGACGAAGTTTGACATTTCCTATCTTTAAATAACCTTCTTTTCTATGTATTTAATCTTAGTCTACTCTATATTTTTTTTGCAGAGCAACTGAGATATCGAAAGTTTACATATTATTGAGGCCTAAGAAAGGAAAACCTATCGAACAAAGACTTAACGAAATTCTACAGGATCCTGTGAGTATTATACTATATAAAGCTCGATTTTATAATATATCACTTTGTGAGGATCGATGGATATAATATTATGTTTGTTACTCTTTCACACAAAAACAATTGAATGCATTTATAACTTGGATTGCTAAATAATCCCATCATAATGACTGGATACCTATCTACTTCTTGCACTAGTACTGCCTCGTTGGCACTACCTTGGTAACTACAGAGCAGTTCTCGGTTCGATTACCAGATCGAAAAGAGTGCGGGGCAGTGGTCCAACTGCTCTGTCCAACTAGTTAGACCATGGGCCTTCATTAGGGGCAGTTGTCCAATTTTAAAAATAGTTGCCCCGCACCCATCGAAAAAAATAGAAGTTAGATCTGAATTCGTGCCTTGTTGCCACATAACAACGTCGATTTCGCTCAGTTCGGTTTTTTTTAAGAGAATTGGCGAGAAACTCCATGGTTACTTTTTAAATAGGTATTATGTTTTAACAATGTTTTTTATGTTGTGCAATTTCCAGTTATACGACATTCTAAGAGAGAGGAAGCCTCACTTTGCCGACAGCATCGTGCCAGTGGCGGGGGACGTCGCTGAGCTCAGGCTCGGCCTGAGCGACAAGGATTGGGACATGATCACTGAACAGGTTAGCAAGGCCAATTTTCTTATTATTTTGGTAGTATCGGTAGGGTTGTCATCATTCTGAGGAGATCGTGGCCAAATAATTACAGCCACACAGGCCAATCTTTCGGCTTAAGCCGTGATTGCCGATGTTGGTCTGTGGATGGGTGACCATCTGTCATAGCGAGTTTCCTCCGTGCCTCAGAAGGCTCCTAAAGCCGTTGGACAGTCGTTACTGTTAGTCAGAAGCTGTAAAGTCTGACAACCAGTCTTACCATGGGGTGTTATGACGTAGGCATCCGCTAAGAAAGGATTTTGATCAATTCTATCCCCAAGGGGATCAAATAGGGGATGAAGATTTGTCAATTTTGTAAAAAATTCATTGTTGAGTTCCGGCATCCACGCGAACGAAGTCGCGGGCACAGCTAGTATAATAATTATAAAACTTTGCTCTTTAGGTGGACATAATATTCCACTTGGCTGCGACAACCAGATTCGACGAGAAGCTCCGAGTCGCCACAATGATCAACGTGCGCGGTGCCCGGGAGGCTCTCATGCTTGGCAAGGAATGCAAGAAACTTAAGTAAGTTATCACCATCAGTACCACCATAGATAGTACTCGAAAGTGAAGGGCTATGGAAAGAACACCGTGGATTTTAGTCAGTACGAGTTTGACAATCCCTTCAGCTCTATCCAGAGCGGAGGAAGGAGGAATCATTTGATGATTTTAAAATACAAAACAAAGACGTATAAGTACTTACTTCTCGGTAAGGTTAGTTAGTCGTATACAGCTCCCAAAAGTCTGACTTTTGGCACAGATTACTTTTGGGAGCTGTATACGATTCTCTTACTTACTGATTCCCGTTGATCTTATGGTCGTGACTGTTGAGTTGCGGGTTCTATTCCCGGACAGGCAAACAAGTGATATTGGGTTTTTCTATTACAATTTCTCAGTAAGTCACTAGCAGCTTGTAGTTTACAAATTGGCGGTATGATACTCCAGTTCGAATGTAATAATCTGAAATGAGAAAAAAACGAAATGTATTAAATTTACGATACCTCATGTTAAACAAGCGGAAACTGTTATACGATAAAGGATCAAGAATTAAAACGGAAGATACATGTCAGTCTTTTTAGGCATAACCTTGGATAATAAACTTCAGTGGGGTCCCCATATAGAAAAGGCAAAAAAACTGAGCTCTGCAGCATTCGCCGTTAGAAAAATTCGGGACTTGACAGATTTAGAGACAGCGCGTTTAGTTTACTTTAGTTACTTCCACAGTGTGATGTCGTACGGTATTCTTTTATGGGGAAATGCCGCCGATATTCAAACAGTTTTTGTATTGCAAAAACGGGCAATTCGTTCCATTTATAAATTGAGTCCCAGAAGCTCCCTCAGAGAAAAGTTTAAGGAGATTAATATATTGACTGTGCCCTCTCAATTTATTTATGAAAACCTTTTGTACGCACATAAAAATATTAATCTTTTTAAAAAATATAGTGATATTCACAATATTAATACGAGGAATAAAGATAAATTTATTGTTCCAGCAACGCGGCTCAAAAAAATAGGGATTTCGTTTAGATGTCAATGTATACGTTTCTATAATAAACTTCCCGGCCCTATTCAAACGCTAAGTGTTAATAAATTCAAATCATATATAAAACGAAATTTATCCAAGAAAGCTTATTATAGTATAAATCATTATTTAGAGGATAAAAAGGCATGGGAATAAGCTGCTCCAATTAAATTCACTCAATGTTTTCTTTTATACAATTTTTTTTTTTTTTTTTTTTTACTTTTTTACTTTATTTTGACATTTTATTTTATTTTTACTCATTTTATTTTTAATTTTGACATGTTTTTATTTTATACACTTTGACATTTTATTTATACTTCTCTTTTATTTTTATTTTGACATTGTATTTTTTTTTTTTTGGTTTGACATGATTACTTTGTAATTTATTTATATTTTTACATATTTTGACATTTTCTATGTCATCTGTTTTTTATGTTTTATTTTATATTTTTTTTTTTTTTATTATTGTTGACATGAATTACTTTGTAATTTTAATTTTTTCTATTTTTTATGATTTGCTAGCTTGTGAATATGAGAACAAATGTGGGTTACATTTTATTCTACTTTTTTTTATTATTATTTTCTTGCGGTAATTGTCTGACAGTTTGAGTTATTTATGCGGCCTACCCAAATGTCCTTTCTTTGGTATTGTTCGTCGTTTCGTTGAGCTCCTTGTGTTATGAGTTGAGCTACACGGTAACTGACACATGCTTGCACTGACTGGACAGGCCCACTCAAATCTGTGTGGTTCTTTCTTCAAAAGACCACCTCAGACACCTGCATGGTTCTCATATATCTGATTCAATACAAAATTGTCTGGACTTTAAAAGAGACTGTGACCTCTGAGTTTGTTTCGGATGTTTCTTCTCAGAGTAGTCAGGTACGAAACACCGGCCTCATCTTGAATAAAAATAGTGTCTATGACGTGTAAAAGAGTTTGAGAAAACCAATTTGCTGAATAAATATCATTTATCATTTATCATTTACTTACTGATTCCCGTTGATCTTATGGTCGTGATTGTTGAGTTGCGGGTTCTATTCCCGGGTCAGGCAAAAAGTGACATTGGGTTTTTCTATTACAATTTCTCAGTAAGTAACTAGCAGCTTGTAGTTTACAAATTGGCGGTATGATACTCCAGTGTTTCTGAAAGCACGTTGCCGTTGGTCGTGCGCCTGATGATCTCTCTACGGTCATGTCAGTTTGCCGTCCCATCATACTGTGTAAGTAAAGGAACATAGAGTGCAACTGTCACTGCACGCACACTTGTGCACTATATAAATCCCGAGTAGATGGCCAATCTCCACTGAGATTGGCAGTTCGCCAACATTAGTTAGGAAGACTGTTACTGATTCATAAGCTGTTCCTTCCAGGTCTTACGTCCACGTGTCCACAGCTTACTCCCACGCATGCGAGAACCTCATCAATACAGAGGTCCTGGAGGACTTCTACAAAAGCCCCATTGACCCTGAGACTCTCATCCAGCTGGCTGAAGATGTGGACGAGGAGAGGCTCAATGCTATTACTCCGAGGTAAGTTTTCTTTTCATATCCGTGACGCTTGGTGGTAGAACCCCTAGGGTCTGACTAGTTGGCAACCATGGACTTGCGTAAGTCAAGAAGCTTTCGTCTACGGACAGTTCTTCTTGAAGGATCATTGTGTACATCCATACACACGTCTCACCGATACCTCTGATTCTTTAACTGAAGAAACAAAGGTTCCTCCAACTTTCTCGCGACTTCGGCAGATGTTAGCTGAAGGATTTACGGTGTACCTAAACACATTTCACCCAAACCCCTTAAGCCTCCGAACCAGCACCCTTCCTACTTTCACCGTGCCATCAGACAGGCTGTATGCTTTTTTGTTTGTCTACCTTATAGCATACAAACCACCATCTAATCAGCATCGTGTCCTTGATTTCAGCCTAATAAAGAACTGGCCGAACACATACTCCTTTGGCAAGGCAGTCGCTGAGGAGACCGTCAAGTACTTGTGTGGTGACTTGCCTCTTTGTGTCGTGAGACCAGCAGTCGGTAAGTAACGCTATTCAATTAAAAATCGCGTCTGCGATTCCTGAAGAGGAGCTCTTACCCTTCACCCATATTCCACTAGTAAGTTAAAGACTATAGGGTAAAGCCAATCGAGCACGGAATCTAGACCTTAATGGCTGGTACTGAGATTTTGAATTGACAGTGGGTTAAGCAATCTGACGGGACCTCCTTAGAGGGCCAGAGCCTGCGAGGGTTGCGCAACTGACTCATCAGGTAACCGTGCCCAAGGAACGCAAAAGTCTATTGAAGGATCACCGTGGATTTCCAATACCAGTCTAACAGTCCCTCCCGTCCCGCCCTGGGTGGGAATTATTTGATTTAGCCACGACAAAAAAAACCTGTTCCTCATTTTACCAAATAATAACGTTAATGTTCTGTTTCAGTCGTCTGCGCTCAAAGAGAACCTCTACCAGGGTGGGTGGATATGTCCAACATCTACGGAGCCAGTGGTGTAAGTATCTTATGCTTATCCTAAATATTACATGCAGGTCTTCTCCCGTCTATGGCAGCTTTTATTCTACCGGCAGGCCTGGCGCACTCCGCGGTGTAGGTATGAAACTGCAAGCACACGGAACGCTTGAGGGAGAGCAAATCCTTCGTCACTTCATGCTCCATTTAACTGCTTGATGCTCAAAACAAAAAGCGAATAAGAGTCGTGGAGTCGAAGCGTGTCCGACGTAAAATAAAGAGTGCGGTGAGTGGGCTTAAGCAATCGACAGCTTAAGCAATCAGTAAATGCCAGGCAACTGCTTCGTCGCACTGTTCACCCGAAGCAGTTCGACTGCTCGAGCTTCTAGAATTGTAGGCAGTCGATACCTGCTGACTGCTTCAAGCAGTCAGTGTATGGCCGCTTTTACTCGTGCTAACTTAGCAGGCAGATATGATAATGCTCTTCTTAACTTTCCAGATCGTCCTGGGTCCAGGCATAGGCTTAATGCACGCGATTTTATGCAGAATGGACATCAATATTGGTCTCATACCGGTGGACTTTGTGAACAACGCCATCATCACGTCGGCGTGGGAGACTGCTAAGAGATCACGTCCTGTGGAGGAGACGCCGAAGATCTACACTGTTGGTAACAGCAGGAACCCAACGCTTTGGAGTAAGTGCTCAAACATACTGCGAGCCTTATTTTTTTTCAGCGTTTGTTCCACGCGGGCAATGTCTCGGGTTATCCATTAGTGTTATAAATACTATAAGCTTTTTTATATTTCCTAAAAATAAGAAAATAATCCTACGGGGCTGAGAAAGGGGCCACTCAACACGTGGGGGCGTATATCATTTATTTTTCTGATCAGCAGAGGGCACAGCGGCGGAGCGGGCTTGCGGACGGTGAGTGATGGGTAGCTCGCTGTCCGACCAAGGACCAAGCCCGGGTCGGTGGCGCGTCGTGTTTCGCGCCAAATGCCTGCTGGGGTCGCGGGTTTTTTCTTAACCCAGGTTACCGTGGCCCCGGAACGTAAAGGGCATAGGAAGGAACACGGGTGGATTTTAGTCAGTAAGGGCTTGTCCAGAAAGGGCGCGAATCGCGCGAATCACGCGCGAGTCGAGGGTCTGGCGTTATGCACGCGATTTACGCGCGTATTTTGAATTCGCGCGATGCTTGTGGACGCGATGTATTCGTGCCTAGTATCTCAATAGCGCGCGAATGAATTCGCGCGAAACGTTTCGCGACGAATTCGCTTCGTCTGGACAAGGTCTAAGAGTCTGACAGTCCCTTCCGCCTCACCCAGGGCTGGAGGACTCATTTGATGATTTCAACACCTAAAAAAAAAATGCTTTTGTTCCACGCTGGCAATGTCTCGGGTTATCCATTAGTGTTATAAATACTAAAACCTTATCCAGAATGTAATGAACCCTTTCCTGAAAACCGCAAACCTCAAAATCGGTTCAGCCAAGCCCAAGATAATCGCGGACAAACAAACATACAGGATACAGGTGGAACTGAGAATCTACTTTTTCTGGAGTTTTCAAAATAAAAACCAACTTGGACGTTTGTATGGCTTATTTTTTTATTAAAATTTAATTGTACATCCACAGGAAATCTCGTGAACACGATAGAAACCATCGTCAAGTCTAACTTCGCCAGTCCAGCGGCAGTCATGTACACTTTTGCCTGGAAAACTTCTAACAAGACCCTGTTCTGGATCTATACCTGGTTACTGCATCTCATACCAGGGTATATACTAGATGGAATATGTCTCATTCTTGGCAAGGAGAGAAGGTAAGGAGAGGCTTTAAACTTAAATTAGGTTTTTATCGTTAGATATAGCCGCACAGGCCGACCTTACGGGTTAAGCCGTGTTTGCTCTGTGGATGTTGACCATCTGTCTTAGCGAGTTTCCTCCGTGGCTTGGAAAGCACTTAAAGAGCCGTTCGTCCCGGCTGTCACTTGTAGATCTTGGACAGTCGATACCATTAAGACTACTACACACATGCCGCGCGAAGCCGCTAAGCAGTCACATAGAACACCGCTTGTATGCCAGGAACGAACTGACACGGGCACACCCTGGCGGCCATACCGGCGGCTCCTTCGTGTTGCAAAGCCAGCTTTGAATGCCGCCGGGCACACATAGTCCGGTCAATTTAGACCAAACAAGTGCGTGTCGGGCCACGCACAGGGTAGGGTTCCGTAGTTGCCCATCAAAATACTTATGCGAACTAACTAAACTGATTCGCTGAATTTTATTTTAAAAAAGAAGAATTTTCAAAATCGGTCCAGGAGTCTTTGAGAAATCAAGGAAAATACATAAGAAAAAAGATTACGACGAATTTAGAACCTCCTCCTTTTTTTGAAGTTAGTTAAAAATTGTTGACGATAAAAACCTACATAAACCCAAAAAACATACGTGTTAAAGCTGTAAAAATAAAGTTGACAAACTTACATTTGCAGTTGAAGAGGATGTTCTCCGATACATTTTGTTTAAGAAAATATTTATTCAAGTACATTTTATAAGTTGGTCGACTATTACTCGAAAAGTTGTAAAGCCTACTTAGTCATGATAATTTTCTTTTAAACTTCGTTATATATACTACTATTGTGAATTTTTTCACACCCCCAAATATAACCGTTTAGCTGGTAGAGGGGGGGGACACTCGAATCGAGCAAAATTTTGCACTTTAAACCTTAATATTTCACAAACGAATTTTTTTTATCAAAAAACTGTTAATGGAAACTATCATTATTTTTTAGAGGCCTATTTAATGATAACCCACACTAAGGGGTACGCGAGAAAAAAAAATTTCTCACTTTACGTGTAAGTACAGGAGGTACCCTAAAAAAAAATATTTTACGAGATTTTATTTTACCACTTTTTCGGCACAACAAATCCGTATATTTATACCAAATTACAGCTCTCTAGTACTGTGCGTCTCTGAGCTAAACTGCGGACAGACGGACGGACGGACGGACGGACGGACGGACATAGCGAAACTATAAGGGTTCCTTGTTGACTACGGAACCCTAAAAATGAGAGTGAAGTTACATAAAGTCCCAGCAAGCTGAATTTCTGTGAAGTTGTTCAAAACATAATTATAAACAATGTCTAGAAGTTCCCCATCATTCCCCTGTAAGGAAAAAAAAATATTCAAGGTCAAAGGTAAAAAAAATGAGCTTTTCGCGATTTTCAGCAAAACGGTAAGTTTTATCATTAAAGTACCTACCTCGGACAAAAATTGTAGATCATAAAATTATCTATAAAAATGTATTAATACTTTTTTTCTTACGAGCCACCGTTTCTGAGATAGGATAGATAACGATTCAAAAAGTTATAAAAGTTGTTATCGTCATAATATGCATACGTTTCCACGCCACCTATGAGGTAGTGTCCTTAACCTCAGTTCCTGCTCACCAACATCTTTTTCGAGTATATTACCAAGTTCAAGTGTGGTTTGGTTATCAGCTAGACCCTAAAGACTGGGGTTGGAAGTTGGTCAACAATATAAATATTAGAGCCAGTTCAAACTTTACTTCCACCTGCGCCGGAAAAACTGCTGAACACTATTTTTAGGGTTCCGTAGTCAACAAGGAACCCTTATAGTTTCGCCATGTCCGTCCGTCCGTCCGTCCGTCTGTCCGCAGTTTAGGTCAGAGACGCACAGCACTAGAGAGCTGTAATTTGGTGTAAATATACGGATTTGTTGTGCCGAAAAAGTGGTAAAATAAAATCTCGAAAAATATTTTTTTTTAGGGTACCTCCAGTACTTACACGTAAAGTGAGGATTTTTTTTTCTCGCGTACCCCTTAGTGTGGGGTATCATTAAATAGGTCTTTAAAAAATATTGATAGTTTTCATTAACAATTTTTTGATAAAAAAATTAGTTTGTGAAATATTAAGCTTTATAGTGTTAAATTTTGCTCGACTCGAGTGTCCCCCCCCTCTACCAGCTAAACGGTTATGCTTGGGGGTGTGAAAAAATTCACAATAGTAGTATACACGCTGTTTTCTTGCATTTTCGTCAAACTTCAGGTGGTTGTCACAAAAGTCATAAATAGTCAATTGAAAGTACAGTACCGGGCAAAACTAATAAGGGCTGCTTTTTTTTTGTTGTTGAAATTTTACAGTATTTCAGAATTAAACCCTTAATTCAATACAAATGAAAGAGAATCACCCGACTACGCAGTCCGCGCGTACGCACACAGCGATGAGCAGCTGGTGTGCGTGAATTGAATCTACTACTCTTGAAGAAACTAGTTCACACTTACGGATTTCAGAAAAAGGAAAAATAATAAAAAAAAAATACCTACCTATTTTATTGTTGATTTGGGTCGAGAATCATGAGTATAATCACGTCCTTGAATTTGACTAGGTTGCAGATCAACACATTGTATATAACGAAGTTTAAAAGAAAATTGTCATGACTAAGTAGGCTTTACAACTTTACGAGTAATAGTCGACCAACTTATAAAATGTACTTGGATTACATATTTTCTTAAACAAAATGTATCGGATTCAACTGCAAATGTAAGTTGGTCAACTCTATATTTACAGCTTTAATAGGTATGTTTTTACGGTATGTTTTTTGGGGTTAAGTAGGTTTTTATCGTCAACTATTTTTAAATAACTTCAAAAAAAGGAGGAGGTTCTAAATTCGTATTTTCCCCGATTTCTCAAAGACTCCTGGACCGATTTCGAAAATTCTTCTTTTTAAAATTAAATTCAGCGAATCAGTTTAGATATTTCGCATAAGTATTTTGATGGGCAATTACGGAACCCTACACTGTGCGTGGCCCGACACGCACTTGGCCGGTTTTTTGAAACTGTGGTTGCAAAAAAGTCGGACTATCTTGTTCTTTGGCATGCACAAATTGTCAAGGCCGGTCGTGCTCTAATATTGAATCACAAACAGTGGAGGATTCGTTTGACTCCGACGAAGTATCATGCGATACATCGCTATTGACGCAATTTACTTGCATCCAAAATGAAGATGAAGGAGAAGCAGGAGAAGAAGAACATGAATTTGAAACTTACGAATAAGACGAATAAACTTCAACACTTTTTTTTAATTTACATCGCTCTTATCTTTCCCACTCTTTGAAGATTTCCGTTATTTTGCAATAGTTTTACATTAAACAGGATCACAACTGACTCTTGGAGTAGGCCTACTGGGGAAACAACGTTAAAAAAACGCGCTAAGTACACTACCTTATTAGGTGCATACGAGTATTCTGACGATAACAACTTTTATAACTTTTTGAATCGTTATATCTCAGAAACGGTGGCTCGTAAGAAAAAAAGTATTGATACATTTTTAGGGTTCCGTAGTCAACAAGGAACCCTTATAGTTTCGCCATGTCCGTCCGTCCGTCCGTCCGCAGTTTAGCTCAGAGACGCACAGTACTAGAGAGCTGTAATTTGGTGTAAATATACGGATTTGTTGTGCCAAAAAAGTGGTAAAATAAAATCTCGTAAAATATATTTTTTTAGGGTACCTCCAGTACTTACACGTAAAGTGAGGATTTTTTTTTTCTCGCGTACCCCTTAGTGTGGGGTATCATTACATAGGTCTTAAAAAAATAATGATAGTTTCCATACACAATTTTTTGATAAAAAAATTCGTTTGTGAAATATTAAGCTTTAAAGTGCTAAATTTTGCTCGATTCGAGTGTCCCCCCCCTCTACCAGCTAAACGGTTATGATTGGGGGTGTGAAAAAATTCACAATAGTAGTATATATAACGAAGTTTAAAAGAAAATTATCATGACTAAGTAGGCTTTACAATTTTACGAGTAATAGTCGACCAACTTATAAAATGTACATGGATATCAATTTTCTTAAACAAAATGTATCGGAGAAAACTGCAAATGTAAGTTTGTCAACTTTATTTTTACAGCTTTTATAGGTATGTTTTTTGGGGATAGGTAGGTTTTAATCGTCAACTATTTTTAACTAAATTCAAAAAAAGGAGGAGGTTCTAAATTCGGTGTAATCTTTTTTCTTATGTATTTTCCCCGATTTCTCAAAGACTCCTGGACCGATTTTGAAAATTCTTCTTTTTAAAATTAAATTCAGCGAATCAGTTTAAATAGTTCGCATAATTATTTTGATGGGCAACTACGGAACCCTATACTGTGCGTGGCCCGACACGCACTTGGCCGGTTTTTATAGATAATTTTATGATCTACAATTTTTGTCTGAGGTACTTTTAAGATAAAACTTACCGTTTTACTGAAAATCGCGAAAAACTCATATTTTTACCTTTGACCTTGAATATTTTTTTTTCCTTACAGGGGAATGATGGGGAACTTTTAGACATTGTTTATAATTATGTTTTGAACAACTTCACAGAAATTCAGCTTGCTGGGACTTTATGTAACTTCGAATGTCTAAATTGACCGGACTAACAGGGCTGCCGGCACTGTGTAAGAAAGAAAGAAAATTGCTTTTATTGGCACTTGTGCTAAAACTATAACAATACAAATATATATATATATATATATATGTGTGTGGAGCCTTTAGTCAAACAATCAGTCTTACCATGCGGTATCTTATTACCCAGGTACTGTAAAATAGGTACTGATGAATATCAGCATCTGCATCTGCATCTGGTTCGATTGGAAGCCGACCCCAATAACGTTGCGAAAACGCAGGCAGATGATGATCGTGATAATATTGACGACACGGTTGGCGCAGTGGTTGTCGGTGGACTGCTGCGCGTTTGTTCTTTTTTTAATAACTTTTTTATAAAAAAGCGATGCCCGACACTAGGAACTTCTGTATCGTGGCAGAGAGTTTCTAGGTACGTTTTATATCGTGAGTACGTTTATAACTTGGTTCATTGAAGAAAGGATTCTTAAATGGCGGCGCTTATCGTTTTCTCTCGCTCGCACACTAGTGCCGTCTATACTCACTCCGGCGCGTAGCGTTAGCAGAAAAAAAAAGTCTAAATGTCTCGACGGGCTCAGTGATCTTTTTTAAGAATATTTAGTATAGTTTTCTGTTATTTTTCCGTTGTTACCAGTTGATTATTGTTGTTTTAATTTTATTTTATTTTTAGGTTAAGTTTGAGAAATTATTGTGACCCAGTCTTGTTTTTATTTAATATCTTTATACGAGCAATTCTTGTATATATAAATATAATCAGGATCTCGGAAACGGCTCCAAGGATTTTCATGAAAGTTACAGATTAGGGGTTTTTCGACTCAAGGAATCGATTTATCAAGGTCCCAGGTTCGAGAAAAGCTCGGTTCCCAAGATATAGACATTTTCTCTGAATATCTTTACCGAGCTTTGCTCGGTCAACCAGATATTTATTTTTAATTTGAAAAAAAAATTGATTTGAAATCTTATATGCTGACTGTACTATCTGTCAACGCAAGCTTGTACAAGCCGCCATTTTAGAATTCTTTCTTCAATTCTTCGGCTCAAACATAGAAACTCACATACACAAATAGGTGCGTTTACAAACATAGAAACTCACAAACAACCAGACCCGGAACAGTACTACCTACTTGCAGATCATACAAATATTTTTGTTCCGTGCGGGGATCGAACCCGCGACACGTTACACAGCAGTCTATCGCTCAGCTACTGAGCCAAATAGATATGGAGTTTATTGAAATTGTCAACATGGGCTTTTTTTTTTCAATGAGAAGTTTCTTTTATGAGTATTAAAAAAAAGTAGTTACCAAGAACTCTGTAGATGGCGTTGAACTGACTACGTTACTAGGTGCCACACGTCAAATAGACTTTTTTTTTCGCTTGGGCTTGGGACATTTTCGAGGCGTGGAAAACTCATAAATTAAAAAGACTGGTAAATGAACATAATTTTTCTTTTTCCTTGTTGTTATTTATTTTCAAAATGTCATTGTTGTGATGTGATGTGACTGACAATGACAATATGACATGTACGTTTCGTTTTACGATCTTAAAATTACATCCAAGTAAAAAAAAAAAAAAATGACGTGACGTTCCGTTCATTGCAGTAACATTCCAAGTTCAGCGCCATCTATCCATCGACTAGGGAACAGTTAAAAAAAATAAAATCCCTCATTAATTTTTTTCTCCACAGATTCGTAAAACTATACACAAAAATGTACAACATGTCGACATCTCTATCGTACTTCACATTGAACGACTGGATTTTCATAGACAAGAATACGGAGAACCTCTACAATAATCTATCGCCCATAGACAAGGAAATATTCGATTTTGACGTTAGTAAAATCGATTGGGTGGAATATACAATTCTCTGGTGTTTAGGCCTAAGGAAATATATTATAAAAGATGGTTTAAAAGGCTCATTATATGCTTCTAAAAAACAGGTATTTTTCAAAGTGATTTTCTATATTATGTTCCCTTTGTATTTGTATGCTTTGTTTTCAATATTTTATTTCGCTCTGAGTACTTTATTTTTGTTGTTAAAATTGTGTAGATTTTTTTAGGAAGTAAATACCTAGTTTTGTTTTTTTAATGTGTTTTTTTTTTCCTGGTCTGCCCTCTTTCTACAAGTGAAAATCAACCTTACTGCTAAGAAATAATGATGCAATTCGATTGACTTGACGTCGTCGTGGCGATCGTGTTTTGTTTTTCATTTACTCGTAGATAACTACGTGTTTTATGTCTTATGTCGTAGTGGTAAGATTAATTTTCACTTGTAATTTGAATCGGTCGAAGGGCAATCGCGCCGCGCCGTGGGTAAAGTCCCTTAGACAACTGGCGGTTCTTTATTAAGACCGCGTATTCTGAAAGTTGGCAAATAGTTGTCAAATATTAACAAGTTTTAATTAAATTTAGCGATGTTACTTTATGGAAATAAGAATTATGGCTCTGTAGTGCACTAAAAAAAATGATAAGAGAATGCAATAATTAATGTAGTAACAGAATAAAATAAGGTATTTTAGATGTAAAAAAAAGAATTTGGGAGCTTTCCAAATGCCCTTTTTTTACTCTTGAAACAGGCACAACATCAAATTCAGTGTTTTGATTGCATTCCTATATCAATTTTTTAGTTCACTACAGACCATATTTCTTATTTTCACAATTGCCAATTAATTTAAAACTTGTAAATATTTGACAGCTATTTACGACGTTGCCAACTTTCAGAATACGCGCTCTTAAATGAGTCCTCTCGCCCTGTGTGGATCGGAAGGGACTGTCAGGCTAGTACTGACTAAAATCCAGTGTCCCTTTAATATTGCCCTTTACGTTCCAGGGTCACGGTAAACTGTTTACAGTCCCGCGACCCCAGTACGCAATTGGCCCTCTGGTGGCCGCATCGGATTGCTGACAACTTTTAGAAGCGTGGTCTGTAATCTGACGGCGAGTTATGGATGACTCATGATGATTGATGATGATGATGATGATGATTTGTAACTTTAAGAGAATAATAATAAAACAAAAAATATACGTTACATACATTATATTTACGAACACCAAAACCTTTATACAATATACATACATACTATCGCAAATTTACTTAGTGTACATTAGAGAAATATACAATTTGCCACTTTTGCAGTGGCAACATTGAACCAAATATTTAAAAATGGCAACATTTAATTTTTGGTTCGAAAAGTTATGAAAAACTAATAAGTGTTGATGGTCCTTCCAAAGTTATTTTTGTATAATGATATTTATTTCTATAACACTAAGATTGATTTTAGGTAACATGACTGACTAGTCTATCAAAATATTGATCTGTATTCTATCGTACATTTAATAAGGTTGCTTTTAATTTGATAATCATCATCATAATGAACTTTATTTAAGTTACATTAAGGTCGATTTTAGGATATCAATATTGTTCTCTTTTGAAATGAAAATGAACTCTATTCTCATTATTATAAAAACCTTTTTAAGGTAGTAGTTGACCAGTCAGTTCAGAATCAAAATAGCCTTTAGCTCCTTCAAAATAAAATTAGGTTGTTTCTAAGTTAAAATAAATTTGAAAAGACCTTAAAAAATCAGTGAATTTTAAATCTATACATTTTTAAAGTAAATTGCGAATTTACATATACCCTAAATTACTACAATAATTTGATGTGAAAACAATATTTTATGTGAATAATTTTGGACCATTTTGGTCGATTTTAAATGTATTGCATAGAAAGAAATACAACAAAAATATATACAAAATTAACTTGTTGAAAACAAAAAATCTTATTTTTTCAACAAAATTTTCTATAAACATAAGTTTTATAACAAACAAGAAATATGTATTTATTTATAAATTATAATGTGATTCCCCATTTTTTATTTACATGGAAAAATATAGACATTTTAGTTACAAAATATATGGTGCGTTCGGCACAGCGCCTAAGGTTCAAAATTCAATAGCACGTTTAAGATCCTTATATTTTAAATTTTAACTTTAATTACAATTTCTTAAAATTCTCACGAAATTAATAATGTATCTCAGTAGCAATCTTTGTCAGTAACCAATTTGCCTACCGAAGTTTTATAGATGAACAAATCAGAAGCAGCAGTCAAAGAAAACTGTTAAAAATTTGGATTGAGATACAATAATTAATTTCGGGCGTCAGAAAATTACGACACGTTGAGGTCTAAGGAATAGTTCGCATAATTATCATGATCATATAATTTTTCTTATACATATTTATGTAAGTATTTTAAAAGGTGTTACATGTCATATCAGAGATTTTGGCCCAGGCCAGTAAATTAGAGAGGTTTGATCAGGCTTTAAAACAAAGATTTAAATCGGTTAGATATGCCCTCATTGAAACATTGAAAGACAGAGAAAGAGTATATAGTAGATAAAATATAGTAAGAGACAGAAAGAGTATATAGTGTCAAATCAATATATAGTAAAAATCTGTGTGGTTCTTTCCTCAAAAGACCATCTCAGACACCCGCATGGTCCTCGTATGACCTGAACAAAACAATGTCTGGACTTTAAGGCTGACCGCAGACTTGAGTCAAAACAGTTTTAAGACAGACTATTGCTTTACAAAAACAATGAAGATGTGCACACTTAAAACAAAACGTCTCATAGACAATATTGTCTAATAGACACAAGAACAACACAGCGACAAGTCTGACACTGAACAGTTTTGTTTCAGGTGAGCGGCGTGTCGTAGACAAAACAGGTTTGTTTATGTTTTAAGACAGACTTGTCTATGTGAGACAAGACTGTCTTAAAACAGTTGTGACCCAAGTCTGCGCTCAGCCTAAAAGAGACTGTGACTTCTGAGTTTGTTTCGGCTGTTTCGGCTGTTTCTTCTCAGAGTAGTCAGGTACGAAACACCGGTCTCATCTAGCTTTAAAATATTGGTTGTGACGTGAAAAAGTGTTTTTATAACCAACTTACAAAATAAATATCATTTATCATTAGTAGATATAGTAGGTATAGTAAGAGACAGAAAGAGTATATAGTAGGTATAGTAAGAGACAGAGATAGAGTACGAACAGAGAATACCACTTTAACAGAATCATAATATGTATAATGCATTGCAATAAACTTGTCATAGATTAACAGTTCATATTATCAGTAAACTTATCAGTCACGTTTGACCACTATCTCGTCTGATGGTAAGCGAAGACGTGGTCGACGGTCAAGCACGCTTGCCTAGAAGTAACCTGCCCTCCTAGCCAAGTGACAACAAGTCGCAAATGATAATCGTAAACGCTCGGTTCTCCCCAATAGATTTTCAACTTTATAGCCTAGAGCCAAAATTTGAAAATCTATTTAAGATTTCTGAGCGAAAGCGACAGGAAATATCGAAAACGATAAGCAATGTTCAGTAAATCTTCAACGTTATACCCATGCACGGAAATTTGAATATCTATTAAAGACTACTCAGCGTTTGCGTTTATCGTTTGTTACATGGCTACAGGGCCTGTTCACTCTTGACTTGAAGACCCCAAGGTTATAGCTGTCGGGAAATACAGACCCAGACAATTTACTTAGCTGTGAGATCATTATATGATTCTGCTAAAGTGTCTTTATAAGACTCTGTTGTTTTATAAAAAAAAAGGATGAATTAGAAGCATTCACCTGCAATGTAACGTTACAGATTCAAACATTTCGTCAGTGAGTGAAGACAATCGAGCATCACAATGCGCACCTTGTATCAAATCTATACTAAATGTACGCGAATGCTCGTCAGTCAGGGAGGTAGTATTGTAATGTAATGCTCAAAGTCGAATCTATAATGTTACATTACACACGAATGCTCCCGGTGAGGGAGCGCCTTTAGAGAGATGTGCGTTGTAACGCAAATGAATAAAATATGAAAAAGTTCAAAAAACTTCAGAAACTCAAAGAAACGATGTATGTAGAAGTATAATCCTACTAATATCGTAAATGCCAAAGTTTGTGAGGATGTATGTAGGTATGTTTGTTACTCTTTCACGCGAAAACTACTGAACGGATTTGTCTAAAATTTGGTACACAGATAGTTTATAATCTGGATTAACACATAGGATAGTTTTTATCCCGATTTTATGTTCCCCTGTGATAATTTTAGAGTTGTAGCGGGTGAAGCAGCTGGAAACAGCTGGTGTCGTATAGAGTAGACCTAGAGTAGACCAGTAATAGAGAAGATAAAGATATACGACCACTGATGAATTGAGAGATAAGAGAATGATGTAGTAAAACAACAATAGCCTTTATTCAGAAGACGAACAAAAGAGGGGGACATCTATCGATTTAAATCTTTGGGAATGAACCCATAATGTAAACTGAGTATTAGATCTTGTAAAATCTTTAGCCTTTTTTCGGCAGGCCAGGCCAATAATTAAATAAATTGATTTGGACTAAACCGTGGCCTTAAAAAAATTGTTAAATCAATAACAACAACAATAATTTTCTTTGTATAAATGCTTGTAAATAAATAAAATAATTAATCATGTTTTTTATTTTATTTTCAGACCAAGAATTGGTCTTTCAAAGGCAAGCTTTTTATTATAACGCTAAAGCGGATTTTATACAATGTTTTATATAATAGAATATTATATTATCATCTTATGTACATTTTTATGAAGTATTATTAACAAAATGTGGACTACAATTGCAGAAACTTATTTTTTTTTTCAAATTAAAATTTTCAACATCATATTTTTTGATTTATAAGTAAGTATCACCAATGGATCCCAGTACTAATTGTTTTGAAGAGGTCAGATGGTCAGTTGCTCCATGTAACATACTGATATTCAGCTGCATCTGGTTCGACTGGAAGCCGACCACAATATAGTTGGGAAAAGGCAGGCAGATTCCGACTTCAAATTTTCTTAATAACGTCTAAATTTTGTTGAAAAGTTCAATCGAAAAAAAAAAAGTAAATCTACGTGATAACCGAGATCTTTAGGGCAAACTTACGACATAGTTTAAATAGTGTTTCATACGAAAATGGACTTTATTTGTACCAGGTTAACGTACATGATAAAAATAGTGAGAGTTATTAAAAATTTCAAGCAAAAATGAACTTAATGCCTACTAGGCTTAAGTCTAAGTTTGCTCTATAAGATCCCAGTCTGAGTGCAAAGGAGTAGTACTTAAGAATAATGTCTTCGTAACTCTAATGTTAGTACCTTTAAGTTACAATTCGGCAATTTCAGCTACAGGTATTAAATTTTCAGTCTCTTTCATGTGATATTTCAGGCACTTGACAAGTTTTCAGTTTTAGTATTAGGTATAAGCATAGCATAATGTTCCCACTGCTGGGATAAGGCTGTGAGTTGGCTGTAATCCACCACACAGGCAAAGTGTGGTAGATGTTCGGTGCGAAATTTTTGGTTCTAGGGCATCTTGGTTTAGATTTTTCAAAGAAAATCTATGAAATTCGCTACTCATACGTTAATGCGTTTAATATTTACAAAAATAATGGGTAGCGGATAACTCTAATAGTACGTATGTAGTTTTTTTTGTCTTCGTCCCTTTTTGGGCAATACAGGCATGTTTTTTCTAATACTTGGCCTCACCCAACGTTTAGATAAAACATAATTTAAGCAGCAAAAGCCTGCCATAGCGAGACACGCCTTAAAATACTTAAACTACAGAATTATAAACAAAAATTCGGGCCAAGACTAATTATTGGCCTCGCCTCAAAAATGGTAAGGCCACAAAATGGTACGACTAAAATAAAGGCCAAAATATGACATCGAATTTTAAAGCGTGTCGTATCTAAATTACTTTAAAATGCCTGCGTTTGTTTTTTTTTTCGGAAGAAACCTTTTTCTAAATTCAAAGAAAAAACTTATTATTAAAAATTATAATTTGTTTTTCTTTCCACTACTTTCCGAAAAATATATCTAGATCTTCAATAAAATATAATGGTTTCATCTCTTTTTTTTAATAATATTTTTAGATCATCATCATCATCATCATCTCAGCCATAGGACGTCCACTGCTGAACATAGGCCTCCCCTTTTGATTTCCACAGATACCGGTTGGAAGTGACCTGCATCATATTTTTAGATGTTATATCCGAAAGTCTAAAAACCAGTCTACCGATCCCAACATTGTCGGGAAAGGGTCAGCCAGTTATTTTAATTATTATTTTCTATTATGCTATGCAAAGTACCCAATACCATACTACAACCAAAGAAAATAAATTTTCTCCTGTCAAGTATCCAAAACAGGTCGTTTTACAATATCATCATGAATTTTATCATTCAAAGTCACGATTTCATTTTTCAAAACCTCATTCTGACTTGTATTAATTTTCTTTGTCTCTGAGACATCATTATCATTGCAAAATTCTTTGAAATCGACATTATTTTTAAATACATCTCCATTGTTTGAAATATTACCTTCGGAAGACACAAGAACATCTCCTACTTGATTTTCTCCATCTGCTTCTACGATAGCTTTCTCTTTCTCATCTTCTGCAGCTCTCATTTCTTCTTCTTCTCTTCTTAGTTTGTCCTGAGCCATTTGCTCCTTCTTCTCAGCTAGTTCTTTCCTCTTCTGCGCGTTCCACCAGGGCATAAAACGTTGGAACATTACCCTGGAGCGGTGTTGAGGTTTGAGGACCCAGGAGACTGCTACATCGACGTCTGCAATCCTGGAATTTGAGAGACGAAATTGTGAATGTGGGTACTTGGATATTTATTCTCATGATAAACTGGCACTACGCCCGCGACTTCATCCGCGTGATTTCCGAACTTTGCCTTTGTGAATTTCTAGTCCCGGCCACCCTCTATTTTGGATGCTGTTGGAAAAACTAAATCAATATTCAATCAACCCGCAATATTCCGTCTTAGGTAACATCTAAGTCCTAAAAATTTAAGGCAAGGAGTCTTAAATTTTTAGGACTTAGATGTCTATACTATCAACCCCAATACAATCTTTTAGGGGTCGAATTTCGTATCATCCTCTCTTAGTGAGAATCTGTATCCTAAATAGAAACTCCCTGCAATGTTGAGTCTTCTAATTACACACACCAAAGACAACCCCTAAGGGTTCGCATTTTGTAAAATTTCGTCTTAGCGAGAACCTAGGTCCTAAAACAACCCCCATGCTGAGAAACTCCTAGTGATAAAATAATAATTGCTGCTTCTTCAAGGTAAATCTGTGGTTGAGAGACCATCTATCACAGCGAGCTTCTTACTCAGAAAGAACACAAAGCTGTTTATCCCGGCTATCATTTGTAGGTCTTTGACAGTCTTTACTAGTCTGAAACTCGAAGTCTGTCAACCAGTCTTTTCAAAGGGTGTCGTATTACCCCAGTTACTTGGATGTGGAGGTCAGATTAGCTGTCGCTTCATGTAAAATTCTGATATTATGCTGCATCTGGTTTGACATAGTTGGAAATGGAAAACAGATAATGATGGAAACATCAGTACCCATACCATGAGTTGTCATTACGAAACTAGATCATTGATTTCGACCACGTTGGCGCTCTCATTAGCCCGATCCAAGGTTGTAATGAATTCTAAACCAATGAGAGCGCCAAACTTGTTTTTTTATGTGATATGGGTTTGCTCTTGACCTTAGTCTAGGTCAGGAATGACTAAGACAAGGTCGAAGATGGTGCAAGCTTACCCAGAAGAAGTCTGTTCACTCTAACTTTGAAAAGATTAGGGTTATATGCGTTGTGGTTGATGCGTATGATTGAGTATCCTAATGACAACTTAAGGTATGGGTATTGTTATGACATAATATCCACCACAACTATCACACAATGCCATCTAGTCCCAAGCTAAGCAGAGCTTGTGTTATGGGTACTAGACAACTGATAAACATACTTATATATTTTTAATTGAATACATATTATAGATAAATTACACCCAGACACAGAACAAATGATCGTGCTCATCACACAAACATTTGTCCTGGGTGGGAATCGAACCTACGACCTCCGGCGTAGCAGTCAGGGACACTAACCACTAGACCAACAGGCCAGTCAATACAACAACATACAACTTGATTGCCTTCATAATCATGATCTGGTTGCCTTTTCCCAACTATTTTGTGGACTGCTTCAAGTTTAACAGGATGAAGTTGAATATCAGTATGTTACATGGAGCGACTGCCTATCTGACCACCACAACCCAGTGAATCTTGGGCAACGACGATATAATACTAGAGTCGTAATAACAGGCGACCGATGTCTGTCAACACATTAGGCAAAAAAGTCTAATATCCGTCTCATTTCGACCACTCCTGTGAGCCGTAAACATACGTTGAGACAGAACAGACCTTGAGTTAGCCAATCACAACGCAGTACCCCGTCCCCCTCGCTTACGTAGTACCTCAGCGAGTTGACAGAATAGTTTTTGTTCCTTAGATCGTGCATGCGGAGTCTAGTATTATATCGTCGTTGGTCTTGGGTAATACCCCCTCGGTAAGAATTGCTGTCAAAATTTCAAGAAACATGACTACTAGTGATGACTGTCAAAAATCTATTAACTTTATTGATATCTTTGCCATATTCTTTTGCAATAGATATATAATTTCCACTAATTTGTATTGTATGAAAGTGTTATTTCATTGTGACTAGCATTATTGAAAAGAGTGCAAATTCCTACTTTGAAAGGCTTACTCCTAGATATAGAAATTGGACCTAGAAATTTAGGGCAAGTGCACACACTAGGAAATTTCCTCCTGTATCGTGTGTGAATACAAATATTTAATATCACACACACAAACACTTAGACCCGGAACAACTACTTGCATATCATACAAAAAATTTGTTCCATACGGAAATCGAACCCGCCACACGCTGTGCAGCAGTCATATAGACCAACATGAGGATAAACTATAAAGCATTAAGGGTTTAGTGAAAACATATTATTATATTATACTTTGCTAAAAGTGACGATTATATCTCATTTTATATTTTAATACCTTTGCTTTGTTTTGAGGATCCAAAACATAATTATTATAAATACAATAGACCGCTGTAAGTACAGTCAGCAAAATAGTTAGATATGCGGGCAGCAATTTTCAAACGGTTTTCCAGTATAGTGTTACGAGCAGCGAAAAAATGATAAATACACCATATAGCATGCATTATTGTAGTATACGCTATGTGAGAAATCGGTGGTGGGAATTATCAAATCGATCACAGCGCGCGATATGAGTCAATGGACGCACATAAAGAGTGAAGCACTTGTCAAATTTAATAAGTTCCACGACTTTTTGAAGTACTTTTATTTATTTTTTAATGAAATATACTCAGATCAAAGAAATAGGCAGATAGAGCGCTCAGAACACGCGAGTGGTTCCACCAAAGTTAATACAAAATCAAAATCGAATCACTGTACCAAGCTACGCGTAGTACCAAGCTGTGTGTCGTTGTTGTTTTTAACCATTGTAAAAGTTGTTCTCAAAAAGAAAGAAAACATTATGGAATGTAATTCGATTTGATTTTGTATTAACTTTGGTGGAACCACTCGCGTGTTCTGAGCGTTCTATCTGACTATTTCTTTGATCTGAGGAAATATAAGCCAAAAACGTTTATCAAATGACATAGTTGGGAAGAATTAGCAGATTTTATAGCGCCCAATAATGTGATCCCTGAATGGGACTTGTATCACTCACATAGTAAATATGCTATAGTATTGTTGGTCGTTGATGCTAACACTATAGAAGCATAGACTAATGTCAGAATTAAACAATTTGAATGCCAGAAAAACGGTTAAAAATTGCTGCCTGCATACCTAACTGTTTTGCTGAGAGTACGTACCTTGGGCACGTCGCAATTGCGGCGGTAAGACCCCTCTTTGAGGAGTGGCTGGAGAGAAGTCATGGCGTCCTGACCTACCGCTTGACGCAGGTCCTCACCGGACACGGAAGTTTCGGGAGGTATCTGTGTCTGATGCCAAAGACTGTTCCTTACCGTGACCCCGGAACAGAAAGGGCTATTGAAGGACAACGTGGATTTTAGTCAGTAAAAGTCTGACAGTCCCTACCGCCCTGCCCGGGGTTGGAGGACTCATTTGATGATTTTACCACGCAAAAAAGAAAAAAAAAGTGTACGTACCTTCGTTTAAATCTGTCCCGGTCGAGGGCATATCTCTCCCAATGGCCGGCTCTAGCCTGCCTAGCTGCGAACGACCACACCCTCATCACGTGGACCTTGGGAGGCTGGTCAGAGAACTGGACCTGAAACATGAGAGGTTGCAGAAGTTAGGACTATGTTATGTGAGTTTTTGGGAACTTGTCATCATAGTTTAGTTGAAAGATGTCCACTGCTAGAATTTGCTTGGTATGTCATTTATTGTTATCACAATCTAGGTAAAAAAAAAACAGAATACTTATAAAAGTTTTCTATTGTTCTAAACACAGTTCATAATTCTATAGAAAAAAAAAATATTTCGTCGTGCCTTTATTTTTTTTATGTTGTATGACGTGTCGTAAAGAAGAATAAATCAATTTTTCTTTCTTTCCAGTCCCTGGCTTAAACTTTGTATTCTTGGTGGAATATACAGGGTGAATTTCTCAACAGGGCGTGAATGGCTATGAGTGCTATGACCGAAACTATAAGAAAAAAATATCAAAGAAAGGAGGCCGATTTTGACGAAATATAAAAAAACATCATTGGTTTTTAGAAAAATCAATAATCCTGGTCAGGAAACAAACTCGCTGATTTAGGAAAAAAATCACACATTGTATTATTACACCATTCGATAGTGTTGCTAATAAGAATCAAATTTTAGGAAGTAAATACGGCAAACTTTAGGAAATAGCTGCTTAATGTTTTTTTTTTTGTATTACAGCCTATATTCTGGGCTCTTGTTCTTTATGTGTGTGGATACGTTTATAACCACACCCACGACGCTTGTCCATCATCCAGGAACAAAAGCCACTGACCTCAGACACATCAACATTCTAACTCGGTCACCATGTCAAGATACATAACTAAAAGCCACTGTTCTCACTCACGTTCTTAACTGACTACTGTTGACTGACTGAAGTTGAATTGTAGCCAATTTGTGCCACGAGGCTAATTGGTGATCATAGAAGTTTAAAAGCTCGTGGCTAAATAATTACAGCTGCACAGGCCGATCTTCCAGGTTAACTAGTCTGTGGATATGACCGTCTGTCGTAGCGAGTTTCCTCCGTGCCTCAGAAAGCACTTAAAGCCGTTGGTCCGGCTGTCATTTGTAGATCTTTGAGAGATGTTACTATTAGACAGAAGCTCAACTAAAAGTTTGACAACTAAACTTATCATGGGGTATCGAATTATTCAGTTACTGAGTTGTGGAGGTTCGATAGGCAGTCGCTTCATGCGAAATACCAGTGATATCCAGCTGCATGTGGTTTGACTGGAAGCCGAACCCAATTTAGCCCCAAAAGACAGGCAAATGATGTTGATCATAGACGTTGAGCATGGACTGAGTGATTATCTGTTATGCTATTCTCTAACGACTCAGCGCCGTAACAACGCTGAATCTACGTTTGGACTTAGGTGGATTTTCAATTTACTGTTCTATAGCATTGAGTTGAAAATCTAGTAAAAGGTCGAACGATTTAGCCACGGGGAGGCAAGCGATAAAATTAAACGTTTACCGCCAGTAGCGAACACGCGAACATACAAAGAAATGTCTTATTCCTCTTTTCGCTCCGCTCATGGCTTAGACCAGTCCTGAACGCTATCGCCGCAGGATATCTTAGAATATCCCAGATATTCACTCGACGTCAATAATAACAGGCATACCGAACCTAATAGGGAAGTCCAACAACTTCGCCCACTCATATCAAAGTCGCCCACGGGATGAGCACGCCGATGTATTTATAGACGGGTATTTCACGGTATTCGTTGACGCAGACGTCATATTACGTTTGAGGATAAATAATAACAGGCGCACGCGTCGATCTACAAGGTAAAGCTTCGCTTGTCGAGGTCAGTAAGTTGATGAATTGTTTTACTGAGACCTCTGTGAGTTGGAAAGTACGCTATGATTTGAGAAGTTAGTTTTGGCTGTCATGATTATTCTCCACAATTAATACTTAAAGACGAGAAACTCAGCACCGATTAGGCCGTAAGGTTCTCGAATGGAGACCACGCACCGGCAAGCGCAGCGAAGGACGTCCACTCACTAGGTGGGCAGACGATCATATGAAGGCCACAGGATCACGCTGGATGCAGACCGCTTACAACCGGTCCTACTGGAAGTCCAAAGGGGAGGCCTACGTTCACCAATGGACGTCTTACGGCTGATATGATGCATTAAACACTGCTCAAACTGACCGTTGAATCACTAAATAAAATGACGCTTAAAATACTCACACTGGTCATCTTTTCTTAGAGTACTCTTTATAATGAAATTCTATGTATGAAATTATATTGAGGACGAACCTGTAATTATCTATATTATTATACAGCTGAAGTGTTTGTTCGGTTCAACGCGCTAATTTCAGGAATTTATTCATTGGAAAGTATTTATTGAGAAATATCTTATACAAAGGTGTTTGGTAGATAATATATATATATATATATACTCATTTTTATCAACAAATCAGTTTATAAAAAAATTCTTAACCCAACACCTCGCGAATGGCGGCCATATTAGTTTTTTAACCAGCCGAACTGGGGTATGTATAGACGCCATCACATCAAGCTACCACAACCTGCCAGATTTCTTTAATAGAATTTCAACCTTATCACAAGAGTAGAAGGTTAATGTTTCATTGGTAATATCTGACAGAATCGGGTAGGTTGACTTGCTGGCGTCTGTACAATAAAATACAAATATCTTTGAATCCAAGAAACCTACATACGTGTAAGTGACTTTATTGCTTTAACGTTGAGGCTATTGATAAATAGGGGCCATTGTACAAGACGGGACGTATATGAAGGGAAATCGCACACTTAAGGCAAACAACACAATACTAACGTAGCGCAAGCGCCAACAGGACGCCATTTATTATTGGCCGCTTGCAAATGAAGTTTTGATGGCGCTTGCGCTACGTTAGTGTTCACGTGTTAAGTATGCCTAAAGAGTGTATGTTCCCATTATAGGGTGAAGTACCCAATTATCAGCACTTTAAGAGTTGGTCCTAATTTAAGCCTATTTATTATTGTGAAAAATAGTTCGTTACCCGTTAAGGCAAATTCTACAGTTCTAATATTTAATAAGGAAGACGATATTAAAAGAAAAACATGGTGGAACTCTGTCAAAAATTTTTTAGACAAGTAAGAATAAAAAATGGGTCTTTCACCATTTACTAGCACCATTACCCCCAATTAACAGCACAGAGCGAGCTAATTATCAGCACCTAACTATAACTGTTAGGAATTGCATTAAAAACAATATTTCCATTCTTAAAATCTGATTTTTATTTTTATATAGTTAGTAGGTAGGTACCGGCCTGTAGTATAAAACAATCACCTATAATCTTAGAAGAGAATTAGAAGATGTGATGGCAAGAGTATGATTATTACTTTTATAAAATTGTCAAAATTTTAAAAATTAAGAAACATGCACACAAGGAAGTGTACAAGTAAATAAAAAAAAGGATAGGCTCTTGCCATCACATCTTCTAATTCTCTTGAATGATCTGTAGTTCTAGTAAAGAGTAAGTCTTCTTTCTTTTATTCATTATTATTTTTTCCAACGGGTATATTTGATTGTTATCTCTTTGACTGTTATGCGAGGCTCTGGGTGGTAAATTAAGATTTTTTTATTTGGTGGATACTCTACTCTGCTCTTCGGCTTTTCTTTTCATATTAATCGGGTTTTCATTTTCAGGTGAGAATGGTATATTCGTGTTATGAATCATAATTTCGTGTTTAAATGTCTGGTGGTGATTAAAAAAGGTCTCTCGTGATTTATTTTCTTTTGTCTCCTGTATATTCGTAGCTTCTGTCTCTTGTTTTAAGTATCTATTGCCTCTTTTGCTTTCTAGTTTACCTTGTTTCTGGTGGTTTCTACTGTAGTTTTATTTACTTTAGTCTCCTTTATAAGATTAGCTTCAGCCTTTTATTTTTTAGTTTTGACAGTCCCTTTTTCTTTCTTGTTAATCTTGTTTCTGGTGGTTTCTTTTGTTTTGTTTTTTTTTTTTTCATCTTTTTTAAGTATCTGTTCTTTTTGCAAGTCTCTTGTTCTTCTTCTTTAAGTTTTTTAAATTTTAATTTGTCGAGATCATGAAATTCTAGGAAAACCAATTTATCAGCATACTTCTGATCCAGTTATCAGCACCGTGCTAAGATTTGGATTTTGATAGTTTATACTACTTATACAAAACAAAATGAATTCTTTGCATAAAATAAACACAGTTTACATTAAAAAGTATGAAATTAGTAGTTAGGTACATTTTTTCCATTTATCAGCACTAGTGCTGATAATTTGGAATTTACAAAATTTTCGATCCCTTTATCAGCACCACGTGTTTTACCAATTTATCACCATAACCTCAAATTCTACTCTTCAGATTATCCTCATGAACTATCTATAATATCAGAGAAACCGTTAGTTTCAATATAAAATATGTAAAAATTCTGATATATCATAAAATGTAAACACGTGAACTTAACGGCGATCACAAGAAACAGGCAAAAACAGAAGAAACTGCTAGACACAAATGTTTGTTTACACAATTTCCGCCATAGTGTAGTCTTAGAGTATTTTTTTGCCAATAGCAGGATTCCAAAAACATACATTTATTTATTTATTAGTGCGGTAACCCATATTAGTAAGTGAAAACCTTAGAATTTTACAATTTATTCGGAGTGCTGTTAATTTGGTGCAGTGCTAGCGTTTGGGTTGTTACCCCTACCTCGCGTTGTATACACCGTTTCCCTATTTTCTCAAATAAAAAAAAGACATTCCAACAAGAAGGTCGTTAGTTCCGCAACAAAAAAGTTCTTAACAGTTAAATACGAACTCATTCATTCAAGTCTGTAGTACAATAATAAACAAATGACGACATTCTTCGTCATCGCCATCATTTACTATGACTCATATAATAATCATGACGAGATTATGACGAAGTTTCAGAAATATTAGGTGATGACTGATATAATAATATGTAAATAAACAATTGGAGCCCTGTAAGTATTCTTGGGCCTGTAGATAAGACTAGGGACCAAGAAGCCCATACACGTACGGATATACCCGACATAATATTATCTGTCTGACAGTCGTGTCTGGCGAACAAAAGCATTTTGGGAATTAGGCTTTTAGAGAATTGCCATTTTGATTGGCCTTTCTGCGCCTAAATCCAATAAAGCGAAAAGTGCAATTTATTTTTTATTGTATGCTGGCCTCATTAGATCAAAAACTAACCTACTTACTAGTACGATAAAAGGTGTACTATATTTATGCGGTTATCTACGAGAAAGTAACATACATCATCCATCCATCCTCAAAATTTTAGCATTTATAAATAGTAGTAAGTTTTATGGGGGAAGTTCAAACTATGCTGACTTCACAATCACGCTGTTAACTTTCCCAACCGCAGTGACGATGTAACAACTTTTGTGGTTTACCTGTCAATCATTCATCTGAATTACGTAGTTCACGATGACGTTGAGGCATTTTTTGGGCAATTCATCTTAGATGTTAAATGTTGTGCGTCCTATTCTTATGAGCCGTTTCAAAGGACTGTTAGCACTAACACTGATGCACGAGATTTCTATAAACTAGAACT
This sequence comes from Agrotis segetum, assembly GCA_036375495.1. NCBI lineage: Eukaryota > Metazoa > Arthropoda > Insecta > Lepidoptera > Noctuidae > Agrotis > Agrotis segetum. The sequence continues at coordinate 564,452 of JAQSVV010000490.1, read as the reverse complement.
ACTGTTAGCCATCGTTTCATCTATCTCTGCTCGGCTTCTATTGGCCGTAATGCGATGATATATAGCATAATTATATCCTTCCTCGCTTTTGTTGTTGTTGTTGTTTCAATTTGAACCAGTACTTTCTAAGATGAAAGCGTTCAACCAAACAAAAAAAACTTGAGAGGTGTCAAGGGACACCCGGATCGAACGAAGTTAACAAAAATAATCGTCGCAACACCACACTGTTCAATGCGAAATAGAAAGACGAAACGAAAATATCTGGCTTGCTTTCTATTAGAGAGAGAGACAGAGAAACATGTGTACGCCGCAATACGACAAGAGTCACGAGGAACGGGGGTTGAGTGAGGGGTACGGTGAGCGGGGTGCAGGCGCGAGGTGCGGGGCGAGGCAAAAAAGTGTCGTGCCAACTTTTCGTCAGAATTTTTCCGTCTAACCCCCTTTCACAACGCGCGATAAGGAACTTCGTTCCAAAAACTCTTCAGCTTTATAAAATTACTTGTAATTAATATTGATGTCTTCCGTGTAATTTTCTTGTCTCCATTGATAATTTGGTCTAGAAATCTCGTAATCTTTATTTTTATTTAAAAACCAGTCGTTGCCAACCAACCTCGGAACTAGTTTTAAATCGATTTAATTGGCAAATAACTTGTTTTGAATGCTACCTTGGCATTATTTAAGGCAGAGAATTTAAAATTGTACGTTCAAGACATGGTAATATGAGGTGACCAGAAGGTCCAGAAGTATACCTACTCTTGGGATGCATGCATTCGGAAAACTTTTTTTTTTATTAGGACAAAACCACCACAATATTTCCAACCACTGCAACTCCTGAAGCCAGAATCAACAGTGGCAACCACCAGAAAAGTGCCGAGACAATGAAGTCTCGACGTATCCCGGAGAATGAATTTACCTGTCTTGGATCCTGCAACGAAATTAATCACAAAAGAATAGTGGAGGAGTGAGAAAAATATGTTTCCACTTCCATAATGCAAGCAGGAGACAGAACAAACCAAGGCCAATAGGCATTCGGGAAGCTGCGTGATATCTTTGAATCTTCGAACTCACAATATTAACTGGCCTGTTGGTCTCGTGGTTAGTGACCTTGACTGCTATGCCGGGGGTCGTGGGTTCGATTCCCACCCAGGACAAATGTTTGTGTGATGAGCATGATCATTTGTTCAGTGTCTGGGTGTAATTTATCTTTACATATAATAAAATCGAAGAGCTGTCATTCCTGTACATTGAATATTTTTTTCTTTTTGTATTTTTTTCGAGATAAGGGATCGATTCTGATGCCAAATCAACTTTTTTTTTCTTTCGAAATTTTTTATGTTTTTTTGATTTGATCTATCTCTTAAACTACTGTAAAGTTGTCGATCAAATTTTCCTCAAATATTCCTAATAATATGCTTCTGTTGATAGGCTATGTATCATTACGCTATTTTTCCTGGGAGATAAGCAATTTTAAATTTTGTTGTTTTTATCTGTTTGTTTTTAGTTGGAAGCTAAACCACTGGATATTATTTAGTCAATTTTTCCCCAAATATTCCTTAAACTGCTCTTCTATTAATAGGATATGTATAATTACGCTATTCCCTTTGGGGGATTAGCAATTTTATAATTATGTTGATTTTCAGTCATTGTTGACATTTGTATAAGAACCGCTATTTGAAATCACTGTCAGCGTACTAGCCAGTCTGGCTGGTATCCTGCTTGACTTTCGTGCAAGGGGTCTCTGGATCAAATCTCGCTGTTTCTTTTTTTCACTTTTTGAGTTTTCTTATATTTGTCCTGAGAGTTTCAAATAATTAAAAAAAATGTGTATACTTTTATTTCAATATCATTCGCGATTTTAAATTATTACTATTTTTTTTTCAATAGTTTTCTAGGATATAAATCTACACTGATTTAAATTGTAGGTAGTAAGTTGGATATTTTTTTAAATTGTAATTGTTTCGAGGTGTGGAATTTTAAATATTAGAAAAAATTGTGTTTATTTATGTTTTGAATGGGGATGGCAACTCAAAGCTAATCGTAGATGGCGCTGTGATAGTTGGTCCCCTACGTCAGATTAATGTCTACCTTGTACAAAAAACAAATAAGATTTATTGTTATAAAAATTGAGTATAAATACAAAACAAATATGGAAAATTATTCGTCAATGCAAGTGCATTTATTAAAAGAAAAACTAAGACGCCGCGGCGCATCTACAAGAGGAAAAAAAAGTGATTTAGTTGAGAGGCTAGAAATTTGATTTTACAACATTAAACACACATTTACTTGTAGTTAGGATTTAAAATTGTATTTTTAAGTAGGTATTACATGTGCTAACCTCTACTAAGAATATAGTACTGCTTCTGATATTCTTTATTGAGAAAAATGTCATCAAGTTTTGTTTTTGTCTAATTTACATCTATTTTATAGATTGGAGCAATGTGACAAGAATTTTAACTTCCTAACACCACTACTATCACAAATCTCGGTTCTGGTGATAATTCTTCCACCAGACGAACCGTTTTGATTCATGATAAAGAGCGATGCAGTACTTAACCTCCAATAGAAAATTAGATATTATTTTGAAAGGTGTATTCGATTGTTTAGTTACGGTATAATCATAGAATTTCTTTAGTAAATTCAACTAGCGGCGTGTGCCGGCTTCGCAAGGGTAGATAATTTTGTTTATTATAAAGTTTTTCTTAGTGATAATACATTTTTTGTTCTCAAAGAAGTCACAGCAGCTACTCATTATTTCTTGATAGTGTGGATTATAGGAAATTTGTATGTTCCAACATTTTTACAGCCTATTATACAACATCTAGTCATTTTACATCAATAAATCGTTTTTTTCCTAAAATTCCTTTGAAAATGACAGTTCTTATGGGACCAAAACGTCAAAGTCACTTTGACACTTGCCTTCCCCATTGGTGTTCAAACCAGTGCATAGATTCTGTTTTAAACGACGACAAGTTGTACTCATCGAGTCAGATAATTAGTTATTTTTTAGGTATCACGCGGAATGCAAGGGAGAAGAGCAATGCTATCGTACGTTCAATTTGCAGCGATACTGTAAATCAACCCAAAAATGATAGTCTAATGTTTAAAATAAACACGGTTCTTTGAAATTAATGTCGCTCAAATAAGGACGTTTCCTATGCAAACTATGTACCTAGATATAACATTATTGATCTAAACTAATAATAAAAATGCAAGTATGTTTGTTTTTTACCTTTTCACGCATTACTACCTACTGAATCGATCGTCCCAAAATTTTGCATATACGTTGTCAGGAGTATAGACACGGATATAAGGTATCTTACATCCCGAATAACAGAAGAGAGCTGTTGCCGAGAAAACAATTACGTTCATATTCCAGATGGCGCCACACGATCCGTATTGTTTCTCAAATTCTAAAATAACGCAAGCGAAGCCGCGGGCAAACACTAGTCTATAATATATGTATGTATTTAGAAATATATAAGAATGTTTATCAGTTGTCTAGTACCCATAACACAAGCTCTGCTTAGCTTGGGACTAGATGGCGTTGTGTGATAGTTGTGGAATATTATTATTAGATTAGGTCCATAAACAGTGACCCTGTCAGGGGTCATAACCTGTGTCCCTCTCGTTGGAATGACTAACGGAGCCGAAATGTGGACACTCACCATAGTTAAGGTAGCCCAGTGTGCAGTGCCATCAAAATCAAAGCATTTATTTCAATTAGGGCTTTACAGGCACTTTTGAATTGACAAACGACAAAAAAAATTGGTGCTACGTTCCCAATTACAAGACATAATAACTGTGATAGTACTGTAGAAGCCCATTCCAAAGCGTCGATCTCTATGGAGAAGAACGGGCAAGAAACTCCATAGACGATTTCAATCGCCAAAATTATTACAGAACCATCGTTACATCATTCTCTTGAGATGGTATATTATGTGAGAATGGATGGAGAGAGCAATACTCGGGGTTTTACTGGTGGATAGAATTCTCAACGAAGTCATTTGCCAGAGAACTATAAAGAAGACACGGGCACAAGAAATCACAATCAGCGCCTGGCCTAAGACTTTCAGGCTTCTTAAATGCCCATAAAAACTGCAAAAGATCTACAAATGACAGCCCGAATACACTGTAAACTATCTAAAAATAAATTCGACGGATTATAGAGCTTCCAAATTTAAACAGCTGTTATCAAAATGCTGTCGTGTCGCAGTGCGGATACTGTCGTCATGAGGCTGTATTTGTAAGTCGTGCCTCCGAAAAAACGTCCACATCCAAAAATTATAAACTCAATTCGAAATTCCTCTAAACTGAAGAGATCGTTTGGTTGAACGCACTTATCTTAGGAACTGCTGGTTCCAACTTCCAATTGAAAAATTCCTTTGGTGTTGGATTAGTTGGATAGTCCATTTATTGAAGAATGGTTTAGGCTATATAACATCACGCTATGACCAGTAGGAGCAGAGCAGCAAAGGCAATATCTCGGGGATCAGCTAGTCAGCCAATGTCGGGATTGCAAGTTGATATATGGGTGGGTTGAAGTGGACTATCTAAGCAGGTTGATGTGGTCCTCACCGTAAAAGGCAACATTAGGAACGGTGCAGGCTTTCTTACAGTCTCTTCCGCTCCACGAAGGGTGGGAAGTACTGGGGATGGCAACTGGGGAACTAATGGCGCTAGTACAGCTTGTTCCAAGCATCGTCATTGGTTCAAATCTCATTACTTCCAAATAGTACTACCTCATTATAATAATAATAATATTCCACAACTATCACACAACGCCATCTAGTCCCAAGCTAAGCAGAGCTTGTGTTATGGGTACTAGACAACTGATAAACATACTTATATATTTCTAATACATACATATTATAGAATTACACCCAGACACAGAACAAATGATCGTGCTCATCACACAAACATTTGTCCTGGGTGGGAATCGAACCCACGACCTCCGGCATAGCAGTCAGGGTCACTAACCACTAGACCAACAGGCCAGTCGAATTGGTCGGATTAGGAGTTAGCTATGGTGGCGACATCTACAATTAGCTTTGACTGGCCTTCCTCATTCGACGATTTTAACCCAAAAAATCGTGGGCAAAGATACTACGCTAACCGCATTCTATCAATCGGGCAATATGCTTGCTTGTAACCTTTATGGTTTATAAAAAAATTACAGCTGAAATACATAACTGAAAACCTGTTTATTTTACCGAGTGAAACCGCCAAAAGATATAATTTAAACGATGAACGTAATGAAGCAGAAATAGACTCAGCTGTTTAAGTCATTCTGAGGGATATGTTAGTTTTTCACGGTCGATTTAAAACGACATCATGTACTCATTTATCAATTTGTTTCGTAGAACAGATTTACAGACACATTATATTGCAGAGAAAACCGGCTAGCTTCTGATTTGTAGATCGCTATCTCTCTCGCACGTAGCTCTACCAATCACCATCAGCCAATTTATTGCCGTCCTCTGCTTGAAAGTGAAAGAAAGACCTCTTCCAAAAAGCGCCAACTATCCCGGTTTTAGAATTGAAGCTAAAACAACGAAACAGCGACAAAAGTTAAATAGATAGTGTGTGACAGAGATAATGCTATAAGAAGCCGAAACTAGCCGACCACCTCTTTCTAAAGATTGATGTGCAATACTTATCGTCACCTAATCTTGTTTGTAGATCAGAAATTGCCTGAAACGGGGTTTGGAAACAGAGGGAGGTCTTTGCCAAGAAAAAAAAAAGCCAAGATTTGATAAACCCCTTGATTTTCTTCCCCAGCGTCGACACAAGGGGTGCCCTACGCCTAGCGGGTAGCCCCTCACATTTTAGGACAACTCTGTTAAGCCACCGACCTCTAGGGGTACTTATTACCTGCGATGTGCAATTGCCAAAGAAAAACATCGTCAACATCATCAAGAAACAAAGAAGCCATCTTTGAATGTAGTTGTTTCGGGTTTGAGTGTTTGTGTATGAGTTAAAATGTTTGTAAACGGATCCACAACACATTGTTTTAGCTGTTTCTTTTCCGTCCTGTCAAAATCAAATTCATGACGCTGCAAGTGCAGCCAAACCCGTACGTCATTGATTGTATTGCGACTTAACGTGTGACACGCATCGTTTGTTTGAAAGTGACGACAATGTCATGTTTCCGTGATTAATAGTAGCAATTAACGCGTTTGTTACGTTGCAATAAGAATGGTTTTTGTATTTCAAGTGGTGTACAATCATGACTGGCTTCTATACTGTTGACCACATCCTCCTGTAACCGCCATTTTGTTCTTGTTGCAACTTCGGGCGTTCCCGTGACCCTTCGGCTATCTCCGTCCAATCCTAAATGGCGGTTGGACAATGAAGAATGTATTCCAATGTACACAATGTGAATTGGAGTGATTCCAAGCGTTGTGCCAAGGTTTATGATCATTATCTTCTAGTTATGGGAGGATTGATTAGAAGTTTTATTGTTCATTGGTTTTTTTCATGACTGTTCTTGTTACTTAAATGACTGTCTTCCTGTTGTGTCTAATTACCTACAGTACAAATGAGCCAGTCACTTTCATCAAATGTTATTTTAATTAGCTTCCTTTCAGTATTGCAGTCCATTGCTGGACATAGGCCCTTCTCAGGAAGCACCACAGCGCACGATGTCCCGCTTTTTTCATCCAGCTACTGCCTTCTTCACTTCTTCAGGTTATCGATTCAACTTGCCGGGGGGCGTACCCTATTAGGCAGGTACGGTTCGGTTCTGCGGCAGACATGACTAGCTTAGCGTCCTTTACTAGTTTAAACTACTTTTTTGGTATGGTTAAGATCCATCTCCCAGTGGTCCTCCTCGGGAAACGGTATCACAGGGTATCTGTAACCTGCTGTGAAGACTGAGCGATCCCACTGGCGATGGAAGGTCCACCTACTAGGCCTCCAGGCCAGCTGCAAGCGAGACGGCCATCCTATTCGAGTCCAGCAATAATTTGTATTGTGTTCGGTTGGGTACATATTTGAATATCGAAGATTAAAACATCTACGCTTAAAATATCGATGTTCAGAATATCGAAAATTAAAATATCGATTGTAACAAAACATCGAAAAATGTTACATCTACGCTTGAAACGTCGAAGATTAAAATGTCGACTGATTTAAATGTCGAATGATTCAAAATATCGAAAGACGTTATGTCGAAATTCAAAATATCAACGTTTAATACATCGCAGTTCATAATATCGAATTTCATAATATCTACGTTAAAAATACCTACTAGTTGAAATACAAGGTAAGTCGACGGAGCCCCGCTTCGCAGGGCTCCTATTTCTGTTTGCAAGGTTTAAAGTAACCAACGACTAAGGACGCAAGTGCGAGCGAAGCGAGCTCGGGACTTAGGGCACCCCGACTCGGACAGGTTAGGTTTGAAGAGTTAGGTTACTTTAAACCTTGTAAACGTTACTTTAAACTCTTCATGTTAGGTTACTTTAAACCTTGTAAACAGAAATAGGAGCCCCGCGACGCGGGGCTCCGTCGACTTACCTTGTTAGGTTCGATATTTCGGACATTCGATAATCTGTATTTCGATATTTAGATCTTTCGATGTAACTTTTGTAGATATTTAGATTTTAGATATATTGAACGTAGATCATTTAATCATTCGATATTTTAAACTTTCGATATTTTAATTTTCGATTTTATTCGGTTGGAGCGCAGGAGTTCTAGTTCATTTTGGGTGTGCTCTAGGGCTTGCAGAACCGGTACTTTTTAAAGGCCGGTACCGAAGTTTCGGTACTGGTACATGGAACCGGGATTTCCCGGGAAATTCGGTACTTTCGGTACTCACCTACAAACGCTATTAACTTATCGAATGAAAGGCACGAGTGCGTGCACACTACATAAAATTATCTAAATCAGTTGAAAAATAAACTCATTACAAATGTGGGTGGGATGGAGTAGTTCATAAAACTTTGTTTTATTCGTAAATCTATAATTGACAATAATCATCAGAACATAATCTTAGGAACCGAATTTAAATGCTTTTTTCAGCTAATGCATAGCTTTTATCGCGGGCTCTGATCGAGGCGCGGCGACCAAATCAAGACATTCCCAACAAAAACCTAACGAAAATACCCGACACCACGCGTCGTCTAACGTCGTTTCAGTTCGGGAGATTTCGGTAATTATAAAAATATCCGTCATAAAAACAATTTACTTTATCTTACTAATTCTAAACGGCTAGTGTGGCGAACTTTTCAAAGGTACGAGATGCAGAAAAACTTTGCTTCCGAATGCAACACACAACTTTTTACCTCACTAAGCGAGGAAATGCAGTGTGGGCGGCTCTGCGCCTCGCCTGCCAGTGAAGAAAATAATTGACTACAAGATATTTTCTCCGAATTTTTAACAAATCTTTGCGCTCTAGCGCGCAAAATGGAGTTTTGCGCGTTTTGCGTGCAAAATGGAGTTATTAAACTCTATTTTTCACGCAAAACGCGCGAATGAATAGAATCTTTCCGAGCGAGAGAAGTGGAAAAAAAGGTACCTTCTCGCAATCTCCGAGTACATGTATTTTTTTTATATATTATAAAATAAGTTTTAAATATAATAATTAAAATGTATTTTGAACATTGGAAATTCCTGCTTTATTTTGAATTAGAAATAAGCTTATCTTTGTCACGTAATTGCTTTCTTCTTTCCTCTATACAATAAGTCTTTAACATCACATACTTGGTCACTTTTTTCCTTCTACTATAAATAAATATCATTAAAGAAACTGTCGCAAAACAAAACTAGTAAAATGCTTTAGCGAGATGAAAAAAATATAAAACTCAAGAAAAGAATGTAACAAACGCTATTTTCTTTAAAATAAAGGTAGTACCATAAAAAAAGTAAAAGCTTTTTAGAGATTAATAAACCAAATAATTATAAAATACACAAAATCTGAGCATTCTTAAAGTTATTCTCTTCAAAATGAAAGTAATGCAATAAATGAATCATAATCATCATCATAACTGACCTCCTACTTACATTGCTGATTAGTTTTTGTTTATGGAATTCTCATTATTTTCAAAAAAAAATGTTTTATATCAACAAATTGTAAAATAATAGTTTATTGGATATGATTTGTAAATTATTATTCAAAAAAAGAAGGAAAATAATAAAGTACCGAAAGTATCGAAAGTACCGGGACTACGGGACGAAGAACCGGTACAGAATTGCTTTAAAAATTCCCGGGATTTCCCGGTATTTTCGGTACCGGGATTTCCCGGTTGCATGCCCTAGTGTGCTCGCTTCATCTTAGATTCTGGCTTATCTTCTAAGAAACGTGCACTGCTAAGTGCACTATATCGTAGAAAACACGGTTAATGTATAATAAATAAACCTTGACGTACAATATCTAAGTAAATATTCTGTCAACAAAGATAAAATAATGACCGACTGTTAAAAACAAGGTAAATTCCCCAATTACGTTGTGCTACAAAACAGTAAACATATTATAAGCCCGTATTCCACAAGTACACAATAATTTTTGAGTTTTGTTGAAGATAATGCATGACCGATTCTACAAACAAGTCACTTCCATATTAGTTAAACAATCAGTTGGAACGTTAATATCTGATGTCATTAGGTCAACATGGAATGTCATTAGATGCATGCCAGAGCGCACGTACACGTTTTACTAACGAGGGCCGTATAGAGGACAGGGTCCTTTACTGGGCTGGGTTTGGGTGTCGACGATGTTATCATTAGGAAAGATAGAGAGCCTCCTCTCTGTGAGAGGGAGTGGGATGTAATCCATAGACACGGGCCCGGGATGATAGATGTAACATGTTCTTCTAGGACATGCCGGTTCCCTCACGACGTTTTCCTTCGTCGTTTAGCAACCTGGAAGCGGTTAAATGTTGCATCTTGAAGAGGTAAAGGAAGCCGGGAGGCAAGCGAAACCGCGTGCAAACAGTACTTATCATCGATCGAAGATTTAAGACATTTCAGTTTCCGCTCGATTTGTTCCCTCAATGTTTTGAGAGCAATGGCGATGAAATGTTTAGCAGAAATTAAAGTGCCATGTTTGAAAGTGACCTGAAGACATTTGAGTCGGGGTCATTCATATAGTTAGTGTCCATCATTATTTTTATGGCTTATGCGCATTTTGGTCCCATTTGCATTATTCCGCATTCACAATTGGTCCTATTAGCAGTTCGATGCCCCATTTTAAACTACGGGAAGGTAGATCAAGTAACACACTGACCGTACTACTTATAAATTACAACGTATTAGGGTTTAAAATCGCATAGCTAGGATGACTTGCACATCACTGTTTTTTATCTAGAAATTCAATATTCGAAGCTAGAACCCCGTCTTTTGGACTTATCAATGATGAAAGTCTCCAAGAATATTACCCGCTGGGAAAGTTACAAAGAAACTATACAAGGGCAGTGACTCGTATCATATTAGTCATCTAATAATGATGGACTTGCACCAGATACGTATTTCGTTCTAAAATTGCAGGCTTGCATCATCTAAAACTAATTTTATAGTTTGGTTAAACGCGCTAATCTCAGGATCTACACTGTCTCATTATCATCATTGTCAGTCTATAATGTTCCCACTGCTGGGACACAAGCCTCCTCTCTGTGAGGAATGGACTATAATCCACCACGGGGTCCAGTGCGAGTTGGTAGATGTCACAATGTCTTCGAATTTTTGGTTCTCGAACACGCCGGTTTCCTCACGATGTTTTATACACTGTTTACAGGTTCGAATTAAAAAAAAAACATTCTTTACCTAATTATTATTATTGTGTGGGATAGTCCATTTATCGAGGAAGGTTACAGGCTATAAAACATCACGATATGACCAATAGGAGCGAAGCACCGAGAGAACAACTACTTTTCCACATAAAGTGATGAAATGTGGGATGTACTCTATAAATACACCCCTGAATAACTGTTCTGGTAATACTGGCTGGATAATTATGTTTATCAATAATTGCTGTTGGAACAACAACATTGGAGACCCAATGTTGTTGCAAAGCAACAGCAAAGCTAAAATATGACACCACCACCAACAATTTTTGGTCGACTAATGACAAATAGTCACGCCAATTATCCCGTTACCGTTGGCGTGCGCTTGCGGTTGGAGAAAAAGGGTAGCTTGCCCTATAATCAAGGACCAGGCCCAAGTCGAAAGCGCGTCCTGTTCCATGCACACTTCAAGGAGCTGTCGGCAAGCTGACAGGACCCCGACAGGTTGGGATGTAGGGTCAAATTGCCTGCTGTGGTCATATGACTGTCTCGCTAATCGTAATGACTGTCGAGCACTGAAGAAACATGTTGGTTTTTATTCAATTAAGTCCGATATGAAAACGGCGGGTAGATGATGACTAGGATGTCGCTTTTTTATGCGCACTTGGTTAAAAAAAAAGAACATATGAAACCAGAAGACATGCTTTGATAAGCCAAAAATAACTGAAATAACGGTACCTATGATAATAATCAGTGAAACAAATTAGTCCCAGTTAGGGCGCCATTAAGCAGTCTAAAAAACAAGTCACTTCTTATCGAGAAGAATACAATAAGATCTACAATACGAAGAGAAAGAACAAACATCCATTGTTTCAAATGTCTGATTTGACACAGCAGCGATAACAAAGACTCAACGGAAACTAATTAAACAAAGACTTTATGTTTATTATAACACGCTTCAATTTCCTTTGTACAACAAGAGTTTTAAATCCATCATCTTGTCTAGTGATGCAGCTGAATACCAGTAATTTGCAAGAAGCGTCTACCAAATTTTTTTTTTTATCCTTTATTTCAGGCAACTAAGGCCCATAAAAACACAATACATATATAAGTATAAAAATAATAACTATAAACTAATACATATTTTAAAATAATAAACTTAAAAACTATTGCACACGAAGTGACGGCGTCGTGTTACGCTGCGAGGTGTCACGTAGCCGCCGTAGCCGGCCTCGAAAACGCCGATACAGCACACCTTTCGGCCAGAAATCTTCCTTGAGGCAGGTCGCCAAATACTGGGTTGAAACGCGCACCACGAACGACTTGAAATTAGTGTTATGGCGCGCCTCCAACTTCTCCACCCTCAAGGTCCAGTTGGTCTTCATTCGCAGGTACTCCACAATGTCCTCAGCCTTTGTAGCGTGATACAAACACGACACGTACAGCTGCGTCGTCGGTACTGCAGGACGTAGTAGCGTGTTGGGTCCTACAACCGCTGTCCCGCACTGGTTGCGATAAGAAGGCTTCCTCTTCTTTCTCTCCACCTTGATGAAGATGATTATGACTTCTACAATTCAGTTAATGAGTTGAACGATACCAGGGGTCGCGGGACTGTTCTCACAAAGCACCTTTTTGAGCTCCTTGAATTATAAGTGACAGATCCACTCAAATCTGTGTGGTTCTTTCTTCAAAAGACCATCTCAGAAATTATCCTACACGGCCCTCGTATGAATACCAATATAATGTCTGGACTTTAAGAGAGAAAGTGACCTCTGAGTTTATTTCGGCTTTTTCGTCTGGTACGATACACCGATCTCTCCTAGTTTATAAAAAACGACGTGTAAAAGTGTAGATATTAACTTACTTGCAAAAATAAATATCATTTCATAATTTATCATTTCATTTCATTACTGTGATCCTGAGACGTAAAGGGCAATACGAAGAAATGGGGTGGTTCTTAGTACGAGTCTGACAGTTCTTTCCGCTTCATCCAGGGATTTGATGATTTTCCATGACATGACTGGTTGTCAGACCTTCGAATGACTACTAACAACTGACCTCCGTTTTACAGCGACGTCCAACGACCTAACACGCTTTAAGATACATTATCAGCCTATGTTTCCCTTGCAAGAGCAGCGTAGGACGTCCACCAAGAGATGGAAAGAAGATCTGATGAAAACCACAGGATCACGCTGGATGCAAGCCGCATCCAACCGGTCCTATTGGAAGTCTATAGGAGAGGCTTATGTTCAGCAGTGAAAGTCTTACGACTGATATATGATTATGATGAATGCTGAAACTGTGTCACGTGACCCCATTGTGGGTAACACAATTTTCCAAACACTGACTAAACAGAATGTTAACATATTAAGCTGGGTACTCACTTAGCAGTGTTATAATAATAATATTCCACAACTATCACACAACGCCATCTAGTCCCAAGCTAAGCAGAGCTTGTGTTATGGGTACTAGACAACTGATAAACATACTTATATATTTCTAAATACATACATATTATAGATAAATTACACCCAGACACAGAACAAATGATCGTGCTCATCGCACAAACATTTGTCCTGGGTGGGAATCGAACCCACGACCTTCGGCATAGCAGTCAGGGTCACTAACCACCAGACCAACAGGCCAGTCGAAGTCGTAGTGTTGCATGTAACGTATCAGATACTGTATCAACCTGCAAGTGGGTACGGCTCGGCCGAGAACACCGCGAGCCGACTCTGTGTTCCCAGTGATACCGCCACTGGACGGGTCACTGCGAGCTTACAGCGAGCGAGTAGCCAGCTTAAAGCTGGGTACTCACTTAGCAGCGTAGCACGTAACGTATCAGATACGGTATCAAGTGAGTACGTAGGCACGAGCCCGCTGCGAACCGCTCGCTGTAAGTTCGCAGTGATACCGCCTCTCGGCGAGTCATACGAGCTTTATTGTTCCGTATAATTATAAACAGCAAACACAAAGGCGGCTCGCAGTGTGCTCGGACGAGCCGTACCCACTTGCAGGTTGATACCGTATCTGATACGTTACGTGCTACGCTGCTAAGTGAGTACCCAACTTAAGTGAGTACGCAGCTTTCGGCAGACGATCTCCGGCTACCGTAGGCGCGGGCATGCGGACAGCGTGTAAAGGGTAACCCGACGGCGCGTCGTGTTCCACGCGCGCCTCAAAAAGCGTCAGCAAAAATGACGGGGCGAGGCCAGAATCTCAGCGGGCCAAAGCCTGCCGGGGTCGCGGGATTTATTTCCTCACCGTGACCCCGGAACATAAAGGGCTATTGGAGGACACCGTGGATTTTAGTCAGTACAAGTCTGACAGTCCCTCTCGCCCTGCCCGGGCTGGGAGGACTCATTTGATGATTTTACCACGCCAAAAAAAAAAAAAAGTGAGTACCCAGCTTTAGAGATAAGATATAGTGACGAATTTATTGGATAGAAGGTTGCTACTGCTCTCGATTTATTATCAGTCATCAATTTTTTATCACATCTCATATCGTTATCAATGAAATGATTATTGAATGGGGATGGCAACTCAAAGCTAATCGTAGATGGCGCTGCGATAGTTGGTCCCCACGTCTACCTTGTAAAAAAAACAAACAAGATTATTTGTTATAAAAATTGAGTATAAATACAAAACAAATATGGAAAATTATTCGTCCATGCAAGTACTTATACTAAAAGAAGAATTAAGACGCCGCGGTGCATCTACAAGAGGAAAAAAGTGATTTAATTGAGTGGTAATACATTTGATTTTACCGTAATAAATCCACAATTACTTGTAGTTGAGGTTTCAATTTTTGAGTTTAGGTATGTTTTACCATTCCTCTCCTATAACAAGAATATAATGCTGCTTCTGACTTTCTATTTTGATAAAATTACATAATGTCTTAAGTCAGTAATTTTAACCTTTTTTTTCTATTTAGATTCGAGAAATATCACAATATGTTTAATTTATTAACACCACAACTATTACAAAACTCGTTCCAGGTGATAATTCTTTCGCCAGACGAACCATTTCATGATTTATAGAGCGATGCAATACTGGTACTTAACCTCCAAAAAAAAAGTAGATATTATTTGGAAAAGTGTATTCGATTGTTTTGTTTAAGGTATAATCATAGAATTTCATTAATAAACTCAACTAACGGCCTGTCTTGGCTTCGCAAGGCTGGATATTTGTTTATTATATAGCTTTTCCTTAGTATTAGGTAATACAATTTTTGTTCTCACAGCAGTCACAGCAGCTACCCGTTATTTCTTGATAGTGTAAATTGTCGTAAATTTGTATGATCCATCATTTTTACAGCTTATTACACAACATCTAGTCATTTTACATCAATAAATCGTTTTTTTTTCTGAAAATTCCTTTGATTTGACAGTTCTTTGGGGACCAAACTGTCACTTTTCACTTTGACACTTGCCTTCCTCATTGGGGGCTTGATATTGATAAACTAGAAAATAACTAAACATAAAGTCATAAAGTATAGAAATAATAATTTGGTCATACCATAAGTATTTTTTTACTAGGAATTTCTCCTGGGTCGTCGATAGATTCAAAAACATTTAACTCGTGTTAATTAATTAATCATTAAATAATTGCTTATAACCTTCAATTACCCACTTATCAAACCAGATTACTAATAACTTCAAAACCATAAAACATTGCATGTCAAAAATGCCTTGCGCAAAAATTGTTAGAAATTGCTCAAGCAATTTCCGAGTAATTGAGCAACATACAGACAGATAATAAACATTGAGTAGGGTTACGTGGCGAATCACCATTGATTGTTAACTGAAGAAATAATATATTTTCATTGTGTAATTCATGTGTAAATATTTTATTTTGTTAAAGAGGTTTTGTGTTGCAAGGGCTATTGTATTGCACTCTAGAATTCTCCTGTATCGTAAAATATTGATTACTTTCAAGCAGGGACCGAAAACCTTTATAAATTACGGTACAGGTATTAAAGAATTTCGGTTATTTTTCAGATTTAGGTTACCGCTATCTGGGTAACCAGACCGAAGAAAAATGTAACCTCTATTCAGGTTACCGTTTTAATACCGGTTAACTAAAGATAACGACTCTTTGTCACACACACATGCGATGCGCGCCCTGTGACTATTGCCGACGGCACGTTTGAAGTGTGCAAGATAGGGGTAATTTTTATTTCGGTAACCGGTACTAATACTGGTTATGTATTCACTTTTAATAATAAAGGTTATCTTTAAAGTTACCTGTAAAAGAAAAAAAGGTTGTTACCGAAAAAATATCGGTATTGTTGATACCGGTTTCGGTCCCTGCTTTCAAGTTCAGTCCACCTTCCTTCCTTTCACTAACGTAAGTGATGTTCAAGATAAACTTAGAAAACACACACAAATACGTATTATTGAATTTTAGTCGCTGTGCTCAATGGCTAAGGCTGACATTCCAACAACGCTATAATATTTACGCATTCTGGTTATACAACGTGTAACGTTAATAGCGCAAAACCTCTCGTGGGGTAACTCAGCCCATGTTACTGAACAATGTCTGTCTGGACTGGCCTGTTGGTCTAGTGGTTAGTGACCCTGACTGCTATGCCGGAGGTCGTGGGTTCGATTCCCACCCAGGACAAATGTTTGTGTGATGAGCACGATCATTTGTTCTGTGTCTGGGTGTAATTTATCTATAATATGTATGTATTTAGAAATATTTAAGTATGTTTATCAGTTGTCTAGTACCCGTAACACAAGCTCTGCTTAGCTTGGGACTAGATGGCGTTGTGTGATAGTCGTGGAATATTATTATTATTATTTATTATTTAAAGTTCTAAAACTTTTGGAAAAAAAAAATGATTTTTCATACAAAATGAGAAATTGATCGAGCGTATCAGTCCCCGGCGAGTGACAGAGCTATACAAGTCGTTTAGCGCCATCTCGTTCACTCACTGGAACAAGCCTGGTTTTAAGATGTCGACCTAAAAATTGACACAAGTCAAGTCAAAGTTGACTCATTCTTTGCCAATCAGCTGATTTACTATTTACTTGAACATCTAGTTCATACAAATAGAACATTGTTTAACCCATTCGTTGCGGCAGACGCCTATCGGCGTCTTTTTATTTCATATTCAGGTGCGGAGGACGCCTATCGGCGTTTTTTTACAATTGTTTATATCTTGGCAAAAATCAGCCTAAAAAGTAAAATTTTGCAATAGGTGCTATTTTTTTTTTTGAATGCACAAAGTAGTGCTCACAGTTTCCGGATTTTTAACTATAAAAAAAATTGCGAAATCCTTTCTAGGTGCTGAAGACGCCTATGGGCGTTTTCCAGGATTTAACAACCTTGGATTCTAAATATATTTTGTGAATTATTTCTTTTCTATAATAAAGGTATTTTTAGCGAACACTTACATCGCATAATTTTTATTTCCTATTTTGCATTGGTTTTACGAGTTAGGTATGACTTTTAATGACATGAAATTGTGTAGGGTATATTTACATAAGTATAAATTCAATAAAACTTAATAAAACTTTACCGATAACAACACTGACAGTCTTAACGATGTGGAATTTAGTTCCAATTTTTCTCTTAGCTAATCTCGAACCGGTCAGTACACAGATTAAAGTTAACCTTTATAATTTGAAGTTAAGGTTCACTTTCGTTTGAAAAGTAGGTAGTTTGCATTATATGACGGTTAATATTTTTTTAATACAGTTGCTCAAAAAGTGGCGTATTGCAGGGACGTATAGCGAATTATTCCCGTTGGATCCCACTTTTGGATCCCATTTTTTAGGTAGTCCCGATGAATCCCATTTTTTATTCCCATTGAATCCCACTTTTTGACAACATGTGTACATATCAGAAGAAAACTGTTACCGTTATTTTACTGATATATTCTGAGTAATTATTTAAGAATTTTACAAAAAAAAAAGTTCCACAAGATCTGGCCTCCATAGGCTTTCCATAGTCCCTCCCGCCCTGCCCGGGGTTGGAGGACTCATTTGATGATTTTACCACGCTAAAAAAAAAAAAAAAAAGACGGTCACCAGTGAGTGTAGAAAGACGGCAGAGACACATTCTGTGAATTTGTTTCAGTCTTTACTTACAAACTGATAGAATGTCACTAACCAGCAAAAGTACTAGGCTAGCAGAAGATCAAGGTGGTATGTTTTGCGCTCTGGCGCCACGTGACACGCAGCGTGGGGGTAAGGTAACTCTAAATAGCATGCCAAAGTACTAGGCTAGCATAAGCTCAAGGTGGTAGCCGGGAGCCGTCTGACCAAGGACAGGCCCAAGTCATGGCGCGTCGTGTTTCACGCTTACCTCAAGAGAACAGATGGAGACTGGACCATAGGGCCATACGCCTAACACGACGCGGGCGAAACCGCAAGCAGAAGCTAGTTTTATGATAGCAATTTTGTGATTGAAAGTACTCGCATTCAGATTTTTTAAAGCATGTGGGATCCAACGGGAATAGTTTTTGGGATTCAACATGAATAAAACGTTTTTCTTTTGTTGTGGGATTCAACGGGAATACATTTTAATTTTTTGTGGGATCCAACGGGAAAAATATTCAAGTGGGATTCAAAAGTGGGATCCACCGGGAATAACTCCGTATAGCGTGCGGGATGTGAATACACACCACTGCTTTTTTTTACCATTCCCGAACTCGTGCGTTCTCTTTCCCAACATTCAAAATAATGTTTTATTATTATAGTTGTGGAATATATTAATGTCTATTAAAAATAAAAACCAACCATGAAGTTTTTGTGATTCATACAAATAAGTATATTTCTAAAAAGAAGCTATTAATTTATTTCAATATCAGATTTAATGATTTAGTTGAATGAATTAGATTAGGTTTCATTTCATTTCATCTCATTCCATTTCATTATCATTTCATATCAATAAAAAAAAATCTACTGAAGACTAAGCTGTATGCAGTTCCCTTTGCCTACCAAAATGGGTGAAGAAAAAAAAACTAATAAATAGTGGTATTGTAAAAGTAAGAAAAGGTTTACCACCTCTGGTATTAACCATTTATCGCTATATTCTTATATTTTTCACGATCCTACTATTACAAAACCAAAATTCTAATCGATGTTAATTTATTTTTTAGCACTAACTAAGTTCGTTATCGTACCACCAATATCGCGCATTTGAGGTTTGTTAAACATTTTAACGTAAGAATTATTAATCATTTTAAACAGTGCTGAAAACGCCCATCGGCGTTTTATATTATCCATTTGAGGTGCTGAGGACGCCCATCGGCGTCATAGACGAAAACCACCCCGCACCTGAAATATAAAGTTATTTTTCTCTGCCGCAATGAATGGGTTAATAAATAATATAATTATGTATGCAGAATGTTTCCTCATATCATAGTGTTCAAGGTTGCTTGCAACGTGACCGTGGTTCTAATGAGAAACCTTGTGAGTACGACATAAGGTTTACAATTGCGTGATTTTTGATTTAAGCGTTGTTTTGCTTGCTTGCTTGCAATGACTTTCGTCGCAATAATAGTTGTTAAGGCTGGAGGAAGCGGAATTTACCGCGACCCCAGGACGCAAAGGACAATTGAAGAAACAACTGGTGGGTTTTAGTTATTTAACATAAGCCAGCGTAGCTTGATATCCTAAAAACGGGTTATTTATGCGCTACTGAGGAATAGACAAATCTACAAAATCAAAATTAAATCATTTATTTCAAGCACGCTAGTTAAGGGCACTTTTGAATAGCCAAAAGACAAAAAAAGATCGGTCAGTGGTGTACTCATCATTTACTATTTCACAAAAAAAAAAAAAAAAATTGTCCGTAATATCATTTTTCTTTTCTTTTGTAAATCAAAATTGACAAAAATACAACGCTTCTAATAATCACAAACATCACACGGTCGATACAATTTTACAGTCGTTATAACGTCACAAGTCTCCGCTACCGTCAATATTCGTTGATATAAAAAAAAAACAAGAGAGAGCTCGTGGCTAAATAATCACAGCCGCACAAGCCGATCTTCCGGGTTAAGCCGCGCTTGCCGAGGTTGGTCTGTGGATGGGTGACCATCTATCATAGCGAGTTTCCTCCGTGCCTCGGAAAGCACGTAAAGCCGTTGGTCCCGGCTGTCATTTGTAGATCTTTGACAGTCGTTACTGTTAGTCAGAAGCTCCAAAGTCTGACAACCAGTCTTACCAAGGGGTATCGTATTACCCAGTTACTGGGTTGTGGAGGTCCGACAGGCAGTCGCTCCATGTAAAATACTGATATCCAGCTGAATCTGGTTTGACTGGAAGCCGACCCCAATAAAGTTGGGAAAAGGCTAGGCAGATGATGATGATAAAAAAAAACAAGAAATATGTGTCCATTGTTTTCCCACGTTTTTATGCACTCACTTTTCTTGTTTATTTGTCGTCCCTGTATGAAAATTAATTTTTGGTAGGTATGTTATAGAATTGGTAATTTAAATACTATGTTGATAGTTCTTTAATCCTCGTTTCTGATAACCAAGAAACATCTTATCAAACTCAGAGATAGTTTAAAAGGCCATCATTAGTGATAATAAATCAACACACCATCTGTTATAAAGTTTCTTTATCTAAAAATTGATTAAAAATATACCATCGAGGACTTTAACAATATCTTTCTACATTCTGCAAAATGTTATCTATGATGAAGAGGGGCTGGGTTTCTATTATCAGACCAATATGTCAGACCATTTCTATTGATTAACATCTTCTGAGATTTTATTATCAAAAATGAGGGTATTTTTTTAAGAATGTTTTTTTTTTAATAAGTGACATAAAGCCTCTTGTTTTTAGATAAGGCTGCTTATTCTGAAAGTTGGCAACGTCGCAAAAAGCTGTCAAATATTTACAAGTTTTAATTGATTTGGCAATTTTTCTGTATGAAAACAATAAATATCGCTCTGTAGTGCACTAAAAAAATGTTGTAACCGTTTCAGGTGTATAAAAGGCATTTGAAAACTTGAAAAGCTTCCAAATGCTTTTTTTACATCTAAAACTATATATTCAGTGTTATGATATTAATAGGCTAGGTGCCTAAAAAAATGTAATTAGTCCGTCTTTTAGAATATTCAAAAATAAAGGACACGTATTTTTTTATTTGTAAATTAGACCAAAAATGACAAAGATATAGCCTATTAAAGTTACGTGTGACGTCACGATGCGTGGCATTTTTCGCGCAGAGTGACGTCACAGGTAACTTAAATAGGCTATTAACTTTGTTCTTTTTTGTTTAATCGAAAAAAGAAAAAATACGTGTCCAATATTTTTTTATAATCTAAAATACGGACTAAATAGAATGTAATTATTTTGACCCTGGAAACTACCCTATTATTGCATTTCCATATGAATTTTTTAGTGCACTACAGAGCCATATTTTTTATTTTCATTCAGTAACAATGTTAAATTTTATTAATTAAAACTTGTTAATATTTGACAACCATTTGCAACGTTGCCAACTTTCGGAATTATACGCTCTTAAATTACAAAACTTTTTAGAAATAACTATAAATAGAATAGATCTGTTTTAGGGGTTTAAAATGGTTGGTTTTTTAACCTGTTCTGACGGCCTATTAAAGCAAGTAGTTCTACAGTAGGAAAGAGACAGCTAATAAGTCGACTAGCGCCATCTCGTTGGACTCACAGTGGAAGTACTCTCGTTTAAAGACGTCATTATACGGCTACTGTTTCTTTGATCGGAGGCTGTTACACTATTTCATATCAAATCTGCTACACTAGCTAGGTCCACTCAAATCTGTGTGGTTCTTTCCAAGAAAGACCATTTCAGACACCTGCATGGACTTTGTAAGGCTTGAAAAGTATGATGTCTCAATGTCTGGACTTTAAAAGAGACTGTGACCTCTGAGTTTGTTTCGTTCTGATGTTTCTTCTCAGAGTAGTCAGGTACGAAACACCGGTCACATCTAGCTTGAAAAATATATGAATTGATGTGTAAAAGTGTTTTTAACAACCAACTTGCAAAATAAATATCATTTACAGTGGGTAGGTAGGTAGCACAGACTATACCTTTGATTTTGATAAAGCCAATTATACTTTTGAGTTCAATTATTAATAAACATCCGTCCCATTTGACACCCATATTGACTGCCAAGCAAAACACATTCTTATCAGTGAATAAATTGGTTCTCTTATCTATGACATGACGTGCACAACCGCACGTCAATGGCCACATTACTAAAACCACTCTTATTGCCTACAGAATAAAGACGATATGAAAATTCTACCTGTTGTTGACCAAGCCTATGTAGAATTTAATGAAAGTGTTCAATATTTTTTTAGTGAGTTAAAATCATCAAATAAGTCCTCCCAACCAGGGTAGGGCAGGAGGGACTGTCAGACTTGTATTGACTAATCTCCAGTGTCCTTCAATAGCGCTTTACGTTCCGGGCTCACGGTATTTTGTTGGTCTCGACCTTCTATGGTGGACTTGGGCCGGCCACATAATAGGTATATCAGTTTTCCTGATCAGGAATCCTGATCCGTTTTCTATCCGAACACAGTGAATTCATACAAGTGTGTCTGCATGATGTTTTGTGTGTGTTGTTCACATTTCATTCATCATTTCGAATTCCGATTTATTATAATATCCGAACGGAAAAAAAACTGATGTAGGTATGTGGCCGCCCTTACGGGAGACAATTGAAAAATACGACTGCGCGCTTTGCTCATACATTAAAGTGTTGCCAAACGAATGAAAATGGTTGCCTTATACCTACATACTTTATTAAACTATTTTGAAGGAAAATCTAAATGTAAACTTGAGCTTGCTTGTTATTGTAATTAAGCAAGGATTTCCTCCTAAACTATTGTTTTGACCTCTACCAAAAGTAATCAAGGAACTATTGAATTTTAACTTCAAATGATGGTCACTAGAACTTAAAAACAGGATACTTATATTTTTATATTCCACAACTATCACACAACGCCATCTAGTCCCAAGCTAAGCAGAGCTTGTGTTATGGGTACTAGACAACTGATAAACATACTTATATATTTCTAAAAACATACATATTATAGATAAATTACACCCAGACACAGAACAAATGATCGTGCTCATCACACAAACATTTGTCCTGGGTGGGAATCGAACCCACGACCTCCGGCATAGCAGTCAGGGTCACTAACCACTAGACCAACAGGCCAGTCGGTCATATTACCATAAGTATCCATTTATTTATTTATTTAAAAATAGCATAGTGTTAGACCACTACCTCCCCTGATTTTAAGCGAAATGTCATGTGGTCGACGTTGAAGCACACTTGCCTCTATAGAAGTAAACCTGTTCACTCTTTTCTTGAAGACCTGTTGTTGTAGCTAGCCACGGTTGTAGCTAGCTAGCCGTTTTAATTAAAATTGATTTTCCAGTTTTAATATTACTTCTTTTTTTTTTTTTAGGTGGTAAAATCATCAACTGAGTCCTCCCGCCCTGGGTGGGGCGGAAGGGACTGTCAGACTCTTACTGACTAAATTCCACCCGTGTTCCTTCCTATGCCCTTTACGTTCTGGGGCCACGGTATCCTGGGTTAAGAAAAAACCCGCGACCCCAGCAGGCATTCGGCGCGAAACACGACGCGCCACCGACCCGGGCTTGGTCCTTCGGACGGCGAGCTACCCATCACTCACCGTCCGCAAGCCCGCTCCGCCGCTGTGCCCTCTGCTAGTTTTAATTTTACTTAAGAAATTGGTTTGGTACAATGTGCTAAATTGGTTTGGATCTCAGGAACTACTGCTTCGAATACAAAAAATCTTTTTGTGGTGGATAGTCTATTTATTAGGGAAGGTTATAGGATATTAAACTTCACGCTACAACTAATAGCAGGCGAACAGGGGGAGAAGCTACGGGGACAGTTAGTGAACACTATGTGCAACGTTATTCCAATAAAATAATATTACTCCAATAGAAATGTACCTTTGCCCCTCTACAAATAGACCATATAAATTGCGTATTCTTATCATTTGACAATCATCTTAGATAAGGGAATTTTGTTACTCAATCTCAAACATTTGATCATCTGATGCAATTTTATTTATATTGACCAAACATCTGTTGACTAACTTTCATCAACGATTACAAATCATCTGTTGCTGTTTTGACGGGTGATGAGATTGAGAGCTTGTTTCCAAACAATAAAAGATATTTTTATTTTAAGAAAGTTAAAATTTTATGTGCGACACTCCAGCATAGCATGACTGTAGGAACAGAATCAACGGAAGAACAGACAAAATGTATAAAAATCTATTGTCCTAACCATGACCATTTTTAAAAAGAAGAAAAAAAAAACAGATTTCTTTGTTTGTCTACAAATAGTGCCATATTCAGGCAAAACAAAATTCCAAGGAGTAAAAAAGTTTTATTCAAATTGTTTCAGGTGGCTAAGGACATCAGAGTGTATGAAAATACTTAGTGACACTCAATATTAACACATAATAATATAATAATTAATGTTGTATTAGAATGATGCTTTTGCCCAGCATTGGCCCAATAAACTGTTATTATTATTATATGAATCATCAGTAATAATTATTAACCTTGTGCGTTGCAATATGCAATATTGCTTTGTCAACAATTTTCAATAAACTTCAAAACAAATAACATCTGTTTTGAGTTACACAACAGTTTTATAATACTGTAGGCAACATTGACTATGTAATACTAAATAATAAAACATATTATTTAAATGCAGAATGTATTGATAAAATTAATGACACAGTTACGTAGTGGACATCTTTCAAGACCTTTTAAAAACTGTCCAGAAAAAGGAGCCTTGCTTCATGGGGCTCTTTTTTCTGGTGTAATCTTTAATACTCTAGCAAAACTACAATTGATTAAAAAACTAAATAAGTAAGTTTAAATTGTACATGTAGTTGTAGTCTGGCTAAATATATAAAAAAATCACTCACCCTCTTAGCCGGTAGACTCTTCCTCAGCTGTTTCTTCCTATCATCAATCAGCAATCCAGTGCTCACATCAGCAGGATCCAAGTGATCAACATTGACACTTTCACACACGTTCATGTCTTTCACATTTGCACAATCCACTTCATCCTCACTGTGCTCCACGTACAAGCTATCATCGGCCAGATTACAAACACTTTTAGACAAAGATGCTGCTAGGTTGAATGAGAAGTTTCCACAGCCAGAATCACTCATGTCCGAGTCACTGTCGTACTCCTCCGAGTCACTCGTTTCTCCGAAGACATCATTGGATGTGTAACAACTGTCAGGAGAGTCTTCAAAGACGATGAACGAGTCTTCTGATTCACAGTCTGAAGTTCTGCGTAGTTTAGGACAGTCATTAAAGACAATTTGGAAGGAGTCTTCGCTCTCTGTGACAGAACCGGGCAAGAAACGGCCGGATACTTCATCAAAATATTCTTTTTCTAGTTTTGGTGATGGTGGGGTGTATTTTTCTGGACCTTTTTCCAGTTTTGTTGATGCTTTGATGTATTTCTCGAGACAGCTTAAAGATGGTGAGTTTTCAACGCTGGATGCATCTTCAATAATGATCTCATTGGCAAATTGTAGGTCATCTTGAATGTTTTTCTTCATTTTTGACTTCATTCTCTTTGCACAGGTCCGATTTGGGTTCTTAAATCTCTTGTCCTTCACCTTTGTCTTGGGTTTAGGTGGTTCTGGTACAACAATAGGTTCAGGTTCTGGCTCAGGTTTAGGTTTTCTTCTCTCTTGCAGCAATGCCTTTAATTTACTAAGTTTATCTTCACATGTAGCAACCACCTCGGGTTTTGTAACACTTTCTAATTTACTTTCTTTAATAGTTTTGGTTTCAGGTACATTTTTAACAATTTCTGTTGTCTCACAGACCATGGGAGGCTCTTGTACAGCAGGAGGGGTTTTAGCAGTCTCAATTTTGACCTTAGGACCATCAATTTCATGGAAAATGTGGTCATGATAGCATACTGGACTGGAATATTCATTATAGGAGTCATTAGCAATGCTCTCAAAGTCTTCTGGAGTAAAAGCATCTTCAAAACTGTCTTCGACAGAACTTGCCTCAACAAAAACCCTCTTGGGACGTCTTCGAGCCCTGAAGTTACATGGAACAGGCTTGCTGCCGAGCAGAAGACGGACCTGCTCGATTTTATTTTGACAATGAGCCACCGCCTTCTTGACGTCGGTCATTTCTGAGGCCAAAAGCTCACTAGACATATCAATTGAACGATTTTCATCCTGTAA
This sequence comes from Agrotis segetum, assembly GCA_036375495.1. NCBI lineage: Eukaryota > Metazoa > Arthropoda > Insecta > Lepidoptera > Noctuidae > Agrotis > Agrotis segetum. Next base: position 538,507 of record JAQSVV010000490.1, on the reverse strand, counting down.
AATTTTATTTTCATCCAAAAGTTTGGCGCCATGCCACATTGTCTGTACCGCCATCTGGCGGACTGGCTCCGCAACGAATTCGTTCTGCTTCCGCTTGCTAAACATTGCGCTGCTAATAACATTCATTACGCCAGAAAAAAAACTTGCAATACCTGATAATGGGGAATAATCAGGTTCAATATTCATATCTGCGTCTGTTTTCACATCAATATTATTGTTTAATTTAGATTTAGGCGCCATTTTTTCCTCAGTATTAATCGTGTCCGCCAAATTTTTCATCAAAGGATCCGGAATCAAATGAAGGTGCTTCAGAAAAAGGTCGTCACCAAAGGAGTTTCTCATATCCATTTTGGTTTCTGTACTGTAGTTGGCGATGGAATAATGTGTAGGGTTAAAAACGACGCGCCTGTCGGCCCGATTTGCAGCAAAATTCATTTTTATTTATTTTTTTACACTATTTCTATACACTTTTAAACTAAATCACAGTTAGGACATTTTCACTCACGCACACATTGTAGGGACTCGAAAATCCTTAGTAAAGATGTCTGGAGAAGGCCTATGAACGAATCTGCAACACTTTATAAAGTTCTGGTAGGACTGCAAAGGAAAATCACTCGGGGAAATCCTGACACTCTCGCGAAACGAAATCACGTCGGTTTTACACACTGATGTAGATTTATCTTCGCAAATCAACACGTCTGTGTTCGAAAAAGTAGCTGTGCACTTGTTTTTGTTGAAATAATCGTTGTTAAGCTCCATTATGACGAATATAACTTGTGATACACGTCTCTATAGTTCAGCCATTTTGTGAAAAATATGGGAATGACAGATAAAAATATTAGTTTTGTTGTCTTTGCTCTTCTAGTGATGGGACAACATGAACCTTTAATCGATTTTCAAATCAAATCGATGTAAATTAAATTGATTATGATATTAATTAACAAAAACATTAATGTTTAATTTCCATGTTTGTTTAACGACACATTTACCTCGTTTAACTGTTGTTATATTAAATCACGGTTAAAGATACAGGATAAATCGGTAATATGCTAAATTATTTTAAATAAGGTTTCTAAACTGTTAACTACTTTGTTATTTTTACCTTTCGTCGTGAACACGCTTGCGATGCCACCGGCCAGGTGGAGTCACGAATTACGAAAGGCGGCCGGGAGAGACTGGATGAGGAAAGCTCAAGATGGTGTTCAGTGGCGCACATTGGGAGAGGCCTATGTCCAGCAGGGCACGAATACATTAGAAATTCCTCTTTCTATAAAATTAATAAGTTAGGTAGGTACTACATCAAACACAGAGTACAATACTGCAGCCGACCCGCAAATAACAACAGTTCAAAACAATTTGATTTTAGTAGAGAGCTCTCTCTTACGATAGGTACTACTACTACTACTAATCGATTGCTAATCCACTCGATTTATATATATCGATTTTTATTTTTATCTGAAACAAAGACAATATGGATGTCCTTGAACATTTTCTGATGCAATAGTATGTTTTCCGTGACGCATAATGTTGTTTTCATTGGCTCTATAAATAAATATGATTGGCTAAACAATTTATAAACAAACGCTCATATTGGTCAAAAATTTAGTTTGATCTGTGATTGGTTAAAATTATTGCGTTTTTACCTACTAGTGAGGCGACAAAGATTATTTGAAACCAGAATGTCCGACGAAGCTTTTAATGTTCTCGAAGTTACCAGAACAAAATAAAATGTTGAGTAGCAAAATGACCTCTTGTGTCATTTTCATCAGTTTGTTTTCCAAAGATAATACCATTGACTTAGATTACTTTTGAAGTCATTGGCTGGGCCATCATATATGGAACAACAATGAAAGTTCTAGGGGAAACTATTTAGTTTTTACTTCAAGAAATAGGATTTATAATAAGAAACTTTTTGGCTTGAAATTTCGTTCTTTTTGACTGGTTATAAACTCAAAATTAATTCAATAATTAAACAAGATTGGTTCCATTTTGACATGGAGGACCCTACAGTTCTCAATTTAATGTGTACATGTACATAAAAATAACATTTTCCTATAAACACAAAAACTTTCAGATATTTTACCTGTTTTTATTTTTATCTAGGTGTGAAGGCATAGCACCCCATAGTTAAAACGTATATGAAATTAATTCTATAATTTATTTTTTTGTTCACATTGTTGAGGAATAAAGAAAACACAGTATTAAAATAATATTAGTAATAAAATTTTATTTCACATTTACAAAATCACAGTTATAACACCTGTAAAATATTTTATAGCAATCATTCTTACGCGTCACGACCACGTTTTGCTTTTGCAGTTTTGTCAGGCGTTTTACTAAACAAAATATATTGGTTAATGTTTTATTGCATCTAGGATGTTGACTATGATATTAGTTTTGATAGACGAGAAGAGACTGAAATTTTATTTAGAAATTTTTATTTTTGCCTAAAAGAACAACGTTTGAATCATAGACGTAGAGAATGGACTTACTTAGCCTGACTAAAGTGTGAACAAGACAAGTGATCACGGTATAGTTATATTGCCTTTTTCTATGACTTTAACTACTCTACACTACTATACACATACATTAGGATGACCTTGGAGCAATATCTTAATAATTACAAAATGTTTAAAGCAAAGCGCCAAAGTCATGCCTACGATATACTGTAACGGTTAGCGGTGGGTTAAAATAAAAGAACCCACCAACGTTTACAATAATATTTATTTAAGGTCGTGGTTCACAGCCGTCACTTGGTATTTAATCGTTCCGTGGAAGTAGGCGCACTAAGTACTGTCCTGGCTTATCGCGTGGTGCAGAGACGCGATGGGCGAGGAGTTGTCCCGAGGTGAGAGAGACCCCAGGGACAGGATGGTGGATGCGCCGGCTGGTCAGCGGTGTGCGGCTAGGTGCTGTGTGTGCGCAGGCCTCGAACGTTCGGTAGCGTGAGTCACTGTCGAACTCAACGAACGTTGAGGATGGGTATTTTAAACCCCAATCTTGTTCCCTGGAATCAACGTCCAGCGGTAAATAAAAGGTCCACTGCAAATCCTCTCTGATGATGACCTCGCAGCGTAAGCGAAAGCCTAGGACGTAAGCGCTTGAGGCGTTTGTGAGTTTGGTCAACATCAGAACGGAGTTTACATGGCAGGTACACAATATTAAATTAGCGTGAAGCATTAACACAAAGCTTTTTTTATTTCTTATTATTTTTTTAATTTTTAGTCTAGATTTTCAAGGTACATTGCTTTGACATTAATTATTTCAAATGCTGTTAAAAAAAATATTGTAAAACATTTTTTTTAAAAAGAGTAAGTATGGAGTTTCTTGCCCATTCTTCTCCATACAACCTACCTTAGCGAATGGGTGTAGAATCAATCCCTTCCCTTCCTATTCCCTTTAAATTTAAATATCGACGTTCAAAAGTGCCTCTTTGATGGCCTAATTGGAATAAATGATTTGACTTTGACTTTGACAATATTATTTATAGGCCTACGAACGTATGGAACATTCGAGGCTTAACGGAATAAAAAAACTAACAAAGAAAAATTAGAACACAAAATAATAAGTCTGTAGGTAACTGCTCAATACCTACAAAAAGATAGAACACAATAAATAGCTAGCAGTTATAAAGGTTTGGTTTGGCAACTTACCCTTAAGCCGGGGTTATTACACAGAATTTAAATAATAATTAGGTATTTATTATTTGACTAAAAAAACTGTCTAAGTCTGGGACGAGTAAAATTAGATAGTCCTAAATTATAGTGAGGAACTACGTCTACTACTACGTCCAGCGTTCGCGGTAATGTTTTAAGTCCCAGCTGATTGCTACAAAATGCCTCGCTCAAAGAGAAGGGGAATTGGACTTTGCACGCGTGAGAGTGAGACAGCATAAGCATTGCCACTCACTTATCCGCAGCTAGAACATTCCACAGTCAACTGTTACTACCAGTTTAGAACTACCCACCTATAAATTACTTTTTGTCTCGACGTAATGGGGATGGCAACTCAAAGCTAATCGTAGATGGCGCTGCGATAGTTGGTCCCCACATCTACCTTGTACAAAAAAACAAACAAGATTATTTGTTATAAAATTAAGTATAAATACAAAACAAATATGGAAAATTATTCGTCCTTGCAAGTACTATATACTAAAAGAAGAATTAAGACGCCGCGGCGCATCTACAAGAGGAAAAAAGTGATTTAATTGAGTGGTTATACATTTGATTTTACCGTAATAAATCCACAATTACTTGTAGTTGAGGTTTCAATTTTTGAGTTTAGGTATGTTTTACCTGTCCTCTCCTTTATCAAGAATATAATGCTGGTTTTGACTTTCTATTTTGATAAAATATCATAATGTTTTAAGTCAGTAATTTTAACCTTTTTTTCTATTTAGATTCGAGAAATATCACAATATATTTAATTTCTTAACACCACAACTATTACAAAACTCGTTCCAGGTGATAATTCTTCGATTTTCGAGCGATGCAATACTGGTACATAACCTCCAAAAGAAAAGTAGATATTATTTTGAAAAGTGTATTCCATCATTTTTACAGCTTATTACACAACATCTAGTCATTTTACATCAATAAATGGTTTTTTTTCTGAAAATTCCTTTGATTTTACAGTTCTTTGGGGACCAAACTGTCATTTTCACTTTGACACTTGCCTTCCCCATTCAAGAATATTTACTAGATACCTACAAATTTATATTAATGAATTATTTATAGTTTTGAAATGCAACGTTGGTAATCCACAACGTTACAGTACCCCCTCGCGCAGTCAAGGATTTTGTCTTCTATAATGACAAAATCCGCACAAAGAATTAGATCTAACTATTGTTTTACCTATCAAAAAATCATCATTCGTACTTCTCACAATCATAACCAGCGGCAGCTATTGTATACAGTGATACGAGAGATAGCTGTCGCACAATATAAAATATATAGGAATCCTGTTGTCATTAACCTGATGCCTTACAATAGTTTTCTTCAAAGATGAAAGTGTACTAAGCGAGAGAATAATGCAATCGTATGTATCGAGTTCAATAAAATATTATTGTTAAATTATTTCTTTTTCTTTTAACCATCTACCGAACAATACTAATCCACCTACCAGTTTTAAATTTTAATGTAAGTAATTGAATCTAAATTTAGATGATAAAATTATGTTTTTGGTTTAAGGCTTATTTATGGAGTTACCAACCGCTCCTGCAAAGGCTTATTTAAAGAGTTGCGACCGCTCTAAGTAAACAACACGAATGGTGTAGACCATCAGTATTAAGTGAAGAAGCTATGTCCTTTGGTTTTGCATTTTGATTTATGGTTTATTTAAGGAGTAATCGACCGCTCCTGCAAGGGCTTATTTAAAGAGTTGCAACCGCTCTATAGACACAGTTGTGCTTTTATGATGCAAGGGCTTATTTAAAGAGTTGCTACCGCTCTATAGACACAGTTGTGCTTCATGATTTATGGTTTATTTAAGGAGTAATCGACCGCTCCCGCAAGGGCTTATTTAAAGAGTTGCTACCGCTCTAAAGAAAGAAAGCACAACCATGTAAAAAAAAAAACAACCATGAATTACAAAACCAAGGTGATCGATGGGTTAGAGCCACGATCAATATAATAACCATCGGTGTAGGGCCGACAGTTATAAAAAATAAAATATAATGAATGGGGTAGGCCATCATTATACGTAAGTAACTATAGGGTAGACCAAAAGTTATAACAAAGAAAAAAAATTGGTAGGTTAGATAGGTTCGGTATAGATATGAGCGCCGATGGCCAATTCCACGGCGGCGGCGTAGCCTGTATATTTTCACGGCGGCGGCGGCGTCGCGGCGGCGCGTCGAGTCCGGTCGTGCGCCTTAGTTATTTTTTTATTAGGGAGAGATTTCAGAAGAAAAATGAAGAAAATCATGTTGTTGTTAGGTACCAAAAAAAGTTTTTTATAGAAACGTATTTGCCAATTACAATTTTAGTCTTATAGAATACGTTTACTAAAAAGAATAATTGTTTCAGTATTTTAAGATGCGAGACAGAGTTTTTAATCAAAGCACTATCTATTTTTTTATGTGAAATGGGTTTGCTTTTGACCCAAGTTTTTTTATCGTGGTTAAATCATCAAATGAGTCCTCCTACCCAGGGCAGGGCGGGAGGGACTGTCAGACTTGTACTGGATAAAATCCACGGTGTCCTTCAGTAGCCCTTTGTGTACCGAAGTCGCGGTATAAGTGTGTCCCACGACCCCGGCAGGCCCTCTAAATGGGAGGCCCGGTCATTGCGCTGACGCTCTTTGAGGCGCGCGTGGAACACAACGCGCCTGACCCGGGCATGGTCCATAGTCGGACAGCGAGTCTTCCATTACTCGCCACCCGCATGCCCGCGCCTACGGCTGGAGGGCGTCCCACGACGGCCGACGCCGTGAGCGTCTACCACTGCGCCGTGGGCGAGGGTTCTCCCTCGCGCGTCCCGCATCCTCGTTCGCGAGCATGACTGCTTCGCAAAACGAGGTGACTGCTTCCTTCTCCGTCTCGCCCCGCAGCATGGCGGCGACCAATGTCGAGGTCGTCGCCTATCGCCTGCGTCAGGACACGGCGGTGCTCTACCCAAGCGGGGCAGTTCTGCATCGTATGCTCTACCGTACCCAGACGTTTCCTCCCTCCTTATCCGACACAGGTCCCTCCCGAAGCATCCGTGTCCACTGTCTGGTGAGGACCTGCGTCAAGTGGTAGGTGAGGTCGCCGTGGGACCTATCCAACCACTCCTGAAAGAGGGATCTTACCGCTGCGATTGCGGCGAGCCCGTTGACCCTAGTCTAGGTCTCGAATGACTAAGACAAGGTTGACGATACCCGGAAGTAGGAGTCCCGCTAAGCGGGGCTCCGTCGATTTCTCTTGTGAAGGAAGAACTAGTATTGCCTAGGCCAGACTAGTTTATTCTGAAATCGGGTTTGGCCGGTAATTTATACACTTGACTGTGTAGAGTCGACTATACACGTACCAGTATACTTGTACAAATCGAGACTTGCACAAACATAGGACAGTGACCATGTTAGGGACTTTAACCATGGCGTGATGTGACGCTATTTGATCGAAAATGAACCTTGCCACTAAGAAATAATTATGCAATTCGATTGACTTGACGTTGTTGTGTCGTCCCTTAGAAATTTGTGCAAGTATCTTCCCACACACGTTTCAGTATACTTGCGCAAATCTGGATTACCGCAAGTATACTGTAAGTGCCTTTTCACACGTTCCGGTTTCCGGGTAGCCGGTGCCGGTGTGGCAAATTACGCCGGTACGTGTGAAAGCTATAGTACATGCCATACACTGCGCCGCCGGCTATTCGGCACCGGCTACTCGGCAACCGGAACGTGTGAAAAGGCACTAACGTGTCTGGCATAAGCTACGTAGTGAGTGTAGCAAAGAGGCTAGAGCGAACAAACGCCGAATGCCATCAGGACGCGCGTGCGAGCGAGAAAGCAAGTTGCGACTCGTCGTGGCGGCGCGCCGCGTGTTTTTTTCGGCGGCGGCGCGCCGACCGAATTCACGGCGACGGCGGCGCGCCGGCGCGGCGCTCATATCTAGTTCGGTATAGTACAGGTATTCAAAAAAATTATAAAAAAAAATTAAGATTTAAAATTTACGGGTATATTTAACTAGTGTCAAAATAATAAAGTTAAAGTTATAATGATTAAAGACTAACCAGAATGTCAAAATTTAGTTTAAGTTATAATGATAAAAATCTACTAGACTGTCATAATGGAAAGAATGGTCCATATTTATTATCTATCCGTTTATGTAAGTCCCGTACCGTGACTAAAGATGATTCGCCTCTAATAATCACTAAGTACTCGAGTTCAGACTTATGAAGCGACATAAACTTAAATGGATAAGCCATGATTTAAAAACTTTTCAAAAGAAAAAAAAAAATTAAAGTGTAGGGTAAGTGCCAAAACCAAAAAAAAAAAAAAAATTCAAAGAGAAAAAATAAAATTAACGGTTATGTGTACTAACACTCCGTCTGTTACAATTTGAATTTAAAAATCTAATAACGTTTTGGTTGAGAACAATCTAGAAAACAAGCACAAAAAACAATTGCACCGGAAATAAAAATAAAAAAAACACACAAAAGGAGTTAATGCAACCAATGTGTACGCTTTACAAAGGTTAAGCTTTAAAAAGCAATTACAATTTAAAACAAATTGAAAAAACAAATTGACAGAATATTGACAGAATGAGGTAGGGTCTGCAATAATATGTACCTAGGTTTTACAAAAGTTAAGTTAACTGAAAAAATAAAGAATTACAATTTAAAACGAATTGAGAGGAGAAAAAAAAAATTGACAGATTGAGATAGTCTGCAATTATGTTCTGTTTAAAAAAGTTAAGTTGTTTCAAAATATTACTATTGAACAAAATGAATTGAGAAAAAAAAATATTGGTATTGACAGAATGAGGTAGGGTCTGCAATAACCAATTAAAAAAACAATTTACCTATATAAAAGAAAAGAAAGTAATAATTCTTTTATAGGCAGACGAACCCAGGTGAAAAGGTTGTATGTGCCTGCAATGGAATCCCGGCACCCACACCCTACAACCGAAACAAAAATGATTTGTGGTTGCAATAAGTGTGGTGGTAGTACTTCCCCGGACGGGCCTTCACAAGAGCCCACCGCTAACCGTTACATTGGCGCCCCACGTTGGGCGCCAATGTAACGGTTAGCGGTGGGTTAAAATAAAAGAACCCACCAACGTTTACAATAATATTTATTTAAGGTCGTGGTTCACAGCCGTCACTTGGTATTTAATCGTTCCGTGGAAGTAGGCGCACTAAGTACTGTCCTGGCTTATCGCGTGGTGCAGAGACGCGATGGGCGAGGAGTTGTCCCGAGGTGAGAGAGACCCCAGGGACAGGATGGTGGATGCGCCGGCTGGTCAGCGGTGTGCGGCTAGGTGCTGTGTGTGCGCAGGCCTCGAACGTTCGGTAGCGTGAGTCACTGTCGAACTCAACGAACGTTGAGGATGGGTATTTTAAACCCCAATCTTGTTCCCTGGAATCAACGTCCAGCGGTAAATAAAAGGTCCACTGCAAATCCTCTCTGATGATGACCTCGCAGCGTAAGCGAAAGCCTAGGACGTAAGCGCTTGAGGCGTTTGTGAGTTTGGTCAACATCAGAACGGAGTTTACATGGCAGGTACACAATATTAAATTAGCGTGAAGCATTAACACAATATTATTTATAGGCCTACGAACGTATGGAACATTCGAGGCTTAACGGAATAAAAAAACTAACAAAGAAAAATTAGAACACAAAATAATAAGTCTGTAGGTAACTGCTCAATACAAAAAGATAGAACACAATAAATAGCTAGCAGTTATAAAGGTTTGGTTTGGCAACTTACCCTTAAGCCGGGGTTATTACACAGAATTTAAATAATAATTAGGTATTTATTATTTGACTAAAAAAACTGTCTAAGTCTGGGACGAGTAAAATTTGATAGTCCTAAATTATAGTGAGGAACTACGTCTGCTACTACGTCCAGCGTTCGCGGTAATGTTTTAAGTCCCAGCTGATTGCTACAAAATGCCTCGCTCAAAGAGAAGGGGAATTGGACTTTGCACGCGTGAGAGTGAGACAGCATAAGCATTGCCACTCACTTATCCGCAGCTAGAACATTCCACAGTCAACTGTTACTACCAGTTTAGAACTACCCACCTATAAATTACTTTTTGTCTCGACGTAATTCAAGAATATTTACTAGATACCTACAAATTTATATTAATGAATTATTTATAGTTTTGAAATGCAACGTTGGTAATCCACAACGTTACAATACATTGAGTATGGACTGAGCATCATCTGCCTGAATAACGTTTCAAACGCTCAAGAAAGACAGAACAACAATTTTATGACCTCTCCATTGCCCTTTGCGTTTCAGGACCGCAGTAATATTGATACCCACGACCATTAAAAGTTTCGCCAAACACTAAACTTACTTTTAATCAAATCTTATGTTTTGATTTTATCATCATCATCATCTCAATTCTCAGCCGTAGTACGTCCACTGCTGAACATAGGCCTCCCCTTTCGATCTCCACTTATACCTGTTGGATGCGACCTGCATACAGCGTCTTCCGGCGACCTTTATAAGGTCGTCTGTCCACCTTGCTGGTGGACGTCCTACGCTGCGCTTGCTAGTCCGTGGTCTCCACTCTAGTACTTTTCGACCCAATCGGCCATCCGCTCTGCGAGCAATATGGCCTGCCCATTGCCACTTCAGCTTGCTAATCCGGTGGACTATATCGGTGACTTTAGTTCGTCTACGGATCTCCTCATTTCGGATTCGATCACGTAGAGAAACACCGAGCATAGCCCTCTCCATAGCTCGTTGAGCGACTTTGAGCTTTGAGATGAGGCCGATAGTGAAAGACCACGTTTCGGTTCCGTAAGTCATCACTGGTAACACACATTGGTTGAAGACTTTCGTCTTGAGGCACTGAGGTATGTCGGACGAAAAGACATTGCGTAATTTCCCGAACGCTGCCCAGCCGAGTTGGATTGATTTTATAATTAAGTATTATACCTACCTATTCAAACATAATTATATAAGAAAATTTTAATTTTACGTAAACAGCAATACGCATGTTTATTTGGTATATTCTAGCTAGCTTCATAATGTTCTCGTACTCGACATATTTTAAATGATTCGAACTCATCGTTTTGGTCTCCACCTGACTCCCACCCACCGCGCTATATTATAGAGCGGGAGCCAAGCCAAAATATCGTTAGTGATTTCTTCTCAAGCCATACTTAGTAGACTAAATTAGGGAGTCATATATCATAAAGATTCGTGGAAGTCAGCTGCTGTTCCGTTGGTGGGATAAGCAGCAATCGCCGTTCAAACACTTAGAAAAAAAATTTTTTTTTAGTCATTTCCTCCCAACTGAAACCTGGTTAATATTGAAGATTACCTTGTATCACGAAAAATAAAACCTATCAGCTGACGATACCATGGTGGAATACACGTCAGCTGGTCACTCGAACATGTAATTTTTTATTTTATTTTCAGTGATTTCCTCTCAACCCTAACCCAATGAAAGTTTACATGTAGTTATGGCTAAAAACAGACGTCAGCTGGCTGTAGCTCGGTGGAAAGATCGTCAGCTGATGCTTTGAAAATTACAAGTAAGACTACCGCTCTCAGCCTAAATCTGCATTCAGTTCAATGTTTTCAATTCCTCCCTACAGAAAACCTGTTTATATTGACGCTTACTCAATATCACGATGAAAAAATCCATTCATCTTAAGTTTACAGACCATTTTAACAGATAAGGATCAAAATACAGAGTTATTCTTATAAAGCTGGGCATCAGAAACATAATGTGATTCCGTAAGAGATACGAAAAAACTTATTTAGATAAGTTTAGCTCTTTTTTCAGTATAAACATTTTGGCATTTTTATTTTTTTGGCCAAATTACATGTTCGAGTGACCGCAGCTGACGTGTATTCCACCGTGGTATCGTCAGCTGATTGGTTTTATTCTTCGTGATACAACGTAATCTTCAATATTAACCAGGTTTCAGTTTCCCAACTGAAACCTGGTTAACGTAGAAAAAAAAATTTTTTTCTGCCCCTATCGTAAATAAAGATACATTGCTCACTGCCTATCACGGACTTGCTGCATCGATCCTCAGATACGGAATTATCTTCTGGGGAAACTCTACGCATAAAGATGTTGTATTTAAAATGCAAAAACGATGCATAAGAGCTATGTTTGGTCTACAAATAACAGACAGTTGTAAACCATATTTTATTAAAGACCAAATTCTCTCACTTCCTTCCTTATATATATTGGAAACATTATTATTTGTTAAGAAGAATCCCCAACTGTTTCCGAAGTACTCAGATGGTTCCGAAAGAAGTCAACGCGACAATCAAAGACTTCGTTCTCATAGTGCAAAAACAGCTCTCATGGGTAAGAGTGTATTCTGCATGGCACCACATTTATACAACAACAAGGTTCCGAAGGCATACAAAGATTTAAATATTGACAATTTTAATAAAGTTATGAAGAAAATTTTAATTAATAAATGTTACTATAATGTTGCTGACTATTCAAATGACGTAATTTGACATTTTCATGACCTATTGTCTTATAATTTTTTTATTTTTTTTTTTATTTTTATTAATGATTTTATTATTTTGAATTGTTTTAATAACGTAATTGCATGATCATTCAAACTATATTGTATTTGTACGCCTTCCAGGCAAAACATGTTGAAACTTCATTTTTATAATCGTGACAACTGATTGTAAACCTACACATGTTTCTGACAAATAAAACTATCTTATCTTATCTACGTGTTTGAACGGCGATTGCTGCTTATCCCACCAACGGAATCGCAGCTGACTTCCACAAATCTTCATGATACGACTCCCTCATTCCCTCATGTAGCCTGCTAATTATCGCTTGAGAGGAAATTGGTCACGGACATCTGTTGCGGGCTCCCGCTCTATTACGCCTTGGCCACGTAGACGGGCTAGGCTAAGCGCGGGCGCGGGTGACTTAAGAGCCCTTTTACCTGCTTGCGCGTAGAACTAAAATTTTGGTCGTCGAATTTACCAAATTAATTAATACTCCAACATTTTTGAATACCTGTAAAAGAAAGACCAGTTTTTCGTGTTGTAAAAAAACGTAAAATATTTCAAAAAACTCTTTTATTAACTTTGTGGTAATTAATCTCCGACAAGTAGTTTACTGAAAAATCAACGCAGAGTCGACTTGCGACTCCTAAATCTACCATTAATATTTATAATTTTAACCAAAAAAAATACACAAGTCATCAGACATACGTTTTTGTCATCAAAAAACGTAGTAGAATTTATATTTTTAATAACACAAATTAGTAAAAAAATAAAGTTTGAGGTCAATTTTTACGTTTTATATCGCTGTTTTATCGCCATTTTTGGTTCGAACAAAGCATAATTACATTTTTAAAAATATGTAAATGTAAACTATGTTTACAGACTAAACTAATTTCTAAATTTCATTAAAATCCCTTCGTGTAATTAAACATAATATCGTTTTTAAAATCACTCTAAACTAGCATAAATTACGAAACATAACCGGGCTGCGATCAGTACGGCTCCAGCGCCCGTCGACGTAGGACCTGTGTCACTTTTTTCCTCGTCCTGATTTTAGAGCGTACGTATCGTGAACGGAATACTATACTGCGACTGCCACATTTTGATTCTCTCCATATATTTTTTCGTAAGGTAAGATTTTCGTTACTTTATCAAACTAAAGTATTTTTATAATTATAATAGTAGTTTAGAGAATGTGTGCATTAAATAACCATCCGTTTTTGTTTTATTAGTTTTTGCAATGGGGCGCAAGAGTGGTGAAAAATCCAATATGGCGGCTTTCTCAAGATCGCGGTCAGGCTGTTTGAAATCCAACCCAATAATATGGGTATCAAATGAAAGGGTTTGCTGTCAGGAATATGAAAAAAATAGTCACGTGTCTTATATCCAACATGGCGGACATCCAAGATGGCGGATTGGCTATTTGAAATGCATCCCCATGATATGGATATCAAATGAAAGGGTTTGTTATCAGGAATATGAAAAAAATAGTCACTTGTCTCAAATCCAAAATGGCGGACATCCAAGACGGCAGATTGGCTATTTGAAATGCACCCTCTTGATATGGGTATCAAATGAAAGGGTTTGCTGTCAGAAATATGAAAAAACCCACATTTTTTATTTTCTTAAAAACATTAAAATAACCCTACGGGGCTGAGAGAGGGGCCACTCAAAACGTGGGGGCGTATATTATTTATGGGATATATTTACATGACGTGTATAGATCGTGGTAGTAACTTGCAAAGATACGCTCCCACACGTTTTGAGTGGCCCTTCTCTGCCCCGTAGCACAGTAAAAATATGGATAGTACGGAAACTACGTACTAACGTTCGAAACGGTGCACTCACACAAACACGCGCATCTACGAGGCTTCTGAGCGGACATCGCGCAGTGCTGTTAGTTCTGAGTGCCGCGTAAAGACGAGTTACGTTTATTTCTACAAAATCACGAGTGTATTGCGTTGTGTAGGTATATGGCTGTTTGAACTCGGCTTCATCATAACCAGAGATTTTGTTTTTTAAACGTCCTGCTTATTTTGAAAATTAAGAATGATTTTTATCAATATCGAATTCTATATCCGCGTGACCGTTTAATAAATTCGTAAATCATTTGTAAAAAAACCAAAATGGTTTCTGCTACAATTTCTCATAATAAGCGTTTTTTCATAGTTTTCGTCTTCGAGGATTTTGAATCCGATAGTACTGTCAAAATGTAAATCCAAGATGGCGGCTGTTAAAAATATCGAGGTTTTCGTCATGGGGGTCGTTTTCATGGTTTTCGAGGGTGTTGAAACCGATGGTGCAGTCAAAATGTAAATCCAAGATGGCGGCTGCATAAATTATCGAAGTTTTCGTCATGGGTGTCGTTTTCATGGTTTTCGAGGGCGTTGAAACCGATGGTGTAGTCAAAATGTAAATCCAAGATGGCGGCTGCAAAAATTATCGAGGTTTTCGTCATGGGTGTCGTTTTCATGGTTTTCGAGGGTGTTGAAACCTATGGTGCAGTCAAAATGTAAATCCAAGATGGCGGCTGCATAAATTATCGAGGTTTTCGTCATGGGTGTCGTTTTCATGGTTTTCGAGGGTGTTGAAACCGATGGTGCAGTCAAAATGTAAATCCAAGATGGCGGCTGCATAAATTATCGAGGTTTTCGTCATGGGTGTCGTTTTCATGGTTTTCGAGGGTGTTGAAACCGATGGTGCAGTCAAAATGTAAATCCAAGATGGCGGCTGCATAAATTATCGAAGTTTTCGTCATGGGTGTCGTTTTCATGGTTTTCGAGGGCGTTGAAACCGATGGTGTAGTCAAAATGTAAATCCAAGATGGCGGCTGCAAAAATTATCGAGGTTTTCGTCATTGGTGTCGTTTTCATGGTTTTCGAGGGTGTTGAAACCGATGGTGCAGTCAAACGTAAATCCAAGATGGCGACTGCATAAATTATCGAGGTTTTCGTCATGGGTGTCGTTTTCATGGTTTTTGAGGGTGCTGAAACCGATATTGCTATCAAAACAGAAATCCCAAATGTCAAATAACAAAAATCACATGAAAATAACAGGTACCAAGGTCATCTTATACTTAGTTGAAACGCATAGTACGGTATCCAGCCACCGGGTTAATCAAGCATCAGCGCCACATAATAATGTTCCATACTCTGCGCTTGTTACAACCCTAACGCTGCGGTGGAGCCGAGTGGAGCGTAGGTATTTATTTCGAACATTAGGCCTATGTAGTTTCCATACTGTCCATATTTTGACTTCACCATCGGTTTCAACATCCTCGAAAACCATGAAAACGGCACCCATGACGAAAACCTCGATAATTTTGCTGCCGCCATCTTGGATTTACATTTTGACTGCACCATCGGTTTCAACACCCTCGAAAACCATGAAAACGACACCCATGACGAAAACCCTGATAATTTATGCAGCCGCCATCTTGGATTTACATTTTGACTGCACCATCGGTTTCAACACCCTCGAAAACCATGAAAACGACACCCATGACGAAAACCTCGATAATTTATGCAGCCGCCATCTTGGATTTACATTTTGACTGCACCATCGGTTTCAACACCCTCGAAAACCATGAAAACGACACCCATGACGAAAACCTCGATAATTTATGCAGCCGCCATCTTGGATTTACATTTTGACTGCACCATCGGTTTCAACACCCTCGAAAACCATGAAAACGACACCCATGACGAAAACCTCGATAATTTATGCAGCCGCCATCTTGGATTTACATTTTGACTGCACCATCGGTTTCAACACCCTCGAAAACCATGAAAACGACACCCATGACGAAAACCTCGATAATTTATGCAGCCGTCATCTTGGATTTACATTTTGACTGCACCATAGGTTTCAACACCTTCGAAAACCATGAAAACGACACCCATGACAAAAACTTCGATAATTTATGCAGCCGCCATCTTGGATTTACATTTTGACTGCACCATCGGTTTCAACACCCTCGAAAACAATGAAAATGACACCCATGACGAAAACCTCGATATTTTTTGCAGCCGCCATCTTGGATTTACATTTTGACAGTACTATCGGATTCAAAACCCGTGGGTTTTGAATCCGATAGTACTGAAAAACTATGAAAAGTTTTTCAGTTCTATCGGTACTGAAAAACTTTTCATAGTGTCGGTACGGTTCTGAAAAAACAGAAGAAAACTACGAAAAGATGTCTATTATGAGAAATTGTAGCAGAAACCATTTTGGTTTTTTTTACAAATTATTTACGAATTTATTAAACGGTCACGCGGATATAGAATTCGATATTGATAAAAATCATTCTTAATTTTCAAAATAAGCAGGACGTTTAAAAAACAAAATCTCTGGTTATGATGAAGCCGAGTTCAAACAGCCATATACCTACACAACGCAATACACTCGTGATTTTGTAGAAATAAACGCAAGTCGTCTTTACGCGGCACTCAGAACTTCTTACAGTAGCTCGTTCTGTGTTCTTGTAGTAGATGTTTAAAAGGTTCTCATTCATAAAAAATATGAAAACTCGGAAAATGTAGTAGGTTAGGTTAGGTAGGACAAAGGGCTGATTTTTTAATAGTCAGACAACTTTTATCTGAGGAATGAAAATAGCGGTTTGACATAATTATTTTCTATAGATAAGCTGTCAAACCCCCATTTTTATTGCTCAGATATAAGTTATCTGACTATTAAAAAATCAGCCCCAAAACTTATTTATTGTTCAAACTTCACTTCTTAGGTTAATTGCAGATTCAGTTTTACTTCCACAACAATAAAATATAACTAACTTTAACTGACAGGTTATTTTAACACAAAATTTAAATAAATCACCGGAACAGTTTAACATTCGACATCTAACAAATATTGTGGCGGGCACATGGCGTTCAACCAATCAACGCGCGAGATGCTTTCCTTTCTATACCATTTAACAGTCTAATAGACTGAATAAACAAAAAAAACTTTTCCAGAAATGTAACCAAAGTGCATTACGATTATATCGGCTCAAAATTGTTTAGTCCGTCTCAACACTAGCGCTACACTGGTTGCGTTGTGTATGTGTGAACAGCTACGCACACATGAACATTGCTGCCGTCTTTTACCTAAACTCGAGCGTTCGAATTTTGTGAACTGGCTCTTAAGCGGTCGCGGGTGGCATGCCACGTACATTCAGTAGCGGCTATAGCGGCTGGACGGATAAGTGGACGTATTGAGGATGCCTATAACTAAAGTGACGCGTAGTTGCCTTGACAGCAGTCCGCTCCGATCCGGTCCGATCCGGTCCAGTCCAGTCCGGTCCGCAAACTTTTGTAATAAGACGGTATTGTTTCCACCCGCCCGCCTCGCGCGCCACCGCTGCCGCCGACCGCCGCCGCGCCGCCAGCCGCAGCCGCTCTAGCCCGCCGCGCGCGCGTCGTGGCATATTTTATACGTTCTCATACATTTGTTCAATTAGCCAACCGCCGCCGCCACCCGCAACCGCGCCTAGTCCGTCTCCGTGGCCGACACGTTAGCCTCTGTTCAGACACGGCGGGAACCGCGCGTTTCCCGCGTGGAAATCGCGCGGTTATGTCTGAACGATTACTTAATAACTCATACAAATAATGCGATTTCCATGCGATTCTGAAATCGCGCGTTTCCCGCGCGGGAATCGCGCGGTTATGTCTGAACGAATAGCCTCTGTTCAGACACGGCGGGAACCGCGCGTTTCCCGCGCGGGAATCGCGCGGTTATGTCTGAACGATTACTTAATAACTCATACAAATAAGACTCACGCGATTTCCATGCGATTCTGAAATCGCGCGGTTCCCGCCGTGTCTGAACAGGCGCTTACTTAATAACTCATACAAATAAGACTCACGCGATTTCCATGCGATTCTGAAATCGCGCGGTTCCCGCCGTGTCTGAACAGGCGCTTATAGCTTCACATGTGTGATGAAATCATACACTTCAGACTCTCTTTGTAAATCGTTTATTCACTTAGGCACACAACACAATTTCAGAAATGTATTAAATCCACAATCAGATTAGGCTTATAAAAAATAAAGTAATATAAACTGGTATTAAGCACAGCACGAATTGGTAGAACAATGTTCACTGTTTAACACACCGAATAAGACTGCCTAGTCCAGTAAAAAAACAGTCACCAGCCAATGTTCCCCACTACAACAGTCAGTGAACACTCAGCTGATTCATCGACCAATCACAACAAAGTAAATAGTACATTCAATCAATTGACTTGTTTAAATACACAAAAGTTATATTTATCTTTAGGTTAATCAGTTTAATATAAATAATTATTTTTATTTACGGATTATACAAAATAAACTCAGATTCTTATACCTCTAAATTATAATTAACTAATTAATATTTATGCAACGGATGTGTAAAGTTCGTGTAGCTATTAGCGCCATCTATCGAATATGGTTAAAAATCGAACAATTTATTAAAACTTTTAGAAGAATCATTACATTCGGCCATCCGACGTCGTGCGATCTCCTGACGCACGCTCTATAATTATTATTATATTTATGATAGCATTACAAAATATTGTTTCATTTAAGAAAAAACACTATTTATTTTGAAGTCTAACCCGGCTCTAATATTCAAAATCATTACATTCGGCCAGTCACGATTAGATTGTACTTATTTTTAATAATGTCATCACTAGAAGAAGAATTGCTGTTTTCGTTTGGCAAGCTTTTAGGGTCCGAGGATCGCATATCCAAGGTTTTATTCGGTTGGTGGAAACTACGCTTTTAAATGTATTCCTTCGTTTGCACACGTTTGTTGACTAACTCGAATGTTGAACCTAACCTCATCTCCTAAACTTTCTAATGTGTCTGGTTTAGCGTCAGTACCTACATGCAATTTATTATTCAGACTATCAGGTAGTGTTTAAGTGCTGGAGTTTGCGGAAATATATACACATTTTTTTTTTTGAATCTCCTCATTTGTTACCAAGAACACAGACTTAATTTAGTTAGAAATGCCCTACATCGTCATCATTATAATGGCATATTTCCAACGAGCACTACTAGGGAAAATTCAGCGTATACTATCATCGCCGACTTTTCTATACAGGGTGTCCCAAAACTCAACGTCAAGCCTAGTGACGCTTCTCAGACGTTGTCTGTCTACTAAATTAAGCAACGGGCTCAAGGACTTGAGGTTTAATTGCCATTGTACTAATATTACAACTAGAGCACTTGCATCTATCTGCGTGCAACTCCTTGTCAAATTTTTGGTTGTTTATAGCTACAATAGGTCTGCTTATTGGATTTTCTTTTAATTTAGGAAACGATTGTAACTGATCTTTCCCCAAAGTAAATACACTGCCCTTTTTTAATAAATTAGTAATTGGTCTTGCAATTTCTTCCGAAACCCTTTACAAAATTTCTGAAATAGCCAGCTAGTCACAAGAATTGACGAACTCGATGAATATTGCGAGAAGTGGGGAATTTTTCACAGCAAGAATTTTATTTTCACTAGGTCTTATTCCATCGGCGGATATTTCATAGCCATAATTTGTCACCGTGTCAAAGAAACGGCACTTAACTAGTTTAAGGGTAAGATTATTTTCCCGCAATAGCTTTAGGTATCTATATGGTATATAGGTAGCTTTAATCAGTCGAAGGTACGAGGACATTGTCTAAATAAGCCAGGGCGAGCATTTGATTTATGACCCTCTGTCCTCTCTTAATGAAGTGCGATAAGCGATATGGTCTATAACCGACAGGTCTATCGTCAAGCAAATCTATTTTCATCTCAACCGAATTATTACAGCCTATCTCGCTGAAATCAAATCAAAACAATCTCATATCCTGCAGTAATTCAAAAAGTTTATCTTTAGTTGTATCATCAACCTAAGTCACCAACTTTGACTTCAGTCTTATTGAGAGGAACTACACCATTTAATATATTTCATGATTTTATTTGTGTGTAGGACTTTTCTTTCATCAACCTGTATGATTCTAGCAATAAGTGCTTTTGGGTAAGATTATTATTGTTTGGTTAGAAAGATTGGACAGAACAAGATGACATACTCAAGATTATACAATAAGTGCCCTGATGCATTTCGTATTCCTGGCCGGATCTATTATTATTTTAAACCCTCTATATAAATATCTCCAGAATATGAATCAATGGCACATACTTTGACTATTTCAATTTTGTTACTGCCCAGTTGAATTTGATTCGGTAAAGTAAGCTTGAGACAGTTTAAATCACTTGTGCTATTCTGGTACCCACTAGTAAGAATAACGTATTATTATCTTTATAGACAGCTTAGGACGGTAACGCTTTAGCCGATGAGTAATGAAGTTTGCATTAATTCGTCATTTACTACGAGTATTTTCTATTTCAATTTCGTCAATTTTAAGGTAAATGAAAGTACTATAAAAGGCGTAACTGCAGAGTTACCGAAACCTTTGATTATACTAAGGTAGTTTTGAGACCGTCTTTGGGAGGTTAAGGCTATTTGCATCTGATTTACGCATAAAATTACACTCGCTGCCAAAATCTATGTACCCAATAAAATTTTGATTGTTTGCTTTTAATTGCTTGAATAACTTAGGGTTTAGCGTTCTCAGTGACTTGATTTGGATTCTATTCTTGGGGCAAGTGGCGCAATACGCCAATTTTCGTCCTTATACCTTACAAGGGGTTTGGGACATTTGAAGTAAGGTTGTCCTTTACTCTGACATTTAACACAAGTGATTGTGCTATCGTTTGAGTCTGATATGGAGGCCTGATCATGACGTTTTCTATTTGAAGAGACAGTTTTTGATACAGTAAGTTGCGAACTGAGAAATTGTAACAAGTCCTCAAGCTTACTAAAATTTAATACTTGGGCTCCATTTCTTATAGATTTATCATAAATGCCGTGAGTTAAACAATCTACAGCTCTTTTTCCACTGATATTACATCTATGTATAAGCATCAGTTTATCGTAACAATATTCACTCGTTACTTCGAGACGTACGAGCTAACATTTCAACCAGAAGCCGATCATAAATTCTACTCAATTGGAAAAGCTCTTTTTAATTTGACTTGCCATTCTGTCCAACTAAATACTACTCTTGGTCACAAGATTCAGTAAAGCAAAATGTATGGTCTGCTTCTCGTCCCATTCGTATATTACAGAATATTTATTAACCTTTCTTACCCAACTTTCAATGCTCTGGGATTTACTGGAGGGATCAAACTCTGGTCGAAATCACATTATGCAAATAGACGTTCTTTAAACGATTTAGTAGATGTGCTTGAAGACGAGGAGGTCGAAGTAGACTTCCTACGCTCTCTCTTAGACCGTCTCCTTTCACGTTTCTTTCTTGCGTCTGTATGACTTGAAACAGGAACTACCCGTTTGCTCGATTGGACTGGCGGCTCTTCATCTGAAGTTCTAGCTCCATCAGAATTCAGTTTTATTCTTATCAGGCACGCCTGAAATTCACAAGTTTACTTGACTCGAAAATAACAAGAACACCAGACTATAAATTCACAAGCACACTTGGCTTAAAATTTACTTAGCTTGAAATTCAGGAGCACACTAGTCTTGGAATTCTCAAGCACACTTGGCTTGGAATTCACAAGCACACTTGGCTTGAAACTCACAAGCACACTTGGCTTGAACTCGCAAGCACACCTGGCTTGAAACTCACAAGCACACTTGGCTTGAATCTCGCAAGCACAATTAGCCTGAAACTCACAAGCACACTTGGCTTGAAACTCACAAGCACACTTGGCTTGAAACTCACAAGCACACTTGGCTTGAAACTCAC
Organism: Agrotis segetum; assembly: GCA_036375495.1. NCBI lineage: Eukaryota > Metazoa > Arthropoda > Insecta > Lepidoptera > Noctuidae > Agrotis > Agrotis segetum. The sequence goes on along the minus strand of JAQSVV010000490.1, from coordinate 516,568 downwards.
AAGCACACTTGGCTTGAAACTCACAAGCACACTTGGCTTGAAACTCACAAGCACACTTGGCTTGAAACTCACAAGCACACTTGGCTTGAACTCGCAAGCACACTTGGCTTGAACTCGTAAGCACACTTGGCAACCACACTTGGCTTGATTATCACTATTTGAATTTAAAATCACCAGCACACTTGGCCAAAAATATGACTGGCACACTTGGCTGAAAATATCACTGGCACACTTGGCTGAAAATATCACTGGTACACTTGGCTGAAAATATCACTGGCACACTTGGCTGAAAATATCACTGGCACACTTGGCTGAAAATATCACTGGCACACTTGGCTGAAAATATCACTGGCACACTTGGCTAAAAATATCACTGGCACACTTGGCTAAAAATATCACTGGCACACTTAGCTAAAAATATCGCTGGCACATTTGGCTAAAAATATCACTGGCACGCTTGGATAAAAATATCACTGGCACACTTGGCTAAAAATATCACTGGTACACTTGGCTAAAAATATCACTGACACACTTGGCTAAAAATATCACTGGCACACTTGGCTAAAAATATCACTGGCACACTTAGCTAAAAATATCACTGGCACACTTGGCTAAAAATATCACTTGCACACTTGGCTAAAAATATCACTTGCACACTTTGTTTTTGTTGTATTTGTTACACTGTAATTTGTCTTGTCACAAACTGTGTCACTTAATCACTGAATCTTTGAGAAGCTCCTCAAGTCGAAATTCATATTCTCAAATGTCATTTAAAAGCATAGATTAAATTTAACAGGATCTCAAATTAAGTTGTACTTAAACGCAAGTCTGTTTAAAATCCGTATACTGGAATGTCACTTAGCGCTTTTTAACCGACACATCAATTGTCAAATCGAGTTAAGTGGGTGTTAAATTTAAGAGTGGTCTAGGGCTCTCTAAAATCTCAAATTAGATTAGTTTTTGATGTTAAAATGTCTGTTTCGTCATTATCTTCCCTGTCTGATAATGAAAGACCCACCACGAGCCGCAGGAATGCTGAAAAGCTGATTGCGTTCGAAAAATATACCGACGAGGAATTTCGTGTACGGTTCCGCGTCATTTAAATTTAAGGGATGCATATGTTTAAGTAGCTTTTAGATAATTATGAGATTTAAGTGGCGTCCGAGCATTCGGCTGTTAATCACTGTATCACTTAGTCACTGTATCGCTTAATCACTATCACTTAATCACTGTAATTGTAGACTTATTGTGGGCAAATCCCACTTCTGAAATGTGATGAAATCATACACTTCAGACTCTCTTTGTAAATCGTTTATTCACTTAGGCACACAACACAATTTCAGAAATGTATTAAATCCACAATCAGATTAGGCTTATAAAAAATAAAGTAATATAAACTGGTATTAAGCACAGCACGAATTGGTAGAACAATGTTCACTGTTTAACACACCGAATAAGACTGCCTAGTCCAGTAAAAAAACAGTCACCAGCCAATGTTCCCCACTACAACAGTCAGTGAACACTCAGCTGATTCATCGACCAATCACAACAAAGTAAATAGTACATTCAATCAATTGACTTGTTTAAATACACAAAAGTTATATTTATCTTTAGGTTAATCAGTTTAATATAAATAATTATTTTTATTTACGGATTATACAAAATAAACTCAGATTCTTATACCTCTAAATTATAATTAACTAATTAATATTTATGCAACGGATGTGTAAAGTTCGTGTAGCTATTAGCGCCATCTATCGAATATGGTTAAAAATCGAACAATTTATTAAAACTTTTAGAAGAATCATTACACATGCGTGTGTAAAATACTAAAAAAATATGGTACTACAGTCTATATATCTTTATTGCTTGACTGTTTAATAGTATTTTATAGGAATTATATGAAAAGAGGATAAGATTTCAGTTAAAATTAAAAAAAATGAATTTGCAAACAAGGTATCTCATGGATTACTACATAGTTCGACTTCATTTTGCTAGATGGCGCTGTTTTTAATTTTAAAATTCTAACTAATTAATAAAAGTATTGAATCAATGAGTATAATTATTCTGAGATTTTGTATAATATACTTTTGTGTTTCGGTGTACAAGAGACCTTATGAAAAAAAAGTACAGTTTTCTAGAAAAAACAACACTAATAATGATCATTGAATTATATCTACATCTACACTAATATTAAGAAGAGGAATAATTTGTATTTTTGTGTGTGTTTGTGTGTGTGTGTGTATGTTTGTAATTAATAAAATCTAAAACTAGTAAGTAACCTAGTTTATATTCATATGGGAAGCCGGGACGGGCCGCTAGAAAGTCATATTTTTGCATCTGTGCATTGGAACACCAACAAAAAATACAAGAAATCCCTTTTTTAAATTATTTTTATTCTAACACTAATCGTCCTTTTCTATCTACAATCCCAACTCGTTGCATCCATCCTATGAAGCCTCGGTTCTGCCTCATATCTGCCTTCTTGCCTCCAACGCATTCTGCTAGAGGTCTCAAGTGCCAGACTGCAACAATAATTATTTGTTATGCAAGGCTGCAAAGTTTTTGGCGCGAGTACTTGAATTGAGAACTGAGCGAGCGAAGGATTCTAAGATTGAACCGCGAGAGAAACGAGCGGTTCAAATATAGAATCCTGAGCGATGCGTGAGAAAAACTTTGCTGCCGAGTGCAACACACAACTTTTCACCTCACACAGCGAGGAAATGCAGTGGGGTCATCATCATCATCAGTCTAATGTTCCCACTGCTGGGACGCAGGCCTCCTCTCTGTGAGAGGGAGTGGGCCATAATCCACCACTAGGACACGTTCTAGGACATGCCGGTTTCCTCACGATGTTTTCCTTCACCGTTTTGAGAAAGAAGAGAAAACCAACACATACCGATACTAAAGGCACAGGAGTTAAGGTCCAATTTGCAATGATTGACGAATACACGTCGTTGCCCAGTAGCGGACATGGCACATTGAGGATCGTAGTCTTCCGGACATTTCACTGGGCAGGGATGAGAGCAGAAATCGCCGTCAAAATTTGTTGTCATGGATCTAGAAATAAAATAAATTCTTTATCAAAATATACAAATGACAGCCGGGACCAACGGCTTTCCGTGCTTTCCGAGGCACGGAGGAAACTCGCTATGACAGATGGTCATCTATCCACAGACCAACCTCGGCAAGCGCGGCTTAACCCGGAAGATCGGCCTGTGCGGCTGTGATTATTTAGCCCCGAGCTCCTCCCAACATCGTAGCACCTTAATAAGTTGGGAGAAGGGAAGGCAGACGGTTCATACCACAGAAACATTAAAAACAGGAGAAGTGGCAAGGGGGCGTGTCGTTGACCACGTGGTGCTGAGCGTTTTGGCCAGCTATTGACTTGGACTACGTTATTTTTGTTTCCTATATTCATCATCATCAGCCTATTAATGTTCCCACTGCTGGGACACCTGGCCTCCTCTCTGTGAGAGGGGGTGGGCCATAATCTACCACGCGGGCCCGGTGCGGATTGGTGGATGTCACATGTCTTCGAATTTTTGGTTCTAGCCCATGCCGGTTTCCTCACGATGTTTTCCTTCACCGTTTTGAGAGCAGTGGTGATGAAATAAATTACACAAAGTAATGCGCCTGCCGGGATTCGAACCCACGACCTACAACTCGTAAGTCAGGGCCGATACCACTGGGCCACCACTGCTCTCTATATGTATTACTCCGACTGTATTGTTTTTCATTAAATGCATTGCTCTTTTACAACCACATCACTCTATCACTGAGTGACTGAATAAGCAATGTAAAACTAACATAACGATACGATACCGCATCAAACCGTAATGTCGCATGGTGCGTCCGTTGTATTTGAGCGCCCGCCCTAGGGTTGCCAGACGGTCGGGAATTGGCGGGATTCTCCCGACTTTTTGTATGTCCTCCCGACTCCCGACAAAGCATATAATCTCCCGACAAACAAGTTCGATAATTTTATGTTCACATTTTCGTCAAACGAAACTTGCAAAACACTTGGACGCTTGGCGCAGAGCGAAAAAACATTGCAATGCACTCCGTCTGAGTCGAGTCAAGCCGGCCGGACCGCGTATCTTGGACTGCGTTCCAAACCGCGGCTAGATCTGTACAGTTTGGACTGAGGATCAAACTGTTGTGCTAAATACGATTAAAAATGCATTCACGGTTTGGACTGCGGACGAACCTTTCATATCTAGACAAACGTTCCGAACTGTGCGTGTAAATGTGATTTCAAGAGTTTGGACTGCAATTTGGACAGGCGCGTGGAACGCTATAAATTACCAAGGTTTTCTACGCAGTAGTAAGAAAAAGTTGGTCATCGCGTTGGCTGGCTTTGTAGTTACTTTTAACTACTACTACTACTTACCTCTTACTAATGTTAAAATCTGTATTTTTTTAGTGACAAAATCGCGATCAGCTGATACAAAACCTACTAACTTGCAAAAATCAACGATTATTTGATATTTTTTTTATTTCTCCCGACCAAAGTCCTAAAATCCCGAAAAATCGGCTATTAATCCGATAACAGGAAGAATCGATCTGGCAACCCTAGCCCGCCCCCGTGTCCCGACAACATACAATGATAGGTCAATCAGGGTAATTGTAAACAGGGGTGATTGGAAACAACTCCCATTAAACTTTTAATAATGTATTAAGGTTGACGGTCATGAAACAGAACGTTATTTTAATCTGTTGTCCATCATTACAAAGAGCAATTTATTCACTTTTCAGAAAATTAATCTCAATTTCAGTGTTACGAAAAGTTGTCTGCAGAAAAATTGTTTTCAAGTTTTTGCACAAAGTTGATTGTAAAATATTTTGTAAGAAAAGTTGATACACTCGGTTCCAAAAATAACGGGTCAGTCACATAAACCCGAATATCTCCCGAACTACGTGTGCCATCCTAATGAAACGAAGACTGTTCAATTGAGAATTTAATTATACAGATAAAAAATAAAATAAAACTTAGTTGCACCCACAATATCAATCTCTAAATTAAAAAAAAACGAAAGTAGTCATATTTTTCTTAAGATTACATTTGTTTAAGATTGTTTTTTTGGTGTTTTTCATCACTTTCTTCATATTTTAATACTTTGTATTGCTTCCACGAGCTCTTCTGACAGCTTCCAGGCGATTAGGCATGCTGTACACCAAATTTCGGAGCCGGTGCTGAGGAATACCTCCCCATTCCTTGTTTGAGCTCGGGAAGCGTGATTGGTGGGGGGTTTCGACCTTTCACGCATCTCTGAAGCTCGTCCCAGGCGTGCTCGATGGGGTTTAAGTCCGGGCTTCGCGCTGGCCACTGCATGAGTTCTATAACGACCTCTTCAAAGTAGTCATGTACAATTCTGGCGGTATGGGGACGCGCATTATCATGAATTAATATGCCATGCCGGTCCATCCTGGCCATGAAAGGACCTACATGTTCATTGAGGATCTCTTCCACGTACCTCTCTGCATTTAGAGTTCCATTTTGAATGAGTACCAGCTCGGTGCGGGCCTCAGCAGAAATCCCAGCCCAAACTTGTACGGAGCCCCCACCGTACGCCACTTTTTACTCCACATACGCTTGATGGAAGCGCTCCCCAGGTCTTCTGTACACCAACTGCTTACCATCATGCTTATAAAGCATGAATTTAGACTCGTCCGTGAACATTACCCTACCAATCGTCTAGTGTCCAGTTTAGGTGCTCGCGCACGTATCTCTGTCTTGCAATTCGATGTCCCCGTTCCAGTTTGAGGCCATTTGCGGGCCTCAATGGTTTCAAATTTGCTTCAGCAAGACGTCTTCTTACTGTTTCAGCGCTTAAATTGCCACCTCTAAAGCGAATAAAGTGAGTTTTTAGACCAACAGCAGTTTGAAAACGATTTCGGAGCATTGTAGCCACCAGTTGTCTACCTTCCCTACAGCATGCCTGATCGCCTGGAAGCTGTCAGAAGAGCTCGTGGAGGCAATGCAAAGTATTAAATGAAGAAAGTGATGAAAAAAAGCAAAAAAAACAATCATAAAAAAAATGTAATCTTAAGAAAAATATGACTACTTTAGTTTTTTTTAATTTAGTGATTGATATTGTGGGTGCAACTAAGTTTTATTTTATTTTATATCTGTATAATTAAATTCTCTATTGAACAGTCTTCGTTTCATTAGGATGGCATACGTAGTTCGGGAGATATTCGGGTTTGTGTGACTGACCCGTTATTTTTGGAACCGAGTGTAGATAAGTCGTTGATTGTTTTTTTCGCTTTCATTTAATGGAATTATCTTTACATTTTTCAAGCATTCCATCAATAACGTCAATGTAACAAGCAGCAAAGTACCTACTGTTTACATTTTCCGATAAGATATAGGTACTGGGTGGAGGTAATTGTAAACAGGTTAAGGGGTGATTGTAAACAGTGGGGTAATTGTAAACTCTTATCATTTCTGCTACTAACATAGTGATGGGTAAACGTAAACATTTCTTTTCAAGTTCTTTTTCAAAATGCCACGCGTTTACATCCAAAAAAGAGACAAAATATAGGTACCTTCATCATCATCATCATCAGCCTAATATTGTTCCCACTGCTGGGACACAGGCCTCCTCTCTGTGAGAGGGGGTGGGCCATAATCCACCACGCGGGCCCAGTGCGGATTGGTGGATGTCACATGTCTTCGAATTTTTGGTTCTAGGACATGCCGGTTTCCTCACGATGTTTTCCTTCACCGTTTTGAGAGCAGTGGTGATGAAATAAATTACACAAAGTAATGCGCCTGCCGGGATTCGAACCCACGACCTACAACTCGTAAGTCGGGGCCGACACCACTGGGCCACCGCTGCTCTAGTACCTTAACGGACTTAAAAAACGCTGTTAGGATGTAAAGGAAAACAAGAAGATTTTTGCCATATTGCCAGCGTCGCTATTGTCGCGTGGAAGAACACATAGCTGCTTGCCTCAAAACTCGGGCACAAATGGGCCTTCCGGCCTTGACGCAGTTCAAATGGTTGATGTTGCAGCTCTTAGATAAATTACTAAACAATCAAAGTAATTAACTCTTCTTTTATAACTACCAATATATTGTTTTACAAAGCCAAAAGTTTATTAGTTCAAAAGGTACTTTTCAAAAACGTTTAGCAATTACCCTGCCTGATTGACCCTAAATGTTTTAGTGTGAGTAAATCATACGGAAAAATAACGTTGTAGTGTAAAGAATAAGGTGTATATTTAAATGACTGAGTTATCGATGGCGCGTGTGTGCACTTGTTCGTAGTATTGTTTTGTCAGAACTACATGCGTAATATTATCGTTATGGTGGGGCTGTTGCTGTTGAGGCTTCACCAGTTTTCTATACATTTCGAACTCCACGCCATATCTCCTTCTTTAATATATCTATGGTTCATACCTTCTTGATGCAGAGCTTCTTCTAGCATCATTCTGTAATTGTTTTAAATCTGGTTTATAAACGTGAGGTTTTGGCTTGAAAGAGAACGGTTTTTCGACGTGGGCGCCAATATTTTTGCATTTCTCGTTTTCTACTTGCAAATATCCTGCAAAGAAATAATGTTATATGAAACTATGGTGGATTTTTATGCACCGTAGGTACTAATTGCATGACTTTTGAGACCTATTTGGGTGGCTAAAAATAAAAAAAACCGGCCAAGTGCGAGTCGGACTCGCCCATGAAGGGTTCCGTAGCAGCAAGTAACATAATATGTATAAACGTTCTTGTAGTTGGTTGTAACTTTAAAAAGTAAATTGCAGATTACGGTTTATGACGTACCTATTTAAAAAAAACGAATTACTTCCAATTTTCAATTGAAGTTTGCATGGTAAGATGTACACATCATATATTTTTTTTAGTTTTATCATTCTCTTATTTTAGAAGTTACAGGGGGGGGGACATATTTTATCACTTTGGAAGTGTCTCTCGCGCAAACCGTTCAGTTTAGAAAAAAATGATGTTCGTAACCTCCATATCAATTTTTAAGACCTATTCATAGATACCCCACACATATGGCTCAGGCGAAAAAAAAATTTTCTAGTTTCAATTCTAACTATGGGGGCAACCCCCAAAATTTATTTTATTTTTATTTTAGTGTGAAAATCCTAATGTGGTTCACTTAATACATCTACCTACCAAGTTTCAACAGGATAGCTCTTAAACTTTCGAAGAAAAAAGTCTGTGACCTAGGACGGACAGACAGACAGACATGTCGAATCTATAAGCGTTCCGTTTTTTTGCTATTTGGCTACGGAACCCTAAAAAGGAAATAAACGCGGGAAGATCGGGTGCATAGCACTCGCAATCGGCGTGTGTGTACCTATGTCGTATGACCAAATGTATGAATAGGTAATAATAATATTCGACAACTATCATACAACGCCATCTAGTCCCAAACTAAGCAGAGCTTGTGTTATAGGTACTAGACAACTGATAAACATACTTATACATTTCTAAATACATACATATTATAGATAAATTACACCCAGACACAGAACTAATGATCGTGCTCATCACACAAACATTTGTCCTGGGTGGGAATCGAACCCACGACCTCCGGCATAGCAGTCTATCAGTCAGGTTCACTAACCACTAGACCAACAGACCAGTCTTTATTAATAAGCCTTATAAGCCACCATAGGCATATTTTTTTTTTTTTTTAGCGTGGTAAAATCATCAAATGAGTCCTCCAACCCCGGGCAGGGCGGGAGGGACTGTCAGACTTCTACTGACTAAAATCCACGGTGTCCTTCATAGCCTGTTATGTTCCGGGGTTACGGTAAGGGAATAATCCCGCTACCCCGACCACCATAGGCATGAGTTATATAATATGCACAACCAGCCACCAGGATAGGAAGAACTAAAAACATTGGCATCCTGTTTATTTGCTCCAAAGGAGGCACAATCAAATCCAAAGGCCACGAAATGTAACGTCAAAAACAAATGAGCATCGGCCACGAAAATAAACCAATATCGCGGCTTCTTGTAGCGCTACTTTGTGGCATAAAGGTCTGCGTCCACAGGTCGGCATCGCACGTATCGGACGTATCGTACGTAACGGATTTTAGTTTGCATCCACTGATCCGCATCGTACGGACGGCTCATCGGCAATGCCTTAACGCGATGCGTACCTATGACGTCATACGGAATGCCGATCAGTGGAAGCGATGAAGCATCGGCAATCCGATTGCTGTTACTCGCGTTTGCAATCCGATTGCTGCCGACACAGAAATCTGTTTGTTGCGATGCGTCCGATACGTACGATGCGGACCTGTGGACGCTTACCATAAGATAGTAGACATAAGTTTGTGTTTAACGCTCTACGCTGACGATTGCAATACAAGCTGAATTCGCTTGGAGCGTCGATTTCGTGGCCCTCGAATTTTAGTAAACCGCTAGGTACTTGTCAATGATGTTTTCAGAAGCGGCCTATATCATCATAATTTCACCGTGGCTACTACTTAATGATAAATTCCTGATAAGGTGCTCCCACACAGCAGTTATATAGGGTGACTGGTAATTAGAGTACGATACTTAAACACGTGGTTGTGCTCATGATAACAAACAACTTTTACTATGGGAACAAACCTGAAAACGTGAAAAAAAATCAGCTGTTCTGTACATTTATGTTTGTTTAATGTACTGAACCGCTGATATTTTTTTCACGATTTCGGCTTTGCTCCCTTAATAAAAGTTGTTTGTTATCATGATCACAATCACGTGTTTAAGTATCGTACACTTATAACCAGTCACCCTATATAACGTTAGAGACTGACTTTTTTAAACAAATTATAACAAAAGTTATAAATTGTTACAAATTATAATTAATTCTTATTGATGTTATACAACTACATTTAACAAAATGTTTTACAGCTGATTACAATATGATTTAACAAAATATAATTTTTGTTGTATAACATCATTATTCCTCGAAAGACAAACCCAAACTGCAAGATGATCTCCGGCCACCGCAGGCGCGGGCATGCGGGCAGCGAGTAAAGGGCAACTCGCTGCCCGACCAAGGACCATGCCCGGGTCGACGGCGCGTTGTGTCACTCGCGCGCCTCAAAGAGCGTCAGCATAATGACGGGGCCCCCAGAGGGCCAAAGCCTGCGGGGGTCGCGGGACTTATTCCATCACCGTGACCCCGGAACATAAAGGGCTATTGAAGGCACCGTGGATTTTTGTCAGTACGAGTCTGACAGTCACTCCCGCCGTGCCCGGGGTGGGAGAACTCATTTGATGATTTTACAACGTTAAAAAAAGTCGTGAGTTTAACTTGCTACTTCATCTTGAAAACTCGGGCTAACCGTTACTTAATACTTACTATTAATTTCATACTTAAAGCCACAGTTGACTTTTCTAAAATAGCAGTCATTCAAAAATAGCCTGTATCGCCATTCATTGTTAATCAATTTTGCTCCACAAATTGATTTTATAGTGTTATTGCAGTCCAATTCGATACAGTTCAATATTGGTTTTTCCGTTTTATGTTCATCTTGTTTATCGATTTCATCGTCTCCTTTAAATAAAACATAAATCATTATCATCATTATCAATCAGCCTATAATATTCCCACTGCTGGGACACAGGCCTCCTCTCTGTGAGAGGGAGTGGCTATTATCCTCCACTTGGGCCCAGTGAGAGTTGGTAGATGTCACATGTCACATGTCTTCGATTTTTTGGTTCTAGGACATTACGGTTTTATCACGATGTTTTCTTTCACCGTTTTTGAGGGCAGTGGTGATGAAATAAGTTACACAAAGTAATGCGACTGGCGGGGTTCGAACCTACGACCTACTTTGCCCAAAATAGAGAGGTTTGGAAGAAAAGGAGGCTTTTGGTCTGCAATGGGGAACAAAATATTCTATACAACATTATTTTTTTTTATGCGAAACCTGATACACCTGTCCAATATTTTTGTGGAAAGAATCTATGTACAAAATTTTAAAACCGTATCATAAAAAATCATCAAGTTATAAGCTTGTATAGTACCTGGTTGTCCGTTCAGAACATGCTCATTTCGCGGTACACCCGCGTAAATCGCGTCTCCTGTGTTATAAACTTGAGATAATTATCACGAGTTTATAACACAGGAGACGCGGTTAGGTACCTATTGCAAAACTATTATTATAATAGTTTTGCAATAGGTACCTAACCGTACGGTGATTGTATTGTAATTAAATGGCTGGGTGTCATTCACCCAGCAAATGCTGAGTTGGTAACCCTTTTGGTGTGGACATGCTCAGCAAAATTCCTATTGTATTTTTAACTTTTTTTTATTTCTGTGTGCGCGTGTCCTATATCATATAATTATTTTTCTATTCTATTCTATTCTATTCTAAAAGGTACCTAATAAATATTAATGAGAAGATTTTTGAAAAAAAAAATAGCATTTTGTAAAAAATATTGGAATTGAATCAGTTACTGATTCTTAACAAACTATATTCATGTTTCGCATATACCTACTAAAAATAATCATCATCATCATCTGCCTGCCTTTTCCCAACTGTATTGGGGTCGGCATCCAGTCGAACTAGATGCAGCAGAATATCAGTATTTTACATGGAGCGACTGCCTGTTGGACCTCCACAACACAGTAACTGGGTAATACGATACCACATGGCAAGACTGGTTGTCAGACTTAGGAGCTTCTGACTAACAGTAACGACTGTCAAAGATTTACAAATGACAGCCGGGACCAACCGCTTTACGTGCTTTCCGAGGCACGGAGGAAACTCGCTATGATAGATGGTCACCCATCCACAGACCAAACTCGGCAAGCGCGGCTTAACCCGGTAGATCGGCCTGTGCGGCTGTAATTATTTAGCCACGAGCTTCTCATATACTAAAAATAATCCTACTACTATTATAAAGGCGAAAGTTTGTAAGTATGGATGTATGGATGTTTGTTACTCTTTCACGCATAAACCACCAAACGGATTTGGCTAAAATTTGGTACACAGATAGTTTATAGTCTGGATTAACCCATACGATAGTTTTGATGCCGATTTTATGTTCCCGTAGGATAATTTTTGAGTTGTAGCGGGTGATGCCGCTGGCAACAGCTAGTTTTTAATCATCATCATTAAGCTCTTGTGAGAGGATGAAGGCCCAGTGGTATCGGTCTCGACTTACGAGTTATAGGTCGTGGGTTCGAACCCAGCCAGGCGCATTACTTTGTGAAATTTATTTTATCACCACTGCTCTCAAAACGGTGAAGGAAAACATCGTGAGGAAACCAGCACGTCCTAGAACCAAAAATTCGAAGACATGTGACATCTACCAAAGTACCAACACGCAGTGGGTCCGCGTGGTGGATTTTGGCCCAATCCCTCTCACAGAGAAGAGGCCTGTTGTGTCCCAGCAGGGGAACACTTATAGGCTGATGATGATGATGATAATGATAGGATGAATTTAAGATGACTTTTTTTTCCCAATGTTATCTTGTTTTTATGATATTTTCCTTTTTTTATACAACGTGTAACGTTATATGCGCAAAACCTCTCGTGGGGTAACTCAGCCCATGTTACTGAACAATGTTTGACCTAAAACTTGTGGAAAAAAAACATACAAAATGAGAAATTGATCGAGCCCATCATCATCATCAGTATGAATTTTTTTTTTTCCTAATGTTTTCGGTCAAACATTGTTCAGTAACATGGGCTGGGGGGCTATTACAACGTTTTAAAACCAGGCTTATTCCGGCGAGTGAAAGTGACAGAGCTATACAAGTCGTCTAGCGCCATCTCGTTCACTCAAAGGAATAAGCATGGGTTGTAAGACGTTGTAATACCCCCCCTGAGTTACCTTATGAGAGGTTTTGCGCTATTAACGTTACACGTTGCATAATTATACAATTTTTATGTAATATATAAATTAAAAATCACGTTTTCATAAAAAAAAATTGTAGGTACCTACTTCTGTAATAACTACTCTGGCCATTTCTTCTTCTTGGTTTTTCTTCTGATGTTTTATCTTTAACGTCGTGGTTTTTGCCACTTATGAAGACTACATCTCCTGTTGTGTCCTCTAGAATAAAAAAAAAAATTACACAGTGAGGATTTTGATGCCTGGTTCCTCTTTTGCTCGATAGATGGCGCCGTCTTAAAATTTTCGTTAATAATATTGTAACATAGAGGTATAAACCGGTTCATTGAAGAAAGGATTCTTAAATGGCGGCGCTTATCGTGTTCTCTCGCTCGCACACTAATGCCGTCTATACTCACTCCCGCGCGTAGCGTTAGCAGAAATAGTAGTAAATAGTCTTGATGTCTTGACGCGCTCAGTGATCTTTTTTAACAATATTACTATAGTTTTCTGTTATTTTTCGGTTGTTACATGTAAATTATTGATGTTTTAATTTTGTTTTATTGTTAGATTAAGTTTGAGAAATTATTGTGATCCAGTCTTGTTTTCATTATTTTTGATTTGAAAAAGAAAAACTTTAATTTGAAATCTTTTATGCTGACAGTACTATCTGTCAACGCAAGTACAAGCCGCCATTTTAGAATTCTTTCTTCAAGGCTCCGGCTTATATTTCACCTCATCTGTTGTCTCAACCTATTTTCTTTTTGATTTAAAAATTTCGAAAATAGAATTTTTGTTGTGTCATTGCGTCACCTTCAAGTTTTTCTTGTTATTGCCTTCTGGACTACAGCATGGACTGGTTCTCCGTCTCTGCTTCTTATGGTAAGCGTCCACAGGTCCGCATCGCACGTATCGGACGTATCGTACGTAACGGATGTGTGCCTTATATTCAAACTAATACAACTGCGTCCACTGACCCGCATCGTACGGACGGCTCATAGGCAATGCCTACATGCGATGCGTACCGATGATGTCATACGGAATGCCGATCAGTGGACGCGCCCCGCACGTTTACTGAATCATTTGTTCTTTTTTTTTCTTGCATTCCTCTTCTGCCAAAAAACAAGCAATAACGACTTCTGTATCGCTTTCCTCCTTCCTCACAAACACTTTCCGAACGTACGATCAATAAAAAAATCCAAATCAAAATGGTATCGGCAATCCGATTGCTGACACTCGCGTCGGCAATCCGATTGCTGCCGATAAAGAAATCCGTTTGATGCGATGCGTCCGATACGTACGATGCCGACCTGTGGACGCTTACCTTTAATATTGTGTTTTAATACAACAAAGTATGTAAAAGCAAATTAAAGAGTCTCCTCAGTTTTGTTTTAAATTGCTTCAATAAGTACGACAGCTCCTAGTCGAGCACATACCGCTCCAACGCTAGGTACCCATCAAAACAGCATCAGCAGCCTGTTTGGCTCCCTCTCAGAGGACGGCGTGTTACCCAGGAAGGCGTGTTATCCTACAAGAAGGTGGCGCAAAGCCACATTGTGTGTGTCCACAGTGGAAGCCTAACGCGACAGCGGGGGCGGGCGCGATCAGCGTCCAGTCCATACCTACTGCCGATCAAGCATTAATTTCGAGGGTATAGTGTTCAAACCCAATAAGTGCCGAAAAATCAAAAATCGTTTTATTAGTACATCTTAATGCATTTTTGACGCTCTTTCCAGTGGTCTAATCCAATAAGTTGAATTCGCAGCAGAAAGAAAGTTACTGAAGGTAATAACCCAATAAAGTCACCACGTTTGGCCAAGACTTAAAAACTGGTACCCTATAAAGCGTGTTATCTTGTAACATAATATTTTTGTTTCACGCTTAAACCACATAAAACTTTTTATTGGTATTTAGTGTTCAACATTTTTAACTAAAATGACCCAACTGTTTCGAGGCAATAATCACTATTTCTATTTATCGGGTTTTACCTTCAAATACGTAGATTAAAAAAACAAACAAAACCAAAAGTTAAATCAAAACAAATGTATTTGTTGGGTTTTACCACGATTTTACTGTTCGATTATGCTTCAAAAGTAACAAGTTATGTTTAGTTATATTGTAAATTAGCTCTCATCGTCAACTAACTTTCTTGATACTTTGTTCGAAGAAGAACCCAATATAAATCAATAGGACCTATGAACTTCTAGCATTTACTGTTGTCAGTTTGCGAGGCGCATTTGCATCGCGCGTATTGTTATCGAAGTTCTTTTATTTAGTGCGATATTACAATAAACTAAAGCAAAGTTTTTTGAAGTTGGTTAAAAATACTAGCGTAGTCCGAATTTATTTATTTATCGCCTATGCGAGTAGAAAATCGTTTTTAAAGCAGCATTTTTTTTATCGTGGTAAAATCATCAAATGAGTCCTGAACCCCGGGCAGGGCGGGAGGGACCGTCAGACTTGTACTGACTAAAATCCACGGTGTCCTTCAATAGCCCTTTATGTTCCGGGGTCACAGTGATGGAAAAGTCCCGCGACCCCGGTAAGCTTTGGCCCTCTGAGAGGGGGGCCCCGTCATTATGCTGACGCTCTTTGAGGCGTGCGTGGGACACAACGCGCCGTCGACCCGGGCATGGTCCATGGTCGGGCAGCGAGTTGCCCTTTACTCGCTGCGCCTATCGCCGCCGTGAGGACACGTCGGTGCTCTGCCCAGGTGGGGCAGTCTTGCACCGTATGCTGTACTGTGTCCTCCGGGCGATCCTGGCAGTGGTGACACCCGGGTGTTTCCTCCTTCCCTATCAGACACAGGTACCTCCCGAAACTTCCGTGTCCGTCGAGGACCCGCGTCATGCGGTAGGTCTGGACGCCGTGACGCCTATCCTGCAATTCCTCAAACAGGGATCTTAATGCCGCGATTGCGGCGTTCCCGGACGTCGGTCGCGACAGTCGTCCCCTCCATACTGCCCTAAGATCGCGCTTCACGCCGCGCCTCGACTTGTCGAGGCAGTGGGGATACACCCCGGCACTACGCCTCCACGCGCCACTTATAGACACGTTGGAGGGCGCCTCGAAATCCCAGGGCAGTAATCCGGCAAGGTTGAAAGATTCGCCGGTGATCGTGCGGTATCCCCGGCTCATCCGGATAGCCATGACCCTCTGGCATGCGACCAACTTTAGTGGTCGTGTCCGGATGCTCAGGGCCCACACAGGGGCCCCGTAGATTGCCATGGACCTCACGACACCGGCGTACAGCCTACGGCAGGAGGTGTTTGGCCCGCTGAGATTAGGCAGGAGTCGCCTGAGGGCGGCTGCTGCCCGGTTCAGTTTTGGGGCTAGACGCAGGAAGTGCTCCCTGAAGTTCCACAGGCTGTCGAGGATGCCAGGACGAGCGTATCGTCAGCGCAACATATTACGCTGACGCCATCGGGGAGGTCGCCGTATCACTTTAGTCTTGCTAAAAAATATCTCTCGAAAAACTTTCATACCAGAGGAATTTCATGGATGGATGTGTGGTATGAAGACGTACATCAAACCGACAGCTTTCGAACGTGACGAAAAGAGATTTCTCCTGATTATTTTTGTGATTCTTTAAAAAAAACAATTGTTCGAAGTACATAATATGTTTGATTTCCCTAGATCTAAAACCCAATAAGTCGGTACCCTTTGTAACTTAAATTTTTATTATGACAAAATGGACTACCTCAGAAACTCAAAAGTACTGTTTTACACCAATTCAACGTATCCACTTTTACCACAAATACTAATTATACCGACATTATTTGAATAACATAGGTATTTATGTCCTTAAAACTTAAATATTGAATATCTCAAAAGTGTCAATTTCGTACTTATTGGGTTTGAGCACTATACCCTCGATTTGTTTTTGTAGAGGCGATTTCAGGTGTTATAAACCGGTGGTACAAAGTAGTTTCTATAATAAATCTTGTTTAAAGAAATTCATTTTAAAATGTTTTAAAGGTTGTTTAGGATTGTATACAAGTAAATTGTCAACCATTCTATATGATTCTAGTCAAGTACAGTAAAAATCATTTCAATATTTACAAATAACTCCGGCTACGGTATTATAGTGCATGTCCTGACTATACGACCGAAATGGTTTGCTACACCTGCCATCACCCACCCGTTACATCCGTTGTTGCCTAGCAAGCAACGCCTAGGCTTGCAAAATCGCTTGTAGCCATCGCCTTAGTCATTTCAGTGTAGCCACGAGCGGCGATTTCATACATTCAATACTATCGCGCCCGCCGCCGCCACCGCGTTAGGCTCGCAGTCTGTTTGAGCACATAGACGCCACAAGAAGCTTACCCTCTTCCTTCTCCGCGTGAAAGTCTTTATTCATAGCATCGTGAACAGATCTCAAGTTCATTATATCTCTGATCATCAGTCCACGAGCATCAAACTCGTTTTCATCTCTAGAAAGGAAAGAAAAAACTGTTTTCAAAATCGAAATCAAAAGTCATTTATTCAAATTAGGCTGATTTATCAGCACGTTTTAAAGGTCAATTTTTACATAAGACAGTCCTCCAAAGCGCCCCCTTCGACACTTCCCTTCCTTCCACTTGACACCACCAAAACGACACCACCGGTGTCGTATCGAATCTCTAGGCCATTTGACACCACCGACTATTAGTGAGGTTACATACAAAGTTCTTGATATGAAAACTCCAATTAAGTTCAAACACTTTTATTAGTGAGGTACGTTATTTGACAAAGTTTATATTTATCTGTCGCTCAAATGGAAGTTATTAATTATCGTTTAATTATAGACAACTTAAAAACTAATGAATTTGGAACTGTTTGTCAAAAACATGCATTTCTGGACATCACACGACACTACCGGTGGTTCATTTTAGTGGTGTCAAGTGGAAGGAAGGGACACTTCCTAGTGTTTTGGCTGGGAAGAAGAAGTGGCGGAACAAACTCCCCAGCAACACAATCATCTGTCTGTACGGTTAAGAAGAACCAATGTATAGAAGGTTAGGTTAAGGTAAGGTGTCCAACCGGTAACCGTGACCAAAAAACGTGAAGCGCCAAACGTCTTTTATAATGCGGACAGCGAAGGAGTGGAACTCTCTGCCTGCGTCTATGTTTCCGAACACGTACAACCCTAATCTCTTCAAAGTTAGAGTGAACATGCTTCTTCTGGGTAAGCTCGCTCTATCATCGACTTTGTCTTAGTCACTCCTGACCTATAGCCCAGTCATATTAGGGTTTCACCTCGGAATGAAAGATAATAAGTTGTCTCAAAAGTCACAATTGCTATCGTGTCCGCGTCTTATGAAATTGTAGGTTAAAGGTCATAAAAATCGTTTTTTAATTCGCAAATATCTCGCTTTCTGTTGCTTGAAGGTGTGCGTCCACAGGTCCGCATCGCACGTATCGGACGTATCGTACGCAACGGATTTTAGTTTGCCTTGAACGAAAACTCATACAACTGCGTCCACTGATCCGCATCGGAACGGCTCATCGGCAATGCCTTAATGCGATGCGTACCGATGACGTCATACGGAAAACCGATCAGTGGAAGCGATGAAGGTGGCATCGGCAATCCGATTGGTGATACTCGCGTCGGCAATCCGATTGCTGCCGACACAGAAATCCGTTTGATGCGATGCGTCCGATACGTACGATGCGGACCTGTGGACGCTTACCATAAATGAGATTTGCACCTATGATGAAAGTTGTAGATTATAAAAATTTCTACAACTTTTGTCTGAACTTTTTTCATACGATCGACCGTTTTTGAGATAGAGCGCGAAGAGTGCTATATTTTACTGCTAGCACCTATATTTTACATAATATGACTAGGCTACTAGACTAAGGTCAAGAGCAAACACATTATACGTAAAAAAACTTCAATTATCTAACTACTCGTATCACGGTTCATAATAAATAGAGTGGTGCCTGTACCCTTAGCACGAGTTTTTACTATTTCAGACGTAAACTGGAACTTTGACAATTTCAAATTGACAATTTTCAAGAAAAAAAATTGTTCCTTCTTCGCACACCAGAGGCGCTGTTCCATTTTTTACCAGACTGCGCCAGAAGGAGGGTTATGTTTTACGAGTGTATGTATGTATGTATGTGGGTATATTTCTTTGGCACGCTCTGCAGCCTAAACGGCTTGATGGATTTGTGTCACTGGGTACATAAAACTGGCCAAGTGCGAGTCGAACTCGCGTGCAAAAGGTTCCGAACTAAATTTTTTTTTTTAATCTCTCAATTTCTATCAAGTGGGGTATCAAATTAAAGGATTTTAAAAATGGTTTACCAAAATATTATATTATACATATAACTAACTAACATTTTTCAATTATATTGGACAGATAAATGCTAACAAAATATATGTGTATAAGTATGTTTACTTAATTATTATGGATTTTTATCTGAAATAAATAAATTGATTTGAAAAACACAAAATAGTAAAATAAAATAAATATTTAAAGAAAAAAAACAAAAAAACCCGACTACGTATTTCACACGCCGTACAACAAGTCGGGGCCCCTTGGGAAGATTTGATTGGTATTACTTGAATGGGCCCCAACTGTGAGTGTGAATGAGTGAATTTTATTCTAAACTACTGGGCTTGTTTATTTCTTTTTAGTTTTTTCACGCAGTCGGGTTTTTAGTTTTTTTTTTATTTTTATTCATACAAGAAACTCTGTAAATTTTGGAAAGACGCTGTAAAGTAAAAGAGTGAAAACTCGTGCTAAGGGTACTGGTGACTGACGGACAGACACGCGGACAGCGAAGTCTTAGTAAAAGGGTCCCGTATTTCCCCTTGGGTCCATAAAAATAATTATAACTTATACCTCGTCACGGGTGGTTCAACGTTCGGCACAAAAACGACATCTTCTTTAACTTCTTCAAAAAAGCTCGTTGTTGTTTCCTCTATCTTCTGAGTTGTTGGTGTTGTTCTTGTTGTTGTTGTTGATGCTGTTGTTGTTGTTTCTGTGGTTTATAAAACAATGTTAAATAGATTTTTTTCCGAACCACCCCGTAAACAGATTTTTTCCAAAGTTCCCCGTTATTTCTGTTTCTTCGATTTTCAGCAACCGTAGGCGCGGAAAAAAAAATGGGTGACTCGATGTCCAATCATGGACCGTGCCCGAAAGAGCTGTCAGGAATCTGCCGGGAGGGCCCGGCAGATTACTGACAGCTCTTTCGGGTAGTTAGAGGGCCAAAGCCTGCCGGGCTCGCGGGACCTTCTCATCAGCCGTGTCCCTCGAACATAAAGGGCTACTGAATGACACCGTGAATTTTAGTCAGTACAAGTCTGACACTCGCTCTTGCCCTACCCTGGGTGGAAGGACTAATTCGATGATTACCACGTAAAAAAAACGCTTCACACGGAGACCTAATTTTATCAGTAAAAAAAAAAAACTTAAAAAAAAATTAAAACCGACTTCAAAACAACCACAAAAAAAGTTTAAAGTAACCTACAAAGGAAACTTTTCATTCGAAAGTCGGTGACTTTATTTTTTATTTCAATGACTTTTTGTTTATTTTATCCTTTTTAGTTTCACTATTGAACCCAAATTATTGTCAAATACATAATTTTCTTACACGTGCACTAAAATTTTGTAATCTATAGCACCGGTAATAAAAACTACTGCATTCAACTAAATGAACATTTTATGGGGCCAAATGGCAGAATACTACATCGAATAAAAAAACCAGCCAAGTGCGTGTCGGGCCACGCACAGTGTAGGGTTCCGTAGTTGCCCATCAAAGTACTTATGCAAACTAACTAAACTGATTCGCTGAATTTAATTTTAAAAAGAAGAATTTTCAAAATCGGTCCAGGAGTCTTTGAGAAATCAGGGAAAATACTTAAGAAAAAAGATTACGACGAATTTAAAACCTCCTCCTTTTTTCGAAGTTAATTAAAAATAGTTGACGATAAAAACCTACCTATCCCCAAGAAACATATCTATAAAAGCTGTAAAAAAAAGTTGACAAACTTACATTTGCAGTTGAAGAGCATGTTCTCCGATACATTTTGTTTAAGAAAATATGATAACCAAGTACATTTTATAAGTTGGTCGACTATTACTCGTAAAGTTGTAAAGCCTACTCAGTCATAATTTTCTTTTAAATTTCGTTATATATACTACTATTGTGAATTTTTTCACACCCCCCAAACATAACCGTTTAGCTGGTAGAGGGGGGAGGACACTCGAGTCGAGCAAAATTAAGCACTTTAAAGCTTAATATTTCACAAACGAATTTTTTTATCAAAAAATTGTTAATGGAAACTCACATTATTTTTTAAAGACCTATTTAATGATACCCCACTCTAAGGGGTACGCGAGGAAGAAAAAAAACATTCCCACTTTACGTGTACAGGAGGTACCCTACAAAAAATATTTTACGAGATTTTATTTACCACTTTTTCGGCACAACAAATCCGTATATTTACACCAAATTACAGCTCTCTAGTACTGTGCGTCTCTGAGCTAAACTGCGGACAGACGGACGGACGGACGGACGGACATGGCGAAACTATAAGGGTTCCTTGTTGACTACGGAACCCTAAAAAGAATCATCGAAATCGGACCAGAAACCTCGGAGTAATCGGTCTATACAAAGTTGAAAACTTTGTAGGTTTTTGTTGATTCAAAAAGTGCTAGTCCGATTTCGATAAAATTATGATGCGACCATTCCGGAACTATACCCTATCCAACAAAAAATGATTTTTTCAAATCGGTTGTTAAACGACGGAGTTATGCCCGAACAAACATAAAAAATACAAACATCCGAATTGAGAACCTCCTCCTTTTGGAAGTCGGTTAGAAATACAGTTACAAAAAAAATACTTGGTTTAGGAGTAGTCGTCGGCACCACCCTCAAGTATTCAGCATCAGCATGTCTCGGCGCTTTTCTGGTGGTTGCCACTGTTGATTCTGCCCCTCCCCGCACGAACACAGTATCAGTGTTATTATCATCCGCCCTGGACTTGATGATGAGTGTGGGCATGAGGAGCGGTATCCAGTATTGATGCCACATGTTGTTAGGAACTACTGCATAGTACGGCTGGTAGGATTGCGTGGTGAGCAGTTCTGGAATCAGAGATTTAGAAGTTTTTAATCGATTTCGATCTTCCGGGTTAAGCCGCGGTTGCTGTGGTTGGTCTGTGGGTGGGTGACCATCACAGAAATATTAAAAACAGGAGAAGTGGAAAGGGGGCGAGTCGTTGACCACGTGGTGCTGAGCGTTTTGGCCAGCTATTCACTTGGACTTCTTTATTTTTGTTTCCTATATTACTCCGACTGTTTGCTCTTTAACAACCACCTCACTCTATCACTGAGTGACTGGACAAGCAATGTAAAACTGGTATAATGATGCCGCATCAAACCGTAATGTCGCATGGTGCGTCCGTTGTATTAGAGCGCCTGCCCCCGTGTCCCGACAAATACACAATGATTAAATGTTTTAGTGTAAGTAAATCATACCAAAAAAGAACGTTGTAGTGTAAAAAATAAGGTGTATATTTAAATGACTGAGTTAACGATGGCGCGTGTGTGCACTTGTTCGTAGTATTGTTCTGATAGAACTACATGCGCAATATTATCGTAATAGTGGGGCTGTTGCGGCCTCACCGGTTTTCTATACATTTTGAACTCCACGCCATATTATCTCCTTCTTTAATATATCCACAGATGGTGACCATCTATGATAGCGAGTTTCCTCCCTGCCCTCGGAAAGTCTATCAACCAGCCTTACCAGGGGTATTATTACTTAGTTACTGTGTTGTGTCCGATAGTCAGTCGCTCCATGTAAAATACTGATATTCAGCTGCATCTTGTTCGATTGGAAGTAGACCACAATATAATTGGGAAAAGGCAGGCAGATTAGTATTTTATAATCTAGTTTTCAGTTTTTAATAAATTGCTCTATCTACGTTACCCCGTCACGCCAGTTAGAGTATTTAATAAAATTTATCGGACAAGAGTCATTCTTTTCTGATTAATTTCGTTGCAGGATCCAAGGCAGGTAAATTCATTATCCGGGACACGTCGAGCTTCATTGTCTCGGCGCTTTTCTGGTGGTTGCCACTGTTGATTCTGGCTTTCAGGAGTTGCAGTAGTTTGGGAATAGTGTGGTGGGTTTGTCCCAATAAAAATAATAAAAGTATTATACAACATGTAACGTAATTAACGCACACCTTCAGACACCCCAATTAGAATAAATTATGTCATAATCATAATACATTTATTAAAATTTTAATTTAACATGTTTATGCATTGCTATTTACTAAATTAGTTATTTTGCAGTAAGGTTTATTTTTCTTTATTTTGTATTGAATGACGGAATTTAGTATTACTACAAATAAAATTGCACTTTTAAGTCTTGTTTACCTACTTGATTTACGGTCTATCTTAGTTTGTTTTGACTGTACAGGGGTAATGTGACTATAATTTCCGTAGTTTTAATTATTTTTGATAAACAATTACCTATACTAAAAATGATAGAATTTGATTCAGTAAACGATTCTGAACAAACTAATTTCAGGATGTGCGTTAATTTTGTTACATGTTGTATATACTTATAGAGTCAATCTGACATAGACTAGATTCAAGAGCATACACATCTAAAATAATACAAAAGCCTTTCTGACGTGATTGAATATTAAAAATCTATCCATCCATCCTTATTTTATCATGCTCATATTCATCAATTAATGAATCATCTGAAGTTACATAGTTTTAAAGATCTAAACATACATAGAGAAGTCAAAAATCATTTATTCCAATTAGGCCAACAAAGAGGCACTTTTGAACGTCGATTATAAAATTTATCGTCGATAAGAAAATAGGAAGGTATGGGATTGATTCTACACCCGTTCGCTAAGGTAGGTTGTATGGAGAAGAATGTGCAAGAAACTCAATAGGTACTTACTCTTTTTCAAAAATGTTTCACAATGTTTTGAAATCACAAATAAAAAATATTATGTAGTGATATTTAAATTACAGCTTGGCAAAAAACAGTAGAAAACCGGAAGTCGCCACTGTGCTCTCGCTACCAGCACTTTGAATGATTTTATTTTATTGTTTACACTTATTACGTTAGTTTTATGGCACAATAATAAATCTAACAAGCCTGCGTTCTTTGTTAACATAAAATATCAAAGATTTTAAACGTTGTCAACAAACAAAAAGATTAGTTCCGTTTCAATCCGTTCTGGCCAAGCTGTATATTAAATCCAAATTAAAATTACTTACACATAATATTACACCAATAAAATTTATCAGCCTGTAACTATACCAAATAACAGAGTCCAATGGTACCAAATTCAATCGTTTGCTATACTTTGGAAAACCACAACAATTCTTATCTTGACGTAAACTATAAACAAAACTATGAAATCGATACTGTGGTAGGTAGGTAACCAATCTACTTTTTTTTTAAGGTGCTAATATCGTCAAATGAGTCCTCCCGGAAGGGACTGTCAGACTCTTACTGACTAAAATCCACCCGTGTTCCTTCGGATGCCCTTTACGTTCCGGGGCCACGGTATCCTGGGTTCAGAAAAAATCCGCGACCCCAGCAGGCATTTGGCGCGAAACACGACGCGCCACCGACCCGGGCTTGGTCCCTAGTCGGACGGCGAGCTACCCATCACTCACCGTCCGCAAGCCCGCTCCGCCGCTGTGCCCTCTGCTGATCAGAGAGACACGCGTTGGAACATCCACACGACAGGCTATTCGCATACGGGCAAAGAGACCCCTTAGGCACACAGTGCCTAAGGAAGAGTTTTTGCCCGCATCCCAGGGTACACCGGCCCGATGCACTGGTCTTCCCCCCGGACGTATCCGAGAGGGAACTCCAGTCCACGGGCGCACGTGGAGGTTGTCTTAGCATCCCTAACCAACCTACTTACTGTATTTGTTTAAAGAAACTCACGCTATAATGTCGTAGAATAGACAATGTAATCTAAATACAACAAATGGATTGATTTATCATGTTATAAATTTCTAAATAGTACTTGACTAGGAAAATAGTTATTTGATAAACAAGAGTGCAATGTTGATTTTTGACCGCGTGCTCAATTTTGATGACCGAGCAAGCGAATGATTCTAAAATTGAATCACGAGTGCAACAAGTGATTCAAAAATTAAAATCATGAGCGATAGCGACGGAATCAAAAGAGCACAGGGTGAAAAATCTTTGCACTCGAGTGCAACACATAACTTTTCATACCACCTCAACGAGGAAATGTCTCAATGCAAAAACAAAAAACAGATGTACACATTGTACAAACACAAGATAGGTACTTTTATTTCAGTTTAGGTATTAACTACTTGATAAGTATTACAGAATAATTTTTAAATTGAAACAAATAATAATTAGGTAGTAGGTACATAGTTTTCAAAGTTTCTTATTTTTATCTTGGTTTGTCATAAATTAACAATATGACGTGACAAGAAAACTGCACAAAGCTAATTAATAAAGGCTTCTGTTGTCTGGCTTATGTTTAACTTACCACCAGTTAAAGTAACATATAACAGACAAAAATAGTAAATGATCACTAAAATGAAACCCGCATTTTAATGTAAAATTATAACCAGTTTTAACATTTCGCTATCCTATTTAATCAAAATGACTCCAAATAAATCATTGCCAACCCAAAAGTGGTAAATGATCACCAAAATATGTTCATTAAAATTATGTACTCATAACAAGGTGTAATAAAAAAAATGTACCTAAGCAGGGTCGACGAAGCCCCGCTTCGCAGGGCTTCTATTTTTGTGTACAAGGTTTAAAGGAACCTAACCAAACCGAACTTCGGGGTGTCCCTGAAATCTTGCTAAAGCGAGTTTTAGATTTGATGCACATTCAGTATAGATTTGGTGATCATTTACTATATTAGGTGTTCGAATACAATTTGAAGTGTAGTAGCTAAGGGTATCAAAGCATTATAATTATGGCAGTCATTATATTTAATCCCATTAAAAGTTCTGAGTCAAGAAGGTGCCGAGTCTGAGATTTTAACAAAATAATAATATAATTACGCTCCAAGAGAGGCGTATTGAATTCCGAAGCGATACTAGGATTCTAGGGGTGAACCTGCGTAGCGCAGCGAGGAGGTTCTAGTGTTCATTCCCGAAAGACACGAGGGAATAAAGTTAAAAATCCTTACTGTAGCGAGGGATTCAAGTTAGCCCAAGGCAACGCATCTTTACTCCCGAAGAGCGTACTCTGATTTTCACACTTATTGCGAGGAAACAAATTCTATTTTTGAAATTTGATGTGGTTCGACAACCTTCGAACGAGAAGTGGGCACCACAGCAAGCGATCAGCTGTAAAGCTCTTGCAGTCACCGGCCGCCATTACTGGTACAACCACAGAAATATTATATATCTATGGGTACCTACAACTCTTTAGTGCACACGATGTTCTAAATTCAATTTTTCCACTAGAGGATAAAAACGGCTTTTACGATCAGATATCGAAGAGAAAAAATAGTCTTTCCGAAATGGGGGGATGAAAAAAAACTTAAATCTAGATACAGGGTGTAATTTTGTAATGTCACCTGGAGGGAAAGTACTCTTAATACCGCAGATAGAAAATTTTACTCAAAGGAAACATTCCTCTACTTTTGAATAGAAAGCAAACTGCATTCAAAGATTTTCGAAAATTCTCTTCTCCCACACCCGGCTAAAATCTGAAAAAAATATACCCTGTACTTTTATTGCATCGATCGTTAGGGTCAATTATTAGGATGAAATCTCTCTAACAAACATGATAAATTAAATGAAAAGAAAACCAGGTATACTTTAATTAATTTAATTGTTTAGGTACTCACAAAAAAAACCGGCCAAGTGCGTGTCGGGCCACGCACAGTGTAGGGTTCCGTAGTTGCCCATCAAAATACTTATGCAAACTAACTAAACTGATTCGCTGAATTTAATTTTAATAAGAAGAATTTTCAAAATCGGTCCAGGAGTCTTTGAGAAATCGGGGAAAATACATAAGAAAAAAGATTACAACGAATTTAGAACCTCCTCCTTTTTTTGAATTTAGTTAAAAATAGTTGACAATAAAAACCTACATATCCCCAAAAAACATACCTATAAAAGCTGTAAAAATAAAGTTGACAAACTTACATTTGCAGTTGTCTCCGATACATTTTGTTTAAGAAAATATGATATCCAATTACATTTTATAAGTTGGTCGACTATTACTCGTAAAGTTGTAAAGCCTACTTAGTCATGATAATTTTCTTTTAAACTTCGTTATATATACTACTATTGTGAATTTTTTCACACCCCCAAACATAACCGTTTAGCTGGTAGAAGGGGGGGACACTCGAATCGAGCAAAATTTAGCACTTTAAAGCTTAATATTTCACAAACGAATTTTTTTATCAAAAAATTGTTAATGGAAACTATCATTATTTGATTCAAATTTTGTAGACTTATTTTTGACTGCGTTTAAAGGCCTATTTAATGATACCCCACACTAAGGGGTACGCGAGAAAAAAAAAATCCTTACTTTACGTGTAAGTACTGGAGGTACCCTAAAAAAAAATATTTTACGAGATTTTATTTTACCACTTTTACGGCACAACAAATCCGTATATTTACACCAAATTACAGCTCTCTAGTACTGTGCGTCTCTGAGCTAAACTGCGGACAGACGGACGGACGGACGGACGGACATGGCGAAACTATAAGGGTTCCTTACCGGAACCTTACCTTATACGGAACCCTAAAAAATGATAAACTAATTAATTAGTCGCTTGAAATGGGCTTGAAATTGCATTTAATTTATCATGTTTGTTAGAGAGATCAAATTTCATGCTTACAATTGATTCTAACGATCGATTATTACTATCCAAACCAAATGTTTTAGGCTTTGTTCACACCACACTATTTATTAGTATGGTTTATATTATTATAAATTCGAAAGTTTGGGATGCTAGATGCCTCTTTCTCGCAAGAAGTCTGTTGCTCTCTCTCTAAAATTCTCCTGAACAGTACCCTTAGCACGAATTTTCAGTATTTGAGACGTAAAGTAAACTGTCTTTTTGCTGACCCTTATAATTTAATAACCGAAAGTTTTTTTTGTATCTCTTGCGGATTCAAATATTCCACTTTTGTCCAATTCAAAAGAAATACCCTGTATACATATAGCATAAATTCAAAACAATCTAAAAAAACGCAAAAGAAAAATAACTTTTCCATTAGTGGAGCCATCTCGTAGAAATACGCTAAACTACTAAGAAGACAAGCTGACAAACATGGACGCGCGTCGAACATGAAAATGGAAAGCGAATTTTCTTCACCGGTTGAAAGTAAATGCCAATAGATGGCGCTGTTCTAAATTTTACAGGTTTTATGAACTGCATAGCGTAAAATAAATCAAAAGTTCATTGATTCATGACAAAGCGTTTGCGGGAGTAAAATTTTAAAATGTTTGAACGTGTACGAGGTGAAAGGATTATTTTTCTGCATAACACAATGAGGAAAAGGTGTGAATTACTTGCTGTTTCCTGCGTCTTTCCTCGCTACAACTCAAAATTTATCCGACTAGAATAGAAAAATTGGTATTTGTAACGCCAGATGTCGCCAGCGATGCCAGGCAAGCCTGCCAACGCCAGCCAGCCAGCCAGCCAAAGCCAGCAGTCCAGCTCGCCACGTCACTGCCCTACCACGTGAGCCATCCCCGCCAAATTCTGAGCGGAGGGGGTGAAATAGCCGCCAGCCGGCGAGCTATATAAAAGCGAGGAGCAGTGATTTTGGTGTGTCTGTTTATAACAATAATTGTAAGGGAAAGCTCTGCCCAAATAAAAAGCGTAAATTAAGTATTTTCTATTTATTTTCATCTTTGTCGTTTCAATTCAGAAGTGTGATAAAAAAACCTACGTTAAAACGACGCTCTGCTACACATTAATCTCGACGGTCGTCTTATCTGGAGGACGAAGATTCTGCTTTGGTAAGCCAGACTTCTGAAAATAAAAACGAAGAAAGGCGATGCACACCACACGCAAGGAAAATATTGAAGTCTCCTTGCACAAGAAGTTGAAAAATCATCAACAATGATCTGGATCACGAAGTGTCTACCCTCACGTCGGAAAGAACACCATGCCGCATCGTTTATTCCGTTAATGATCGAGTTTCAAGAAGCATTCTTCTCGCTACCAGCAACGCTTCTCGGTGGAAATGAAAGCTACCTCAAAGTCGTCAATAGCGGATCCAAGGACATCGCAGGCAGGACGGATTCGTCATACTTCGCGCCGAGAGCTGCCAGGAATCATGCTTAAACAACCAGGTCAGTCATGCCATGCCAATGTTTGCAAAATGCCATTAGCCAAATGTGTTTTATATTTGAGTGCCTCGTGTGTCGATAAATAATCATAAAATGCCATTGGTGACTTTGACAAAACTAGGGTAAGCCTGATAAGCAAATCTGATTGTAATCAATTTATTAGTTTACTAGCTGTTGCCCGCGACATTGCACGTGCATATCCCGTTTTATTCCCGTTCCCGTGGGAATATCCCGTTACCGTATAGCCTATAGCCTCCCTCGATAAATGAGCTATCTAACACTGAAAGAATTTTTCAAATCGGACCGGTCCTGAGATTAGTGCGTTCAAACAAACAAACTCTTCAGCTTTATAATGTACCTACTATAGTAAATAGTAATATGGTATATAGTATAGATATAATATTAGTATAGATTATCTCGGTATAAAACTGCTTTGCTAGCTATACTAGGGAGCTGGGAAGTTGGAATATACAGATTTAGTCCAAATGCGCATTAAGTACACGTAGGCCTTAGGGATAGATAAGCACATCACAAACAAGAGATTGTTAGAGTCAAAATTAATGAGCCATTGAGCCAGCAGGTATTATAAAAAGAACCCGAATTGATGTATGCCTCTCTTATTGTTTAGTTATGAGAAAGAACGGAGATAGTTGCTTATGTGTCGATAACAGAGCCTTAAATGCATTAATTGTCCGCGATAGATAACCATTTTAATATAATATCGATAAGCAAACTAAATTAACTGGTAAGAAGTACCTACTTCACCAGTCTGAATGTAGTCCAAGGGTACCTATAAACTCAGCATCCATCCTAAAGATACATTTAGCGCTCCCTCAGTTTTTATGCGCTGAATTAACAAGTTCGTAGATAGTTTAGTAATTTCAAAGTAAATTATCAAATAAATTATTATTATTATTTAATTATGTACATGTGGGTAAATGTAAATTTTTACAAAACAGGATTTCTTATTTAGCTGTGTTATTTAGTGATGAATTATTATGTTCATGGCATTGAACCGGGTGAATTTAAGTTTGCAGCTGTGTCTCAATTTCCCGTTCTGAGTAACATACACAAAGTGCGTCAGTTCATTGGACTATGTAGCTACTTTAGGAAGTTCATCCATAATTTTGCAATAATGGCTCGTCCACTAACGGAATTATAAAAAAAAAAAAAAAAATGAGATGTGGGTATGGTATAAAATCTTAGTTTTGCCAATAGAAATTCACACGGATGCATGCAAGTTACCCATAGCAAGTATTCTTTTACTAATACGGATAGGCGGTAGTTTGAGCTCTGTCTTGTATTTTAGTTGCGTTACAAATTAAAAAAAAAAGTGTTTTTCACAGCGTTATTACGAAGTTTTAGAATCTGTGTTGTGTAAAAATGTCCGTGTAATTACGGATTGTAGTGCAGTTCGCGATACAATGACTAACGTGATCTTATTGCACGCATTGCCTACTGGTGACTTTCAATTCGAGACTTCAAAATTGCCGTTGACTATTTTATAGACCAGGTAAGCGCTTAGAGCATATCAACGCCTTGTGCAGGAATCCGATAGATGCCGTTAATGTGTTCCGTTTAAAAGTAAACTGTTGGTTTCGAAGAGTGCAACGTATATTGATCTATTGTAAAGTGGGTGCACAGATAGTGATACTGTAAATAATTATGGGCTGTCTCGTAAAACGCTTTATGATAACCGATCAGTTGTGCCAAATTTCGCGCGTAGAAAATATTTCAAATGCATCAAAACGATGGCCATTACATAAAGGAAATATGTGACGTCGTGTTTACATTGTGCGTACGATAAAAGAGAATACGGTTTGAAAAGAAGGCAAATTACATCAAATCCCTAAACCTACTAAACCAATGAAAATGGTAGACATCGATAATTTGAGCCCTTTTGAGCAAAATTAAAAAGGGGTGCCAATAAGTGTTAGTTTTGACAAATTCTTTCTCTAAATTCGTTGTTTCTGAGCCTACACGTATTGTCAATTCTGTAAAGACAATTACCGTCTTATTACAAAATAAAAGCGCGTAAAAAAAGGGTTTAACTGAAAACCCAGGATTGAATCTCGTAAAACGGTTTGCACAAACGTTATTACATGTCGCGGTTTTGTGATAAACCATGGTCTAACAGTAGTAGCTGTCAAATGTGTGTGAAAGTTTCTGATAGTAACTTTTTCATTGTGTTGTTGATTTTATGTTAATTTCAGCCAAAATGTATTTAAAAATTGTAGATTTAATTGTTTAGACAATGGTTCAAAAAAAAAACGGCACTAGGTCAGGTCAGGGTTTAATCTATGTTTTGTATACGGAGATATTTAAACCGCGGTTCCGCAGACAAGCCTGAACTTGGTAGTCCAGGTTTAAACTAAGGTTTATTCAGTTTTTGTGATTATTAGAGTTTAAACGCATTTCTAGTTTACTTAGTTTCCCAGATCACGTAGTTTCTATCCATGGTAAGGCCTTTACCAGTAGATACTTTAAGAAGTTCGCAACAGAAAAACAGTTAAAGATAAAGATATTTTATTTGTTCAAAACATGCTTTTACACACAAATTAAGCATGCAAGTTCTTATAATTTAGTTTGTCCGTACATGTTTTACCTGGTGAGGTTCACAAATTTTGCTTTTTTTTACAATTTACTAGATAAATTACAAGTTTGTCTATTGTTGTACGTGTGTAGTTAAATACATGTTAACAGCTATTGCGTGGCCTAGGTGTAATGGGCAGGTAGAACGCTCTAATTGCACAATTCTCGATGCGTTGAGAGCCACGGAACCTAGCGAGGCCTCTCTTATTTGGGACAATAGTTTACCAAAGTCATATGGAGTATTAATAATACTGTTAATGATTTAGCAGGCTATAATTTATACGAGTTAATGTTTGCTCGTGTAGGTAGATCTGAATGTGATGTTTTCATCCCTGGTTGGTTTATGAGTCAGTGCGATCTAGACGCAATAGGGCTATATTATAATCGAATTAGAACAGCTAGCAAGAAAATGAAACGTAACTGCGGTAAAAGGCGTAAAAATAGCACAATTTACAAAAAAAAAGCGATTAGGTACAGTTAATAAGTACGTACTTTGTTGCCAGGCTCAAACTCCTTGTTGCAATAAGGTTAATTCCAGCCCGTGGTTAATTTTAAGTTAGATGATCTATATTCTGGCCCATGTGTTATTGCCTAAGGATTTAGGTAATATATAATAGCTGTAATATATAAATGTCTTAGAGGATACAAGAAGTTCACAGGCCCAATATGCGCTGATTTATTACGACCATATCGTAGCATTGCTTTTATACCCGATAGCGCCAGTAGTGTGAATCAACAGTAGGAAAACGAAGATCTCGTAGATCTCCTAGACAGCTAAATTATAGTCCATGTTATCGATATGCCATTTGCTCTGAGCTGACTTGTAATCACTGTTTTGTTGTTCCCATTGCGGGAGCAATTGTTCCAGGATGGCCGATTGTAACGCCAGATGTCGCCAGCGATGCCAGGCAAGCCTGCCAACGCCAGCCAGCCAGCCAGCCAAAGCCAGCAGTCCAGCTCGCCACGTCACTGCCCTACCACGTGAGCCATCCCCGCCAAATTCTGAGCGGAGGGGGTGAAATAGCCGCCAGCCGGCGAGCTATATAAAAGCGAGGAGCAGTGATTTTGGTGTGTCTGTTTATAACAATAATTGTAAGGGAAAGCTCTGCCCAAATAAAAAGCGTAAATTAAGTATTTTCTATTTATTTTCATCTTTGTCGTTTCATATTAAAACTATTCTATTTGTTAATCCATGTTATAAACTACCTGCATACCGAATTTTATCCAAATCCGTTCAGTAGTTTTTGCGTAAAAGATAACAAACATTAGTGTAAGTCCAATTTTTGGTTATAGGACACGCTAGTTTCCTCACGATGTTTTCCTTTCCCGCTTTGAGAGCAGGGCCCAAAGTCTGCAAATTTAGTAATGACTCAATTGAATATCAATTGGATCTCAGTAGCAGTTTTAACTACATTTGGTATTCTGCTACTAATTTAAGACCAATGGGTTTCCAGTGACATTCCATTGAACTGCTATAAGAATATTTGCTAAACTACATTTAATGATGAATGAACATGAGTTGTCATTACGATACTCAGGGACCTATTGCGGCTAGCCCGTACCTCGGTTGTGACAGTCGTTCTCTCCATACTGCCCTGGGATCGCGCCGAAGCTTTTCCCGCCGCGCCTCGACTTCTTGAGGCAAACGCACCCTGTGTGGATAGGGCCTAAGAATAGAAACCAATTTAATATTAATTGGAAAATTACTGGACAGATGATACGTTACGAATTGCAACTGATAATAATTGATTATATCAACAATTTTAATTTGTTATGCTTCGTTATCCAATTAGAGACAACATTATAATCATCAAAAAACTCCTATAAATACTGTGACTGTTGGTACTGTGTCCATAGTTTCAAGTATCGTCAAATATACGGTTGTATATTCAACAATCTGCTTTAAACGCCTTTTTGTCAAGACAAAAAATGTATTCTTTAATCAGTGTCAATATTTTGATTTTGAGCTATTTGATCATAAGTAGCAACGCTATCCCGATCTCGACCAACAGACCGCAATTTGACAATGTCAACGACAACAATACGGTGAGTTTTAAATATGATAACGTCCAGTTAGCTTTGTATTTTTATAATATCATTGGTTGTGAAAGGGGGACCTTATCGTGTAGGAAATAGAGTTAGATTTTGAGTAGCTCTATTGACCTGACCCTTACATTTTAGAACAGGCAGCTGAGAATTGAAGAACGGAACAAAAATCACCGTCGTTCAGGGTTCTTTTACATGGCGCAAGTAACCCGCGCAAGTGCCTCAACATTCTCAAGCTACATGCGCCGTGTACAAGCACCCCGCAGGTAGCTTGATAAACCGCGAACCCGCATCTTTACTTGCGCGGGTTCCACGCGCCGTGTTCAAGCGCCCTTAATTCCTATACCTAAAACAAATGAATCGAGAGCTTCATCAGCTTTCCTTTTGTGTTTGCATCATCCTTGGCAAACGATTTAACATCTGCCCCAGGCTTGATGTATTTCATCATCCCTTCTATAATTACAAAATTTTCCGTTGTAAATATCCATTGGGTGTAACGTTCTCTACCTCGTAACAAAAATTTTTGGGGTTAAGGGGAATGCTCCAACCAGCCCGCGACATCATACGTTTTTCGAAATTTGCAGGCCAGTGACATGTTGTAACTTTATCAAAATATGCATCTTGTTAAAATCTCCGAAATCTAACTTAAATGCAGCTTTTCTATGTGAGAGCTGATGGAGCGAATGTTTTGATAATTTGATAATTCATAATTATTTTGATAAAGTTACAACATTGTCACTGGCCTGCAAATTGCAAAAAACGTAAGAAAATTTGAATTTCGCGGGCAACATCGACGCAATTACCTTAACCTCTGTGATTCTTGATACTATACTTAACATCATTTCGTTATTTTCCAGGAGCATACTACAAGCGTCATTTGTGACATACGTCAGGTAATCTATTCATTATTTAGCGTTACAAGGGTTGAGTGTAAGGCCGTGTTCCCATAATACAAGATATTTGTATTAAAGTTGCAAATTGTATGCAACTTGAAAAAACTTGTATTGAAGGAACTGATGAAAAGAAAGCAAAACAGACGTTTAATATGCGATTTTTGTGGTCCGAAAAAAATGTTTGAAACATTTTGAAACCTTCATAGGTACCTTGAAAATGAAAAATACACCGTGACTTTTTAGTCGTCTTACAAAAAGGGTCCACTTAATGTATCCGACCTAAAATACATCTAGGCAAGTTATTTTTTTAAGTTAATAATATTTTTAATAAATAGTTACATTAGAAATATGAAACACCCTGTTAAAATGTTTACGTATCAAGCTGTAGAGTATACATACCTACCCAGCGCAATAGTCGGGCAGATCATTGCATCTCTATTTTCTATGAGTCAAGGGTGTTTCTAACTACGCCTTGCGTCATTATAACGAATTTAATTATATTAAAAATTTTCAAATCTCTTAAGTACCATTTTCTTTTTATTATAAACGTGTTCTAGTCATTGGATACATGAACTGGGCTGCTTTTGTAAGACGACTAAAAAGTCACGGTGTATAAGAGTGTAATAAATAATAGATAAGCCAGAAGTAAAGCGAAAAAAAAAGTAATGTAAAAAATTCAATTTCCTACAATTCTCTTAATATCAAAACCTCAGATCAAAGAAATAGGCAGATAGAGCGCTCAGAACACGCGAGTGGTTCCAAAGTCCCAACCAAAGTTTATACAAAATCAAATCGAATTACATTCCATAATGTTTTCTTTGTATTTGAGAACAACTTTTACCATGGTTAAAGACACGTGACGGCATATTTTGGCAAACAACAACAACTACGCGCAGCTTGGTACGACGCGTAGCTTGGTACTGTCGCGACTTTGTACTCGATTTTGATTTTGTATTAACTTTGGTGGAACCACTCGCGTGTTCTGAGCGCTCTATCTGCCTATTTCTTTGATCTGAGATCAAAACTATATAAAATCTCTTTACTTTATATCAATTGGTGGCTCACGGTAGTTACACTGGTAAACAATATATTATGCTTTTTACACAGGCGCTATAATACGCCTATTTGAAAACACCTCAAACACTTTTTTTGGGACCTAAAAATCTCAACTCTGCATTTCTGTGTGAAGAGAGTCATTTATCATCAGCTTATAATGTTCCCACTGCTGGGACACAGGCCTCCTCTCTGTGAGAGGGAGTGGGCCATAATCTACGACGCGGGTCCATTGCAGGTTGTAGATTTCACATGTCTTCGAATTTTTGGTTCTAGGACATGCCGGTTTCCTCACGATGTTTTCCTTCACCGTTTTGAGAGCAGAGGTGATGAAATAAATTACAGAAAGTAATGCGCCTTTCGAGGTTCGAACTAGGGCTTGCAGAACCGGTACTTTTTAAAGCCCGGTACCGAAGTTTCGGTACTGGGACATGGAACCGGGATTTCCCGGGAAATTCGGTACTTTCGGTACTCACGTACAAACGCTATTAACTTATCGAATGAAAGGCACGAGTGCGTGCACACTACATAAAATTATCTAAATCAGTTGAAACATGAACCCATTACAAATGTGGGTGGGATGGAGAAGTTCATAAAACTTTGTTTTATTCGTAAATCTATAATTGACAATAAACATCAGAACATACTCTCAAGGAATCGAATTTAAATGCTTTTTTAAGCTATTGCATAGCTTTTATCACCGGCTCTGACCGCGGCGCGGCGACGAAATCAAGACATTCCCAACAAAAACCTAACGAAAATACCCGACACCACGCATCGTCTAACGTCGTTTCAGTTCGGGAGACTTCGGTAATTATAAAAATATCCGTCATAAAAACAATTTACTTTATCTTACTAATTCTAAACGGCTAGCTACAAAAAGAGTTTTCGTAATGAAACCTACTTATAAAATTCTCCTGCAACAAAGAAGTTCCATATTACAGTAGTGCATCACAAACATTTTAATTTTCTGTTAAAATAAAATAGTTATTAGTTATGCAAGGCTGCAAAGTTGATATTTGGCGCGAAAATTTTCAAAGGTACGAGATGCAAACGACTTTGCTTCCGAATCCAACACACAACTTTTTACCTCACTAAGCGAGGAAACGCAGTATGGGCGGCTCTGCGCCTCGCCTGCCAGTGAAGAAAATAATTGGCTACAAGATATTTTGTCCGAATTTTGAACAAATCTTTGCGCTCTAGCACGCAAAATGGAGTTTTGCGCATTTTGCGTGCAAAATGGAGTTATTAAACTCCATTTTTCACGAAAAACGCGCGAATGAATAGAATCTTTCCGAGCGAGTGAAGTGGAAAAAAAGATAGCTTCTCGCAATCTCCGAGTACATGTATTTTTTTATATTGGTATAAAAATAACTTTTATCTACTCTCATATCGTAAACTTCGAAATACAAAACTCAAAACGAGTTTATAATGACATACTTTATACCATAGAGTATCGTAATGAAATTAAAAAATTAAATTATAACACTGTTTCTCTAACAAAACAATGTTATAATTTAATTTTTTTTCATTATGATACAGATTACTGATCATAGATACATCTTTTTACTTTTTTATCTGTGGCTGCGCGCGCTTTCTAAGGGAATGTTGGGATTTTGACGTTAGCGTTTCGGTGGATGACATGGTGGATGATTATTAGTGTTAATTAATTTTTATCTTTTATTTGATATGTTCGCGTTCAATGAGGGTAGATAAAGTAGTGTATGAAACTGTACATAACTAGGTATTATACCACTCGTGTGATACTATTAAAAAACTCGCTTCGCTCGTTTTTTAAACTCACACTCGTGTATAATACCCCTCATTATGTACCAGTTACATAAACTACTATTAAATATAATAATTAAAATATATCAGAACTATATTTTGAATATTGGAAATTCCTACTATATTTTGAATTAGAACTAAGCCTATCTTTGTCACGTAATTGCTTTCTTCTTTCCTCTATAGAATAAGTCTTTAACATCACATACTTGGTCACTTTTTTCCTTCTACTATAAATAAATATCATTAAACAAACTGTAGCAAAACAAAACTAACAAACTAGTATAATTTCCTACAATTCTCTTAATATCAAAACTATATAAAATCTCTTTACTTAATATCAATTGCTTTAGCGAGATGAAAAAAATATTAAAGTTATTCTCTTCAAAATGAAAGTAATGCAATAAAGGAATCATAACCATCATCATAACTGACCCCTTTCTTACATTGCTGATTAGTTTTTGTTTACAAAATTCTCATTATTTTCAAATAAAATGTTTTATATCAACAATATTGTAAAGGATTGTATATTGGATATGATTTGTAAATTTATATTAAAAAAAGAAGGAATATTATAAAGTACCGAAAGTATCGAAAGTACCGGGACTACGGGACGAAGAACCGGTACTGAATTCCCTTAAAAATTCCCGGGATTTCCCGGTATTTTCGGTACCGGGATTTCCCGGTTGCATGCCCTAGTTCGAACCCACGACCTAAAGCTCGTAAGTCGGGACCGACACCTCTGGGCCACCACTGCACAAGTTGTACACCACTGCTCATTTAATTAAGTAAGTTTTCCGCGTGCAAGCACTTTCGGAACATTTCGGGAAGCTCTCCAGATCCCTACTATTTTTTTAAACAGGTTAAAATTCATTAACAGGCCTTAATTACCTTTGGGGTAAGGACCTGTATGATGCACTTTTCAGAATGGCAGAATTTTTTTGACAAAATATTATTGTTTGTTACAGGAAATACCACAACACGATGTTCTAGATGCCCTTAATCATAATGCCACATTCTCCGATTACAGTAACTTGTACAACTGTACAAGCGAATGCGCACTATTAACAGTTTACTCTATGGTGGAACTCACAGACCCTAACCTAGTTCTCAAAACATGCATCAGTACTGAAAATACGAGTAGCATGTGTGAGGAAATAAAATTTGATCAGTTTAATAACCGAGACAAATTATTATTCCTCACACAAGTTATTCCTGACAACACGTACTACCTCATACACTGTACACAGAACACAGAAGACGGTGCCAGCGAATGTCTCAAGGAGGAGGACAATGAGACATTCCATAAATCTGATGTGCGGACCGCAACATATGTATGTGAGGAAGAGAGAGAAATAACAAAAAGTCCTTTTAACTCACGGCGAACCGCACATTTCAGAATAAGTGGATTTCGGGTGGCAAGAGGTCAGAAAAAGAAAATAAACTCTGAAAAATGGATGAGACAATTTAAAAAGACCTGTAGAAGTATTAACTGTCAATACGTCTATAGGGATCGTCTCAAGACGACCACCACCACAACCACAACAACAACCACCACTACCACCACCACCACCACCACCACAACAACAACAACCACCACCACAACAACAACAACAACCACCACAACACCAACAACCACCACCACAACAACAACAACCACCACAACACCAACAACAACCACCACAACACCAACAACAACAACCACCACAACACCAACAACAACAACAACCACCACAACACCAACAACAACAACAACCACCACAACACCAACAACAACCAAAAAAAAAACAAAACGCAGTACGACCACGAGACAATGGCCCCCGCAAAGATGGTGGAAAGGATAATTTATTTAGGCGTTAAGTTTATTTTAATTGTCATTATTTTTAATAAATGCTTATCTCTTATTATTATTGTGTTATTTTACTTTTCCAAGTCATTATTTATTTATTTATTTATTTGCTCTCATGCACATCGTATACATTTGACATTGCTGTCGGTTCCAGTACATGAACCCTGTCAGGGCACTGCAAATCTCAGCGTTGGTTTGCCATTGAGTTTATACAGATAAATTAACATTACAAATGCAAATGAGTCAATCTTAAAGCAATAAATACAAAAGTCGTTTTAGATAATAACAATGATAGGGATTGTTGAGGTTATGTCAGTATATGTTATTATTATTACATTCGTCATTCCATTAGTCAATAGCTTGGATTATACATGTCATTTACAATACGGAATACAATTAATAAAAACAAGAATGTCACTCAAATAAACAATTGTCCAAATAGTAATTACCTATAGTCATATCTTACGAACATTCGAACATTATTCGTTGTTTCGTAATTAACGCACACCCTCAGACACCCCAATTACAATATTATGTTATAATCATAATACATATAATCTATTATGATTATCTATATATATAAAATTCAAAACTGACTGACTGATCTGACAACGCACAGCCCAAACCGCTGGGTCTAGAAACTTGAAATTTAGCATAAGCCCTCCTTATACCACGTAGGTGAGCACTAAGAACGGATTTTGCGAAATTCGGCCCCTAAGGGGTTGTTTTTGGGGTTGATAGTTTGTATGAAACTTCGCTACTACAGGTGCTAGGAATTACAAATTTTGCATGGGGTGTCTTATTAGAACGTAGATGCTCACTATGACGGGATTTTGCGAAATACGACCCCTGAAGGGTTTGTTTTTGGGATCGATAGTTTGTATGAAACTTTGTTACTACAAAAGCTAGGTGTCTCAAATCTTGCATGGTGGTACTTTTTAAGATGTGAATGCTCACCAAAGTGGAAATTTTGAGAAATTCGACCCCTGTGGGGTTGTTTTAGGGGTTGATATTATAGAGACTCAAATTTTTACATAGGGGTTCTTTTTTGGACGTAAGTAATACCTAAGACGGGATTTTGCGAAATTCGATCCCTAAGGGGTTGTTTTTGGGGTTGACAGTTTGTATGAAACTCTGTAACTATAAGTGCGAGGAGCCCCAAATTTTGCACCGGGTTCTTTTATAGGACTTAGATGCACACTATGGCGGGATTTTGCGAAATTCAACCCTCAAGGGGTTTGTTTCTGTGTTTGATAGTTTGCAGGAAACTTTGTTACTACAAGTGCTAGGCGTCTCGAATTTTGCGAGGGGCTTATTTAAGACCTAAATGTTCACTAAGACGGTTTTGCGAAAATCTGCCCCTAAGGGGTTTTTTCGGGGTGGATAGTTTGGAGACTCAAATTTTGCATAGAGATTCTTTTTTGGGCGTAGTTGCGGGTGTTTTGTGAAAATAGACACCAAGGGCAACCCCTTGGTGTCTATTTTCACAAAACACCCGCAACTTAGGGGTTGATATTTTGTATAAAACTTCGTTTCTACAAATACTAGGAGTATTAAATTTTGCAAGGTTGTTCTTTTATGACGCAAATACACCAAGGCACTGTTTTCTGAAATTCTTCCCCTAAGGGGCTGTTTATGGGATTGACAGTTTGTATGAAACTTTGTTGCTACAAATGCTAGGAGTTTCTCAGCATAGGGGTTGTTTAGGACCTAGGTTCTCACTAAGACGGAATTTTATAAGGTCGACCCCTTTGGGGTTGTCTTTGGAGTTTGTAATTAGAGGACTCAACATTGCAGGGGGTTTCTATTTAGGATACAGATTCTCACTAAGAGAGGATAATACAAAATTCAACCCTTAAAAGTTTTTATTTCTATTAGTAATATATTATTGATTTCGTTTTTCCAACAGTATCCCATATATGTAGAGGGGGGGCTGGGACTAGAAATTCACAAGGGCAAAGTTCGGAAATCACGCGGACGAAGTCGCGGGCGTAGTGCTAGTATAATATATTGTTTTATTTCTGGTGTTTTTATTTAATTATTTTAACTCACACACTATAAAGCTGATTTACATCTCTGACGTCTCACAAGGCTCAGTTGAAAACCAGCGTCAGGCACCTTGTGGCCTGACTTTATGCTGAACTGAGCCTATTTGGCACAGCCGTGAGGCACACGGTATCTTTCATGGCATTATCGTATTTAATTGTATCTAATTGTGTGCATATGGCTTGCCAAATAAAGTTATTTTCTTTCTTTCTTTCTTTCTTTACATAATTATATTGAATTTACGGTCTATCTTAGTTTGTTTTGGCTGTACAGGGGTAAAAATAAATAATAAAATATAAAATAAAAAGCCTTTTATTTCTTGCATAGAAATTAACAAAATAATTTAAAACTGTGAATAACATGCATTCTGTTTGAGATAAATCAAACAAAGATTTAAAGGTTTTTATTAACCTTTTTTACAAATTTTTCCTTTTGACAGCTTAACCGTTTTTTGCAGAATGAATCAATGAGTGAATGAATGATGGATAGAAAAATCGAATGAATGAAGATATGACATGTGTCGTAGACATCGTCGGGGGGCTTGAAAGATGAAGCTTTCAAGATTCTTAATTATTTGTATGATCTGGTGAAGGCAGCAGACACATCTGTTGATTGCTCTTCGTATGGTGCCTTGTGAGGTGGATACGTCGGCGACTCGTGGCACACCATCAGCGCCGTCGTTGGCGCCGGGAAATAGCTTTGAGACTCTTTTAATTTGAAGGTCGGTGACCTTGACCTTGGGGTCAAGGTCACCGACCTTGGCGTCAAGGTCACTGCCTCGAGCATACTCCATGTCTGCGTCTTTTTTAATTTGACCTTGACCTTGGGGTCAAAGTCATTGACCTTAAGGTCATCCCCCGGTGTTTCCACCCAAGTACACCCACATCCCACCGGATCCCGAAGACTTGCTTTGGCGCAGTTTTTGGGTGAAATCTTTCTAAGTCTTTTTCATTACTTTTTCTTCAAAATTTTCTAAGTCCCAGACGCCTTCACAATGAGAGTTAAATTTTGCCTCCTAGCTCAGCGGTCATTGACCTCACAAAAAAAACTCCCTAGAAAAAGTTGTTTCTTTTGATGTCCTCCATACGATAAAACCATAAAAAGTAAGTATTATTATGTTTGAAAAATTCATCACAATTTTTCTGTTTTTTCCTCAGTGCCCCGTTACGTACACTCCAACCGAGACTCTTTCAAGGCACCATTGCAATGGAGGAGTCCTATCCTCCTTGATTAGGACTAGGTCGTCTACCTTCAATTCACGGCACCGCACCTTCCACTTTGTGTGTTACTGGAGCTCCGAGACGTACTCTGTCGACCACCGCTTCCAGAAGTGCTGGCGAGCTTGTTCTAATCGCTGAAAACGGTCAAGACGGTTTGTGCTATAATCCAGCAGATATGGCGATGGCAAGGACGTCAGCGGCCTACCAATTATAAAGTGGCCCGGGGTGAGTGGAGATAGGTCTTGTGGTGAAGGACTTAATAGGCATAAGGGTCGGCTATTAAGTATCGCCTCGATCTGAGCGAACAACGAACCCAGCTCCTCGAACGTCAAGGGTCAAACAAGTCAACATTTTTTCCATAGAAACTTCGTTGGGGTTTTACTCCACTATTTGACAAAGTACATCCAAAATTAAACATGGTATCGTTTTGTCTCATTATTAATTTTGTCTGTACGGAAGCAGAATTGTAAAATATGAAGCTATTTAAAAGTTACGAGCTTCTAAAGATTCGTTTTTTTTTTTTTGCTTATTTGAACACAATTTTGGGTGTAAATTAGAAGCTAAAGAAGCATCAAATTTCCAAAACGAAGTCCGTACCTACCGACACAGCTAATTTATCGAAGAATTCAATAAATTTTATTTGAAATCAATTGATGCAGTGGTTTTGTCATAAAACCCCTTCTTCCAAAGGCCTTTTGGTATGTTTTTACGCGCGCCTTTTACCCTGAATTATCTGACTGAATAATATTTTCCCCTGTTTTCTCCACGGGGGGATGACGCTCACGCACACATGAACCGATGATAGGGTTGCCAACTATACTGTTTTAAACAGTATTCTACTGTTTTTCACTAAATTATACTTTTTACTGTTTAACAAAAAAAAAGTATACAAAATACTGTTTTCAGCATCAAAATGCAGACACATTATTATGTGTTACATTTAGACGCTCACAAATTTTTTTTATTTAGTCAGAGGGCGCACACAGTGTGCGCCCTCTGACTAAATAAAAAAAATTAAATAAATACTATTTGTTTTGCTAAAATACTGTTTAATAATCTTCATAGACCTGAATATACTTTATTTCTTGTAAAAAAAGTTGGCAACCCTAACCGATGACCATGGCTCGATGTTAGGTGAAATATTACGGTTTTTGGCCGTACCTGCCAGTGAGTTCGAACTCGCGACTAGCGCCGCCTTAAACAAAGAATTATTTATTCAACAGAATATACCTACCTGCTAGCAATATTTTTTTAAACATTTCTTTCCACACACGCTTTAGGCTAGATATTAAATACGTAACCATTGTAATCATTAAAAAAAAAAAAAATAATGAAAAACAAAAAACCCGACTGCGTTAAAAAAAAACTAAAAAGAATGAAACAAGTCCAGTAGTTAAGAATTCACTCATTCACACTCACAGTCGGGGCCCATTCAAATTATACCAATAAATCTTCCCAACGGGCCCCGACTGTGAGTGTGAATGAGTGAATTCTTAACTACTGGACTTGTTTCATTCTTTTTAGTTTTTTTTTAACGCAGTCGGGTTTTTTGTTTTTCGTTAATTTTATTTCATACTTTTTAGTTACTATTCAGGGAATGATTGTTTTGCTAAACAACTTTAAATCGTTATATATCCTAAACTATTATTTAAAATGAAAAATGATAAAGGGAACCTAAAGATGATTTTAAAATACCTATTCAACGATACCCCACATGACATAGTTCATCGACATTTTTTTTATCATTTTGACAATATGGCGTCTGGTTGCCGCTGTGGTGAATTTTGATTACTGTCATGGGTTTAGTGACACTCGCAAGGTTAAGACGAATCGATTGACGTAAAAATTATCAAAATCGGCCTACGCATTTGGTCTCTAGAACGCCACATAGAAACAAACAGACATACATACATACATACATACATAGACTGATAAACACATTACCCTCCTTTGCGTCGCGCAGTCGGGTAAAAATGTATATATACAGCTCTACCAGTTTCTGATAACCGTTATTTTCCTTTGATTAAAATCATTTCTTTTACTGATATTTAAATAAGGACTTTGTTTTTGAATAGATTTTGTTTTTTCTGGTTTTCGTTTGAAATGAGGCGCGTGTATTGTTTTTGTTATTTTTTTAAGCTAGATTCTCATGGTACGTGATTAAGGACGGCAGACGACTATAGTATGTGCCATTTAACATGGCAATAGCGGTCATTCACTCCCACTTTTTTTTTTTTTTTTTTTTTAACGTGGTAAAATCATCAAATGAGTCCTCCAACCCCGGGCAGGGCGG
The DNA here is from genome assembly GCA_036375495.1 of Agrotis segetum. Lineage (NCBI taxonomy): Eukaryota > Metazoa > Arthropoda > Insecta > Lepidoptera > Noctuidae > Agrotis > Agrotis segetum. Next base: position 471,678 of record JAQSVV010000490.1, on the reverse strand, counting down.
GAGGGACTGTCAGACTTCTACTGACTAAAATCCACGGTGTCCTTCATAGCCTGTTACGTTCCGGGGTTACGGTTAGGGAATAATCCCGCGACCCCGGCAGGCTTTGGCCCTCTGAGAGGGGGGCCCCGTCATTATGCTGACGCTCTTTGAGGCGCGCGTGGGACACAACGCGCCGTCGACCCGGGCATGGTCCTTGGTCGGGCAGCGAGTTGCCCTTTACTCGCTGCCCGCATGCCCGCGCCTACGGTGGCCGGAGATCATCTTGCGACGTCCGTCGCCGTGGGCGCCTACCACTGCGGCTGGGGCGGAGGGAGGACGCTGTCCTCTCTCGCTCGCGGCCTGCCTCCTCCTTGACGAGCATTACTGCCTCGCAGAAGGAGCTGACCGCTTCCCACTCCGTCTCGCCCCGCAGCATGGCCGCAACCAATGCCGGGCGCGAGAGGTCTCCGCCTATCGCAGCCGTGAGGACACGTCGGTGCTCCGCCCAAGCTGGGCAGTCTTGCACCGTATGCTCCACCGTGTCCTCCGGGCGATCTTCGCAGTGGTGGCACCCAGGCGTCTCCTCCTTTCGCATCAGACACAGGTACCTCCCGAAACTTCCGTGTCCGGTGAGGACCTGCGTCAAGCGGTAGGTCAGGACGCCATGACTTCTCTCCAGCCACTCCTCAAAGAGGGGTCTTACCGCCGCAATTGCGGCGTGCCCGATTCACTCCCACCTACCAAGTTTTTCATCACTAAGCGATAATGACACTTATTGTTACCTAAAACTACTAATAAGCGATAGTTGCTTCTATCGCTACAGTATCGTGGTACCAGCCTGCTTGACATACAGGGGTTGTGTGTGAATCTTGTGTTGCTCTAATTCAAAATAATTATTTTTAATTTCTAGAAATCAAAAAATCAAATTAGCGCGTGATGTAAAAAATGTCCCACTGTGACGGATTTAATGGATGCAGTGATAGGTAACGGCCCTTTTCCCGTCATATGTATTTTCGACCGCGCGCGGATCTGGTTCGCTCGCGTGCTTCCCGCATCATAAGAACAACGTGTATGAAATGATAGGATGCGGGCAGCCTGCACGCGGACAACATCCGCATGCGGGTGAAAATACGCATGACAGGAAAAGGGCCCTTAGTGGTTGAGGTATCAGTGTACAAATTTCTGGAAAGTGTGGGTTTGAGTCCAACTCATGGTATACCCGCTCGTATAGCCAATACGTATAGCCATTGGGCGTTTTCCCATTAGACGGCACGGCAACGGCGACTGTGTCGGCGCCGGCTTAGTGCCAGTGCGGGGAAGCAAATGTTACGAGATGTATCGTGATATAATGTACATCTTTACGTTATAGCGCTATTGTTTATTTTAATTGTTGTCGTTTTGTTACTGAAAACTGCTTCGATGCCTACCCATGTCTTCACCTCCGAATGGTAAGTAATGGGGAGCCCACAGCCCAGCCCACCGCTGGGAAAATGCCTCTTCTTTTCCTTTTACCTACTCTTTTCGAACCAGTCATCGCAAAAAGCGCTCAGACGCCTTACCACGAGCTCTTACGGCGATTCCGTTTAAGCTGTAATAATAATAATATTCCACAACTATCACACGACGCCATCTAGTCCCAAGCTAAGCAGAGCTTGTGTTATGGGTAGGTACTAGACAACTGATATACATACTTATATTTTTCTAAATATTACATACATAATATTATACACTAGCTTCTGCCAGCGACTTAGTACGCGGATCCTTTTGCTTATGTCAGCGGCAACAGGGTCGTCAAAATCGAAGATCTAAAACGTCTGGTGTCGAATTCTTAGAGCCTGGGAGGGGAAAACAACGGGACGCGCATGACGATTCCAGACGTTCCAGTTTTCTTACAAAATGAAGTCAACAGGAAGTGCCCATCAGACTAAACAACTCTTGCTAAGACGTGATTCCTATATATGTATTAGTGTAGCTAGGCTCTTGGAGTTCCACATCAGGTGTTCCAGATCTTCAATTTTTGTACGACAACAGGGAGTACTCATCAGGCTGACCAACTCTTGCTACGACTTCATTCCTGTATATGTAATAATGTAGCTGGGGTCTTGGAGTTCCACATCAGGTGTTCCATATCTTCAAATTTATTATCTCAGCAGAAAATGCTCATCACGTGGAACAATTTATGCTATGGCGCCATTTTTGTATCTCTTATAGTTTAGCTGATCTATTGCACTTCTGCATCAGGTGTTCAAGTTTCCAAGATAAATTATAGTCTATAAATGTTTCCCAGACTTAATAGCTATACAACAAACAAAAACAATCGAATCCGTCCAATAGTTCCGAAGATTAGCGTGTATGGAATATCTTCTCCCGTTTTCCTAACATTTTCCTACACTGCTCTGCTCCTTTTGATTGTAGCGTGATGAAAAGCATACTATAACCAGTGCAGGAGTATGAAAAATAATTGTACCAAGTTTCGTCAAAATCCGTCGAGCAGTTTTTGTTTCTATAACGATTATACAGACAGACAGACAGACAATAATTTTACTGATTGCAATTTTGGCATCAGTATCGATCCCTAATCACCCCCTGATAGTTATTTTGGAAATATATTTCATGTACAGAATTGACCTCTCTACAGATTTATTATAAGTATATAGATATATAGATAAAAAGTGCAGTAGAAAAGAGACAGAGCTATACAAGTCACGTGCCATCTCTTTCTCAAAGCCTAAGCTGGATCGTGCTACGAGCGCGAGGTAATGCCTCAGGTTGCCTCCCATGTCGTCATAAAGCGAAACTAATTCCAGTGTGGAAACGATGTGGCGTTAGACGACTTGCATAACTATGCTCTTTCCCACACTGACATCGTCGTATGCCATAAGTTCATCTTACCACCTCTATCGGACCTCCCATAACACAGTAACTGGGCAAAACAACAACACATGGTAAGACTGGTTGTCAGATTTTTAAGAGTTACTGGCTAATAGTAACGATTGTCAAAGATCTACAAACGACAGCCGGGACCAATGGCTTTTATGTGCTTTCTGAAGCACAGAGGAAACTCGCTATGACAGATGGTCACCCATCCACAGATCAATCTCGACAAGCGCGGCTTAACCCAGAAAGCTCAGAAAATTGGCCTGTGCTGCTGTAATTATTTAGCCACGAGCTTCTCGTAGGATGTAATGTTGTATTATCATCATCATCAGCCGGAAGACGTCCACTGCTGAACATAGGCCGCCCCCTTAGACCGCCACGCCGAACGACAATTCGCCACTTGCATTCATCGGTTGCCCGCGACCATCACGATGTCATCGGTCCAATTAAGGGTAGTTCTTCGAAATTTGATTCTTTGACTGATTCATATATGGTCAAATTTTAATTTCACTTTCAGCTCAGTAACACATGTTCATATGAAAAAAGATATTCCAAATATGTAACATTTATTTGTTTGAGGGACTCCTTTTTAACCGACTTCAAAAAAGGAGGAGGTTATCAATTCGACTGTATTTTTTTTTTTTTTTATGTTTGTTACCTCATAACTTGCGACTGGGTGAACCGATTTTCATGATTCTTTTGTCCCATTGTCACCATTTCAAGATCTGATGATTGGATCTTGGATAAATCAAGGGCAACCCTCAAATTTTATTGGCTGACACATAGTTTTTCGCAAATCTTATGAAGTAATTCAAGTACTTGCGTATAGAAATCATCATCTCAAGTAGCTGAGCTGATGATGGAAGGTACAACTCCTCAAGTAAGAAAATTTTGTTTGTCTTCGCATATCTCCGGAACTACAAGTCCGATTTAAGTAATTATTTTTTGTTGTACTGGGTATCGTTCAACTTAGGGAATACTGCAAGTTTCATTAAATTCGGTTCAGTAGTTTTTGAGATAGGGAATGAAAGAGATGTTAACGATGTTATTACCGGTGCTACGGATTACAAAATTCTAGTGCTCATGTAAGAAAATGATGTATTTGACAAGAATTTTGGTTGAATATTTAAACTAAAAACTTTTTCCAAAAAAATGTGACCGCCTTCAAAAACAACCACAAAAAAGTGTAAAATAACCTAAAAAACTTTTCTTTCGGAAGTCGGTGGCAAATGAGACAATTAAATTAATTAAAAAAGTCACCGACTTCCGAAAGAAAAGTTTTTTAGGTTATTTTACACTTTTTTGTGGTTGTTTTTGAAGGCGGTCATTACAAAGTAGTTTTTAAGACATCGACGTTTAAAAATGTTGTGCCCAGATGAATCAGAATTTTGTACCGATGAATCAGGAACAGAAATAAAATGGAAAACTTTAAATAAAAATGGTCTTTGTTAAGAAGATAATCATAATATTATAACAACTATAATATTTTTTTATAATACAATTAATTAATTAATTATGTCTAGTGATCATATCAAGGAAAAAATCTGGTCAAGTCAACAATAAAATTCTTGTTTCTCAAAATAACATTTACAGAAATAAATACTTACAGAAAAGCGAGAATTTTGTTATAAATAGATAGGTACTAGATAGTTATTTTAATGCTACGTTATAATATTCTCTCTATTTACTTTTGTTTTTTCTCTCTTTCTTTTCAAGTATAATTCTTTCATTTTTAATGTCTCCGCAGCATACTTGTCTGGATCTTTTGTTATTTTCCATCTTAGAAGGATGAGAAATTCGTACGTTTTGTGAGTCTCTTTTTCTCATAGATATATTTTTTTCCATCTTTTCTACGCTTTGATAGTGGCATTGTTGTGAACAGCAATAAAAAATAAAATTAGATAGAGTTTGACTTATAATGTGAATGAATACCGAAGAATAATGTCAAAATTATCTCACACACACTCTACTGACATGGAAAAGTAAAATAACGTAACAAAAGTGCTCCTTTTTGGCTGGAAAAAACTAATTTATTTTCAGATTCATATGGGTTTTTGAACATATAAATCAGGCACAGATGAATCATGATTTTGCCTAAAATCATGCTTAACTCATCATTCATATACATAGACTTCAGTATTATCATTTTTCTACACGAATCTGTAACCCAAAAGCATCACACGAAACTCAGATTAAAGTCTTAAAACAGCAAAATAAAATTAATAATTTAGACATTATATTCAGCAAGGTACCTAAAGAAGCACAGATGACTCAGACATTTACCTGTGTTTCACCAGGTTCTAAGCCAACCAGCCTCATGTCCGCCTTCTAGCACGTCCGTTGTACGACAGGTTTCCCCCACGTGGGATCCCAGACTCTCATCATTATTCCTCGACCAAGTACAGTCAAGCAAAGCTTACTCCACATGAATCAGTATTATACGCCGGACACTTCTTATTTACTTAATTAAAAACACACTAACGTAGTTATATCTAATACATATTTTTTTGTAAAGCCAATTAATTACCTTTCAATAAAACTTTAATTTAAATTGATGAATCAAAGGGAAAATGCGACATCGACCATTTTGCAACTATTTTGTTCTGGAAAATGGGTAACGGACGCCCTATATGAATCAGGAGAACAGACTTCAATTTTTTTTATTTTGTATCTAGATAGTTACTATTAAAAAATATAATTTGTCCCAGGTAGAGCTAAAGCTAAACTGTACAGAAAAAAATATAACATGCCGTTTTGTTAGTTGGTTATAGAAATATACCCACAGACATCGAAAATTTTGTCTCCGAAGAACTACCCTTAAATAAATGTAATTTCAATTTACCCCAAAAAAATTAGTTTCTTTACATTGTTATTATCCGAGAATTCAGCGCCATCTCTTGAATTTTTAAGAAACTACACTTGTCTCAAAAACTCGTAAGATGGCGCTAACAACATTTTTATGCGAAATATAATAAACTAGCTATTGTTTAGTTCTAAAGCTCCGCATTTGCGAATTCCTCTGCTCTAGCCTGGTTGATGGGTGGTATACTCTTCAGCGTGGTGTCCAGCAGTTCCACTGATGATGTGAAGATGTGGGTATTGCTGTACAGCATCCAGAGTATGAAGGAGAAGAATATTACCTTGATGAGACGGTCGGCGATGTAACGGCTGAAAGATATCAGTAAAGTTGTAGTATTAATTCAATGAAAGCATCAGTCATCGGACTTGCTAAGTTTTCAATACGTTAAGTAAACTGGAACTTTGACATTTTCAAATTGACTTTCAATGAAAAAAATAGTTCTTTCTTCGCACACCTGCGCTGTTCCATTTTTTCATACAAGACACGCTGTCAATACTGGAAAGACAGAGGAAACAGCACGGTCGTTTTTCCATACAAACGTAGTCCCCTGTTTTCTTCCTGGATAATGCCAGTAGAGCAATATTTTTTTTACAAAAAATCGATGACCACTATTGGCATGTCTCTATGTTTTCTTTTTTTCCATAAATTAATTATTAAAAGAGATATGAACATTCAAAATCCTAAAAAAATAGCCAGATTTTCCGCTGTGTTCAAATATCCAGAAAACAAATTTGACGGGATTATATAAAAGAAGGAAAACATAGGAACACGGTCAATGCATTTCTTTATTTTTTGAAGAAAAAAGTAGTGAAATCGGTTAAGTTTTGGAGGAGTAATCAGGGGACTACGAATCGTTGATTTTGTGCCATTTAATAAGGTATTTTCGGTCCAAGCTGCTGTTGTCTCTATCGCGCTCTGTAACTCTGTTGTGGGCACTGCGCGACAGCAATAGATTTTACAAATACCTATTTTTCAATTCTACAACCCTTGCTGTTTCCTCTGAAGTAAAATAGTGAAAACTCGTGATGAGGGTATAAGTACGGAACGACGGAACTGAACAGAATTTTCAAGTTGAGAGTGACTACGAAGGAGGATTCCACATAGACATCTTGGAATAGGCAATCTGCTTTATATTTTAACGTTCATGCCAAAAATTTTCCCAATGCACATAGGATGGTGCATTTACAAACATTAACCTCACCTAAACAAACATCCAGATCCGTTCTTTGCGTTCGTTCCGGTCATTAACGCTCAGTAGTCTTTAATAGATTTTGAGCTTTATAACATAGGGTATAAGGATGAAAATCTATTATAGAATACTGAGCGTTTACGTTTATCATTTACCACTTGTATAAGCTGGGCAACGGTAACTATTTAGACCGAAGAAGATATATTATGCTGCACTATCTAGCAATATGATACCTTTACTGAAAAACTAAGCAATGATAATAATATTCCACAACTATCACACAACGCCATCTAGTCCCAAGCTAAGCAGAGCTTGTGTTATGGGTACTAGACAACTGATAAACATACTTATATATTTCTAAATACATACATATTATAGATAAATTACACCCAGACACAGAACAAATGATCGTGCTCATCACACAAACATTTGTCCTGGGTGGGAATCGAACCCACGACCTCCGGCATAGCAGTCAGGATCACTAACCACTAGACCAACGGGCCAGTCATGATGATGATCAATGATGATGACTTACATCTTATGAAGTCTCCTAGCTCTAGGCAGGTTAGCAGGGTCCTCTTTACAGCAGAACCGCCTGGTGCCCAGGACGTAGTTCCTCAAGTACTCCTCAGGGTTCAAGGTCGAGGGGTCCGTGTAGAAGGTATCGTTATCTTCAGCCGTGATTCTGGTGCGAAGACTCTTGTAGTTATTGTTTCTGAAGTGCCATTCCTTGGTCGTGTAGTACTGGATTACGTTGAGACCGTGGCTGATACGTTTCTGGAGGTTTACCATGCTGCAGAAGACCAAATAATAATAAAATGCGAGCAGCTAGTACGTCATTATGAAGAAGACGGCTAAAGAAGACGAGTTAGGCCTTGGGAGCATGAATAAATATCAAAAATGAAATACCCCTGGCATTTAGTAAGCCTTGGTAGATAGCTCTTTTCTTGTCTTGTTTTAGTTGGGGCCTAAAAACTGTGAGGCAATGGAAAAATGACCAAAGAGAAAGTCCTGTCTTTATGGGTAACAATGTACCCTGTGCGAATGTGGGGTATAAAATCACATTAACTGAGTAGCCTAATAAGTGCTGAAGAGACTTATAGGCTACTACATAAAAAACACAGTGTTCCTTCTAATTTCTTCATACCCTTTAAGCGCATTTCACACAGAGTACGGGTTAACTGCGCGTTTGGTTTACTTCAGCTACTTTCACAGCATTATGTCATATGGCATCCCATTGTGGGGCCGGGCAGCTGACATTAAATCTATTTTTATTTTGCAAAAAAGAGCTGTCAGAGCAATTTACAATCTACGTCGTCGCGAATCTCTTAGGGAATTATTCAAAAAAACTAATATAATGACAGTGCCTTGTCAATTTATTTATGAAAATACAGGGTGTCCCAAAACTCAACGTCAAGCCGAAACGGGGTGATAGGATTGATCATAACCATCACGAGAAAAATCTGAAAAAAAATCTATCCCGTGCAGTTTGAAAATTATGGGCATTTTAAGAAAAACCTAGAAATTTGATCAAACTGTACCATTTTTCGGTTATTGTGGTTATTCTTTTTTATTTTGTTCAATTGAACTTTGGAAACGTAATCCTAAATAACATTTCTAGAATCCCAATAAAAAATAATGACAAAATTGCCTCAAGTTTCCGAGAATTGAGACTATTTGTTTAACTACAAATTTAAAATCTTCCACATCCATCGACTTTGACAGGCCCTCCTTTAAAAAAAAATGTACTAGAGTGCCTTGGCAAGTGGCATCAAAAGTTGGCGCATTTAATCAGGATTCTAAAATGGTACAATACTTGTTAGTTCCTTACAATAAAAAAGAGTAAAAAAATTAAAACCTCAAGTAAGCCGATTTTTGCTATCTCAGTTAAAATGTTTTTGATTCGCACAAGCTGTAGATAGGTTCTTAATTTTAAGAATGCTCACACGCTTAAATTATATTTGTAAATTGTGTAATTTCAATATTTTGTTAAAATGTGAACACCATGTACCTTTTGCTGCCAGTGTCGCGGGAATACGAATTACCGTAACCTCAGAACGTAACGGACTATTAAAGGACACTGTGGATTTTAGTCAGTACGAGTCTGACAGTACCTTCCGCTCTGCCCGGGGTGAGAGGACTCATTTGATGATTTTACCACGCCAAAAAAAAAAGTTAGCAACTATCAGGAAATTAATTGTAGGTAATACTTACAAAGTCTTCTTCCCCAGTAAAAAGAGTAGAGCATCGACGAGATACGCCGGCACAATTTGACTGAAGAACATGTCTATCTGATGAGTTATCTTGTAAGACTTGATAGAGCCTCCAGGGTACCACAGAGCCACGGAGTAAGGATTCTCGTTCACGTATTTTTCTCCTAGAAATAATGAGTAGAGGAGGTAAGCCCAAGACGGGTAGCCCGCCTGGAATGGGTCATAATCTCCATCAGCCTATAATGTTCCCACTGCTGGAACACAGGCCTCTTCTGTATGAGAGGTAATGGGCCATAATCCACCACGCGGGCCCAGTGCGTGTTGGTAGATGACACATGTCTTCGTATTTTTGGTTCTAGGAAATGCCGTTTCCTCACGATGTTTTCTTTTTCCTTCACCGTTTTGAGAGCAGTGGTGATGAAATAATTTTCACAAAGTAATGCGCCTGGCGGGGTTCGAACCCATGACCGACAATTCGTAAGTCGGGACCGATACCACTGGGCCACCACTGCTCTGAAACGGGCATGCATGTTAAATAAGGCGTCGTTCTTGCTGATGAGAAAATGTGCATACATGACGTGGCTCCTCATAGAGAAAAGCGACGCATACCCGTTTTAGGCGGGCTGCCCTTCTTCGGCTTACGTCCCCTACATGTTAAATATCACTACACCAATGTCTTGGCAAGGATAGGACACCATCAAAATCAAAATCAAAATGTTTAATTTTACATGGGCCTCAGTGGGCACTTATAAAACGTCGAAAAATTGGCACGGTTCGGGTTGGTCGTTTTCATGGAGAAGATCATCATTTGCTAACAGTCTTTTTCGCAATCATTTTGGGTTTGACTTCAGCAAAATACCAGTACTTTTCATGGAGCGACTGTCTTTCTGTCCTCTATAACCCAGTAACTGGGTACCTAGTATGATACCCCTTGCCAGGTTCGGTGAGGCAGGTTGTCAGACTTTTGAGATTTAAATGAAACTAGGGTTCATCGCTCGCGTTGCACGATCAAACGATCTCGAAGCCACTTCGTCAAACAGTAAGTCGTAAAGACCAGATTTTTATTTTATTTTAGAGAATACAATGAACTTACCTAGTCGAATAATTTCTTCCCAGGTTATTTTTATTACACCTGAAAGTGTTAGGTTGTATAGCTGTGTTTCCTTGGGCCTGTAAAGCGAATACAATAGGGTAGTTTCCAGGGTCAAAATAATTACATACATTCTATTTAGTCCGTATTTTAGATTATAAAAAAATATTGAACACGTATTTTTTCTTTTTTCGATTAAACAAAAAAGAAGCCTATTTAAGTTACCTGTGACGTCACTCTGCGCGAAAAATGCCACGCATCTTGACGTCACACGTAACTTTAATAGGCTATATCTTTGTCATTTTTGGTCTAATTTACAAATAAAAAAATACGTGTCCCTTATTTTTGAATAATCTAAAAGACGGACTAATTACATTTTTTTAGGCAACTAGCCTATTATAACATTAGTAAAATTCATTTCATGTCAGCATTATCAGCCCGCGTTGTGTTCCACGCATGACCTCAAAGAGTGTCAGCAAAACAACGACGATATAATACTCGACTCCGCATGCACGATCTAAGGAACAAAAATTATCCTGCCAACTCGCTGAGGTACTACGTCAGCACATACGTCAGCGAGGGGGATGGGGTACTGCGTTGTGATTGGCTAACTCAAGGTCTGTTCTGTCTCAACGTATGTTTACGGCTCACAGGATTGGTCGAAATGAGATGATTAAAAGAGTTTTTTGCCTAATGTGTAGGCAGACATCGGTCGCCTGTTATTAGAAGTCTAGTATTATATCGTCGTTGCAGCATAATGACGGGAACCCCCCCTTCAGCGCTCACGAGACGGTTTTAACCCGGCACGGTTTTTGAGCCGGCTCTAGTACCGGACGTCGTGTGGTTAGTTTCATAGACGTTCATACACGACTGACGACCGCCCGTAGACCCGGTCCAGCGCAAAACCGTCTCGTGGGTATGAGGGCTTAGAAGGCCAAAGCCTGCCGGGGCGCGGGACTACCGAATTACCGTGACCCCGGAACGTGAACAACACTATTGAAGGATACCGTCGATTTTAGTCAGTAAGTACAACTTCTTTGTAAGTAAAGCCTCATTTAGACGATGCAAGAACTCGAACGCGAGTTGCGTTACATTGCGGAATTTATAGGTAGAACAAATTCAGTTAATGAAACAAATGCCGCAATGTAGTGAAACTCGCATACGAGTTCTTGCTCCGTCTAAATGGCGCTTAAGTGAATTCATACGTGGCGTGTTTACTTTTCTGTACAATTTAGATCTTGCATCCCGCACTGAGTGACCGCACACAGTGGCAAGGGCCGTGTGTGGTCGTAGTTTTAGACAGACTCCAAAAACGTCTTTTAACCCTTAATATTTTAAGTCCGCAGTAGAAAATTTCAATTAACCTCACACTTTTAATTACAAACATTATTATAGTTTTTATTATCGTTTAGTATCTTGGGATGACATTTTGTGTCTGCGCCCGCGGCGCGTCGTTGACAAGACAGTGCTGCCAACCTCAGACACACGTGGCATAGACAAGCATCGTCGTCGCGGGTGTGATTAATTCTACTATGTATCTTATTAAATTTATTTAGTCTATCTTATAATTTATATCATATCGTATCTGACCGTGACATCACTTTGGGCCCTATCAGAAAACCAGCGCTGTGACATTTTAATAAATGTCGCAGCACATGCTGAGATAGGAGCCTTTTGGCCTTGCACAGGACATATTCTCATGTTATTTTTGTTCTGTTTTTCTTTTCGTTTAGTTTATTTTTGTGTTTAATTTAGTTTATGCTTTGTGTTTTTTTTTTGTTCTTTCTATGTTTCTTTTTTCTACGTCTTTATTGTATCTATGTTTAATTACTGTTGTTCTGTCCTGTGTACGTGTCAATAAATCTTTTCTTTCTTTCTTTCTTTAGTATTTTGGCTGGGAAGAAGAAGTCTTCTCAATACTCACTTGTCCTGAGCAGTGACGTATGCTACCAGAATGCAGGCGTTCGCCACAACGTCCACAGAAATAGCGTCCGCTCTGTATGAAGGCTCACAGTGCATTGTTCGGATAACTCCTGAAAACATCATCAAACATATCGGCTTTATTTTTATTTGACAGGGAATCGGTTTGGGATTCCCCTAACCGATGAGTGGAATAACTCAAAATAAAAAAAAAACTTGAGAGGTGTCAAGGGACACCCGGATGGAACGAAGTTACTGTATACATTCAACAAAAATAATCGTCGCGACTCCACTTCACTCCACTCCGCTCCGCTCAGCTAAGCTCCGCTCCACTCCACTCCACTCTTTGAGCTCTAGCAACGCGCGATAAGGAACTTCGTTCCAAAAAGTGTCGTGACAACTTTTCGTAAGATTTTTTTCCGTCTAGCCCCCTTTCACAACGCGCGATAAGGAACTTCGTTCCAATAATTGATTTTAACACTCCAAAAAAAAATGGTGACACTTCCCGGAGAGGAACGCTAAGATATCCTATCCTACGTCCTACCCGTTACCATTCCATTGGTCTGACCATGTTACAGAGTTGGGAAGTCAGATATTATGCAGGCTAGGTGCCGAACCAACCATCCTGGGTCTCGAGTCTGCTAATTATTAGTCAGAATGGCGCCACAATGGCGTTTCAATTGTAGTGCTTATTGCAAAAATGAAACGCCATTGTGGCGCCATTCTGACTAATAATTAGCAGACTCGACACCCTGGAGAAGAACTAGGCATAGAAAACTCACCTTTTCCACTACCGATGACCAAGCCAGTCGGACCGTTCAAGTTGTCCACCCAACCAGGTATAGGTTCTTTCCAAGCTGCAGTCACTGTGGATACAAGATTTCTTTGTTATTTGCAACGGACAGTCATAGTCAATCTTATGGTCTAGCTTAGTTGAAACAAGGGCAAGTACAAGCAAGTATATTTTACCAGGCATATGATTTCTGCGTTTATTATAGGCAGAGCGGACATATTTGTTAATTTATTGTACCTCAAAAAAAGACTAAAGAATGGACGAAAAAAAAAGGATTTTGTATCGGTAGGTATTCAGTCTTGTAATTTCTTGCCGTTCCACGGTGTTGGAAGCATTCATATTATAATTGACCAGGAAGCCAGATGCCACAAAAGGTACACCTAGATCAATTATACTTCCTTCATGAACAAATACGTAGTATTCTCAAAACGGTGAAAGAAAACATCGTGAGGAAACCAACATGTCCTAGAACCAAAAATTCGTACACATGTGACATCCACCAACACGCACTGGGCCCGCGTGGTGAATGCCCACTCTTCTCACAGAGAGGAGACCTGTGTCCCAGCATTGGGAACATTATAGGCTGATGATGATGATGATGATGATGTAGTAGGTACTGACCTATAGACGGCCTGGCGATGGCGATGGGAAACTTGCTGGAATACTCTGCTACCAAGTCTTCGGTTATAGCCTTTGTGTAAGAGTATGTGTTGGGCTCTGATGCAATTATCCTGGAATTTAGAAAAACCAGTTTAAGAAATGGTGGTCATGGTAAGCGTCCACAGGTCTGCATCGTACGTATCGGACGCATCGCATCAAACGGATTTCTGTGTCGGCAGCGAACGGATTGCCGACGCGAGTATCAGCAATCGGATTGCCGATGCCACCTTCATCGCTTCCACTGATCGGCATTCAGTATGACGTCATCGGCACGCATCGCATTAAGGCATTGCCGATGAGCCCGTACGATGCGGATCAGTGGATGCAGTTGTATGAGTTTTCGTTCAAGGCAAACTAAAATCCGTTACGTACGATACGTCCGATACGTGCGATGCCGACCTGTGGACGCACACCTCAAATGTGCTAGTAGCGTCAAGTGGTGACTCTTGCTGAATTCTATTCTTGGATTTGTCACGCAACGCTTGTCGAGGTCAGTTGAGGATAGATGACCAAAGTATCGTTTTTTTAGGTCTGTGACACCACCGAGACGGAATTGGAAGCAGTCGCCTCCTTCTGCAAAGTAGTCATGCTAGCGAAGGAGGAGGCGCGAGGGAGAGGACAACCTCCACCTCCACCCAGCCGATGCAGGAGACGCCCACGGCATCGGACTTCGTGAGGCTATTTCAGGCCACTGTAGGCGTGGATAGGTGACTCGCCGTCCGATCATGGACCATGCCCGGGTCGACTGCTCTTCGTGTTCCACGTGCGCCTCAAAGAGCTGTCAGCAATCTTTAAAGGGCAAAAGCCTGCCAGGATTGTGGGACCATATATCTCATCAGTAACCGTACCCTGGAACGTAAAGGGCTATAGAAGGACACCGTGGATATTAGTCAGTACAAGTCTGACAGACACCCTCCCATTCCGCCCTGTGTGGGCAGACTCATTAAAAAGAATGGGACATCAAAGTAAAGCAGCGTTTGCCGAGCTCTGTCTTTGGATGGATGACCATTGACCAAGGGTGGTAAGGTTAGGCAGTGAGATGTCAGCCCCCCTAGACAAGTCGCAAACGATAATCGTTAACGCTCGGTTCTCCCCAATAGATTTTCAACCTTATTCCTTCGAGTCTTTAGTTGAAAATCTATTGAAGATTCCATGGCGTTGTCGTTCGTTCCAGTCGCTAACGCTTAGAAATCCTAAATAGATTTTCAACTAAAGACTCGAAGGAATAAGGTTGAAAATCTATTGGGGAGAACCGAGCGTTAACGATTATCGTTTGCGACTTGTCTAGGGGGGCAGATGTACTATTACTAAAGAATCTGTCTTACCATAGAGCAATGTCAATAAATTCAAATTAAGAACTGTTAAATTTTCAACTCTCATCCACCATGCAGTAAGTTTAAAATCCCTCGTCCCCAAACAAGGCCCACTCAGGGCAACTCGCTGCCCGACCAAGGACCATGCCCGGGTCGACGGCGCGTTGTGTCCCACGCGCGCCTCAAGGAGCGTCAGCATAGTGACGGGGCCCCCCTATAGAGGGCCACAGTCCTGCCGGGGTTGCGGGACAAACGTATACCGCGACTCCAGCACACAAAGGGCTACCGAAGGACACCGTGGATTTTAGTCAGTACAAGTCTGACAGTCCCTCCCGCCCTGCCCGGGGTTGGAGGACTCATTTGATGATTTTGCCACGTAAAAAAAAAAAAACAAGGCCCACTCACTTAGGTTCCAAATACGCCAGGGTATCATCATCCATCCACTGCACTATGTCCATGATCTTGCGCGGCTGGTGCACGGCACGGTATACCTTCTCATCCAGCACATCCAGGTCACAGCGGCAGTACGCTGTCGACAGATGTACGAACACCTGGAAAATATAAAGCTAAGCTAAGCAATCAGTGCGGGGCAGCGCTGGCAGGACCTAACATGCTGCTACGTCCTGCATTACCGACAACGCAGCTGTACGTGTCCCGTTTACACTACGAAGACGGAGGACATCGTGGAGTGGGTGAATCTTGAGAGGCTCATTTTACGTTGTCCGAAGAAAAAAACTACCCGTAGTATTTAAATTAGAAACCATTTTTTTTTTATGCTACTATATTGTATGATCTTACTGTTGCACAATAGCATTTGTGTCTAATTTGGAACTAAATAGTCGAAAAAAATCCAAAAGGCCTGAAAATTGATACCCCTGGCGCGTCCGCAGCACATTTTGCAAACAAAATACCAACAAAACTCATACTTACGAACGTAAACAAAATAAACAGTGCGATCTAATAGCTAGCAAGATTGTTGTAGATATATTTAAAAAAGATACATCACGTACATTTATGTTAGTTTTTTTTTTTTAAATTACAATATAAAGTTTGTCCGAGACTAAACAGTGATTCCCCTGGCGCGTCAGAAATCTTCGTATATCTTAGTATAATTTTATAGAAGATTGTCTCCATGCCGTCGCATGTGCGCTGCTGGTGGAGCTTCGTACGTCTTTGTGAAAGATTACGCCGCTCGTTGGTCCAGGACGAAATTATGAACATAAGTATTTGATTCCCCTGGTTTTGGTTTCGCTAGCTCGTTGATTACCCTGACCACGTTTTCAAATGCAATTTGTGATTTAACGATTTATGGTCGGGTATTGAAAGTGATAAATTGTTAACGAGACTGATTAGTATTATCTAAAGGCGACTTTAAAATAGTAATAAAACTTGATTTTCTTCCACCTTTTTTTGATTCCCCTGGCCAAAAAAAAAATAAAACGCAATATGTTGGGAACCATCCGGCCAAAAGTGATGCCAATTCGTTAAATGTGTTTATAATGAAGTTAAATTTTATATTACATTGTTACTTATAAAAAATCTGTTTAAATAAATTTCGCCAAGGGAATCACCTAAATATGTCGAATCTCAGGATTCACCCGGAGTACATACGGGTGAAGACCAACTGGGACTTGAGGGTGGAGAAGTTGGAGGCACGCTACAACACCAATTTTAATTCGTTTGTGGTGCGCGTTCCAACCCATGATTTGGCGACCTTTCTCAAGGAAGAGTTTTGGCCGAAAGGTGTGCTGTATCGGCGATTCCGAGGCCGGCTACGCGACACCTCGCAGCGAAACACGACGCCCCGCCGTGACTTCGTGTACAGTAGTTTTAAGTATAGAATAATATTATATGTATTAGTTTATAGTTATTGTTTTATATCTATATGTGTATTGTATTTTATGGGCCTTTAGATGCCTGAAATAAAGGATAAAATTAATTAAATGAAGAATTCAACGCACGGAAAAGTTCTTTCAGATTCTGACTCAAAGCAATCTATGCGCGACACATCAGTGCAGTGTGTTTTCTTCTTAACGATTAAACTCATCATCATCATCATCAACCGGAAGACGTCCTCTGCTGAAGATAGGCCTCCCCCTTAGACGGCCACGCCGAACGACAATACTCCACTTACAACCATCGGTTGCCTGCGACCCTCACGATGTCGTTCGTCAACCTAGTGGGAGGCCTGTCTACGCTGCGTCTTCCGGTCCGTGGTTGCCATGAGAGAACTTTTCTTCCACATCGGTTGTCAGTTCTATGAGCGATGTGGCGAAAGATTAAACTGTTTATTTTAAAAAGGAAAACAAAATGCTAAAACAAAATAAAGCTAAACTAAACTATTATAGAGCATCGTAATATTCATCCTCAACGCTGTCAGCTCGTAATGTGCCCAAGAGACTGGTGGCGTTGCCCCTTTGAATGCTACTTATCCTCTGACCAAGGTAAAAGTTAGGTCTTGGGTCACCAACAAATCTTTTAGAATTTTAAATGTGTCTGTAGAGGCTGTGAGCACTCAGACCTCACGGCCCTAGGGTTGAAAAAAGTTTATTGCCTATATTTCAGTGTATTTGCTCTGCAAACGATGTGTCTGGTATTAATTATCATTTTGGGATCTGATGAAATGACAAAAATCTCGCTCTCGTACAATAGCCTATCTAAAGTTTTACTAGTAAATATTAGAATTTTTGGCTTGGTATATGTAAGAATTTAATAATATTATGATAAACATGAAATTTTCCGGTCTTTTGGCACCCCAAGTTTCGGTTTGGTTAGGTTCCTTATGACAGAAAAAGGAGCCCCGTGCAGCGGGGCTCCATTGACCTGTACGCGTATTATAACATTGTATCAAAATGATCACTGAACTGAATAATTCTGACTTTTACATTCATAATTATTCTTTTATTAATATACTCGTACAAAGATGTTACAAAGACCGTAGACCATACAGCTAAAAGTACTTTTGCCAGCAAGCATTGATAAATATTAGTTAGAATTTAGAATTTTTAGTAGGTACCTAGTTTGGGCTATACAAATACTCACCTCTAAATTCTGCATGGTCTCAGCAAGACTCAGCGTTCTCCAAGTGCCAGTTGTGTTCATATTCACAGCATCTTTCAGTTTCTGATCAAATCTGCAATGAAAACTAGGGTCAGAAGTCATTCATTCATGTCCGGAAAAAGGGTCGTGCGAACGGAACCAGATTTGGCCAGACGAGGTGACCATGACATCTTAAAGCGTGAGTGGTTAGGCTGTGGGAAAGAGACAGAGCTATACAAGTCATCTAGCGCCATCTTGTTTCCTCAGTGGTAGGCCCTCAGGACCACCATTAGCCAGACTACTGGATGCATACTCGTACAAGGTTAATGACAGCACTGAGTCATCGTCATCTGCCGATCTTTTCCATTCTGGGCTAAAGTTCTAATCTAGCCGGAGGAAACTGACTTTTATGACCTACTGCCTCTCTGATACATCTCTGGCGGTCGTAACTGTAAGTTATCGACATAGTCTGACAAGCAGTCTTTGTGAGGGATAGACTTGAATTACCAAGTTACTGGGTTGTATAGGTCAGATAGGCAGTCGCTCCATGTAAAATAATGATATTCAGCTACATCTGTTTCGACTGGAAGCGGACCCTAATATAGTTGGGAAAAGGCAGGCCGTAAACAAGAGTAATGAGAAATCTCACCTAACACAAGCGGCACTGTGGAAGATAATGTTGCATTCCTTCTGCAGCAGCCTCTTATCATCTTCTGAGATGCCCAGACCATCCTCCGTGATGTCTCCGTTGATTACCTTGAGCTTCTTGAAGGCATCTGGGTTCTTCTCTCGAAGAAGGTCGAATACCTGATGGAAAGTTTGGAATAATGGTAGTTTTGTGGTGAGTAGTATCCGTCTTCGAGCGCTACACCCCGGGCAATGTCATCATAGGCTAACTGCAACCTAAGGTGATGGACGATCCCTTGGCAGGGGTAAGCCTCACCGGGGACGCACCAAAGCCATGCCATTGTCCAACAGTGGTACAGTGGTACAATGAAGTACAGTGTACGACACTATTCCCAAATCACTGTAACTTCTGAAAGTAAGAATCAACAGTGGCAACCAACAGACAGGGGCTGACAATGAAAATAGACGTGTTCCAGAGAATGAATTTACCTGTCTTGGATCCTGCAACGAAATCAATCAGAAAAGAATGGTGGAAACAATAATTTTTTTTGTGAAGATGGATTTTTGAGGAAAGAAAGTTTCTGCTGCGAGTGGTATTCGAGCCCGAGTCTTCTGGATAGTATTCCAGGCGCCTTACCACAACTACTCTCAGAAACTGAATCTTTCATTCCCTCGTTTGAATCATCATTTCGCTCATGAACGCGTCGCATGCAATTTTACTGGGTCGTAACTCGTAGTAATGTCTTAAGTGGTTACCGTAGCCTTTTTGTCGTGGTAAAATCATCAAATGAGTCCTCCAACCCCGGGCAGGGCGGGAGGGACTGTCAGACTTCTACTGACTAAAATCCACGGTGTCCTTCGATAGCCTGTTATGTTCCGGGGTTACGGTAAGGGAATAATCCCGCGACCCCGGCAGGCTTTGGCCCTCTGAGAGGGGGGCCCCATCATTATGCTAACGCTCTTTGAGGCGCGCGTGGGACACAACGCGCCGTCGACTCGGGCATGGTCCTTGGTCGGGCAGCGAGTTAAGTGGTTACCGTAGCCTTAGAACATAAAGGATTTAATAAAGGAACAGAGTAGTTTTAGTTGGGATGAGTCGGAGGGAGAGTCTCTTCCACTACTAAAACCCAGGGTGAGGATAAACCGGATGATTACTCCACGTCAACTACAAACATGGACCTAGTATAGAATACTACAAAGAGAAGCCATATTTTCCTTTGTCATTTTGAAAATGATAGTCACCATTATCAAGCGAGCTCCTTGAGTTACGAGTCGAGCTCCACGATAACTGACAAATGCTTGCACTGACTGGACAGGTCCACTCAAATTTGTATGGCTCTTTCTTCAAAAGACCATCTCGGACACAAACCTGCAGGGTCCTCGCATGACTTAACCAATTTAATGTCTGGACTTTAAAAGAGACGATGACCTCTGAGTTTGTTTCGGATGTTTCTTCTCAGAGTAGTCGGGTACGAAACACCGGCCTCATATAGCTATAAAAAAAGTGTTTTGACTTGTAAAAGTGTTTGTGAAAACCTATTTGCAAAATAAATATCATTTATCATTGAAGCCAGTAGACCTACCTGCTTACTGCAAAGGTCTTTGAGCCTCTCCTCGCAGCCGATTCCTTTCTTCTGCCTCATCAGAAGATAGATGGTGTCAAGTTCAGGGCAGCAGCGTAAAAGCTTCTCGATCAAAGCCTGAAACAGAAGTCACGTCTTTTTTATTATTATTAATAGGTTCGCGTTTGACCACTATCTCGCCTGATGGTAAGCGAAGATGTGGTATTATGCTTAAATTCAATGGTAAAGAGGTAGAATTGTTTGTAAACACTCAAACCATGTGTTAATCGCTCTCCGCTCCGCCTCAGTCTAACCGCAGCCTTAGGTTTCTGCCTCGAATTTTAAAGCGAGCGGGTTAGCGGCGCGGAAGAGGCAAGATTTCTTAAATAAAATCAAATGGACCTGCCACAGAAATATTAATGGTTAGTACCTTACTACAGTTTGCTATGCGCTAAGCTGCTGACAGCAAGCAGCGACACTAGCTAATATGCAGCGCGAACGGTGAGCGTTCGCTCTTAGCGATTTGGCGATCTCCCCCCCTAGACAAGTCGCAAACGATAATCGTTAACGCTCGGTTCTCCCCAACAGATTTTCAACCTTATTCCTTCGAGTCTTTAGTTGAAAATCTATTGAAGATTTCATGGCGTTGTCGTTCGTTCCAGTCGCTAACGCTTAGAAATCCTAAATAGATTTTCAACTAAATACTCGAAGGAATAAGGTTGAAAATCTATTGGGGAGAACCGAGCGTTAATGATTATTGTTTGCGACTTGCCTAGGGGGGCTCATCTCACAGCCGAGCCGTCGCGTCGAGGAGCACAACATAAAGTCCAGTGTTGAATTTTCCTATTAAGAATAGCATAGGTGGTGGCCTACCATGGCGTCTTCAAAGCGTGATTGGTTCCGCTAGGGAACGAGATGGCGCTAGACGACTCGTATAGCTCTGTCTCTTTCCCACAACCTAAACTGGATCGCGTTAAGAGGAAAGAATAGCTGCTGCCATTTCAAAAAATAGGTATTTAGAAAAACTCGTACTGTCCCTCTCACGCGTTGAAAAAACCCCGATCGTGCGATAGAGAGCGTTGCAACTCGCGACTGAATGTAAGTATTTTTTATATGAAATTTGTCTCTCGGGAGAAAACGTTTTTCACATACTAAATCACAACCAATCTTATAGATTCTGGTGTCAATCGTTTCAGCATGTTATATTCTAGGTTTTTAGGTTTTGTTTTTTTTCTTAAACTTCTTTGTTTTTTAAATACAAAGGTTTTACTTCAATGAAGATTTTGTCATAAAAATAGTAACTTTTAGGCGCCTGTAACTTTCAAACTATTATAAATTTTGAAAAAAAGAAAACCTATAAACCTAGTTTTTTACTGTGTCAGATGCATTGTAAAAAATCATTGAGATAGGATAACATTTAGGGGGAGGAAAACGTTTTCTCTTTTTGTATGGACGAAAGCTCGGTAGACGGCTCGTGGTGAGGCTCTCGAAATAGCGACGCGGTAGACAACGAAATTACACCGCCCCGCTCGTCGCTAATATCGAGACAGAGGCCTTAGGACTATACGATTGAAACTTCGTATTTGGATGTTTTCTTTGAACCGCTTTACATTATGTTAGCACTTACGCATTTGCTACTTAACTGAACCAATTAGTGACGTCACGGAGAAAGTTCAAATACGTAGTAATCGGTTAAAATTACTGTTTGTTGTTGATTGTCTTCCATCGGTTGAACGGTCATATTGTTTAGTCTGTGCCGATGTAGGTCATAGTGTAGGTACCCTTGAGTATGCGG
This sequence comes from Agrotis segetum, assembly GCA_036375495.1. Lineage (NCBI taxonomy): Eukaryota > Metazoa > Arthropoda > Insecta > Lepidoptera > Noctuidae > Agrotis > Agrotis segetum. Next base: position 449,761 of record JAQSVV010000490.1, on the reverse strand, counting down.
ACGGTGAGTTAGGCTGCTCCCACATTTGTCGACGCGGAATTGGCTTAAGCCGGTCAAAAAATCCTTTATGACAACGTAATATGAACGTTACTAATACCATTCGCAACGGTTCGCGTCCGATTACCTACTTGCCCCTAGTTTTTTTCTCTTGTAATATTTCTTAAAGTGTAGTAAGTCAATCACTTTTCTTTCTTTGATTTAGCTTGTTAGTGTGGAAGGTGATAACGACCCAGCCTTACCGACTTACCTTCCCAACAAAGCCAGTTCCTCCAGTAATGAAGATCTTCTTCCCCCGGTAGAATTCAGCTACTGTGGGCGCCATTATCAATTTCTGGAACAGAGTTAAATGAATTAATAATAATAATATAATAATAATATTCCACAACTATCACACAACGCCATCTAGTCCCAAGCTAAGCAGAGCTTGTGTTATGGGTACTAGACAACTGATAAACATACTTATATATTTCTAAATACATAATACTTATATCATAGATAAATTACACCCAGACACAGAACAAATGATCGTGCTCATCACACAAACATTACTCCTGGGTGGGAATCGAAACCACGACCTCCGGCATAGCAGTCAGGGTCACTAACCACTAGACCAACAGGCCTGTCAATTTGTTATACAAGTGAAGACTATTTTACAAGTTTATTAAATAATCGTTTGTAAAACAGTAAAATCGTTAAACTATCGATTAATTCTGACCGAATTGTAACGTAACTACAATTAAATGATGTATAACTATTACGTTACTCAATAACGGCTAATATAACAGTTGCTATTATAGCTGCTTTAACAGATATTATGTGTAACGGATTGAAAGCGGTAATTGAGAGGTGATCTAACAACATAATAACCAAAGGCCTGAAAAAAGGGAATATATGTCGGAGTACTAGCTATTTTGGAACGAAGTTCCTTAACTCACGTTGCAAAAGGGGGCTAGACGGAAAAAAATTAAGACGAAAAGTTGTAACGACACTTTTTGCTGAGACCACGCCCCGCACTCACCTGCATCCCGCGCCCCGCACCCCTCACCCAAGCCCCGTTCCACGTGACTCTTGTCTAATTGCGGCATGCGCATGCTTCTATGTCTGTCTCTCTCTCTCTCTCTCTCTTATAGAATGCAAGCTAGATATTTTCGTTTCGACTTTCTATTTCGCATTGAACAGTGTGGTGTCGCGACGATTATTTTTGTTAAGTGTATACAGTAACTTCGTTCCATCCGGGTGTCCCTTGACACCTCTCAAGTTTTTTTTTACGTGGTATCGTCATCAAATATGTCCTCCCGCCCAGGGCAGGGCGGGAGGGACTGTCAGGCTCGTACTGACTAAAATCCACGGTGTCCATCAATAGCCCTTTACGTTCTAGGGTCACGGTTAGGTAACCGTGACCGATGAGACAGTTCCGCAACACCCCACCATCATCATCATCAGCCTATATTGTTCCCACTTCTGGGACACAGGCCTCCTCTCTGGGAGAGGGAGTGGGCTATAATCCACCACGCGGGCCGGATTGGTGCGTGTCACAGTATTCGAATTTTTTGGTTCTAGGACATGCCGGTTTCCTCACGATGTTTTCCTTCACCGTTTTGAGAGCAGTGGTGATGAAATAAATTACACAAAGTGATGCGCCTGGCTGGGTTCGAACCCACGACCTAAAGTCGGGACGGATACTATTGGGCCACCACTGCTCTCCACACACTATCCATCCATCACCACCATTATATTATATTAGAGCAATGGCAATAAGCAATAAGCAAATATGTGCAATAAAAAATCCGACGAATTGAAAACCTCCTCTTTTTTATCGAAGTCGGTTAAAAAAAATTCGTAGAGTTGAATGTGCATTATTTATTGTCGGTAACTGTCAGTAATAGTTATCCATCCATATCGATTTCAAGACCAATTAATTATTTCAGTCCTGAAAAAAATTGAACTTTACAATTGGCGAAACAAAGTTGCTTATAATAAATTATTAATAACGACACTTATGCACTCTTGAAGTCATGAAAAAAAATTGAAGTTGTTTAGCAAGTTCACCTTTTAGCTTCACGTTTTATGCTACTAGAGCGAGAGCCTGTGAACCCCAGACCTACGTCATTTTATAAAGGCTGAAAGTTTGTCAGCGGATACTTCCAACACTGGTAAGAACGATGGACCATTATGGAGTTTGGGTAATAGTGGCTTTGGCAGGTAAACGGTACTGAAGGTGCGTAAAATGTAAGTTAACTTACGTCATAGTATAAAAGCTGATTTTTATATATAATACTCGGGTAGTAAGTAGATGATGTTTCCTCAGCAGCCAGACACTTATCATGGTGGCAACCCCTTGCCAGACACCCTTAATGTTCAAGAAATTATATAAGTTTACTTACGTCATAGTATAAAAGCTGATTTTTATATATAATACTCGGGTAGTAAGTAGATGATGTTTCCTCAGCAGCCAGACACTTATCATGGTGGCAACCCCTTGCCAGACACCATTAAAGTTCACGAAATTATAATTTAACTTACGTCATAGTATAAAAGCTGATTTTTATATATAATACTCGGGTAGTAAGTAGATGATGTTTCCTCAGCAGCCAGACACTTATCATGGTGGCAACCCCTTGCCAGACACCCTTAATGTTCAAGAAATTATATAAGTTTACTTACGTCATAGTATAAAAGCTGATTTTTATATATAATACTCGGGTAGTAAGTAGATGATGTTTCCTCAGCAGCCAGACACTTATCATGGTGGCAACCCCTTGCCAGACACCATTAAAGTTCACGAAATTTTAATTTTACCTACGTTATAGTATAAAAGCTGATTTTTATATATAAAAGTAGTAATTAGATGATATTTCCTCATTAGCCAGACACTTAACATAGTGGAAACCCCTTACCAGACATCATTAAAGTTCACAAAATTATAATTTTACTTATGTTATAGTATAAAAGCTGATTTTTATATATATTACTTGGGTAGGTATCAAGTAGATGATGATTTCTCACTAGCCAGACACTTAACATAGTGGCAACCCCTTGCCAGACATCACTTAAGTTCACGAAATTATGATTTTACCTACGTTATAGTATAAGGGATCGTCCACACCAAACGTATTGTCCGCCGCCGACTGTGAGCACGCGTTACGCAGTTTATTGTTTTTCAATATATATTTAACTTCTTGTTCACACCGAACCGACCGAACCGACTATACAAACAGTGAGTATATTCACAGTCGGCGGCGGACAATACGTTTGGTGTGGACGATCCCTAAAAGCTGATTTTTATAAATAAAAGTATAATTAGATGATGTTTCCTCATTAGCCAGACACTTATCATAGTGGCAACCCCTTGCCAGACACCATTAAAGTTCACGAAATTATAATTGTACTTACGTTATAGTGTAAAAGCTGATTTTTATATCTAAAAGTAATAATTAGATGATGTTTCCTCATTAGCCAGACACTTAACATAGTGGCAACCCCTTGCCAGACACCATTAAAGTTCACGAAATTATAGTTAAGTGTCTGGCTAATGAGGAATCATCATCCACTTACTACCCGAGTATTATGTATAAAAATCAGCTTTTATACTATAACGTAAGTACAATTATAATTTCGTGAACTTTAATGGTGTCTGGCAAGGGGTTGCCACTATGTTAAGTGTCTGGCTAATGAGGAAATATCATCTAATTACTACTTTTAAATATAAAAATCAGCTTTTATACTATAACGTAGGTAAAATTATTATTTCGTGAATTTTAATGGTGTCTGGCAAGGGGTTGCCACCATGATAAGTGTCTGGCTGCTGAGGAAACATCATCTACTTACTACCCGAGTATTATATATAAAAATCAGCTTTTATACTATGACGTAAGTAAACTTATATAATTATAATATAATAATATTCCACAACTATCACACAACGCCATCTAGTCCCAAGCTAAGCAGAGCTTGTGTTATGGGTACTAGACAACTGATAAACATACTTATATATTTCTAAATACATACATATTATAGATAAATTACACCCAGACACAGAACAAATGATCGTGCTCATCACACAAACATTTGTCCTGGGTGGGAATCGAACCCACGACCTCCGGCATAGCAGTCAGGGTCACCAACCACTAGACCAACAGGCCAGTCAAGTCAGTCAGTCAGTCAAAATTTCTTGAACATTAAGGGTGTCTGGCAAGGGGTTGCCACCATCATAAGTGTCTGGCTGCTGAGGAAACATCATCTACTTACTACCCGAGTATTATATATAAAAAACCGGCCAAGTGCATGTCGGGCCACGCACAGTGTAGGGTTCCGTAGTTGCCCATCAAAATACTTATGCGAACTAACTAAACTGATTCGTTGAATTTACTTATAAAAAGAAGAATTTTCAAAATCGGTCCAGGAGTCTTTGAGAAATCAGGGAAAATACATAAGAAAAAAGATTACGACGAATTTAGAAACTCCTCCTTTTTTTGAAGTTAGTTAAAAATAGTTGACGATAAAAACCGTAAAGCTGTAAAAATAAAGTTGACAAACTTACATTTGCAGTTGAAGAGCATGTTCTCCGATACATTTTGTTTAAAAAAACATATTATCAAGTACATTTTATAAGTTGGTCGACTATTACTCGTAAAGTTGTAAAGCCTACTTAGTCATGATAATTTTCTTTTAAACTTCGTTATATATACTACTATTGTGAATTTTTCCACACCCCCAAACATAACCGTTTAGTTGGTAGAGGGGGGGGACACTCGAATCGAGCAAAATTTAGCACTTTAAAGCTTAATATTTCACAAACGTATTTTTTTATCAAAAAACTGTTAATGGAAACTATCATTATTTTTTAAAGGCCTATTTAATGATACCCCACACTAAGGGGTACGCGAGAAAAAAAAAATCCTCACTTTGCGTGTAAGTACAGGAGGTACCCTAAAAAAAAATATTTTACGATATTTTATTTTACCACTTTCGGCACAACAAATCCGTATATTTACACCAAATTACAGCTCTCTAGTACTGTGCGTCTCTGAGCTAAACTGCGGACAGACGGACGGACGGACGGACGGACGGACGGACATGGCGAAACTATAAGGGTTCCTTGTTGACTACGGAACCCTAAAAATCAGCTTTTATACTATGACGTAAGTAAACTTATATAATTTCTTAAACATTAAGGGTGTCTGGCAAGGGGTTGCCACCATGATAAGTGTCTGGCTGCTGAGGAAACATCTTCTACTTACTACCCGAGTATTATATATAAAAATCAGCTTTTATACTATGACGTAAGTTAAATTATAATTTCGTGAACTTTAATGGTGTCTGGCAAGGGGTTGCCACCATGATAAGTGTCTGGCTGCTGAGGAAACATCATCTACTTACTACCCGAGTATTATATATAAAAATCAGCTTTTATACTATGACGTAAGTAAACTTATATAATTTCTTGAACATTAAGGGTGTCTGGCAAGGGGTTGCCACCATAATAAGTGTCTGGCTGCTGAGGAAACATCATCTACTTACTACCCGAGTATTATATATAAAAATCAGCTTTTATACTATGACGTAAGTTAACTTACATTTTACGCACCTTCAGTACCGTTTACCTGCCAAAGCCACCATAACCCAAACTCCATAATTGGTCCATCGTCTTACCACTGTTGGGAGCATCCGCTGACAAACTTTCAGCCTTTATAAAATGACGTAGGTCTGGGGTTCACGGGCTCTTGGGCTATACGTTCACATGCGCGCCGTGCAGCCCGGCGGGCTGCCTGGCGGGCTGCGTGGCATGCAGCCGCGTGCGAGCGCGCGTGTAAACAGTCACCGGGCGCCCGCACATTCATCCTTTGAACTGCCAAAAAACTGACACTTGCCCAATTCGCGGCATTCACGTTCACAGGCGCGTTCACGGGCTCGGGCGTACCGTTTACACGCTCGTGAATGTGAATGTGCACGTTGAATGTAGAGTTGAACGCGAGCGTGTGAACGTGGCATTAAAGTCGCTTTTCCTTTGTTTGTATCCAAGCTAACCTATATTGCTGTCTACAAAAAAAGGTGTAAAGTAAACTGAACTTTGCATGTCAGTTTTAAAGTTGTTATTTCTTTGATCATTTATTTACTTGATTGTTTAGTCAATCATTATCGGACGCAAAACAAGATACGGTAAAAAAAAATCTAAGCTAATTGACAGAGATGTCAATTCGGCGTGATAAAGCTATTTCATACTCGTATAATTATCCCTACTAATTTTAAATGCGAAAGTAACTCTGTCTGTGTCTTTCTTTTTCAGACTTAAACCACTGAACCGATTTGGGTGAAATTTGCTACGAAGATAGTTTGAGAGCCGGGAATGGACATAGGATAGATTTTTATCCCGAAATTCCTCAGGAACGACACAGAAACGTTGCGAAGTCGCGGGCAAAAGCTAGTACAATGTTATGACAAAAAAATATTTCAGGAATTTCTAAAATCGAATGAATGGAGAGGAATATCGACTTTCAGATTCGTCTAACTGAAAACACGTCTTTTTCTTTCAATTTTCCTTTGTGTTTCAGGGCCACGGTACTCTATTATGACACTCCTTTAGTCTTTTAGCCCTAACAAGGGAATGCAATTTCGTTAAAAAGGCTGAGATCTCGAGAGATCTCGGCATTTTTTTGCGATATTCATCTTTTTTTTTTTAGCGTGGTAAAATCATCAAATGGGTAATTTCACGCAGGCTCAATTTTTTACTAATTTCGGTGGTTTTTTTTATTTGTAGGTTTTCGGACGAAAAAACAAACTTGTATTATTCTAGAACACATTAGTATTCTAGATGTTTTAGTAGGAAATAAACAACTGTGATTGTTTTGAAAATAAGACGGTCACCGAAATTGTCATCCCACCGAAATTGAAAACTGTACACCGAAATTGCAACATCGCACCAAAATAGAATTTTTGTATTATACCATGACAGTTATTAAACAAAGAACCACTTATTCGTTGGCAACATTATATAGCGGCTGCACAGGCCGCATAGCAGGTCTAAAATACGTTGTCTGTATTTGATACTGCATCTTTTCACACGGATCATAGACCACATTTTGCACTTTAACAAAATTGACTTTAGTTCTGCTAATAGTGATGAGGGTAATACTAAATAAAATTAAGTTATGATGAAATCTTTGTTTAATTAACACTTGAGCAAATGATCAGGGCTTATTTTTTGTAAAAAATCTTCAATTCGTAAACAAACATAAAATAATAAAATCTCAAAAAACTGAAGTGAACAAAAATAGTAGATTACGCACCAAGGGAATAAAGCAGTGCCTTACGTCACGGGCGTATTGAATCCCGAAGCGACACTAAGGATTCTGGGGGTGAACCTCCGGAGCGCAGCGAGGAGGTTCAAGTGTTAATTCCCGAGTGAAACGAGGGAATTAAGCTAAGAATCCTTAGTGTAGCGAGGGATTTAAGTTAGCCCAAGACAAAGGCAGCTTTATTCCCGAGGTGAGTACTCTGCTTTTCACACCACCTGCGAGGAAATAAATTCGAATTTGAAATTTGATGTGGTACGACAACCTTCGAACGTGAGCATGCCGTGGTGCCCACCTCAGCAAGCGATCAGCTGTGTCAGTGGGGACTGCCGGGGGGCAACCACCGCTGCTTCAATTCCTTCGTTCAAAGTTTTCATACTATGTTTTGTTTGAGGTTCCAAATTCAAATCACATTATTCCCACGGGAATAATGAAATTCAGTACATATATTATTCCCGGCTCGAGCGGGCGGGAACAATGCCTTGTATTACGGCCGGTTAGCAGACATATAATGTGACATTTACGAGCAGGTGGTGTGAAAAAAAATGAAAAATATTAAAAAAATTAACATAGGTCTTAATTTGTGCCATCAACGCTAACTACTGGATATGTAAGCCCAGATAAAAATTTAAAATTTTTAACAATATTACATTCATTAGTTCCTTTTTTCAAAGTCAGTTAAAATGTTTAGGTAAAATATGTACCTACTTACAATGCTACCCTCCAAAATTTGTCCAATTAATTTTAACAATATTACGTTCATTAATTCCTTTTTTAAAGTCAGTTAAAATTGTTTAGGTCAAATATGTACCTACTTACAATGTATCTATCCTCCAAAATATTGTGTAATAATGTCCAATTAAGCGTTGTGTGTTGCCTCTCAGGAGTACATTTCTTACCAAAGTCACATGTAATAATGTCCAATTAAGCGTTGTGTGTTGCCTCTCAGGAGTACATTTCTTACCAAAGTCACATGAACCCACAGCCATTTAAGTATTGATGGTATATCGGTGGCCATAAACTTACCACCGAAACCACCGTTATTGCACCACCGAAATTAGAAACATGAAGAAAAAAATATATAAAATCAAAACTATTTGTGCTGCAGTAATTAAAAATGTATGGTCGCTAAGGGTACCCATTAACACATAACATACTCGCGTACCATACCGTAAAAAAATAACATTCATTCGTACAGTAACCCACCGCGATTGCAGAATTTCGTATTCCCTCTTAGATTTAAAAAGTATTTACGTGTTGGCGTGAAACCTCGGCAGGATCGGCCAGGTAACAACTGCTAGAACGCAAGAGCACGACTGGTCCTCCATGTGCGTGAGGACATAATTCCTTAGAATATATTTGTTTATGTTATAGATCGGTTTCAACAAAGCACACCGAAATTGCACTTTAGGCGTGGACATTCCTTATCACAGTGGTCCTGATGTCTGCATGATAGCAGAAGTAAAGAAAGTAATCAATATGGTTGCTATAAGCATAGACCAACATAATTATGTTCAATTTAAGTACCAAATTTCCATCACAACGTATTTAAAGAGGTAAATGCGCTTAAAAGTCAATCACGGACATGCCACCGTTATTGGGAAATGGACATTTTAAATTTTTTTTTAAATTTATATTTCAAAGTTTTTTATTTATACTAGTGCCTTCATATGACCTAGTTTTCATATAACACGATAAAAATTAAAATGATCTTTTTAAAACATTTTACACAGTGATTTCACGCGAAGAACCTCTAAAAACGCTGTCGGTGAAACTACCCAAATGAGTCCTCCAGCAGGGCAGGGCGGGAGGGACTGTCAGACTTCTACTGACTAAAATCCACGGTGTCCTTCATAGCCTGTTATGTTCCGGGGTTACGGTAAGGGAATAATCCCGCGACCCCGGTTGCGAAATTCATCTTGGACGAAAAACTGCCAAATGATCTGGATAATTTACAAGTACAGCGCAGCAGTGTAACTTATATTCATCATCATCTTCATCAGCCTAATGTTCCCACTGCTGGGACACAGGCCTCCTCTCTTTGAGAGGGAGTGGGCCATAATTCACCACGCGGGGCCAGCGCGGGTTGGTGGATGTCACATTTATTCGGATTTTTGGGTCTAGGACATGCCGGTTTCCTCGCGATGTTTTCCTTCACCGTTTTGAGAGCAGTGGTGATGAAATAAATTACACAAAGTAATGTGCCTGGCTGGGTTCGAATCCATGACCTACAACTTGTAAGTCGGGGCTGATATCACTCGGCCACCATTGCTCGAGCTTATCAAATCCACCCTGGATAATAGTGGTAATGTCAGGCTCGTACTGATAAATAATGAATTCACAATCACAGACTTGTATAGCTCTGTTTTTTCCCACAGCCTAAAAACTCACACTTTAAGAGGAAACAGCAAGGGCTGGAGAATTGAAAAATAGGTATTTGTAAAGTCTATTGCTGTCGCACAGTGCCCACAACAGAGCTACAGAGCGCGAAGGAGACAACTGCAGCTTGGACCGAAAATCCCTTATTAAATGGCACAAATCAACGATTCGTAGTCCCCTGATTACTCCTCCAAAACTTAACCGATTTCACTACTTTTTTCTTTAAAAATTATAGAAAGGCATTGATCGTGTTCCTATGTTTTCCTTTTTTTATATAATCTCGTCAAATTTGTTTTCTGGATATTTGAACACAGCGGAAAATCTGGTTATTTTTTTAGGAATTTGAATGTTCACATCTCTTTTAATAATTAATTTATGGAAAAAGGAAAACATAGAGACATGCCAATAGTGGTCATAGATTTTTTGTAATAAAATTATTGCTCTACTGGCATTATCCAGGAAGAAAACAGGGGACTACGTTTGTATGGAAAAACGACCGTGCTGTTTCCTCTTAAGATATTGTCATGTTAGGCCAACAGTTGAGGGCTCAGGAACGCAAAGGGTATTTCCGACGGTATAAGGTCGTTTTTGGTCATTAGGAGTGCAACGCTTCTTTGAGCTCCACTCAGGGTGAGAGGGCTACGGTGGTGACTTGGAGGAACCAGGTAATCTTACAAAAAACCACAACATCTTGCGCGAGCAGCGGAGGCAAGTTATATTTTTTGTCCTGAATAAATAGGGCCTCGTATGTCAAGCAACTTTAACCCTTGACCTAAATTCGGTTTATTCCTAACCTGACCCCCAATCCTTACCCGGGTCCCGTACCCGGGTCACGGACAACGGTACAACAGCTTACGTAATAGTCGTCACCTTCTAAAGTGAAATTGATTACTTACGTTCCAACTTTTTGACTATTGACTCAAGTTATTGACACTTGTGTTAGCATTGCACGTAACTATGTTTGTAAACACAGTCTTAGGGTGCTCCCACATCTATCGACGCGGAATCGGATTTTTCCGTCGCGTCGCCCTTTCTCTTTCTGTCGCTTAGAACTGCCATTTGCTAGACCGAGACAGAAAGCATAATGCGATAACGGCGGAATCTTCGAGGCCGCGTGCTATCGCATTGTCGCGGTCTAGCAAATGGCAGTTCTAAGCGACAGAAAGAGAAAGGGCGACGGAACAATCCGATTCCGCGTCGATAGATTACAATCCAAGAGATACATGTTCTTGTAAACATTGATTAACAGTTTTTAAGGTCAGTAGTTACCTGCATGGGTATGTTATAATCGCGGTGGAAAGACCCTTCTTTCCCTCGACGAAAGCATTCGCATGTAATATATGTTTTTTTTTTACGTAGCAGAATCATCAAATGAGTCCGCCCCGGGCAGGGCGAGAGGGACTGTCAGACTTGTACTGACTAAAATCCACGGTGTCCTTCAATAGCTTTTTATGTTCCGGGGTCACGGTGATGGAATAAGTCCCTCGACCCCGGCAGGCTTTGGCCCTCTGAGAGGGGGCCCCGTCAGTATGCTGACGCTCTTTAAGGCGCGCGTGGAACAGAACGTGACGTCGACCCGGGCATGGTCCATGGTTGGACACGAGTCGCCCATTACATCGCCGCCTGCATGCCCGCGCCTACGGTGGCCGGAGATCGTCTGCCGACGTCCGTCGTCGTGGGCGCCTACCACTGTGGGCGGGGCGTTATCACCTAAGATAGGTCATTTTATCCCGGAACGTATTTACGTTCCTTTGGGATAATTTTCATCTTATACACAGGCGTAACCGCGCGCAAAGATTAGTAAAGAATAAGGATGTGTTAATTGAAACTTTGACAGTGATATAGCAACTGAGTATGCAGATTATGCATTGAAATAAATAATTATTTTCCTTACGTAAATTCCTTTTCGGTTGAATAAAGTTATCATAAATAAATAATAAATTTTCGTTAAACAATGCTTTCATTTATTCATAAATTTAAAGATTACTTCATTACCTACATTTATGCACTTATAAGGTCAGGGGTCATTATAATTATTGATGTACAATATTTTGACTAAGTTGGCCGTCAAAAAAAATTTTTTCAAAAAAAATGTGACCGCCTTCAAAAACAACCACAAAAAAGAGTAAAATAACCTACAAAACTTTTCTTTCGGAAGTCGGTGACTTTTTTATTAATTCATTTTCTCTTTTGCCACCGACTTCCGAAAGAAAAGTTTTGTAGGTTATTTTACTCTTTTTTTGTGGTTGTTTTTGAAGGAGGTCACATTTTTTTTTGAAAAAGTTTTTATTTTACTCTTTTTAGTTTAAATATTCAACCAAAATTCTTGTCAAATACATCACTTTCTTACATGTGCACTAGAATTTTGTAATCCGTAGCACCGGTGATAACATCGTTAACATCTCTTTCATTTATTCCCTATCTCAAAAACTGCTGAACCGATTTTGATGAAATTTGCAGCATTCCCATAGTTGAACGATACCTAGTACAACAAAAAAAGAATTACTTAAATCGGACTTATAGTTCCGGAGATATGCGAACACAAACATAATTTTCTTACTTGAGGAGTTGTACCTTCCATCATCAGCTCAGCTACATGAGATGATGATTTCCATACGCAAATACTTGAATTACTTCATAAGATTTGCGAAAAACTATGTGTCAGCTTATAAAATTTGAGGGTTGCCCTCGATTTCTCCAAGATTCAATCATCTGATCCTGAAATGGTGACAATAGGACCACACGGGAAGCACCAGCTTTCGAATAAAAAAATAATCATGAAAATCGGTTCACCCAGTCGCAAGTTATGAGGTAACAAACATAAAAAGAAAAAAAAAATACAGTCGAATTGATAACCTCCTCCTTTTTTTGAAGTCGGTTAAAAAAACATTATGTACCACTCATTACAAAAACATTTTTTTTCTCACGCCTAGTGTAACTTATACCATCCATACTTTAATATGTTGTCAAGGAAGGTATACCAGAGCCATTACAATTTTTATTTTTTTAATTCCTCACTTTAAGTTTCTATGAGTATGGAGCTCGATTTTCGGACCACTGTGTGACGTCAGCGTCGCCGCAGTATGATATATGATGACCGCGTGCGCGACCGACACGGCGACGACGACCGACGATGACCGACGTACCCAACAGACGTACACGACCGATTTACGCGACGGAACGTATTTGCCACTACCCTTTATCCGCAAGACCGGTTTTACCGCCGATTCGATAGCCCATAATTCCAGGCCTACAAAAACCACCCATACATAATTTAACATATACTTTTCATTAGTTAACAAAAACACTTTCTCAATATCCTTTGCAACAAATAATTAGACAAACATTGCTATAGTATCCGTTGAATTTCATCAATCAACGGACAGCCGATTATAAGTTACGCGATCACCGGTCATGATAGACAAACAGTTGTTGGTGAAATGAAGCAAAAAATAAATCAGCCTAAGGGTGATTTTCCACTCAAATCAAATCAAATAATTTATTTCAACTAAGCCAATTACAGGCACTTTTGAATTGTCAAGAGACATAACATAAAACTACTACTAGAAAATAGTTATGGTGCTACAGTCCCAGTCACAAAACATGAAAACTGCGAAAGTACCGTAGGTGCTCATTCCAAAGCGTAGATCTCTATGGAGAAGAATGAGCAAGAAACTCCATGGACACTCTTTTTCAATCGCCAAAATTATTACAGATCTTTTATTACATCATTCATCATCAGATGGTACATTATGTGAGAACGCTGTGGCAAGTTATTAGTATCCATAGTAAATATAAAAAATACAATTCAAAAACAAAGTTGTTAATAAATAATTAAAATAAACCGTGGCAGCTAAGAGATGACCAGTCTCAACTGACAGCGCCCGTTCACGAACATGACACATTATATTATCAGCACCAAACCACTAATTCGGGCACGCCGAAATCGTGGCGGTAAGATCCCTCTTTGAGGAGTGGCTGGATAGGCGTCACAGCGTCCTGACCTACCGCTTGACGCAGGTCCTCACCGGACACGGAAGTTCCAGGAGGTACCTGTGTCTGATGAGGAAGGAGGAAACGCCTGGGTGTCACCACTGCGAAGATCGCCCGGAGGACACGGTGGAGCATACGGTGTAGGACTGCACGTCGGTACTATAATAACAACTGATAATAATCATACTTAAACAACGAGTGACGAAACCTCTCGTGGGGGTAACTCAGCCCAATATGTTACTGAACCAGTGCCGGATTAGCCATATAGCAGGAGGCAGCAAATGCTACGGGCCCCGCGCCTTAGGGGGCCCCGCGCCTGTGCCCAAAAAAAGAGTGAGAGGACAGCATCCCCCCTTCACCCCAGCTGCAGTGACGGACGTCGGCAGTCGATCTCCACAAACCGTGGGCGCGGGCGCGGGCACGTGGGTGGCGAGTAATGGGCGACTCACTGTCCGACCACGGCCCAGGTGTCGACGGCGTGTTGTGTTCCGCGCGCGCGCGCCTCAAAGAGTGTCAGCTTGATGACGGGCCCCCCTCTAGAGGGCCAAAGCCTGCGGGGGTCGCGAGACTTATCTCATTACCGTGACCCCGGAACGAAAAGGACTATTGAAGGACACTGTGGATTTACCGTCAAAAAAAGGCAATGTAACTCTAGGGCCCCATGGTTACATTTGCTACTGGCCCCGCACCGGTTTTTTGTTTTTTGTTCTAGGACTTTTGGAGATTCATAAAAAAAGGCTAGTCATATACTGATGGGCCCGATCAATTTCTCATTTTATATGAATAACCAAATTTTTACAGGCCTGACATAGCCTGTCGCCTGTTATAGTATCCCCAATTATTATCTGGGGATAATTTATCAGGCTGTTTAATTAGCTCTGACGTCTGACCACGATATCCTCTACAAAATGAGGTATAATCTTAATTGTAGCAATTTTTGTACTCGATACATGAACAGAATACCTCAATAATTATAGTATACAGTCAAGGGCAACACTGTTTACACGCACGTTGTGAAATTCGACAAATTGAGCTTAACGGCGTATGGTCAAGCGAAAGCGTCGTTTGATGAGTCGGGAAAGTTGCCACGCACCGCCACCAGTAGGCGCCGGTATCGCGAAATTAACGCAATCCAAAGTTTTATGAATTTCATTTCGTCAACTTCGACATTTCATAAAGTGTTCCCTTTACGCAAAATACATGTACTACTCTAGTAGAAATATTTTGATATAAGGATATCGAAACATTTACTAAAACAAAATGATAGAAATACTTATTGATGTGGATAAATATTTTGTAAATATTTTTATCATTCACAGTCTTAAATTTATTTTATAACATTTTGATGTCCCGAGATTACGAACAAAACTACTATTTTGGTAGAAAATTAATTATAATTGGCATACCTTACGAAAGTGACAATACCCATTATCGTTAAGCTTCAAACACACGCGCGCACGGGGAAGGGCATGTGCTTTGCGTTCCACGCGCGCCTGAAAGAGTGTCAGCACAATGGCAATGACGGGGCTCCCTTTTAGAGGGCCTAACTGGATCGCGGGCTAACGAATACCATGACCCCAGAACGTAAAGGGCTATTGAAAGACATCGTAGATTTTAGTAAGTATTCCGAGTCTGACAGTCCCTCCCGCCCTGCCCTGGGTAGGAGGACTCATTTGATTATTTTAGCACGCTAAAAAAAGCCCCAAACACACGCTCCTTTTGTTAACGTGCGGTCACAAAGCTGGTTGCGTGATATCTTTATATGTTCGAGAGTGGAAAGCTAAGGGTGCTTGACACCCTGTCCTCCACCATCTGGTGTTGGTACTAATTTTTGTTGCATTTTGATGTAATGACAGACACTAGAACAATTTAATGTCAGTAAGCTCTTTATAATTAAATCTTCATTCTATAATATCTTATCCACAGTTTTTTTTTTTGGGACAAGGTTGTAATAATCACTTTTCTGATAAATCGACGGTGTCCTTCAATAGCCCTTTCTGTTCCGGGGTCACGGTAAGGAAATAATCCCGCGACCCCGGCAGGCTTTGGCCTTCTAAGAGGGGGGCCCCGTCAGTATGCTGACGCTCTTTGAGGCGCGCGTGGGACACAACGCGCTGTCGAAACTTCCGTGTCCGGTGAGGACCTGCGTCAAGCGGTAGGTCAGGACGCCATGACTTCTCTCCAGCCACTCCTCAAAGAGGGGTCTTACCGCCGCAATTGCGGCGTGCCCGGATAAATGAAACCCTTAAAAGAGATATTATCTATCGACTCCAAAAGCATGAACCCAGTACTGATCTTTTTTTACTCCAAAGCAATAAATAGAGCGAGAAGCAACTTGTACCGAATACGCGGTGAGACAGCAATGACCACCGATTTTTCATCATAGGCGATATTTAACAGGGTGATGGGAGCTATGCCTTATTTGTAGTTGACAAGTAATTTGAAGTATTCAAAATGACAACAGCAGTTTTCATTTAATTTATTTTAATCCTGTTTCTTAGAAATTGTTATAAATCTGTGACGAAACTAAATAAATAATAATAAAAGTGAAGTGCTTCTTATCCCATATCGCAATTTGATACGAATATAAGTTGTTTTCAGTTACATATCTCAAAATGTTGACTGCAAATCAGTGTATTTATCATTAGTTTATGTGAAATGGTATTTAGATGCATAAAGATTAGATGGGAGGAGGATGGACACAGAGGAACCATCCGACAACAATAGTACGATATCACGATAGCATTGATATAATATCACTGTGAGTAATTTATTATATTGATAGGAACAATTCGTAATGTATAGAATCATACGTATTCTAACATTTCCCTTGTTTGCTCAGTAGGGGTCGTCAGGAATTTCCTGCGATGATTTTCAGTAAGTTTGGTTTATTTTATTATATATATTCTTTATTTATTCATCAAAATAATGTGTTATTTAAAATAGAAAGTTTACGTGACTTATTTACAGTCATGTCCGTTTAATCACGTCCCATTGAACACAGCGGAACATAGTTTTGAATAATCTATAAGCCTACGTATCATTCGTTTTTATTTCTCGATCTTTTTATCCATTCCAATTTTATTATTACGAAAATCTGACAGCCGCGATCTGAAAAAATGTGTCGCAGGTCTAGCCTGTAAGAGCCACGCTGGCTGACTGATTCGTCAAGGAACGAAAGTGATGACACTACTTTTAAAAGGCAAAAGATGAGAGGACGATAGTGAATGTGTGCTCAGAATAAAACGGCGTATGTGCCCAAACATATTGACGTCTTTTTATGAATTAAAATTGTTATTAATTGAAAAAATGTCTTTACAGAATTTAGATACTAGTATTTTATACAATTTAAAACAACATCCTTTCAATAACTCATAGTAGTTATTCCATAAAGTCCAAAAACTAAATTAGATAGACCGAACTTTGCATTTTTTTTGTATCGAGAAAATTTAATTGAATCGTGTTTTCAACTTTGTGAGAATTTAGATCATATAGTCAATAACTATATTCCAAGTTGTAAGATCTGTAGTCCAGATATGTACGAAGAAAAGTAAAAAACAAAAACCGTATTTTTACTGACCTATCTCCTTAACATAATCATACAAATGAAACTAGTTCTTCTCTGTGGTTTTCCGTTGCTCGGTTCCTGGGGATAAGTCAGTAAAAATACGGTTTTTATTTTTTACTTTTCTTCGTACTTATCTGGACTACAGATCTTACATCTTGGAATATAGTTATTGACTATATGATCTAAATTCTCACAAAGTTGAAAACACGATTCAATTAAATTTTCTCGATACAAAAAAAATGCAAAGTTCGGTCTATCTAATTTATTTTTTTGACTTTATGGAATAACTACTATGAGTTTTTGAAAGGATGTTGTTTTAAATTGTATAAAATACTAGTATCTAAATTCTGTAAAGACATTTTTTCAATTAATAAAAAATTTAATTCATAAAAAGACTTCAATATGTTTGGGCACATACGTCGTTTTATTCTGAGCACACATTCACTATCGTCCTCTCATCTTTTGCCTTTTAAAAGTAGTGTCATCACTTTCGTTCCTTGACGAATCAGTCAGCCAGCGTGGCTCTTACAGGCTAGACCTGTGACACTTTTTTTCAGATCGCGGCTGTCAGATTTTCGTAATAATAAAATTGGAACGGATAAAAATATCGAGAAAATAAAAACGAATGATACGTAGGATTATAGATTATTCAAAACTATGTTCCGCTGTGTTCAATGGGACGTGATTAAACGGACATGACTGTAAATAAGTCACGTAAACTTTCTATTTTAAATAACACATATTTTGATGAATAAATAAAGAATAAAATAAACCAAACTCACTAAAAATCATCGCAGGAAATTCCTGACGACCCCTACAGAACAAACAAGGGAAATATTAGAATACATATGATTCTATAAATTACGAATTCTTCCTATCAATATAATAAATTACTCACAGTTATAATTATATCAATGCTATCGTGATATCGTATTATTGTTGTCGGATGGTTCCTCTGTGTCCATCCTCCTCCCATCTAATCTTTATGCATCTAAATACCATTTCACATAAACTAATGATAAATGCACTGATTTGCAGTCAACATTTTGAGATTATATGTAACTGAAAACAACTTTTAATCGTATCAAATTGCGATATAGGATAAGAAGCACTTCACTTTTATTATTATTTATTTAGTTTCGTCACATATTTATAACAATTTCTAAGAAACAGGATTAAAATAAATTGAATGAAAACTGCTGTTGTCATTTTGAATACTTCAAAATTACTTGTCAACTACAAATAAGGCATAGCACCCACCACCCTATATCGCCTATGATGAAAAATCGGTGGTCATTGCTGTCTCACCGCGTGTTCGGTACAAGTTGCTTCTCGCTCTATTTATTGCTTTGGAGTAAAAAAAGATCAGTACTGGGTTCATGCTTTTGGAGTGACTGGAGAGAAGTCATGGCGTCCTGACCTACAGCTTGACGCAGGTCCTCACCGGACACGGAAGTTTCAGGAGGTACCTGTGTCTGATGCGAAAGGAGGAGACGCCTGGGTGTCACCACTGCGAAGATCGCCCGGAGGACACGGTGGAGCATACGGTGCAAGACTGTCCAGCTTGGGCAGAGCACCGACGTGTCCTCACGGTTGCGATAGGCGGAGACCTCTCGCGCACAGCATTGGTCGCGGCCATGCTGCGGGGCGAGAAGGAGTGGGAAGCGGTCGCGAAGGAGGAGGCGGGCCGCGAGCGAGAGAGGACAGTGTCCTCCCTCCGCCCCACCCGCGGTGGTGAAGCCCACGGCGACGGACGTCGCTAGACGATCTCCGGCCACCGTAGGCGCGGGCATGCGGGCAGCGAGTAACGGGCAACTCGCTGTTCGACCATGGACCATGCCCGGGTCGACGGCGCGTTGTGTCACACGCGCGCCTCAAAGAGCGTCAGCATAGTGACGGGGCCCTTCCCCGTCATTATTACAACCTTGTCCCAAAAAAATACTGTGGATAAGATATTATAGAATGTAGATTTAATTATAAAGAGGTTACTGACATTAAATTGTTCTAGTGTCTGTCATTACATCAAAATACATCAAAAATTAGTACCAACACCAGATGGTGGAGGACAGGGTGTCAAGCACCCTTAGCTTTCCACTCTCGAACATATAAAGATATCACACAACCAGCTTTGTGAACGCACGTTAATAAAAGGAGCGTGTGTTTGGGGCTTTTTTTTGCGTGCTAAAATAATCAAATGAGTCCTCCTACCCAGGACAGGGCGGGAGGGACTGTCAGACTCGGAATACTTACTAAAAATCTACGATGTCTTTCAATAGCCCTTAACGTTCTGGGGTCATGGTATTCGTTAGCCCGCAACCCAGGTAGGCCCTCTAAAAGGGAGCCCCGTCATTGCCATTGTGCTGACACTCTTTCAGGCGCGCGTGGAACACAAAGCACATGCCCTTGCCCGTGCGCGCGTGTGTTTGGGGCTTAACGATAATGGGTATTGTCACTTTCGTAAGGTATGCCAATTATCATTCATTTTCTACCAAATAGTAGTTATTTTCGTTATCTCGGGACGTCAAAATCTGTGTCAAAGTGTTATAAAATAAATTTAAGACTTTGAATGATAAAAATATTTACAAAATATTTATCCACATCAATAAGTATTTCTATCATTTTGTTTTAGTAAATGTTTCGATATCCTTATATCAAAATATTTCTACTAGAGTAATACATGTATTTTGGGTAAAGGGAACACTTTATGAAATGTCGAAGTTGACGAAATAAAACTTTGGATTGCGTTATTTTCGCGATACCGGCGCCTACTGGTGGTGGTGCGTGGCAACTTTTCCGACTCATCAAACGACGCTTTCGCTTGACCATACGCCGTTAACGAAGCATCCATGTCAAAGATATGGCCCGCGGGTCGAATCCGGCCCTCGGGCCACTTCGTTCCGGCCCGCGATCACAATACTTATATCACAAATAAATGAATCTTGTTTTTTAGAGATTTTAGACTACACTCAATGCCTCTACACAGGTTTAAAAATGCGCGCGCTTTACTTTAAAGTAATTTCAAGAGTAAAAATCGAATAAACATCTTCAATCAATTCTTAAAATAACTAGGTACCACGAATATGATACCTGACATCAATGAGGTAGTCAAGAACAAGAGAAGTCAGGTATCCGGATCCTCGAGCTCAAAATAATTACTGTTTCTTACTTTTGGATTTGTAACAACGATACATTATATAGGGTGACTGGTAATTAGTGTACGATACTTTAACACGTGATTGTGCTCATGATAATCAACAACTTTTACTATGGGAACAAACCTCGCCCGGAGGAAACGGTGGAGCATACGGTGGTTAGTAGCTCCTATATCAGTTACAGCGGTTACTGAATTACTATTTTTTTAAATTTAACTTTTTTTTCAATTATTTTTTTTATGACGGTACCAAATTCATCTAAGACAATCAATTAGGGCGTTCATAAGTTATTGTGCATGTTTTTAAAAACAAGCTGTTCTTTCCAGCCATAGTCCTACTACTATTATAAAGGCGAAAGTTTGTAAGTATGGATGTATGGATGTTTGTTACTCTTTCACGCAAAAACCACTGAACGGATTTGGCTAAAATTTGGTACACAGATAGTTTATAACCTGGATTAACACATAGGATAGTTTTTATCCCGATATTATGTTCCCGTGGGATTATTTTCGAGTTGCAGCGGGTGGAGCCGCTGGCACCAGCTAGTATAGAATATAAGACATTAAGATAACACCACAATAAAAATGAAAAATGTTTTTTTGACGTTTAATGTCATAATTTTTTAACCTCTAAATTCATCCATCCATTTGAAGTCAATAAATGGCAAACACTCACCGATATAATAATTTGGTCACTGTCACTAAATCAGCGCGTCCGTCGAGCACTATAGTACGACTGTGCGCAAAGTTATTACTACGCATAAGTGCGCAAGCGCATTGTACTACATAACTCGCTACTTATACGTCAGTGTGGATGTCTGTGTGTTTGTATGGACGGTTTTAAAAAATGTTAATAAACTATATCCAGGAATTTATTTGTACATAAAAATATGTGTTAATTTTTTTTTGCGTTTATAACGATTTTTTTCTTTGGAAAAATTATCCAACCAACTGTTTTTAAACCAATTAAAAAAAAATGCTGTTTCATTAACCATTTTATTTAAAATATCTGGTTGACCGAGCTTCGCTCGGTTTTTAAAATGTCTATATCTTGAGAACCGAGCTTTTCTCGAACCTGGAACCTTGATAAATCGATTCCTTGAGCTGAAACACCCCTAATCTGTAACTTTCATGAAAATCCTTGGAGCCGTTTCCGAGATCCTGATTATACAGGGTGGAATTTTGTAATGCCACCTGGAGGGAAAGTACTCTTAATACTGCAGATAGAAAATTTTACTCAAAGGAAACATTCCTTTATTTTTGAATAGAAAGCAAACTGCATTTAAAGATTTTCGAAAATTCTCTTCTCCCACACCCGGGAATCGAACTATGTCACATGTTACGAGAGCTTTAATTTAAGAATTCCTGCTTTTCCTTTCATTTAATTTATCATGTTTGTTAGAGAGATTTCATCCTTATAATTGACCCTAACGATCGGTGCAATAAAAGTACAGGGTATAACTTTATTCAGATTTTAGCTGGTTCGATTCCCGGGCGGGAGAAGAGAATTTCGAAAATCTTTGAATGCAGTTTGCTTTCTATTTAAAAATAAAGGAATGTTTCCTTTGAGTAAAATTTTCTATCTTTAGTATTAAGAGTACTTTACCTCCAGGTGGCATTACAAAATTCCACCCTGTATATAAATATATTAGATCGTTTAAAGATATTAGATAGATAAAGTGATAGTATTGGACTCGGTAGCTAAAATCATTTTTAACCGACTTCAAAAACGAGGAGGCAAAAAAGCCACTGGAACAAAAAACAAAGAAATTGTCCTTGCGATTAGGTTGCCATTTTGATTATTAGGCTTTTTGCACCTTAACCGATTATTTTTGAGAAAAAAATAAGAAAAAATTGTAACAGACTGCTGAGAAAGTTTTATTTTTGTGGGCATTTTTACTAATGTGTGATAGAATATTAATTACTTTACAAAAATAATTGGGTACTTAATTTAAAAATCCGAAAAATTAAAGAAAATTAAACTTATAATTATTTGGTTTCTAAAACGTTAGAAGTAAAGCAAACTAACCGTATAATAATTATACCTATAGGTGCAACACTTATAATAACTGATAATTATTTTGTTGCGGAGTTAGGTATTTTTTTTAGGAGAATTTACAACGTTTAATGAAAAAAAATGAAATAGCGCCTCTTGTGTATGAAAAAGGTACTCATTTTTGCTATAAATGAATGTCAAAGTTCCCGTTAAGGTACTAATTAACCAATTACAAATCTGTCTGAGAGCAGTGGTGGCTCAGTGGTATCGGCCCCGACTTACGATTTGTAGGTCGTGGGTTCGAATCCCAGCAGGCGCATTACTTTGTGTAATTTATTTCATCACCACTGCTCTCAAAACGGTGAAGGAAAACATCGTGAGGAAACCGGCATGTCCTAGAACCAAAAATTCGAAGACATGTGACATCCATCAATCCGCACTGGGCCCGCGTGGTTTATTATGGCCCACCCCCTCTCACAGAGAGGAGGCCTGTGTCCCAGCAGTGGGAACATTAATAGGCTGATGGAGGATGGAGGAAATCTGTTTGTCCCTCCCGCCCTGCCCTGGGTGGGAGGACTCATTTGATGATATTCATCATCATCATCATCGTCAGCCTATAATGTTCCCACTGCTGGGACACAGACCTCCCTCCAGGAGGGAGATTCGATGATATTACCACGCGAAAAAAACCGACGTCATTAGTCTATGCCTATTGGCTATTATATTCTTGTCACGTCCTTCACTCGTCCAAATAGTCTAGTGGACATATTTATGGTACATTTCAAGGTTGACGCATTAGATCCTTATTCAATCAAAGTGTCGTTGAGTCTTCTTTTGTTATAGATTTTTCCTTAACAACAAAGCAAAATCATCACCGTACACGACTGTGACAGGAGGTTCTTGAGTTTGATTCACGGGGAGGGAACGCCCAGATGTCACCACTGCATGGACAGCCTGGTGGACACGATGGAAACACGTTGAAAATACACCATTTGAGGACAATCCGACTTTTCCTCACGCGTGAAAGGAACGAGATGGTTTTCAGTCAGTGAGAGTCAATCAATCGTGATAAGGCCTTTGTAAAGTATAAACAATGCTTACGGGGAAAATTACTGTGGTCTTTCACTTTTATTATAACTTTGTTCACTGTCTAATACCCAGGTACGTAACCTTTATGATAGCAAATTAAATTACGAGTATAAAATTAATCAGTCAAGAGAAACTAAAGTGCCTATTGTTAATTTAGACTAGATTTTACTCATGGCTCTGTTCGTTTAAAAAAAGTTTTATTTGACATTGTCCCGCACTAGAAATTTCTCCTGTTTCGTGCGTCTGTGCATTTGCAAAAATTAAAGACACATACACAAACTCCTAGACTCGGGAATAACTATACTTAAGATCATAAAAAAATATATTTAGGTCACACCGGGAATTGAACCCGAGATACGCAGCGAGCAGGAAATCGCTTATCTATTGCGCCATAAATTGCCGTAGAATTTGTCCCTATGGGACAATGATATTATAATATCATTGCTATGGCAGGATTGGAGACTCGTCATTTTCGCGAAAGCTCTTTAAGCTTGACATCATCGACTTGCTCCTGGGGCTTGATCGGACGGCGAGCTACCTATTACTCGTTGCCCGCGAGCCCTCACCTTTGTTGGAAATCCTGGGAGTCTGTCGGCTGAGGCCCGAGACGGAGGATTGCCTCTCCCTCACGGGATCTACCTTCTCCTTCGCAGGAGAACCTGAGGACTTTTTATTCCGATAATACTTTACCGTAGAATAAATATCGAAAACCACGCAGTCGAAACAATGCACAAATGCGCAAAAACAAATAAAAAACACATTAAACTTCATTTATTAAAATTCGAATTAATATTAATAATAAGTAATGTACATGAGGTATACAATTAAAAATACTAAGGGCATATTTTTCAATAGATATTATCTGAGGAATTAAAATAACAGTTTGACATATTTTCCATAGATAAGCTGTCAAACCGCCATTTTTGTTCCTCAGATGAAAATTATCTGACTATTGAAAAATCAGCCCTAAGCCGGATATTTTAAACAAAACAACAATTTCATAGTTCCACGTCACGTGTCAAAAGTGCATAATCAATTTCAAAAACATTCATAATGAATCAATTCTGAAGTAGGTATGACCTATAGAACACAAAAGAATAATAAAGCTATAATTTTGGCGGATCATATAAAACTGGGGCCAAACGAACGGGAAATGACGTGATTATAGTAGCCTATTTTTTTTTCTCTTTTATTGCTTTAAAATAATAGTCAGTCTGAAAGAAAGATTATCTAAAAATATGTGAGACGTATCGTTTCATAAGTGTAAGTACGTGAACATGACGAAGATCTAATGCTTCTAATAATCACAAAATTTTACTGGCGTTATGACGTCACGAGCAGTGGTCAAAGCTGTGGTGGCCCATGAGTCGGCATCAGTCCCGACTTACGAGTTGTAGGTCGTGGTTTCGAACCCCATCAGGCGCACTTTGTGTAATTTATTTCATCACCACTGCTCTCAAAACGGTAAAGGAAAACATCGTGAGGAAACCGGCATCTACCAACCCGCACTGGGCCCGCGTGGTGGATTATAGCCCACTCCCTCTCACAGAGAGGAGGCCTATGTCCCAGCAGTGGGAACATTATAGGCTGATGATGATCATGATGACGTCACAAGCTCCCACTCCCGTATTTTGATGCGTTTCATTGATAAAAAAACGTGTTCATTATTTATCAATACTCCTACGGATTCAACAGTTTTTCACTTTATTTAAGCAGTAAACTACTTACACAGCAATTAAAATTTATTATCATGAGAATTGACGGAATTTCCCGTTTCCCGTTAGTGTGGCCCTCATAGAGAAAACAAAAAAAAAAGTCAGTTTGAGAACCACCTCCTTTATGAATCGGTTCAAAATACGATGCGTGCCTTTACGCAGAATACGCCGCGATGGGTCCACGACTTTACTTCCATGTTTTAAACGTTCAAAACAAATAATTTCGTACTAAACAATAATAAGGACGCTTTTTTTACTTTGACACTTATCAAACAAAGTTGTACTTACTTAAGTTTAAAACTAGGTACTTAAAAACATAATTTTATTATAGTGCCTATTTCCAGAAACACTAAGCGAAATCTAAATTAATGCATAAATAAAGTACGATAGCTAAATTAAAAATGAAGCTCTGCCCCAGCACGCGTAGCATGGCGATTCTATCTCTATTCTACCAACAAAAGACAAAGTTATTTCATCGTTATTTCTACACAAATCTACTGTTTTTTGCACAAATATGACACCATTTGTACACATTGAAGAAAAGAACGTTTATTTTCCTTATTTTTCACATTACCATGCTTAAAACGCTAAAAATATTTCTACGTTCTGTCATTTTGTTTATTGTTCCGTCGACAAAACCCCTTTCTACGGCGCCATGCTACGCCTGCAGGAGCACTCAGAATGTAGATATTAAAAAACGCTGTTTCTCTGCACTTCAAATATCTAGATTATTTGACTGCAGTTTGGACTGCTGCACTGCGTGTCGCGGTTCCGATACCCGCTCAGGGCAATTATTTGTATGATCTACAGTAGTTGTGTATGTATTTTTTATGTTTGTAAACGAACCCACGATGCAGGAGAAATTCCTAGAGCAGGACAACATGAAAAATAAAAGTCGTAAAAAGTCTAATAAAGCTCGGGTTCAAAAGTCGATCGGCATTTTCTTCTTACTTATAATCTGTTTTCCAAAATTAAATTCATCACAACAATTTAGGCACATTATTTACATATTTTTAACGGTGATTTTAAAATACCTATCTAGATTGAAACAACGTATATATTACAAAAATTTGGGCATTAATCTATAATATGACGCATAGGTTAATGGAAAAGGGCTTAAAGTATCAACATTTTGACTTGATTTGATTACAATTTAATAATTAATAATAGGCACGAGTTTACATAATAGCCTTATTTGTAATAACAATTTATTTAAATTAATTAATATTTACGCGCTTATCAAGGAATATAACATATTCAAGTAATAATATGTGATGTAGGATATTAATAATCCCACCATTATTTGTACTGCTTTGTCTAGGTAGTATAATCTGTGAACAAACAAAGTTAGATTTAGAACAATACAATTTAGATTTACATCGATATGCTAAGAAGATTAGGAAACAATGAGTTCAGGAGTTAATTTCACTACACTTACTGTCTCTGTAACCTCCTGGCTGCGGGGAGGGTCGAGGGGTCCTCTTTGCAGCAGTACTCTCGAGCGCCCTTGATGTAGTTCCTGATGTACATGCTCCAGTTCATGTCCTGTAAGTGTAAGGGAAATTAGACTTTATCTCAAGGAGTAAGGGATTCTTCGGGGTAAGTGTTGAAGTGCAAGCGAAAGTAGGACTTATTTCAATGAATTAAGGATTACAGTCACTGTGTGTTTACTAACATTCAGAATTGCATAGACAAACTGCCGAACTAAAACTCTCTGCTAATTAAGTCATCACTACTGCTTCAAAACTGTGAAAGAAAACATTGTGAAGAAACCGTTAGGTCCTTGAACCAAAAATTCAAAGATATGTAACGTCTACCATCATCTGCGTGGTGGAAAGCCCACCCCCTCTCACAGAGACGAGGCCTGTGACCCAGCAGTACTAATGATAATGCTAACAGAACCCTTCGTACCTTCATATCCGTATAGAATGTCTCATTATCCTTCTCTGAGATCCTGTTCTGCAACGCCACAAAGTTGTCATTCTTAAAGTGCCACTCCTTGGTTGTGTAATACTGTAGGACTTCCAAGCCGTAGTTGATGCGTTTCTGGATCTTAATCATGCTGGAATAGGGGAGGTTTTCGGTTAGCTAGATCTTGAGAAGTCAGAGGTTTCAACCTCACTTCAATTGAACGAGGTTATGGATGCAAATACGGGCAAATGTTAATGTGTCTTTTCGTTCACGAAGTGGGGAAGCTTTCCTTAGGGTAAATAATTGATGAAGCCCGCCGTACTTTCTAAGTTTATCTTGGAAATCACTGACATCGGTGAAGGAAAACATCGTGAGGAAGCCTGGACTTCTAAGTCCAAATTATAACCCGATAATAAAAGGCCTGTAATGTTTCCAGAAGTAGCTTAGTTAATTCTGGACACGAGAGGACGGTCAAATTTTACGAAACGAAAAAGAATAATATAAAACATCTAGGTTTTTAGCTTATATTCGACTTTGGGTTGTCAAGGATCCTTCTAGCAGGACACCCCGGGCACCCCGTAACTTGCGGTGACGGCTGAGCAGTTCCACAAACGTTAGTAGGGTTCACCAGCACCGGACCAGAGTCAGATCACCAGACAGGAGTCCAGTGCCAAACGTATTAACTGTGTGCCGTCAGCGCGCAGAAATTCCCGTTCCTTTTGCATTCACTCCATTTTAGGCCACATTTTTGCCTCTGGGCTAGATTGAGGCCAAGAGCAAACCCCATGTAATAAAAAGAAGCTAGCGATAATAAAATAATACGTACAAAGTCTTCTTCCCCATGAGAAACATGAGCAGGTCTACGAAGTAGGCAGGCAGCAGGTGAGTGAAGAACAGAGCCAGCTGGTGCGCCAGCCGCGAGCTCTTGGGCGAACCACCAGGGTACCAGAGACACACTGTGAATGGGAACTCCTGGACGTGGATACGACCTGTGGAAGATGAGGTTAGTTGATCGATTTGAGGGGAGATGATGTTTTGATTTTGGAGTTCGAAGTCTTCTGTAAACCAGTGCTAGACACTAAGGGACAGCAAAGCAGGGCTCTTTTTTGCAAAATCCTCTAATCCGCCCTTCCTACTACTTTTCACAGGGAGGAAGCCTATGCTTCAGCATAAAAAATTACAAACTGTTATGAATAGAATAATTGGTATAAAACTTACCCATATCCAAGGCTTGTCCCCATGTAATCGGGTTGATTTCTGATTGAGTGATGTTGCAGATGCTGATCTGTTTCGGTCTGGAATTCAACAAAATAAGTAAAAAATCAGGGGATTGCATAGCAGTCAGGGTCAGTAACCACTAGACCTACAGGCCTGTAATGTGACTTACTTCTCCATTCCGGTGAGATATCCCAGGATGATGCAGGCGTTGACCGCCACGTCCACTGGCACCACATCGGCTGCGTAGTTCTCATTGCAGTGCATTGTTCGGATCACACCTGGAACATATGACACCATGCTCGTATTCCTCAAAAAAAACTGATAAAGGAGCAAGTTTCTAAGTGCTCAAATTTCGGCAATATGAGGCGAGGTTCGTCATCATCATCAGCCTATAAGTGTTCCCACTGCTGGGACACAGGCCTCTAGGACATGCCGGTTTCCTCACGATGTTTTCCTTCACCGTTTTGAGAGCTGTGGTGATGAAACTAAAAGTTATTTATTTATTTATTTATTTAGGACCTCCAACAAAGAATACACAGACAATATACACAACAATGACACAGAGGGTTCTTTTATGTGTGCTCCTTCACTTATAGGAGACCACAGCATGCACATTATTTAGTGTAAACAAAGTTTAAATACAAAAAAATACAGATAACAAATTTAAAACAGAGAAGAAAGAAAAAAAAAAAAGAACACAATCTAAACATTTTGAGAAACTTGAAACTTGTAAAAATTAAAATTATGGATAATTTATTTATTTAAGTATAGCATTTAAGACATCTTTTTTATATTTTGAGATGGGGAGAGTTATGTCCAGGTCTAAACGCTTTGATAGGTCATTGTACAACCTACAGAGTCTTGGCAGAGCGGCAAAGTGTCCTAGATTGGTTTTGGACCCTGAGACGTGAAAGAAGTTATAACTGCTTTTCCGAGACAGGCGAGATGGCGCGTTGAAATGAAAAATAGTCCTTTATGGAGTCGGTTACCTACATGAGAATTAGCCCTAATGCGCCTAAACCCTTTAATTAAAAACCTAGTATTTACATAAGAAATAATATTTTTTTTTAGGTTAATCTGTTTTTTGGCTAAATATAAAATCATACCATACTTCGTCTTTAGCGGACCACTGGTAGTCTACGGACCACTGGTCGTGGTAATGAGGGCCATTTAGCATAAAATTGGACTAACCTTTGCCAGCTCCTACAAGTAGTCCAGTAGGTCCATTGAGGTTGTCCACCCATCCTGGCATGGGTTCTTTGTATGCTGCTGCAACTGCAAAAACAAAAGCAAAAGTTAGAACTCTAGATGTCTCCCTTGGTTTTACTCTCGCTTTTCAATTCAAACCAGTAGTTCCTGAGATTAGCGCGTTCAACCAAACAGCTTCTCTCTCACTCTCTCAACTCTTCAGCGTTTTAATTATTATTCGACAGAAGTATTGATTAAAATTTTGCTTAAAATGCGTTTCAACAGCGCCCTTTTGAAACGCTTACAGAATATACAAGTATTTGTACGATAAACTTCATAGTACTGTAACCATTTGATACGTACCTAAAATAAAAATTGCGGCATTTAAAAAAAAATGGATTCTTAATCTTATTTTTAATTATTGTAGGCTCAGATCAAAGAAATAGGCAGATAGAACGCTCAGAACACGCGAGTGTCTCCACGAAAGTTAATATAAAATCAAATTGAATTACATTCCATAATAGAACAATTTTTACGATGGTTAAGAGGAAACAGCAAGGGCTGGAGAGTTGAAAAATAGGTATTTGTAAAATCTATTGCTATAATGTGCCCACAACAGAGTTACAGAGCGCGAAGGAGACAACTGCAGCTTGGTCCGAAAATACCTTAAAAATGGCACAAAATCAACGATTCGTAGTCCCCTGATTACTCCTCCAAAACTTAACCTATTTCACTTCTTTTTCCTTTAAAAATAAAGAAAGGCATTGGCCGTGTTCCTATGTTTTCCTTTTTTTTATATAATCTCGTCAAATTTGTTTACTGATTATTTGAACACAGCGGAAAATCTGGCCATTTTTTTAGGATTTTGAATGTTCATATCTCTTTTCATAATTAATTTATGGGAAAAAGGAAAACATAGAGACATGCCAATAGTGGTCATAGATTTTTTGTAAAAAAATTTATTGCGCTACTGGCATTATCCAGGGAGAAAACAAGGGACCACGTTTGTATGAAAAAACGGCCGTGCTGTTTCCTCTTAAAGACATGAGACGGCATATTTTGGCAAATAACAACAATGACGCGCAGCTTGGTACGACGCGTAGCTTGATACTGTCGCGACTTTGTATTAGATTTTGATTTTGTATTAACTTTGGTGGACCCACTCGCGTGTTCTGAGCGCTCTATCTGCCTATTTCTTTGGTCTGAGATTGTAGGTATTAGTTTTAATTATTTCCATAACTTAACTGAAGTGCCAGTAACAATTTCATCAATGAAAAATCTACTTTTGAATGTGTTTGTATATTTAAAAACCCCTTCAATCCATAGCCATGGGCACAAAACGAGGTCCCATGTTGCATATAAGTCAGTAAGCTTCTGATTAATTCCTACACACTATTTTAATAGTTCAACTTGTTATAAAATAAGTCAGCAGCATTTTCATTTTACACACATTTCACGCGCATCTAATCGCCGCCATATTTAATAATTAATTTCAAATTCCGCTACTCACCGATAGATGGCCGTGCTATCACGATGGGGAACTTTCCTTCGTACTGTGACACTAGATCTTCAGTCAAAGATTTTGTGTAAGCGTATGTGTTCGGCTGAGGCTCGATTATCCTGAAAAATACATAAACAGTATTGTAATTAATTGCAGAAACTATAGACGCTAAATAATGCGGTGAGTGATTCTATTTAGAAAAAAAATTTTTAACCTTCTTTTTATTTTATTTTATTGGGACATAAAACAGTTGACATGTTACAATTGTGGTTTTTAGCGTGGTAAAATCATTAAATAAGTCCTCCCACCCATGGCAGAGCGGGAGGGACTGTCAGACTTGTACGACTGACTAAAATCCACGGTGTCCTTCAATAACACTTTACGTTCAGGGGTCAGGGTAATTCGTGAGTCCCACGACCCCGCCAGGCTTTAGCCCTCTATAGAGGGGCCCCGTCATTATGCTGACACTCTTTGAGACACGTGTGGAACACAACGCGCCGTCGACCCGGGTATGGCCAATGGTCTGACAGCTAGTCGCCATTACTCGTCGCTCGCATACCTGCGCCTACGATGGTCGGAGATCGTCTGCCGAGGGCGTCTACCACTGTGGCTGGGTTGGAGGGAGGATGCTGCAGCTCTCCTTCGCCAGCATGAGTGCTTCGCAGAAGGAGGCGACCGCTTCCCACTCCGTCTCGCCCCTCGTCTTTTGGCAGCATGACCTCGACCAACTCAGTGGATAGGCTGACTATACTTTCGAACTGCTGGAATACTGCCAAAGCATTGTCATAAATCTTACTTGGGCTGCATATGTCCCAGGAGCTCGTCATCCATCCATCCGACGCAGTGCATCACGTGTTCTGGGCGATGCTTGGACGGGTACAGCTTCTCCTCGAACAGTTCCAGCTCACAACGGCAGTATGAGGTGGACACGTGGACGAAGGCCTGGAAATAATTTAGTTTTTATATGCGTTTGCTATTAATTGACTGTAGTCGGTCAGAGGTCACAGGGAAATAGTCTACGATGGAGCTTACACAGAAGAAGACTGTTCACTATAACTTTGAGGTAGCGAGTTTCAATCTTTTGTTGTGGGCATTGCATTGCGTGACCCTCACGATGTCGGAACATGGATATTCGGCGAAGAACCAGAGTCACCGACATAGCTCATAAAATTTGCAAGTTGAAGTGGCAATGGGCAGGCCACATCGCTCGTAGAACTGACAACCGATGGGGAAGAAAAGTTCTCGAGTGGCGACCGCGGACCGGAAGACGCAGCGTAGGCAGGCCTCCCACTAGGTGGACCGAAGACATCGTGAGGGTCGCGGGCAGCCGATGGATGCAAGTGGCGAATTATCGTTCGGTGTGGCGGTCTAAGGGGGAGGCCTATGTTCAGCAGTGGACGTCTTCCGGCTGATGATGATGATGATGATGATGATTGCATTCGTACACAAATGGGAAAAGGAGGTTGAAAAAGATTAGTTGGCTTTGAACTTCCATAAAGATGGAATAATAGTTTGAGAGATGACAGAATAAGGAAATGAATCAATTTTCATTCTAAACATGTAAAATTTATGAGGTCCAGGTATTAACACACAGTATTCTTTAAAACATAATATTCAACTTTATGCTCCAGGGTATAAAATTGAAAACCTATTAGAGACGTTAATTTTTCCAGTTGTAGACAACTGGGTAATGTTCCTTACCTCCAAGTTCTTGACACCTTCTGCCAGTTCCAAGACCATCTTAGTTCCCATTGTGTTCATTTTGACAGCATCGCGGAGAAACATGTCAAATCTGAAATGTAAAAGTTAATGCCTTTACATATTACAGTTCAGTCCGTTCATTACACATTACAGTAAGTAATAATTTAATTACACATTACAGTTAGTACTAATAAAATAATAATTTGTTCAAATATTAAAATGCATAAAATAAAAATCATCTTAAATGCTCAAAATTTGTATGCCTAGGCTAAACATAGAGATCCTAACATTGTAATTTTGTCTTATTAAGCTACCTTTGTTTCACAAATAAATATTTGAATCTAAATTCAGTTCCACAGATTTTTTATCTTTTATAATTGCACGATAAGCCTGAGTCCCAACAGTGGGAACACGACACGTAGACCAGCAGCCGATCGCTCAGCCACTAATATACTTTGCGGATTATGAAAAATATCTAGTTTTAATTCCGCGACAAAAGTCCAGGCTTGTTGCAGGACGCAATCTCACCCTATGCTATCATGCATATGCACATGCAGCAAAGGTGGGTCCTACGCTGCATGGCTCGAGGCCGAGCGCTTGTTGAGTCAACATCTCCTGAGGATGCCCCGTGGAGGGGCGAAACAGGGGCGAGTATAGGTTTGATTGCATGGCATGTTTTTCCGTTTTTGAACGTGTGCATATGCATGTGGGCGGGAAGGTGTTTCTTTTGCATATGCATGATTGCATAGGGTGGGATTGCATCCTGCAACAAGCCTGGATTTTTGTCACGGAATTAAAACTAGATATTTTTCATAACATTTGACACTAATATAATTATTCTAACCTCTTTGAGCACTTACCTGACGCAGGCAGCGCAGTGGAAGATCATCTGGGCCTCGTTCTGGATGAGCATACGGTCCTCGTTCGACATGCCCAGATCTTCAGACAGGATGTCTCCAGGTATCACGTGTAACTTTTCGAAGATCTTCGGGGATTCGGCTTTCAGGCGGTCGAAAACCTGAAAGGTTTTAGGTTAGATTTTGAATTTGGAGCTTGGCTCTTATATGGCCCTTCGTACACAAGGCGACTCAAGTTTCCGATATCTTTCGACTTCCGTATCCAAGCGGCTATCGCAATACAAACCCATAGAGGTTCGATAACAAGCACGCGTCAATGAATACCAAAATCGTAAGGTATCGGGGACTTGCATCGCCTAGTGTACGAAGGGGCTAAGTCTTGGGGTGCTATGACAAGAAACCTCCACGTGCGCCCGTGGACTGGAGTTCCCTCTCGGATACGTCCGGGGGGAAGACCAGTTTTTCGGGCCGGTGCACCCTAGGATGCGGGCAAAAACTCTTCCTGAGGCACTGTGTGCCTAAGTGGTCTCTTTGCCCGTATGCGAATAGCCTGTCGTGTGGATGCTCCAACGCGTGTCCCTCTGATCAGCAGAGGGCACAGCGGCGGAGCGGGCTTGCGGACGGTGTGTGATGGGTAGCTCGCCGTCCGACCAAAGACCAAGCCCGGGTCGGTGGCGCGTCGTGTTTCGCGCCAAATGCCTGCTGGGGTCGCGGGTTTTTTCTTAACCCAGGTTACCGTGGCCCCGGAACGTAAAGGGCATAGGAAGGAACACGGGTGGATTTTAGTCAGTAATAGTCTGACAGTCCCTTCCGCCCCACCCAGGGCGGGAGGACTCATTTGATGATTTTACCACCTAAAAAAAAGTCTTAGTGTGATATATTTAGCCTAAAGGACTTTATCCAAGGCGCGACGGACTCGACCGATTCCAACTACAAGTGAAAATCAACCTTACTACTAAGAAATAATGATGCAATTCGATTGACTTGACGTCGTCTTCGTGGCGATCGTGTTTTGTTTTTCATTTACCCGTAGGTAACAACGTGTTTTTATGTCATTATGTCGTAGTGCTAAGGTTGATTTTCACTTGTAGTTGGAATCCGTCGAATTTCAATTGCGTCGAGCCATGAGTAAAGTCTCTTAGCCTTCATCAGAAAAATAAAAGAGAACTAGAAGTTTCTGAGATTAGGGCATTCAATTAAACAAACTCTCCATCTTTATAAAGTAAATAAATTAGTTTAAATTGGTGAATGATAATACACTTTCAAGTTTTCGCAATTGATATTATGATTCTAAAATAACCTGTTTGATTTCCCTGATTGTTATTTCGGCTATATTTTAGTTAATATTGTCCTCATGACAAACGTGCTTATAAGGGTCAGCTCAGACCAAGACGTGACGCTGCGCGCACATTTCAGTAGAGTTATTCAAAATGTAACTCTATTTTTAAAAACAAAAGATTCACCTTTCGCAACGCAGCGCGACGTAGCGCGGCGCTTGATGCGATTCAAAATCTGACTTTGTTTACTACAAGAAAAGATACAATTTTGAAGTATCGTTGCGTCACGTCGCTTCGCGTCGCGTCTCGGTGTGAATTGACCGTATGTAATGCGAACGGTAGTTTTTTTTTACATGGTAATATCATCAAAGGAATCGTCCCACCCAAGCCAGGGCGAAAAGGACTGTCAAACTTTATTAAAATGACTCATTCTGTTATGATAAATGAACTAAAAACAATTTGAATGTGAAAAAAAACGCTGTATAAACGTTTTGCTTGTTAGACATGTTCCGCTACTCGATACTAGATGGCGTTACTTACCCGAAAACTCAACAAGTCATCTAATCTCTCCTTACTGCTATGTCCTTTCTTAGGCCTCATGAGTAAGTACATCTTCTTGACATCTGGACAGCATCTGAGAAGCTTCTCCACCATCACTTTGCCCATGAAACCTGTCGCTCCGGTGATGAAGAGCGTTTTATCAGCATAGTACTCGGCTATGCTCATAGATGGCGCCATTTTCTGTGAACAAGGAATTTTTTATATTTATTAGGTACGTTGTTGGTAGATTATAAAATATAGTTACGTTTGAATTCTATAAAGTACCTATAAGATATTTGTGTATATTTGTATTGTACTTATCTACACATAAATAAATATGCTTTTATTTAGGTTTTCCTAAGATGACCCACTGACCTTTTATTTTTTTTATTTTTGCTCTTTAATTATATTTAAATCAAATCTGTACTACCTAAAATACACTACTCGTACTGACTAAAATCCACGGTGTCCTTCAATAGCTCTTTACGTTCCAGGGTCACGGTAATTCGATAAGTTCTGCGACCCCGGCAGGCTTTGGCCCTCTTAAGGCCCCATCATAATGCTGACACTCTTTGAGGCGCGCGGAGAACACAACGCGGGCATTGTCCATGGTCGAACAGCAAGTCGCCCATTACCTCATCCTAATGTTGACTTACCTTATCTTATCCACAATTTCACTATTCTAGCATAGAATAGATGTAAACACTTTAACCAACCATCACTGACTAAACTATAAGTGCCCATTTTTGGTCACTGAGATTTTTTTTCTATAAAAATGTGTCAACGCAATTATAATTATGTTCCCTAATTATGATTTAATTAGGAGAAAGTGGTTTCATTACCATAAAGTAAGATATTTTTGGTGAAAGCTTTTATCGCAAAATATTTCAACTTTAGGTAATTTAGTTATACAATGTTAATGATTTCAATAATTTTAAAACGCATAGCATAGTTTTTTTTTTGGTACAAACCCACCACACTATTCCCAAACCACTGCAACTCCTGTGCGCCAGAATCAACAGTGGCAACCATCAGAAAAGCGCCGAGACAATGAAGCTCGACGTGTCCCGGAATGAATTTACCTGTCTTGGAAAAATACTCGTATGTTTCCACTTAGCATAGTTATTTGTGGAATTTTTGTTTCAGATTATTTCCGATAACTGGTGATGATGATGATGATGCGATAACCGATTACGGTCAGGCATCAGCTCCGCTTTTTTTACGTGGTAGAATCATCAAATGAGTCCTCCCATCTTCTTTAATGTATCTGTGCCTCCCAGGGCAGGAGGGTCTGCCAGACTTTTACTGACTAAAAGCTACGGTGTCCTTCGTAATGTACGTTCGTTAATAGCCCTACGTTCCGGGACCTCGGTTACTGGGCGACCTGGAGGCTTTAGCTCCGCTGTAATTGTCATTCGTGTGCTCGCAAATGGCTCATGTATCCAATCTTTTTAGCGAAAATCCGCGCACATTGCGAGCATGTGAGTACACCATTGATGTTATTATAACATAGCTATCTAACTACCGATAACTGGGAATAGACTCGAATAGGACATAGGACATAAAGTCCGGTAGGAAACAGGAGGAATTTCGTACATTGAACCTGATGCAATGGCCGCCATCTGTGCAAGCGAGACTCAATATATTTACGCAGGAGCGATAAAGACAGGTACTACGAACATTGTACACACGCGCCATGATAACTCAGTCATTTAAATATAAACCTTATTCTTAAAACCACAGCGTACTCTTTTTCCGTGTAACTTACTCACACTAACAATTATCATTGTGTGTTGTCGCGACACGCGGGGGGCGGTACTTCTCCCGCTCAAATACCACGGACACACCACGCGACACCGTAATGTCGCGTGGTTGAGGTATCGTTATGTTAGCTTTACATTGCTGGTCCAGTCACTCAGTGATAATGTGAGATCGTTGTAAAAGAGCAATGTATTTCGCTATGAAAAACACCCATACAGTCGGAGTAATAAAGGAAACAAAAATAAAGTAGTCCAAGTCAATAGCTAGCCAAAACGCTCAGGACCTGGTGTCAACGACACGCCCCCTTACCACTTCTCCTGTTTTTAATATTTCTGTGGTCCCATCGTATCCTAACAATTATATTTCACACCACGTGGGCCATGAATTTGAACAAATTCTTCGCATCGTCGCCATTTGGTTGAGATAGTAGGTATTGCATGGAAAGGAACATGCCTACATCCGTTTTGTTCAAATTCACCATTGATGTGATTATAACTAATAACTATCAATAACTGGGAATAGATTCGAATAGGACCTAAATTCTGGTTGGAAATCAGGAGGAATTTCGTACATTGAACCTGATGCAATGGCTGCCGTCTGTGCAAGCGAGACTAAGTATATTTATTTACGCAGGAGCGACAGAGACAGGTAATAATAATAGGTCAATGTACGAAATTCCTCTTGCTAAGTAAAAACAGCTGCATAGTCTATGGTCTTCTAGGTTAAGCCACATTTGCCTAGGTTGGTCTGTTGATAGGTGATCATCTGTTATATACCGGTGCCTGGGAATCGAACGACACTATTGTCGTGGGTTCAATTCCACCACAGAACAAAAATATTTGTATGATCTATGTAACAAATGGCTTGTTTCGGGTCTAAAAGTTTATAAACCCACACCCACCCATGTAACGATACAGGTGTAATTCAAAATGAGGGCAAAGATAAAAAAAAATAACATAAATATTTATGACAATGGGTCCAGACGGAAAATTCAAAAACGCATTCAGTCATTTGGGCCCCGGGCACGCCGCAATCGCGGCGATAAGACCCCTCTTTGAGGAGTGACTGGTTATAGGCGTCGCGGCGCCGCGCCGGCGTAATAACCTACCGTCTATCGAAGACTTACGTCGCCTAGCATACGAAGGTGTTATGGTACGTTCACACGCTCGCGTTCAACTCTACATTCAACGTGCACATTCACATTCACGAGCGTGTAAACGGTACGCCCGAGCCCGTGAACGCGCCTGTGAACGTGAATGCCGCGAATCGGGCAAGTGTCGGTTTAAGTTCAAAGGACGAATGTGCGGGCGCCCGGTGACTGTTTACACGCGCGCTCGCACGCGGCTGCATGCCGTGCAGCCCGCCAGGCAGCCCGCCGCCGCCGGGCTGCACGGCGCGCGTGTGAACGTAGCATTAAGGATACATGATCCTTAATCAGCTGTTCAAAAACTAATGCCACGTTCACACGCTCGCGTTCAACTCTACATTCAACGTGCACATTCACATTCACGAGCGTGTAAACAGTACGCCCGAGCCCGTGAACGCGCCTGTGAACGTGAATGCCGCGAATTGGGCAAGTGTCGGTTTTTTGGCAGTTCAAAGGATGAATGTGCGGGCGCCCGGTGACTGTTTACACGCGCGCTCGCACGCGGCTGCATGCCGTGCAGCCCGCCAGGCAGCCCGCCTGGCTGCACGGCGCGCGTGTGAACGTAGCATTAAGGATACAT
This sequence comes from Agrotis segetum, assembly GCA_036375495.1. Lineage (NCBI taxonomy): Eukaryota > Metazoa > Arthropoda > Insecta > Lepidoptera > Noctuidae > Agrotis > Agrotis segetum. Next base: position 410,897 of record JAQSVV010000490.1, on the reverse strand, counting down.
GATCCTTAATCAGCTGTTCAAAAACTAATGAGTTAATTACTATTCTATAAATTAATAGTACAATACATTATCATCGAAGGCTACGTTCTATGAGCATGAACAAACGTTTGGCAATCAAAGCCATTGATATGTTTAATTGGTGGTAATTAATCCATATCGCTTTGATGATATGGCGTGTTGCGTTGCATAAAATGTTTTGTGTGATAAGAATCAAAAATGGTTAGGCAGTGACACAATAGTTGGCATCACCCTAATTTTTAACCGACTTCATAAAAAGGAGGAGGTTTTCAATTGGACAGGTGGATGACGTCTTAAAGCATGAGTGCCGCTGTGGGAAAAAGACAGAGCTATATAAGTCGTCTAGCCATCTCGTTCCCACAGCGGAACAATCACTTTGTAAGACGTAGGGCAGTTTTTATTTTTATTATTTTACCTTATAACTTACGACAGGATGAACAGATTTTGATGATTCTTTTTTGTTCTTTGTAGTATATATCTGTCATTTGGTTCCAATAAAATTTATTTCAGTTTTGTTCCATAGTTTTTATTTTATGAGCATTTCTCAATGTGTACTTGAACGATGTTATTACCGGTACTACGAATTACGTAATTGACAAGAATTTGTGTTGAATATAATACTAACTAACCGCCTTCAAAATCCACCAGACTAATCCACAAAAGAGTGTAAAATATTTCGGAAGTCGATGGCTTTGTTTTTTTTTAAATTAATTGCCATCGACTATCAAACTTTTTTTTTGTTTTTTATTTGGGATAGATTTGCCCTTAACTGTAGTCTTAGAGGTCAGAGGTAATATAGACAAAGTCTACTTTAGTTAGTTACGAAATATTGAATCAAACCATTAGGAGTCATTAATAATAATAATGAAACTGTTAATTAATAATATTCATGACATAAAAACATTAGATTTATAACAGTAAGTAGGTAACACGCTATGCAATATTATTGTTTAAACAGAGTAAGTACTTATGAAACTGTAATAAATCTAGTATTTATCGTCTACCAATTTATGACTAGCTAATATTTTTTTTGGTGATAAAATCATTTGACTGCACGCAGCGTGTCGCGGGTTTGATTTCCGTACTGAACAGATATTTGAATGATCTGCAAGCAGTTGTTCTGGGTCTTGGTGTTTGTGTATGTGAGTTTATATGTTTGTAAATGAAACCTGCAAGTCGGTGGCAAAAAGACAGTGAAATTAATAAAAAAAAGTCACCGACTTCCGAAAGAAAAGTTTTGTAAGTTACTCGTATTTTACTTACCCTTTTTTGTGGTTGTTTTTGAAATTTTTTATTAAAAAAAAAGTCTTTTTTTTGGTTTATTTAATTTCAAATATCTTATGGCCCTTAACAATGTGGAGGCGCTATCTAAGCGGAAACAAACAGTTGCTACAAAAAAATCTTAAGAGGATCGTCTACCGAGCGCTCGTCCATACTAAAATAGAAAACGGTTTCCTACCCCTAAATGTTATCTCAATGATTTTTTAGAATGCTTCCTACACAGTAAAAAACTAGCTTTATAGGTTTTCTTTTTTTCAAAATTTAGATTAGTTTGAAAGTTACAGACGCCTAAGAGTTACTTTAATAAAAAAAAAAGAAAACCTACAAGCCTATTTTTTTACTGTGTCAGAAGCTTTCTAAAAAATCATTGAGATAGGATAACATTTAGGGGTAGGAAAACGTTTTCTCTTTTAGTATTGACGAGCGCTCGGTTGACGATCCTCTTAAGTGAATTACTATGAAGAAGATTCGCACAGCTGAGCCCCTCAACAAGTACATAAACCATGACATAATAGTCTTAAAGACATATAAAGCAATGATAACATTATGTATTACGCACTATATGTATGTCCCACACGATCTCACCTTGGCAACGGTTCAGACCACGACAAACACTGCATACTAACTCTTTGAAGTCGGGAAGTGTATTGTTTTGATTTTCAACTCAGAGTTTTATTAGGGTTTTGAAAGGTCAAATGTGGCGTGTGTAACACAAGATAATCTAGACTCTAGACTAAGGCGCTAAATACACAGAAGCGATGAAAGATTCGGATACGATGCGGATGAGAGACGGATACGACACCGATGCGACTTAAATTACATTTAAAACGCAAAGATTATTTTACAGGCTGACTTTGTTGCAAAACATGTCCTCTTCAAAAGACAAAGATGCGTTTGTTGTGCTCAGTCCTGGATTTATAAAAGGGCGGCAGCGTCCTAGGGGCGGCAGCTTTCAGAGGACGGTCACTCGATTTAAGAGGATAAAAGTCAAACACGTCCACTGATTTTCTCATGGTTTTTATAAGCACTTTAAATAAATCCCTTTAGAAACTCATTCCTATCGAAACCTATATTATCGCGTTCCACTCCTGCTACAAATTGTTCTAGGGAAAGGAGTTTTTCCTGTTTAAAACGCGTAAAGAATTATCAAAGGTCTTCATTTTCTCAAGAAAAAATTAATTCTCTAGCTCTTCTCTACATAGAAGCCGAGATAATGAACACCATAAACTATCATCATCTTCCTGCCCTTATCCCATTTTACTTGTGGTCGGCGCAACACGTTTTTTCTTCCATTCTCCCCTATCACACGTCATATTATCATATACTCCTTTTTCTTTCATAATTATCATTCCTTAGATAATCCATCCATCTCTTCTTTGGCCTTCCTGTTCCTCTCCATCCATCAACATTCATACTCATCATTCTCTTAGTTACATGACTGTCATCCCTCCTCATCACATATCCATACCAAGATAGACGATTCCCTTTTATTTTTACTGTAACATGCGCCACTTTCAAACTGCCCCTTATAAACTCATTCCTTACTTTATCCATTCTTGTTACTCCACACATCCATCTTAACATTCTCATCTCCGCTACATGCAATCGTTTCTTATCCATCTTTTTCACAGCCCAGCATTCCGAACCATACAATACGACAGGTCTAATCACGGATTTGTATATTTTCCCCTTTAACTTGAGGGGCATCCGTGGGTCGCAAGTTGTTCCAGTGACCTGACGCCATTTCATCCATCCCGAGTTGATCCGGTGTGTTATGTCCCGGTCTACATCGCTATCTCCTTGGACAAGCGACCCGAGGTACCGGAAGTCGGAACAGACTGGTATGGGCGTTCCTGCAAGAGTTATGGGCACAGGACTGGAGAGACCGCCAAAATCGCAAAACAGATACTCTGTTTTGGTTCTGTTTAATTTTAGGCCAACGTTCTCCAGTCTTTGCCAACACACCTCCAATCTGTTCTGGACCTCTAAGCAACACCATAAACTATGATGATAATATTAATAATTTTGCTATTAAAATTAAGGCCCGTAAAAAAATGTATATCTTGATTTTTATTTCATTACGCTCCTTCTTAATGACTAATTCTAATTTTATTTTACTGTAAGGCCTTTTTTACTAAAATGGAAAATTATTATTTTATATGTAACTGTAAGTACATGGGGCGGCGGAAATAAAGTAGCCTACACTCATAAAAAACATAAATCCGGCACTGGTTGTGCTCCAATTTACAAGCGATGTGGCGCGGATTCTCAAGTGATAAATCCGCGCCGCATCCTTTCTGTGTAATTTACGACGCATCTCTTTAATAGATTTTGTACGAATAAATTTGAAGCGACAACAAATCCGATCCACATCCGCATCGTATCCGAATCTTTCATCGCTTCTGTGTATTTTTTTTAAGGATTCGCATTAAGGCACAGCTCCCTCACCGCGAGCATTTACCTGTAATGTAATCAATCTGTATAAAAATCAATGCCACTTTTCGTTGTCATTTTTAACCGACTTCAAAAAAAGGAGGAGGTTCTCAATTCGGTCGGTATGTTTTTTTTGTATTTATGTGTGTATGTACATCGTTTGTGTATGTATGTACATCGATTACTCCGAGGTTTCTAGTCCGATTAGTGTCATTCTTTTTTGTTCGATGCAGTATACTTGCAGTGTGGTCCCATAAAAATTTCATCCAATTTGGTTCAGTACTTTTTACTTTTTGCGTGTTTGTTACGCGATTATAAAAAAGGGCTGGCATATTTCTTGGCCAAAGGATCAGCATTGCCATCCAACGTGGCAATGCTGCCAGCGTCCTGGGCACTTTCCCCATTGACAGCGATGTGGATGAATTTTTTGACGCCCTTTAAATTTTAGTTTTTGTTTAGTTATTTCTGTAAATATTTTACTCTTAATTTAAGTTTTTATATATAGTATGTATATATAGGTATTTTTTATATAATAATTTTGTTATAGTTGTATATGTGTAATTAATGTATGTAAATAAATAGACGTTCAGAATTGTCCCAAACGTCAAATAAAGGTCGTAAAAAAGTCTAATAAAGCTCGAGTTCAAAAGTTGATGGGCATTTTCTTCTTACTTAAAATCTATTTTCCAAAATAAAATTCATTACAACAATTTAGGCAGTAATTTACATATTTTTAACGGTGGTTTTAAAATATCTAATTTGAAACAACGTATATCACAAAAATTTGGGCATTAGGGTCGATTTATACTAGCGCAGAGTCAAAGCACATCGAAGCGTATTTCTAAAACTGAACATAACAATTTCAACCTTAACTCCACAGCGTAACGCACACATTACTTCTAAGATTTTCACGATCCACGATCAGCGTTGTTCACGCGCTGACGCGCGAATTTAAAAATGCGCTCGACTTTTTAAAATCTTAGAAGTAATAATTATGTGCGTTTACGCTGTGGAGTTAAGGTTGAAATTGTTATGTTCAGTTTTAGAAATGCGCTTCGATGCGCTTCGATTCTGCGCTAGTATAAATCGACCCTTAATCTATGTGACGGTGATGGTTTATGTGAAGTTTGTACAAAATCGGTCGTTACGTAAGAAATGAAAAAATACGTGTCAAATATTTTTTTAAATCTGACTGAGGCGGAAGATCTTCTTATTTTTTTCAGTTTGATATTGTCTCATAATCATTTTAAAACAAACACCTTCCGTTGTACATTTTCCCTATTTATTTTACACTTGACAAATGGCTAGAAGTAATATCTGTATGTTTGTTCTAACGTGTCTCTTTAACATACATGAAGTCACGGTTTGTGACAAACACAAATATTGAGAAAAAACCATTTCTGTATTCGTAGATAATTTAGTTTTTCAAAATTGTATGTTTTTTTTTTTACTTTGGACTTGCGAAAAATTCGTGGAAATACTTACTTACATTTAAAAATGTAATTTAATAATAATAATTTATTTGCCTCAAGTTTTACATATACATGGTTTTAATACAAGGTTCATATATTTCTCGTAAATACGATGATTTTGAGACACCAGAACCCTTACTAAGTTGCCAAGACAACTTGTGTTAAAGATGTTGGCCCGCCCCTTTGTTGGATGTATCATAATTGCATTCAGGTATATACAGCTTGACATAAAAATGTAGAATACCGGAAGTCGCCACTGTCTTCGCGCTACCAGCACTTTGAATGTTTTTTTTTTTTCACTTAATACGTTAGTTTTATGGCACAATAATAAATCTAACAAACCTGCGGTCTTTGTTTACATCAAATATCAAAGATTTTAAAACGCTGTCAGAAATAAAAAATTTAGTTCCGTTTCAACCCGTTCTGGCCAAGCTGTACACATGTCATATAGGCCATTTGCAAATACCTATACGCTTAATTCGTAATGTATAATGACATAGACACTAGCGCCGCGTCAAAATGACTTCAGCCGTGACGGTATTAGGCCGGGACTCCACAGAAGTCAAGCGGAGAGGAGATGTGTTTGAATAACCAATCAGATGTCCACATCTCTTCGCTTAGTTTTGGTGGAGTCCCGGCCTTATCCATCCGCAAAAAAAATCAAGTTAAATAGAAATACGTACACTATACCCTTAACACGAGTTTTAAGAGGAAAGAATAGCTGCTGCCCTTTCAAAAAATAGGTATTTAGAAAAACTCGTACTGTCCCTCTCACGCGTTGAAAAAATCCCGATCGTGCGATAGAGAGCGTTGCAACTCGCGACTGAATGTAAGTATTTTTTATATGAAATTTGTCTCTCGGGAGAAAACGTTTTTCACATACTAAATCACGACCAATCTTTTATATTCTGGTGTCAATCGTTTCAGCATATTATATTCTAGGTTTGTACGTTTTGTTTTTTTTCTTAAACTTCTTTGTTTTTTAAATACAAAGGTTTTACTTCAATGAAGATTTTGTCATAAAAATAGTAACTTTTAGGCGCCTGTAACTTTCACACTATTATAAATTTTGAAAAAAAGACACGTATAAACCTAGTTTTTTACTGTGTCAGATGCATTGTAAAAAATCATTGAGATAGGATAATAACATTTAGGGGGAGGAAAACGTTTTCTCGTTTTGTATGGACGAAAGCTCGGTAGACTATAGTCTTAACTCTTCTACTTTACAGCGTTTCCAGTATTTACAGCGTTTCTTGTTCGGAAAAATGGAATAGCGCCTCTGGTGTGCGAAGAAGGAACTATTTTTTTCCTTGAAAATTGTCGAAGTTCCAGTTTACGTCTCAAATACTGAAAACTCGTGCTAAGGGTACTGTATCCATTCCCGTGTTTTTGTCGACCGACGTTGAAAGTAGACACCCTGGTTCTTTCTTGATCGGACGTTATTATTACATTACCTACTCGCCGCCATTCCGCAGACATTTTACCCTATCACGCCCCATCAGTTTTTTACACCCATCGTATGGAAATTAACTCGTTGTATTTAACCTACATTCTTGCAATGACTAACTAGGTACCAACCTGTGTGATCATTAAATTAGATGACAAACCATTTGTTAAATGATCTGTTATTAAATCATTCATGGTCGACACTAGTCTTGGCTGCATTAATATGACGTGTTATACATAAACGCATCTTAGTCTTTAATGTTCCCACTGCTGGGACACAGGCCTCCTCTCTGTGAGAGGGAGTGGGCTGTAATCCAAATCCAACATGCGGGCCCAGTGCGGGTCGGTAGATGTCTAATGTCTTCTAATTTTTAGTTCTAGGACATGCCAGTTCGCGTCATGCGCCATGCGGGGTCGCGGGTTTTTTCTTAACCCAGGATACCGTGGCCCCGGAACGTAAAGGGCTTAGGAAGGAACATGGGTGGATTTTAGTCAGTAAGAGTCTGACAGTCCCTTCCGCCTCACCCAGGGCGGGAGGACTCATTTGGTGATTTTACCACAAAAAAAAAACATGCCAGTTTTCTCACGATGTTTTCTTTCACCGTTAAGTATTTGAGCAGTGGTGATGAAATAAATAACACAAAGTAATGCGTTTCGCTGGGTTCGAACCCACGACCCATAACTCGTGAGTCGGGACCGATACCACTGGGCCACCACTGCTCTCATATATGTTACTAGCTGTTACCAGCGGCTTCACCCGCTACAACTTGAAAATTATCCCACGGGAACATAAAATCGGGATAAAAACTATCCTATGTGTTAATCTAGGTTATAAACTATATGTATATCAAATTTTAGCCAAATCCGTTAAGTGGTTTTTGCGTGAAAGAGTAACAAACATCCATACATCCATACTTACAAACTTTCGCCTTTATAATAGTAGTAGGATATACATCTGGAATTTCTTCCTATATCGTGGGTGCATTTACAAACATATAAACTCACATACACAAACACTCAGACCCGGAACTGCTACTTGAAGATCATACTAATATTTGTTCCGTGCGGGAATCGAACCCGTGTCCCTCTCAGCCGCTGCGCCAACCGAATATAGATTTGACTGATCTTGTTCCACATCCACTTCTCGCTATATACTTCTGTTTTATCCTACTACTATTATAAAGGCGAAAGTTTGTATGTATGGATGTATGGATGTTTGTTACTCTTTCACGCAAAAACCACTGAACGGATTTGGCTAAAATTTGGTACATAGATAGTTTATAACCTGGATTAACACATAGGATAGTTTTTATCCCGATTTTATGTTCCCGTGGGATAATTTTCGAGTTGCAGCGGGTGAAATCGCTGGCAACAGCTAGTAACATATAATTATTTTACGAAATAAATCCCACAGAACCGATAATAAAGATCGACACATAAGAAAAAGCAAATTTTAGCTGCGCATGAACTTTTTCAATGAATACTTGTCGCTATTACGTTCGGCAATCTTCGTTGCGTAAGTATGCGAATCCGAAGGTCAGCTAAATTCTCATAATCGAAGTTGCGCGTGCACTTTTGCAATAAATTCGTAAGTTCAACACAAAAATGACACACCTCCGTGTTTTTGACTAAAATTCTTGACTTTTCTAAGGTCTTTTAATGTCAGTGACTTTATAACTTTACGCGTCTATTTTCTTAAGGTGCCGGTTGACTTTCGTGAGACCGCGACACTTTCGCGGTCTCCTGTCCCGAACCTTAAGGTGAAACAAGTCAACATTTTGTCCATAGAAACTTCGTTGGGGTTTTACTCCACGATTTGACAAGGTATATCCAAAGTTAAACGTGGTATCGTTTTGTCTCATTATTAATTTTGTCTGTACGGAAGCAGAATTGTAAAATATGAAGCCATTAAAAAGTTACGAGCTTCTAAAGATGAGCTTTTTTTGCTAATTTTAACACAACTTTGGGTATAAATTAGAAGCTAAAGAAGCATCAAATTTCCAAAACGAAGTCCGCACCGACACAGCAAATTTATCGAAGAATTTAATAAATTTTATTTGAAACTAATTGGTGCAGTGGTTTTTTCACAAAACCCTTCTTCCAAAGGCTTTTTCGTATTTTAACGCGCGCCTTTTCCTGTGAATGATCGTGCATGTCACTGAACAATGTTTTCCCCTGTTTTCCCCACGGGGGGATGACGCTCGCGGACACATGAACAATATGGCTCGATTTCAGGTGAATTATCATGGTTTTTGACAATGCCTGCCAGTGAGTTTGAGCTCGCGAGTAGGGTTGTTAGAAGTCGCCATACCCTACATTAAATTAAAATAAAAAAAATAACAACCACTAAAAAGTGTAATTAAAACAACTTTTCGAGAATTGACGTTTCAAAAAAGACTTTCTTTGACTTTCAAAAAAGAAAAGTTACATAACCCTTTTATGTTCTTGTTTTTGAAGTCGCCACTTTTTTAGTTAGCTTACATGATAGAGGAAGATTGAAGCATGGTGATCAGAGCCTGTAGCCAAACTGCAAGCGACAATCTTTAACGTTCAGCAGTCGCTTATACATTTTCAATTTTATACCCCATTGCATAAAGATGAAAATCTAGTCTAGAACGTTGACGATTGTCGCTTGCCGTTTGGCTACAGGCTCGAGCAGTAATCACAAAATTCGCATGAAAGGCGCGCCTCGCGAAGTCCGTCTATCGTCAATATTACGTACATTTGGCAATCCCCAACATTTAATGGGTATAGTTTCACCACGGCACATGACCGTGCATAAGTGTGGCGACCTAAACTATGTATATCTGCATACAATTGTATGTATTATAATTATTGTGTGGTTTAATTGTATTATTTCGATCTCGGTAGCACACAACAGTGCTCTCACAGCACTACAGGACCTAAAATCTGCTATTACATCATTTGCCTGCCTTTTTACAACTATGTACTTATATTAGGGCCGGCTTACAGTTGAACCAGATGCAGCTAAATATCAGTATTTTACATGGAGCGACTGACTATCGGACTTCCACAACCCAGTAACTGGATAATACGATACCCCATGGTAAGACTGGTTGTCAGACTTTTAGAGCTTTTAACAGTAACGATTGTCTGAGATCTACAAATGACAGCCGGGACCAACGGCTTTACGTGCTTTCCGAGGCACGGAGGAAACTCGCAATGCCATGTGGTCAGTCATTCATAAATCAGTAATTATTCAGCTGCATCTGGTTTGACTGGAAACCAATCACATTATAGTTGGGAAAAGGCAGGCAGATGTTGATTTACCAAAAAGACAATGGGATCGTGTTGAAATTACAATAATAGCAGACTAAGCCACAACGCAGCGTCATATTGGCAGCTATGCTTTCGAAATCAGAATCAAATCCACCGCCTTCCCATCATCTGAAATAATAACTCAAAGGTGACTGAGTGACATAGTGATCTATCAACGCACAGCCCAAACCACTGGACGGATCGGGTTGAAATTTGGCATGCAGGTAATGTTATGACGTACACATCCGCTAAGAAAGGATTTTGATCAATTCTACCCCCAAGGGGCTAAAATAGGGGATGAAAGTTTGTATGAAACTGTCAGTTCCAAAATCCACGCGAACGAAGTCGCGGGCACAGTACTCTTGTATAATGTTTTTCTCTGCTCTATTAATTACTCACTAATTACAGCGTAGCATATCACAGACTATAATATACGATATAACGTAATCATAAGAAATCATCGGCGAGACTGCTCCAACAGTTTTTCTAATCTTTGTACTTATTCACATGTTCTAGAAATCGGGCCGTGAGAAGAAAATTTTTAATAAAAAACTATGATTTTATTGCTAAACTCTCATACTGGTAAAATCATCAAATGAGTCCTCCTACCCAGGGAAGGGACTGTCAGAATTATACTGACTAAAATCCACGGTTAATATCCTTGAATAGCCCTTTACGTTCCAGCGTCACGGTAACCTGAGAAGACAGGAGCCCCCTTTAAAGCCTTGGGTCGCGGGACTGTGTGTCCGTCAGATGTGATTTTATTTTCGTAAGATCTCAACCGTGCCCGTTGTTCCTTTTCCGATTTACTTGCGACTTCTAAAAAAATAGTTATTTTACACATTTTTGAAATCGGTAAAGTAATTTTTTTTTTTACCCTTTTGAGCTTCGATATTCAACGCACATTCTTGTCATATTATTTTTCTTACAAGCGTACTAGAATTTTGTAATCCGTTGTAACGTTAATAACATCGTCAAAGTAAACAATAAGCGAAAAATGCTCTTAAAAGAAAAACTACCGAGCCAAACTCAATGAATCAAATGGAAAGTGAGTATACTATGCAGCAAACAAAAAAGAATCGCACAAATCGGCCCAGAAACTTCGGAGTATTCAGTGGCATAAATTAATTATAAAAATTGAGAAAATTTGACAGCAACACTAAATTCCAAAAAAAAAAAATAGTTTGGCGCTTAGAGTTTTGAAAAATAATAGTCAAGTAATTTTTCTTTCGTTATACCGATGCATATTTACAAATATGCAAGTAAATACTGTAGTTGCTTGTGACTTACTAATTTTAAAAAGTATCGTAATTACTATATTCGTTAATTTTGGTTTACGTAACAAAAGTACGTATCAAATATTTTTTCAGTCGAATGGCCTATTAGAACCACATCCACTTCTATTTTGAATTTAGGGTCGTCCCTAAAATATGGCGCCAAAAGCAGTTATATATAACTGTTTGACGGTATTAGGGATTAATAAATATTCCTAATAGCTTCACGGATACGGTAATAATCTCATACGCGTTAATCTCCGGCATTTTAATTAGTGTGTTCATTAATATTATATTAGTTATGTACTATATTGCAATGATGTCATGACGCAAGTACATATGCTAGAATTTTTCCGATACAATATAATGTATTAAATGGTTTTTCCAATAATCGGAAAATTTACTCGAGCGAGTGATTCACTTTACGCGGACATTTTTTTTTGTTTGTTCCGCTAATTCATTTACTGCCTGTCTTTTCCCTACTATATTGTGGTCTGCTTCCAGTCGAACCAGATGCAGCTGAATATCAGTATTTTACATGGAGCGACTGCCTGTCGGACCTCCACAACGCAGTACCTAACTGGGTAATAAGATACCCCATGGTAAGACTGGTTGTCAGACTTTTAGAGCTTCTTATTAACGACTGTCAAAGATCTATAACTGACAGCCGGGACCAACAGCTTCACATGCTTTCCGAGCTCCTTTTGTTTCGTCAAGTGTTCTTTATATTAACTGCAGCTGGCGGCAAAATAAAAACACCTGCATAGTTCAATTCTAAATAGTAGTTCCAGGGTAAGCCGCTCTTGACGAGGTTGATTTGTAGATAGGTGACCATCGATCTTAGCGAGTTTCCTCCGTGTCTCGGAAAGCACTTACACTCGGAAAGCACTGTTGGTCTTGGCTGGCATTTTTAGATCTTTGACAGTCGTTACTGTAAGTGTAAAGATGGTTCTACCGGGCAACATACAAAAAATTTCGAAGACAGGATAAAAGATATATAAGTAAACGAAAAAATGGATGGATTGTTTAAGGAATGATTTGAAAGAAAAAGTAGTAAATGATACTGTGACGTCTGATAGGGGAGAATGGAAGAAGAAAACGTGTTGCGTCGACCACAAGTAGAATGGTATAAGAGAAGGAAGATCGGGCATGCGGAAGGCGAGTAAACTAGGGCAACTCGCTGCCCGACCATGGACCATGCCCGGGTCGACGGCGCGTTGTGTTCCACGCGAGCCTCCAAGAGCGTCAGCAAAATGACGGGGCCCCCTCTCAGAGGGCAAAAACCTGCCGGGGTCGCGTGACTTATCTCATTACCGTGACCCCGGAACATAAGAGCTATTGTAGGATACCGTGGATTTTAGTCAGTTCGAGTCTGACAGTTTGATGATATTACCAAGGTAAAAAAAAACGCCAGGAAGATGAATGTTAAGAGTTATAAAAATCAGTTACCAGAGCCTATAGCCACACGGCAAGCGACAATCGTTAACGTTCAGCAGTCGCTAATACATTTTCAACTTTAAACCCCATTGCATAAAGTTGAAAATCTATCAAAGATTACAGATCGTTTCCGTTGTTTCGTTCCCTATCGCTTAGCAGTCTTTACTATAGATTTTCAACTTTATGCGATAGGGTATAAAGTTGAAAATGTATTAGCGACTGCTGAACGTTAGCGAATGTCGCTTGCCATTTGGCTATAGGGCCAGCAATTCGTAAGTCGGTCGTAAGACATGTAACAATCACATAAAAAGAACTTGTTTGTCCATTTCTACATAAATTAAAAAGGAGGCCAATGTCTTGCGATTTGTGTCTTTACTCGTGAATCAGTTGCGTAACAGTAGTCAGTGTGTGCCGAGCCTAATGCGGTAGCTTGTTCCGTTCAATCCAAGACGTGTGCGAAGTTTATAGTCGAAGACTGTCATGTCAATCGCAGCGCGCGATGTTCAATTTCAATATTTATGCACCACTACCACAACTTTATTAAGGTGATTGCGTCGATGTAGCCCGCGAATTTCAATTTTTTTTACCATTTTCATGGTAAAATCTCCGAAATTTAACTACGATGCACCTTTTCTATGTGAGAGCTCATGGAGCGAATTTTTTGATATTTTTTATATTTAAAATTATACTTGTTATTACCGCAATTCATATTTTGATAAAGTTTCAACATGTCACTGGCCTGCAAATTGCAAAAAATGTAAAAAAAATTGAATTTCGAGGGCTGGTTGGAGCATCCCCCTTAAAAGCGTGTAATCTGAAAGTTGGCAACGTCGCAAATAGTTGTCAAATGTTAACAAGTTTCAATTGATTTAGCAATGTTACTTTAAGGATATAAGAAACAAGTCTCTGTAGTGCACAAAAAAATTGATAAGAGAATGCAATATGACATGTAATTAATATCGTAACAACGAATTTATAGTTTTAGATGTAAAAAAAATATTTGGAAACTTTTCATATGACTTTTTTACACCTGAAACGGTTACCACATCAAATTCAGTTTATTGATTGCATTCCTATTTCAATTTTTAGTACATTGCAGAGCTGTATTTCTTATATTCAAACAGTAAAACCAAATTAATGAAAACTTGTTAATATTTGACAGCTATTTGCGACGTTGCCAACTTTCAGGATAAGCACTTTTTTAGGTCTTATTTAATTTGAAATTAAATAAAACCGGCGAAGTTCAAGTAGGACTCGTCCATGAAGGATACAATACCATTATTTAAAAAAAACCTACATAAAGATCTTGTTCAAACCAATTTTCGGTGGAAGTTCACAATAATAATGTATTATCGACAAAGTTGAATCAAGACCCACCTTAAGCTTATTTTCCTAAGGACATAATTATACAACTAGGTCCACATTCGCGTAAATATACATATCCATGGTAACGACTTTGATCTTTGTCAATTTGACGGATTCAAACGATTTATTGTCAAAATGGGTCATGATTCAACTTTGTCGATTGTACATGATATTTTTTTTAGTTTTATCATTCTCTTATTTTTAGGGTTCCGTAGTCAACAAGGAACCCTTATAGTTTCGCTATGTCCGTCCGTCCGTCCGTCCGTCCGTCCGTCTGTCCGCAGTTTAGCTCAGAGACGCACAGTACTAGAGAGCTGTAATTTGGTGTAAATATACGGATTTTTTGTGCCAAAAAAGTGGTAAAATAAAATCTCGTAAAATATTTTTTTTAGGGTACCTCCTGTACTTACACGTAAAGTGAGGATATTTTTTTTCTCGCGTACCCCTTAGTGTGGGGTATCATTAAATAGGCCTTTAAAAAATAATGATAGTTTCCGTTAACAATATTTTGATAAAAAAAATTCTTTTGTGAAATATTACGGTTTAAAGTGCTAAATTTTGCTCGACTCGAGTGTCCCCCCCTCTACCAGCTAAACGGTTAAGTTTGGGGGTGTGAAAAAATTCACAATAATAGTATATAAAACGAAGTTTAACAGAAAATTATCATGACTAAGTAGGCTTTACAACTTTTCGAGTAATAGTCGACCAACTTATAAAATGTACTTGAATTAATATTTTCTTAAACAAAATGTATCGGAGAACATGCTCTTCAACTGCAAATGTAAGTTTGTCAACTTTATTTTTACAGCTTTAACACGCATGTTTTTTGGGTATAGGTGGGTTTTTATCGTCAACAATTTTTAACTAACTTCAAAAAGAGGAGGAGGTTCTAAATTCGGCGTAATCTTTTTACTTATGTATTTTCCTTGATTTCTCAAAGACTCCTGGACCGATTTTGAAAATTCATCTTTTTAAAATTAAATTCAGCGAATCAATTTAGTTAGTTCACATAAGTATTTTGATGGGCAACTACGGAACCCTACACTGTGCGTGGCCCGACACGCACTTGGCCGGTTTTTTTGAAGTAACAGCGGGGGACACACCTTTTACCACTTTAGAAGTGTCTCTCGCGCAAACTATACAGTAAAGAAAACAAAAAAGGTATCGAAGCCGCGACACGCAATACAGTAGACTATCATTCAGCCACTACGCCATTAATACGCCAGAAATTAAAATAGAATGGCCACCATAGTTTTTTTGCGAATGACGCCTTTAGTTAACTTACTAAAGACGTCATTCGCAAAAAAAACTAGGGTAGCCATTCTATTTTAATTACATAGAAGGCCTATAATCAACACAGTTTTTTACCCGACTGTGCCAGAAGGAGGGTTATGTTTTTATTCTAAGTACTTACAACGCATTTATAATTAAAACACCCAGTACTGTAGGAAAATGACAGCTGTTTATGGAATTTTTCTTTTTTTTCAAACATGTGCGATTTTTCCATTGTTTTTTCCCTATTATGCTAGGGCTACACATATGGGAAATGCCACAACATGTCCATCGAATAACGAATTATAGAGATTATTGACCTTTAAATATCGCACAGAAGCATGGGTAATCGTGTTCAACTACTCAGTTACTGGGTTGTGGAGCACCATGTAACATACTGATATTCAGCTACATCTGGTTCGACTGGAAGCAGACCACAATATAGTTGGGAAAAGGCAGGCAGATGATTCAAAAGTTATTTTGTGTTGTTTTCTATAGTTAAAAAAAAAAAACAATTCTTAAGGTTCCGGTGTTCTTTGCAGCGCCTATTGATTAATGTTTTTTTTTTTGACCAAGTAAATATTGAAAAACTGCCGTCGTTTTTTTTTTGTCTGTTTAAAATAAATATCTTTCATGATGACTAGACACAAAAGTCTTGTAATTTCCTTGTTTAAAAGTTTAATAAAGAATGATTCATTTAATATCATCATTACTAACATTTAAAAATTTGTTTCACCGAACAGTATTTTGAACTTTGATAGATAAATTAAAGTTAAGATTAAATTTGTTCAGTCATCTTGACTAAGCTTCCGAATAAGATCAAAGTCTACAATGTGTGTTTGAACATTCTAGGTGTTGTCTGTGTCTTCACCTGCGTACGAAAATATTTTTTTCGTAAATTAGATGAATTTTTTTTTTTATGAGATGAATAAAATAAAATAGCAGAAGAGCAAAAAAAAAATATTACATAAAAACATTGAATAACTAAAACATTAATTGAAGAAAATAATAATAAAGAATAAGTTGATCTCACTAGTATAATAAATATGAAAGTGCGTGAGGATGGATAAATAATTATGAAAGTTTAGATGTATGTTTGTGGCTGTTTCACGCAAAAACCACTGAACGGATTTGGATAAAATTTGGTACACATATAGTTTATGACCTGGATTAACACATACGATAGTTTTTATCCCGATTTTATGTTCCTGTGGGATAACTTTCGAGGTGTTGCGGGCGAAGCCACAACACTTAGTATGATAAATGCGAAGAATGGTTTTATGTTAGAACCCCTGTACGGAACTTGATGTTGGTTTATGTTAATAGTCTAGGATAATAATATATCTATAGGATATCATTTATCCCCGTATTACAAAATTTAGTATTAACCCCGTATTACCGAATTTTATGTTCCAGTGGAAGAACCACGCGGCCCGCGTGGTGAATTATAGCCCACTATCTCACAGAGAGGAGGCCTGTGTCCCAGCAGTGGGAACATTATAGGCTGATGATGATGATTTATGATCCAATATCCAATTTGGTGCATCGTAAGTTAAGTGCGTACAAACGGACAGAAACACCGACTGGTTAATACTATAAATGTAGATTAGTAATTAATTCATTATTCATACAAATGTATGAGTTATTTGACGTAATAATATTACGAGAGGTTCCAAAGTTCCATACTGACTCTCAGTCTCTCTCTTTATACGTTACAGGCAGTTTATAAACTGGATTGATTGGATAAATTACTTTTAATCCCGGTATTTCTTTTCCGTGATAAATTACGTCATGACTTCTCATCAAGTTTGTGAGGACCAATGAATATTTTGTTACTCTTTATACAGATTTATTTGGATTGATCTTACCTCCGCTGTCTGTTTGTCAGGCTTCGAAATATTTTTTCTATAACTCACTGTAATAAAAATAAATGATACGGAACCCCTTTTCGTAATTATTACAATATCTTCCGTTTTAGTCGTAATAACGTTATTAGGAAATGCCGATGACCGTCAAAATCAATTTCGTAATACTTTATCATAATAAATTTGCATAATTAACTAAAACCTGTTTGACAGTTTTCACTATGACTAAGCGACGCTTAAATAAAAATATCTCTGTTGGATTTTTAACCTTTACACGAGAACGTAGAGTTGAAAATTGCATATTTAGATATGGACATTGAACATTTTGTAAGTATATGACTTAATTTATTTGAAGACATATTTAAATGTTATGATAAATTAAATATACATAATATGCAAATTATCGGAAGTTGGGGATTCTCTTTTTGTTGTACACTGCAGGTTTATATTATCACGACCATTTTTTGGGTTCCGTAACCAAAGGTTAAAACGGGGGTACCGATGGACGTATGTTTATAACTCTTTCTCGCAAAAACTACCAAACAGATTTGGATGAAATTATGTATATAGATAGTTTATAACCTGGATTAACACATAGGATAGTTTTTATCCCGATTTAATGTTCCTGTGGGATAATTTTCGAGTTGTAACGAACGAAGCCGGAAGTCACAGCTAGTGAATCTTCAATTACAAATTCATATGAAATTGTCAAATCAATTGCCGCAAAATATTACTCGATAAAAATTTCCTAATTAGTCATTTTATTATTGACGAATTACAAATTACCGAAACAAGTTTGACGGCATTTCGAAAGTACAGAAAATGTGCAATCGTTATTACGAAATTTCATTTTAATGTGTTGGTGCATTAAACGTAATAAAATATTGTTTAAAATTATTATTATGACCCAGTTTCTAGTAATATTAACGTTAATTACTTATTTATTTTGTAACATTATTATTATTTTTTGCACAATAATTATGGTATTTTAATGTACAAATTAATTGAAAACCTATTTAGAACGTCAATTAGAATATTAAAAAAAATAGACACGTTTTTTTATGATTTTTTTAAATCATTAATATTGACAAAAATAAAACGATTCCAAATTCGGGAATGACGACTTTTGACGTCCTATGGGTGGTAAAGAGAGCAGTGGTGGCCCAGTGGTATCGGCCCCGACTTACGAGTTGTAGGTCGTGGGTTCGAATCCCGGCAGGCGCATTACTTTGTGTAATTTATTTCATCACCACTGCTCTCAAAACGGTGAAGGAAAACATCGTGAGGAAACCGGCATGTCCTAGAACCAAAAATTCGAAGACATGTGACATCCACCAATCCGCACTGGGCCTGCGTGGTGGATTATGGCCCACCCCCCCTCACAGAGAGGAGGCCTGTGTCCCAGCAGTGGGAACATTAATAGGCTGATGATGATGATGATGATCGGTTGTAAAATTATACCGAACGAGTGACGTTTAATGATTTTTAGAAGCGTTGTATCTCCATCAATTTTGATTTACGAAACAAAAGAAAAAATACGCGTCAAATATTTTTTTGCAATCTATACTTACTACTTAATTTTTTAAAGTAAAATGGCCTGTTATTTATTACTTATATCATTTGTTTTATTAGGTTTTATTTTTGTTAAATTAATTAATTAAGGGATGATTTTTTAATTGTCAGATAACTTTTCTGAGGAACAAAAATGGCGGTTTGACAGCTTAACTATAGAAAATAATAATATGTCAAACCGCTATTTTTATTCCTAAGATAAAAGTTATCTGGGGTGCTATGACATCAGGGGTGCTATGACAGGAAACCTCCACGTGCGCCCGTGGACTGGAGTTCCTTCTCGGATACGTCCGGGGGGAAGACCAGTTTTTCGGGCCGGTGCACCCTGGGATGCGGGCAAAAACTTTTTCTTAAGCACTGTGTGCCTAAGTGGTCTCTTTGCCCGTATGCGAATAGCCTGTCGTGTGGACGCTCCAACGCGTGTCCCTCTGATTAGCAAAGGGCACAGCGGCGGAGCGGGCTTGCGGACGGTGAGTGATGGGTAACTCGCCGTCCGAAGGACCAAGCCCGGGTCGGTGGCGCGTCGTGTTTCGCGCCAAATGCCTGCTGGGGTCGCGGGTTTTTTCTTAACCCAGGATACCGTGGCCCCAGAACGTAAAGGGCATAGGAAGGAACACGGGTGGATTTTAGTCAGTAAGAGTCTGACAGTCCCTTCCGCCCCACCCAGGGCGGGAGGACTCATTTGATGATTTTACCACCTTAAAAAAAAAAAAGATAAAAGTTATCTGACTATTGAAAAATCAGCCCTAAATGTTCTACCCCTTATAATCAGATGGATAACATTTTGTCCCTTTTTTAAAAGTACACAATGGAATTGGATGAAATTTGGTACACAGATAGTCTACAACCTGGATTAACACATGGTATAACTTTTTTTTCAAGTTTCTTTTGTTTTGATTCCTCTAAAATAGTGTTATTCGTTCATGAAAATAACATGTGAAAATCGCATGGGAAGAGACTGGACTCCGCGACACAGGGTACCCTAGTGTGGAGGCCAGGGAATGTGTAAATATCTAGCTATTAAGGATCACTGTTCTTTGGCTACTAGCTTTTTAAATATTGTATCCTGATAAATGTAAACTGAATAAAATCTATAGAACTCTTTTTTTATCCTGATATGACTTTACCGTGGAAATAATTACATTAGGAAACTTCACGTAACAATAATTCCACTTCGCCGCAGGCTAATATTCTTGATCAAAGGTCCACAACTCCGCACGCACTCAAAAAAGCGATTTCACAACTTTCTCATTAAAGTTTGATAGTAAATAATATCTATTGATGTATTATTGTTATGATGATACCAACTAAAAAGGTGAAGGTCATTTCACATCGTTCGATAGATGGCGTAATGATCGAGTGGGAGATATTTGGGGTCAATATGACCATACACTTACTGTTTTTTTTTAACTTGGTAAAATCATCAAATGAGTCCTCCCACCCAGGATAGGACGGGAAGGAGACTGTCAGACTCGTACTGACTAAAATCCACTGTGTCCTTCAATAGCCCTTTATGTTCCGGGGTCGCAGTAATGAGATAAGTCCCGCGACCCCGGCAGGCTTTGGCCTTCTCCCGTGCCCCCGTCATATTGCTGACAGGCTCTTTGAGGCGCACGTGGAACACAACGCGTCGTCGACCCGGGCATGGTCCATGATTGGACGGCGAGTCTCCCATTACTCGCCTTCCGTCCGCTCCTAAGGTGGCTGGAATCGCACACTGATGGTATGGGATTGAAAAGGATCTTTTTTTTATTGACAAATGATTTTTGACCTTATTCCAATTATATTTAGGTCTGCAATGAGCAAGATGACTGAAAAAATTTAATTTATAAGTTAGATTAGGTATTCAAAATATTTGACCCCAATTTTTCTTTTTTTACGTAAACCAAAATTGACGCGAGTACGCCACTTTCAAAATTGGCAATACGTCACAATTTTTTTAAATAAAATTCTGACTTCGCAAGCCCCCAGTCTAGAGTTTTGATGTGTTATAAACACAGGTAAATATTAATTGAGGTACCTAAATATTAATATTTTTCAAAACTTTATACGAGGGACTAATTAGATTTTTAAATAAAGGATACTGTCAAATAGACAATAATTATTATTTTGAACTAAAAACATAAAAATAATACTTAAACAAATAATACAAAAAAAAAAATAACAAAAAAAAAACTAGTCAAAACCAATCAGTCCCTAATAGGTAAGTAATCGAAGAATATGAATTATGTCGTAACAAACAATTCTTATAAGTACAATCGTAGGTGGCAAACAAAGGTATATTAATGTCAAATTGGCAATTATCTCTTCAAAGGTGACTTTTGGACTTCCCAAACAGAACATCCTGTCTGTATTAGGGCCTGCCTACCGGTTATATGCGAACTAACTAAACTGATTCGCTGAATTTAATTTTAAAAAGAAGAATTTTCACAATCGGTCCAGGAGTCTTTGAGAAATCAGGGAAAATACATAAGAAAAAAGATTACGACGAATTTAGAACCTCCTCCTTTTTAAAAAGTTAGTTAAAAATAGTTGAAGATAAAAACCTACCTATCCCCAAAAAACATACTTATTAAAGCTGTAAAAATAAAGTTGACAAACTTACATTTGCAGTTGAAGTACATATTCTTCGATACATTTTGTTTAAGAAAACCTATTTTCCAAGTACATTTTATAAGTTGGTCGACTATTACTCGTAAAGTTGTAAAGCCTACTTAGTCATGACAATTTTCATTTAAACTTCGTTATATATACTACTATTGTGAATTTTTTCACACCCCCAAACATAACCGTTTAGCTGGTAGAGGGGGGGGGGACACTCGAATCGAGCAAAATTTAGCACTTTAAAGCTTAATATTTCACAAACGAATTTTTTTATCAAAAAACTGTTAATGGAAACTATCATTATTTTTTAAAGGCCTATTTAATGATACCCCACACGAAGGGGTACGCGAGAAAAAAAAAATCCTCACTTTACGTGTAAGTTCAGGAGGTACCCTAAAAAAAAAATATTTTACGAGATTTTATTTTACCATCCGCATATTTACACCAAATTACAGCTCTCTAGTACTGTGCGTCTCTGAGCTAAACTGCGGACAGACGGACGGACGGACGGACGGACGGACGGACGGACGGACATGGCGAAACTATAAGGGTTCCTTGTTGACTACGGAACCCTAAAAATGAGGAGGTTCTCAGTTCGATTTTGTTATTTTTTTTATGTTTGTACACCGTTTACTCCGAGGTTTCTAGTCCGTTTTTTGTTTTTTTTACCCGACTGCGCGACGCAAAGGAGGGTAATATGTTTATCAGTCTATGTATGTATGTATGTATGTATGTATGTATGTTTGTTTCTATGTGGCGTTCTAGAGACCAAATGCGTGGGCCGATTTTGATAATTCTTACGTCAATCGATTCGTCTTAACCTTGCGAGTGTCACTAAAGACATGACAGTAATCAAAATTCACCACAGTGACAACCAGACGCCATATTGTCAAAATGAAAAAAAAAATGTCGTTGAACTATGTCATGTGGGGTATCGTTGAATAGGTATTTTAAAATCATCTTAAGGTTCCCTTTATCATTTTTCATTTTAAATAATAGTTTAGGATATATAACGATTTAAAGTTTTTTAACAAAACAATAATTCTCTGAACAGTAACTAAAAAGTATGAAATAAAAAAAAATATTTAACGAGAAACAAAAAACTCGACCGCGTTAAAAAAAAAAACTAAAAAGAAAGAAACAAGCCCGGTAGTTAAGAATTCACTCATTCACACTCACAGTCGGGGCCCCTTGGGAAGATTTGATTCGTATAATTTGAATGGGCCCGGACTGTGAGTGTGAATGAGTGAATTCTTAACTACCGGGCTTGTTTCTTTCTTTTTAGTTTTTTTTTTAACGCGGTCGGGTTTTTTGTTTCTCGTTAAATATTTTTTGTTCGATGCACTAGGTATACCTACTTGCTATTTGGTTTAATGAGTTATTTTTAGTCAGTAAGCCTGATAGTCTCTACAGTCCCTTAATTAAAAGAGCGGGAGGACTCATTCGATAAAATTTAACAACCTAAAAAAGGTGACTCGAAACCCTGCTTATACAGAGACATAACAAAGTCCCACTAATTCTGACAATACAAGTTGAATGTTTTCTGCGTCAAAACAAATGTAATAATTGCATCAGATGACTTACTTGTAGAATGATAATTATTATAATTGACATACTCGTAGAATATCGTTTTATATCAAAAATTTATAACAATGAGAAAAATATGAATCTACCTTCAAAACTTGGACGAAAGTAATATTTTTTACGTTATTTAACTGCAAATGATGATGATGAGTGAAGACGTTAAAATCATTTTTTATTTGAAATGTGTTATTTTTATATTATTATGTTATCTCAAAACTAACAATCAATCAAATACTGAATATATAAATAATAATTTACCATAATTTAAAATGCTTTTGTAATTTTAAGGTTTAAGTAATTTCAAATATCTTTTTAGGTATTATTATTTCATTGTGTAGTTTCATGTTATTTTGTTTCAGCATTTTTAATGATGGTCAGTATCACGAAAAATGGAAAAAGTGGAGGGAGGCTTTTGCCCAGGAATTTGACAGAGCAGGCTAATTTAAAAAGAAATAATTTATAGATGAATAAATATTAACTGAATACCCTCTTTTACGCACATACACAGTTTATCTCTGCAAATAAATAAAGAAAAACAACACAATAAGTCAAAATGTATAAAAATAACAATACCTAGTTAAATAAAAAAAAATAATTAAGAACTCACCGATAAAAAATATGGCACCAAAATTAAACAATAACAAAATCACACACTATGAATATTATCACTTCCAAATTCAAATTCACATTCGGAAAAAAAAACTGAATAAAAAACAAATTACGAAATATGAAAAAAAAATCGATATTTTTCTCGCAACAATTGTTTTCGTCCGTGCGCCGTGATTGCAACCCATGAAGTGGCGTTGCCGCATCGATTATTATGGGCCATCAGCAATAAAAATGCTCATTACAAGGCTATATACTTACTCTATAGTTCCTAAAAACAATATAAAAAAAAAACCCAGACCCACCAAATTTTTTATTACTTCGTAAACATAAAAAATAAAAAACTTTTTAAGAACTTTTAAACTAACGCAGGAGACGGTATGGCTCCTTTTTGTTTTTTTTTAGCGTGGTAAAATCATCAAATGAGTCCTCCCACCCCGGGCATGGCGGGAGGGACTGTCAGATATCTACTGACTAAAATCCACGGTGTCCTTCAATAGACCTTTATGTTCCGGGGTCACGGTAAGGAAATAATCCCGCGACCCCAGCAGGCTTTGGCCCTGTGAGAGGGGGTACCCGCCATTACGGTATAGCTCCTTAAAAAAATATAAAAAAAACCAAACCCACCCACATTTTTTTATTATTTTTTTTTACTTTTAAACTTACGCAGAAGACGGTATGGCTACAAGGTTTTTAATTAAAAATATCGTAAAATTAAGGATACTGCATCTTATAATGCTAGGATTCAATTTTTTTTTTAAATGGATTTTTGAAGGATGATAATTAATAATATGGATGGAAAAGAGTTGACTATTGTGATAACTAAATAAAACGAGAGAAAACAAACAAAAAAAAACCTTTTTTCGGAAGTCGGTGGCTTTGTTTTTAAATTTATCGACTTTCTTGCCACCGAATATAAAAATAAAAGTTATTTTTAACCGACTTCAAAAAAAGGAGGAGGTTCTCAATTCGTCGGAATCTTTTTTTTTTTTTTTTTTTTTTTTTTTTATGTATGTTCCCCGATTTATCGAAGACGCCTGGACCGATTTGGAATTTTTTTCTTTTGTTTGAAAGGGTATACTTTCCAATTGGTCCCATGATCACCAGGTCAGGATCTGATGATGGGATCCTAGGGAAATCGAGGGCAACCTTCAAATTTTATAGGCACATAGTACCATTTTCATATATTTTCTAAAGCTGTTCAAGTAGCCCTGATTATCGTCCTCAGGGCCTGATGATGGAAGTTACCTGAAGAGATCGATTCCTGCGATAAACTACCCTGATATGCAAGTATGATCCATCCTACTTTGTTCAGCTTATAAGATATAGAATAATATGGATTATCTCCACATCCGTGCCAAGGTTGCAGGTTCGATTGTCAAGTCATGACAAATATTTGTATTGTGCACGATATAGATGAGCCTTATAAGGAAGTGTATTATTAGTAGACTAGCTGCCCGTAGGCCTTGCTCGGGTTCCGACCCGACAGGGGATTTTCTGAAAACTTTATAACATACAGATCTTGTGCTTTTTTTCGAGCTTACTGATTAAAATATCACCACTTTCTTCAGTTGCCCCTTGCGTTCCAGGGTCACGATATCCTGTGTAGACAGTACACATAATAGGTACTCGCTAAGGTTAAGCCTCTGTTCAGACACGGCGGTGCCAACCAGGTCAGCCAGGGGGCGCGTTTCCCGCGCGGGAATCGCGCGGTTGACGTATGTCTGAACGATTACGTAATAACTCATACAAATAGACGCCTGGTTCAGACGAAAGGCGGGTTAACCGCTTTCCGATTTCAGAATTTACCGCATGGAAATCGCGTGAGTCTTAATAACAGCTAAATGAGTTATTAAGTAATCGTTCAGACATAACCGCGCGATTTCAGAATCGCATGGAATCGCGTGAGTCTTATGCACAAATATGATTTACTTATGAGTTATTAAGTAATCGTTCAGACATAACCGCGCATTCCCATGACAAATATTTGCGATATAGGAAAAGGAAGTGTATTATTAGCGCGGTTCCCGCCGTGTCTGAACAGAGGCTTAAGACTCACGTCATTTCCATGCGATTCTGAAATCGCGCGGTTCCCGCCGTGTCTGAACAGAGGCTAAGTGTAATTAACTAACATTTTGTACCTATTTATTTATTAAATTATTTGATGGCGATAAATCTATTTATTAGTATTATTAGATACAACTTGATGACAAATATACATTTTAGTGAGATGAAATATGTGTGTGAGACACACAAATGCTACCTCTTCTTTTATTATAAGTTTTAGATCTAAGTTATTTTTTTTCTGCTTTTTATTGTGTTATTTTATTTTAAATGTGTGTGTCGTGGTCCTTTTGCGCCAAATAAATGTTTTTTCTTTCTTTCTTTCTTTTCTCTTAATTAATTAGCGATATTGCCCACTATCTCGCCTGATGGCAAGCGAGGATGTGGTCGACGATGAAGCACGCTTGACTAGAAGTAACCAGCTCTTGACTTGAAAACCCCGACAAATATAAAATTTTAATGTTGTTTTTTTCGTAAGTCATTTTGGAATTTCTTCTGTTTTGTGGGTCAAACATAAAAAATCACATACACAAACACCCAATCACTGGTACAGCGCACCATTTAGGAATCAAACTCACACGCTCTCCTATGCCAATTCACATCTCAACCAATGTGCCACAGTACAACTGCTCCGATTACGTAAATCTTCGGCTACGGTTAACACTCTCTCTGTATTATTATGAACGCGTGTTCTGATGAAATTACAACATGAAGTACACGCACGCAGGGCTGTCACTCGTGGTCAACAATTTTCTTGGACCAAAGAAAAGAAAAAAAAAAAGGGAACCGACTTCAAAACCAAACACAACAAAAAAACTGTAAAATAACTTTTCTTTCGGAGTCGGTGGCTTTGTTTTTTATTTCATTTACTATGGCCACCGACTTCCGAAAGAAAAGTTCCTTTACAGATTTTTTGCGTTGGTTTTGAAGTCGGCCCTAGACGGAAAAAAGTTCTTACCCTTTTTAGTTCAGATAATCAACAACAAAAATCTTCATGAAATCGGCGTTTTTGAAAATGTACAATCCTATTAAGCAAAACGGATCTATGTGAGCAACTTCACAAGATATCCATTATTGTTATTTACTAAAACCGTCTCCAGAATGTAATGAACACTTTCCTAAAAACTGATCAAAATCCGTTCAGTAACGCGAGTAATCGCGACGATACATATACATTACAGGTCGAACTGAGAAGTACTTTTATTTTATCGGTTGTCCCTAGTGCATTGTGTGTCGTTTAATATTTCTGTGGTCGCGTGAGACACAGAAATATATGTTTTAATTATTTGTTTTTGCAAGTAGGTTTAAACACTTTTACACGTCGTTTTAAGGTCGGTGTTTCGTAGGTACCTGACTACTCTGAGATGAAACAGCCGAAACAAACTCAGAGGTCACTGTCTCTTTTAAAGTCCAGACAATGTTTTTCTCAGGTCATACGAAGACCATGCGTGTGTCTGACTCTGAGATGATCTTTTGAAGAAAGAACCACACAGATTTGAGTGGACCTGTCCAGTCAGTGACAATGACAACTGACAAATGTTTGATTTGTCAGTTATTGTGTAGCTCATAGCGCCATGTTCTCTTTGAAATGGTTGACGATCCAGTCACTGTTTAGTGACATGTTAACTAGGTATTAATATCTAACAGTCTCGGCCTCGGGACTGTTTTATCAGGAGACGGTAAACGGAAGATTATACAGAGAACTGTGACGCCCTTTGAATGTTTTCTTTTCTTTTTCTTTTTAATAGACTTCAAAAAAAAAAGTAAGTTCGTCCTGTATGTATGTATGTATGCATGTTTGTCCGCAATTATCTCGCGTTTGGCTGATCCGATTTTGATGCAGTTTGCAGAAAAGTGTTTGTTACATTCTGGGGAAGGTTTTAGTATACATATAACAATAATGGATATCTCGTGAAGTTAGTTACTCACATAGATCCGAAAAAAAAACATGGATCGCGATCGCAAAGACGCCGATTTTATGAAGATTTATGTTTATTACAAGTATCTCAACTAAAAAGGGAAAAATAAAAAACTTTTTGAAAAAAAGGGAACCAACTTCAAAACACAAAAAACCATAAAATAACTTTTCTTTCGGAAGTCGGTGGCTTTGCATTTTTTTTATTTCATTGACATAATATGGCCACCGACTTCCGAAAGAAAAGTTATTTTAAGTATAGTTTTTTTGTTTTGAAGTCGGTTCCCTTTTTTTCAAAAAGTTTTTTTTTTTGTATACAAGCCAAAACTTTAAAACTAAACATAACTATGTTTTCGATAAGTACGAAAATACCTAAGTAGAAAATAATTTTATCGATAAAATTATTAATTATTAATTATTAACTAATAAAGTCATTTATGATGACAATTAAACTGTAATTAATGATGTTACATTGTTACTGTTTGACAACAGTTATAAAAAAAACCTGTATTTTAAATAATGGCCAACAAGTGAAAGTGTCACTGCGCGGGCGCATATTTAACCGACTTCGAAAAAAAACTTTTTCTAAAAAAATGTGACCGCCTTCAAAAACAACCACAAAAAAGGGTAAAATAACCTACAAAACTTTTCTTTCGGAAGTCGGTGACTTTTTTTATTAATTTCATTGTCTTTTTTGCCACCGACTTCCGAAAGAAAAGTTTTGTAGGTTATTTTACCCTTTATTGTGGTTGTTTTTGAAGGGGGTCACATTTTTTTTAGAAAAAGTTTTATTTTACTCTTTTTAGTTTAAATATTCAACCAACATTCTTGTCAAATACATAATTTTCTTACATGTGCACTAGAATTTCGTAATCCGTAGCACCGGTAATAACATCGTTAACATCTCTTTCATTCATTCCCTATCTCAAAAATTACTGAACCGATTTTGATGAAATTTGCAGTATTCCCTAAGTTGAACGATACCTAGTACAACAAAAAAAGACTTACTTAAATCGGACATGTAGTTCCGGAGATATGCGAACGCGAACATAATTTTCTTACTTGAGGAGTTGTACCTTCCATCATCAGCTCAGCTTTATGAGATGATGATTTCTATACGCAAGTACTTGAATTACTTCATAAGATTTGCGAAAAACTATGTGTCAGCTAATAAAATTTTAGGGTTGCCCTCGATTTCTCCAAGATCAAAAAAGAATCATGAAAATCGGTTCACCCAGTCGCAAGTTATGAGGTAAAAAACATAAAAAAAAAACAAATACAGTCGAATTGATAACCTCCTCCTTTTTTTGAAGTCGGTTAAAAAGAGTTTCAAATTCTTCAGAATCTTTTTTTTTTATGAATTTTTTCCCCGATTTCTCGATAACACCTGGACCAATTTGAAAAATTAGATTTTTTGTTTAAAAGAGTATACTTTACAGATGGTCCCGTGGTAATAAGGTCAGGATCTGATGACAGTATCTTGAAGATCCGAGGGAACTCTTCAATGATTGACAGCAATCATGGGCTAATTGTTTCTATTGCATGTCTATGCATTGTATAGGTAGGTACTCAATCACACAACATAATATTACACATAACGCACTAAAATGATAAAATAAAAAAAATATTTCGGAAGTCTGTGGCATAAAATGTGGTATTCAAAGCCCAAAAACGTTGCTTGAGGTCAATTATGAACATGAAAACAACAGATAGCTGCGTCCCGGTGTTTAAATCCCTAAAACTGTTAACCTTTCCGGCAATGTATGTTCTAGAAGTGGCAATGTTCGTTAAACGGAACATGCACCTCTTCACTACAGTACAAGAAATGAGGCAAAGACCAGTCAGGAGTCAGTACAAAAATCTTTTACATGTTGAGAACTGTAATACTGCTTTAGTTAAAAAAAACATTACTTGCATGGGTCCTATGATTTATAATAAGATACCTGACATAATAAAGAATGATACAATACACAATTTTAAAAAGAGATTAACAGCACTACTTATTGAGAAATGTTACTATTCTATAAACGAATTTTTAAATGATAATGACATCTAATTACTTATTCTTGATTACCAACAATTATAGAAGTAAATTTATTTTAATAAAGTATTCGTTTTTGACATTATATTCGTAATTGTACTCGTTCATTCAATTGTTTAATTTTATTGATTTAATTTGTTTGACATGCCTAATTTTGTTAATTTGTATTTATAGTACTGTATGTTAATATATCCAACAATTTTTGCATGCCTATTTAAGGTAAATTGTACAAGGATCACAACTTATTTTAATAATATCTTATGTCAATTGTACTCGTTCATTCAATTGTTTAATTTTATTGATTTAATTTGTTTGACATGCCTAATTTTGTTAATTTGTATTTATAGTACTGTATGTTAATATATCCAACAATTTTTGCATGCCTATTTAAGGTAAATTGTACAAGGATCACAACTTATTTTAATAATATCTTATGTCATGTACCTACAATTTATGCAAATAAAGCTTTCTTTCTTTCTTTCTAAAAATCAAGGAAATAAGAAACAAAATCACCGACTTCCGAAAGAAAAGTTTAACGTTTTTTGCGTTTTTTTTTGTCGAACCGTGTGCAGCTGAATAATTATGATTATTTACATCTGACGGCTGACTGATTATTGATTAACCTCCACAACCCAGTAACTGGGTAATACGATACCCCATGGAAAGACTGGTTGTCAGACCTTCGAATTTAAACGTCACCATCGAAATATACCACACATACAATAAAACATGTCCTACCCACATGTTTGTTTTTTTTTTACATGGTAAAATCATGAAATGAGTCCTCCCACCCAAGGCAGGACGGGAAGCACTGTCAGACTTGTACCTACCAAAATCCTTGGTGTCCTTCTCCTTTGGCTTTGCATTTTTTTTATTTCATTGACATAATATGGCCACCGACTTCCGAAAGAAAAGTTATTTTAAGTATAGTTTTTTTGTTTTGAAGTCGGTTCCCTTTTTTTCAAAAAGTTTTTTTTTTGTATACATATTTCGAGTCGTTTTTATTTATTGAAAAATATTGACAGCCCTACTCGCAGGGCATTGCGTGCGCATGCGCCCTTGACCATTACTTCTCAATTTTAATTGGTTTACGTTGCATTTATAACCTACATGTAATGTGAAGCATGACCAACTTTCACCAAACACGTGGGTGCCGGATCGGAGTCCCGCGTCCCGGAATGTAAAGAGCTATTTAAGGACACTATGGATTTTAGTCAGTACAAGTCTGACAGTCCCTCTCGCCCTGCCCTGGCAGGACTCATTTGATGATTTTACCATGTAAAAAAAAAACATGTGGGTAGGACATGCTTTGCTGTGTTGGCAAAAAAATTTCGAGGGTGACGTTAAAGCTCGAAAGTCTGACAACCAGTCTTTCCATGGGGTATCGTATTACCCAGTTACTGGGTTGTGGAGGTTATTCAATAATCAGTCAGTCGTCAAATGTAAAATAATCATAATTATTCAGCTGCACACGGTCCCACAAAAAAACACAAAAATAATTTAAAAAATTTTTCTTTCGGAGGTTCGGTGACTTTATTTCTACTTCTTAATTTTTATGCCACAGACTTCCAAAGTAAAAGTTTTTTTTATACTATAGGTATTATGTGCTTTTAATAATTTTTTTTCTCTTTTTAGTTGTGTACAAGCGTTACATTATATCGTGTGTTGAGCATACAATCAGTCAATCATTGAAGAGTTTCCTCGATTTCTCCAAGATCCCGTCATCAGATCCTGACCTAATAACTACGGGACCGTCTGTAATCTCCCTTTCCAATAAAAAAAGAATTTCCGAATTGGTCCAGGTGTCATCGAAAAATCCGGGAAAATCCAATAAAATAAAAGATTCGGACGATTTAAGAACCTCCTCCTTTTTTCAAAATCGGTAAAATATGCTCCCACGCACTTTTATCGTTAAAATTATTGCCTACTAAAAGACCAAGTCTAAAGAATCTTTGCAGTAGCGTAGAAGAAAAGAAAATGCTCCGCTACTCGCACGAGGCCCTCTTGTAAAGCCCAGTTTCCACTGCAAGCGGAGAGGACACATTAATGACCCAGCGGGTGAAAAGAGTAAAAATGAGCTCGCTCTGGGAACGCAAAAACTGTTTGTTGGTGGAAATACAAGTATGCAGTTTGCGCCTGCGAGTTTAAAGGACTCATTAATGTGTCCGTTCCGCTCGCGGTGGACACCGCGCTTTACTTTGTAAGATGACCAGCGGGCATGCAGGTATATATGACTTGGGGGAGCGAGTAATGAGCGACTTGCTGTCCGACCATGGACATGGACGGCGCGTTGTGTTCCCCGCGCGCCTCAAAGAGTGTCAGCATGATGACGGGCCCCCCTTCTAGAGGGACAAAGCCTGCCGGGGTCGCGGAACTTATCTCATTACCGTGACCCCGGAACATAAAGGGCTATTATACCAAATGTGATAGTCAGGTATTTTAAGTTATCTTGCAAAGTGGGGCCTCGCGTGAGCAGTGGAGGCGCTAGACCTAAACGAGATCATGGCGACGTATGCATTCCAACGCCACTGATTATCTTCGTATCGGAATTTACATAGTTATGTAATTTTGTAGGCTTAAATTCCTATTACGCTTATGATCGCGTATTTTAGTGAGAAAAGTGACGTAATAAATAATGACGTCACAATATTGGCTCATGAGGGTTATTTTCTTTTTGTAATCAGTAGGTACCGTAGTACCTATAATAAGGGTAAGCCATTTTATTACTGCGCACTTCTATTTTACATCGAACCTAGAATTATTAAGAAACATAATTGAATCAAATTTCATAAAAGATAATAAATAATATTTATAATAAGTGAGTTCCGTCAATAAATTACTGGTTACTGTTAGGGTGCTCCCACATCTAACGACGCGGATTCGGATTTTTCCCTCGCCCTTTCTCTTTCTGTCGCTTAGAACTGCCATTTGCTAGACCGAGACAGAAAGCTTAATGCGATCGCATGAGACGGAATCTTCAAGGCGGCCGCGTGTTATCGCATTGTCTCGCTCTAGCAAATGGCATTTCTAAGCGACAGAAAGAGAAAGGGCGACGGAAAAATCCGAATCCGCGTCGTTAGATGTGGGAGCACCCTTATCATTTGCGACATTATAATTGGGAATGAAGTAATTTGTAGACCAATTCAGTCATTGTGTCAGATTTGCTATAATTTTCTAAATTATTTTTCAATTTTCAACTAGTGTAAGCCTATAGCTCGAGGTGTGTGCTAGTATAGTATATGTATGCAAGTGCTTGTATAATAACGCCACCATGTCAGTCCGGGTACAGGAGCAGAGCACGAAGGCGATTCCATTGAGAAGAGGCGTAAGACAAGGGGACGTATCTCCCCGAAATAGTTTACTGCCGCAATGGAAGACGCCTTCAAGCTCCTGGAATGGCAAGGACTTGGCATTCAACATCAACGGCGAATACATCACTCACCATCGGTTTGACGACGACATCGTAGTCATGGAAAAGTCGATGGAGGAACTCAGCATGATGCTCGATGGCCTCGACCGAGTTTCACAACGGGTGGGCTTGAAAATGAACATGAAAAAGACCAAAATTATGTCAAATGCCAATGTTGTGCCCACCCCAGTCTCTGTTGGAAACTCGGTTCTCGAAGTTGTTGACTCATCTATCTACTTAGGACAAGTAGTCCAGTTAGGTAGGTCCAACTTATTTATTTATTTATTGTTTCTGGCCAACCAACAATTGTATATACTGATTCATTATACATAACAAGAATTCTTATAGCTACGGTTAGTATTACAATTTATTGTAGGTTAGCACCTCATGCCCCAATGACAATAATACGCGATACATAAATAAATATTTAAATTTAAAAGCAGGATTAAAATAATTAAAAACCAAAGAACAATTAACACAATTATAACCGAAATTAGGTAAATACAAAAAACAAAACAAAAATTAAGAAAATTAAAATGTCAGCAAAGCAAATTCACATTGAAATACCCAAAACTTACATATTAAAAACAAAATTAAACCAATAAACAAAGGAAATAGCAATAGATTACCCTACACATTATCAAATGTTATTCTGCGGAACTTGTCAAACGAGTCAAAATGCACATCTATGAGATCGCTGTAACCATTTAGCAGCTTGCAGAGCCGTGGAACAACAGAGCTCGTGCCAAGAACTGTTCTACGCGGAGGAGGGTACAAAGGAGTAATGGGAGTACGAGGGAGTCTAGCAGGAGCACGAAATCGGAACTTGCTTAGTAATTGAGGACAGTCAATTTTATTCCGAAGAATTTTATAAAGAAAAATGGAATCCGCAACTCTTCTGCGCTTCTCCAGTGACACCATCTTAAAATGTGCGAGTCTGGCTTCATACGAGTGTTTTATTTTGGCGATGCCGCTGGCATAGGCTAGATGCCACAAAAACCTTTTCTGTATCCGCTCTAATCTCAGATTGTGCGTTGCTACTTCGAGAAAGAGGTCAACCGCCGAATCCAACTCGGTTGGGCAGCGTTCGGGAAACTACGCAATGTCTTTTCGTCCGACATACCTCAGTGCCTCAAGACGAAAGTCTTCAACCAATGTGTGTTACCAGTAATGAGTTACGGCACCGAAACGTGGTCTTTCACTATCGGCCTCATCTCAAAGCTCAAAGTCGCTCAACGAGCTATGGAGAGGGCTATGCTCGGTGTTTCTCTACGTGATCGAATTCGAAATGAGGAGATCCGTAGACGAACTAAAGTCACCGATATAGTCCACCGGATTAGCAAGCTGAAGTGGCAATGGGCAGGCCATATTGCTCGCAGAGCAGATGGCCGATAAAATCAAATAAAAATATTCACATTGAGTCGAAAAGTACTAGAGTGGAGACCACGGACTAACAAGCGCAGCGTAGGACGTCCACCAACAAGATGGACAGACCTTATAAAGGTTGCCGGAAGACGCTGGATGCAGGTCGCATCCAACAGGTATATGTGGAGATCGAAAGGGGAGGCCTATGTTCAGCAGTGGACGTCCTACGGCTGAGATGATGATGATGATGATGATGATGAAGCCTATAGCGTCGCCTGCGTGATTTTTAGTAATTATCCTTTAAGGGAACGTCTTCATGTTGGGATAAAAAAGTATTCTATTTTAACATTCCACATCCAGTGATCCTAAGGTCTTCATCCAGATCATCTGTGCACTTAGTGGCTGGAGATCCTACGCTGCGCTTTCCGGTGCGTGGCCATTCTCCTTACGGCCCCATCGGCCATCAGTTCTATATAGCCTGCCCACTGCCACCTCAACTTGCTTCGCTGGCCTATGTCGGCGACTTTGGTTCGTTTTCGAATCTCTTCATTTCTGACTTCGATGAACTTTGTTCAACTCGGCGTTTACTTTGGAGAATGATTACTCATCTTTTAGAGAAAATATTTAATGAAAAATAAGCTCTGTCTGACCATGAGCCTTACCTTGTAGTTGTAGATGAGCATCTATTTTTTCCCTATTACTAATACTGTCTTAATGTACGGAATTCCCAAAATAGTCAGTATGTACGGTCAATTACACGTGAGTATACGGTAGAAACATACATAATATTATCGAACTTAAGACAAGAGCGTATATTCCGAAAGCTGGCAATGTCGCAAATGGTTGTCAAATATTAACAAGTTTTAATTAATTTAGCATTGTTACTGTATGAAAATAAGAAATATGGCTCTATAGTGCACTAAAAAATTGATAAGGGAATGCAATAATTAATATCGTAACATCAAATTCAGTGTTTTAATTGCATTCCTATATAATTTTTTTAGTGCACTACAGAGCGATATTTCTTGTTTTCATACATAAAAGCCAAATTAATTAAAACTTGTAAATATTTGACAGCTGTTTGCGACGTTGCCAACTTTCAAAATATGCAGCCTTAAAATAACGGAGTTTTTCGAGATACATATTTGAGTAAACTTACTCGTTCTGTGGCCAACAACTGTCACATCTTCTCACTATGTCGCGCTAGATCTCTAATCTGACGTCTTGGCTATACCTGGCTGGCTATGCCTGGCTGGTTATGGCTGGCTGGCTATGGTTTGGCTGGCTGACTTTTGCTGGCTGGCTGAAGCTGGCTTACTGTGGCTGGCTGGCTTTGGCTGCCCATGGCTTGGCTTACTATGGTTGGTTGGCTGAAGCTGCCTATGGCAACTACTACTGTAAAGTAGCAATATCTCTGCTAGGCGTTAATAAAAGTTATTTGTTATACAAGAGTGCAAAGTTGATTTTTAACCGCGTGCTCAATTTTGATGAACGAGCAAGCGAATGATTCAAAAATAAAAATTTGGAAAGGAAAAATTCGATCCTCGGGCAGGATTCGCGGATGCGGATCGAATTTTTCCTTTCCAAAGAAAATCTTTGAAATTCGCTACGCATGCGTTAATGCGTTTAATATAAAAATATTAAGTTCAATAATTATTATGAATGAGAAGTGATATTTAAATGGGTGTCTAGCGTGGCGTATCGCTCACGATGACGCTCCGAAGGTCGTGGGTTCGAATCCTGCCCGCGGATCGAATTTTTCCTTTCCAAAGAAAATTATTGAACTTAGCTCTCTTGTCACACATTATAATAATATGTTTCTGATGGGGTTCGATAAGATGAAATACAGAACACTTCCCTGTCACAGAGCACTGTGTCCCAGCAGTGGAAACATCATAGACTGATTATTACTAGTGGTTAGTGACTCTGACTGCTATGCCGGAGGACGTGGGTTCGATTCCCACCCAGGACAAATGTTTGTGTGATGAGCACGATCATTATTTTGTTCTGTGTCTGGGTGTAATTAATCTATATCTATCTATACATATAATAAAACTGTAGAAAAATAATTTTTGTACATTAAATAAAAACTAAAAAAATATAGCCAGCGTGTTAAAGGACAACCAATAGAACCCATTTCTAGCATTTTTAGAATTTTTGTCTGTTTGTCTGTTTGTCTGTTTGTATGTTTATTTGTTCGGGCATCACGTAAAATCTACGAAAGCTATGTAGACAACTTTAGTACACAACGACTGACCGTAACTTGAAGTAACATTTAGTTTTTGTTTCATTGAAATCGGATCAGTCTATCAAAAGATATTTGAATTTAAAGTGTAGCAGAAGTAAAATTACGGTCAGTTTACACCGAGACGCGCAGTTCAGTACCGCGATCTAGCTTGGAATAGAAAAACTACATATTCAAATATGGTGTGGACTGGAATGGAGTGGTTTGGAGTGGGATAAATTGGGATGTAGTGGGATGGAGCGGGATGGAGTGGGATGGAGTGGGATGGAGTGGTATGGAGTGGGATGGAGTGGGATGGAGTGGGATGAAGTGGGATGGAGTGGGATGGAGTGGGATGGAGTGGGCTGTAGTGGGATGGAGCGGGATTGAGTGGGATGGATTGGGATGGAGTGGGATGTAGTGGGATGGCGCGGGATGGAGCGGGATAGAGCGGGATGGAGCGGGATGGAGTGGGATGGAGTGGGTTCGAGTGGGATGGAGTGCGATGGAGTGGTATGGAGTGGTATGGAGTGGGATGTAGTGGGATAAAGTGGGATGGAGTGGGATGGAGTGGGCTGTAGTAGTATGGAGTGGGATGTAGTGGGATGGAGCGCGATGGAGCGGGATAGAGAGGGATGGAGCGGGATGGCGTGGGATGGAGTGGGATGGAGTGGGTTCGAGTGGGATGGAGTGCGATGGAGTGGTATGGAGTGGTATGGAGTGGGATGTAGTGGGATAAAGTGGGATGGACTGGGATGGTGTGGTATGGAGTGGGATGTAGTGGGATGGAGTGGGATGGAGTGCGATGGAGTGGGATGGAGTGGGATGGAGTGGGATGGAGTGGGATGGAGTGGTATGGAGTGGGGTGGAGTGGGATGGAGTGGTATGGAGTGGTATGGCGTGGTATGGAGTGGTATGGAGTGGGATAAAGTGGGATGGAGTGGGATGAAGTGGGATGGAGTGGGATGGAGTCGGATGGAGTGGAAAATTACGGTCAGTTTACACCGAGACGCACAGTTCAGTAGCGCGATCCAGCTTGGAATAGAAAAACTACATATTCAAATAATATGGTGTGGACTGGAATGGAGTGGTTTGGAGTGGGATAAATTGGGATGTAGTGGGATGGAGCGGGATGGAGTGGTATGGAGTGGGATGTAGTGGGATGGAGTGGGATGAAGTGGGATGGAGTGGGATGGAGTGGGCTGTAGTGGGATGGAGCGGGATGGAGCGGGATGGAGCGGGATAGAGTGGGATGGAGTGGTATGGAGTGGGATGGTGTGGGATGGAGTGGGATGAAGTGGGATGAAATGGGATGGAGTGGGATGGAATGAGATGGAGCGGGGTGGAGTGGGATGGAGTGGGATGGAGTGGGATGGAGTGGGATGGAGTGGGTTGGAGTGGGATAGAGTGGGATTGATTGGGATGGAATGAGATGGAGTGGGGTGGAGTGAAGAGGAGTGGGATGGAGTGGGATGGAGGGGGATGGAGTGGGATGGAGTGGGATGAAATGGGTTGGAGAGGGATGGAGTGGGATGGAATGAGATGGAATGGGTGCTCTAATCCAGTAGCAATTGAATAGTACTACTGCCTTTGAACGACAGAGGGCGTTTATTACAAACACGTTAAATATTCTTGAAAAATCTAAATAAATTCTGAATATAGGGTTTATATGAAAACGATATGATTTATAAAAAACGTGGCGAGAATTAAGCGCTTCGCACTAAAAAATACATTGTTAAATTCCGACATCCACGCGAACGAAGTTGCGGGCACAGCTAGTCTATAATATTTATGTATTTAGAAATGTAATTATAAGTACATATGTTTATCAGTTGTCTAGTACCCATAACACAAGCTCTGCTTAGCTTGGGACTAGATGGCGTTGTGTGATAGTTGTGGAATATTATTATTATGCTGTTAGATATTACTACTAACGTGCAGGTGACTGTAGTTTAGCGTAAATTTTACTATTCGTCATTTCTAACAGATTTCCTCACACTCTAGGTCAGTTTAATTAGAACCTATGAAGGTTAATATGTAGCTGTAATATTTGTAGTTAGACCCAATTTGTTATGATAATTATTGTGTAGTTAGTCATTTCAGCCGCAAACGTATGTTACATGGCGGATCTTTAATATTAATTAAGAAATCAATTAAATCTAAAACTCGAAATGACATTGTTGAACTGTCAGTTGAACACATAATTGAATTGTCCTGTTTGAGCTTGATAGGCATGTTATAGTGTGTTAACCCCCCAACTCTTCCTAATTCGAATAAAGATGTGTTTTAATTTCAATCTGTAGTAGTTCTATCATCATCTGTATTTCAATTTAATGTATTAGAAAATTTTTATCCGCGATAGTATCAAATTGTTGAGTCTTTTTAAATGCGTAACTTGTCACATGAACAGGAACCTACCAGAGTGACAGCTTCTTCTGCCACTTGTATAGACAATGTTCTTTCTAATTGGGAGAATTTGCATAAGGAAATTATAAATAAATTGATCTGATCAGTCCAAACAATTACGAAATTTTGACTAACCTACACAAAAAACCCAAATAAGGTTTTCGAAAAGAATTCAGCCATGGGGTGGGCTGTCATTCAGCAAATTGGACCATTACTGAAATCAGCCAAAATTCCACAATGTGAAGGTCTCGATAATCAGTGCTGCCAACCATGACGTACGGTACTGAGACGTTCAGCTCTCACAGGAGGCTGGTACAGACTCAGAGTAGCACAGAGAGCCATGGATTCCATGCTCGGCATAAGTTTAATAGACCGAGTTCCAAACATCGAATCCGAACGAAAAATTATTCGATTTTAACGAGGTATAACTCAAAAGTTGGGCAGGAAACCTGGCAAGGCTGAAAAGGCAGGTGTAAGGCTGTGACAGAGTGGCATCCAAGAAACGGAAAGAGAAGGGTTGGTCGTCTGCGAGATCAACGACATTGTTGCCATTACGGGGTGTCCTGGAAGAGGACTGTCGCAAGACCGTGTACTTGACAAGCAAAGAGGCCTATACCCAGCAGGGGTGAAGACCTTCGGAATGATGATGATGAGGTATAGGCCAATTACATGTTAATTAGAAAAATTTAATGATTATTTATGTGATCAAAATATCTTTAAAAAAAATGACCAAATGGTTTTACACCGAGTTTTTTGCTACACAATTTACTCACAGTTTCCAGTTAAAACTAAAACTATCGTCACAAAATTCTTATTTAGTGATTGGGGCGACACCTGAGAATTCGTAAAAGCAGAGAAAGGCTTTTTGAACTTTATGGTCTTAAGAAACACATTATGAATGATACCTTTCATCAGTATGTTGCTAAATATTCTAAAAACTTTTAAAAATGTATGCAAAACAGCTAAAGCTATTCATATTAGTAATAAAATTAAATCAGCCGATGTAAAATTAAAACAACTTGGAAAATTATAAATAAAGTAAACAGGCCTCGCAATTTAATTTAGAAACTGCACATGGCCGCTGTCAAGCACACGTAGAAGTAGCTCAGGAATTGAAAAGTTTTTTCAACGAATATACCTCTTAAGACGACTGCGTCTTTTAAATTCGTCACCTTGCACTCTCTGCTGCCTTACTTAGAAATAATGTAAAGGCTATGCCCGAAGGAGTTTAGGTTTCGGCACACGAACCCCCAAGCTGTGATTAAAGCATTTTCAATGGATCTTAAAATTAAGTCAACAGAAGATCTCTGGGGAATGTAAAAGGCCTGTAAATCTATAATAGAAACCGTGGCACCTTATTTAGCTTTTATATTTAATAGCAGTATAGACCAAGGAGTGTTTCCGGATCTCATGAAGCATAGTAAGGTAGCTCCACTTTTCAAATCGGGTGATTGTAAAGAACCGAACAATTATAGGCCTGTGTCAATTTTGCCAGTCTTCAGTAAAGTGTTTGAAAAGTTAATGCTTGCACAACTGCTATGTCACTTCAATAGAAACTCCATCTTTCATAATCAACAGTTCGGTTTCACCAAAGGTCGTTGTACAACTGACGCCGGTGTTACCCTATTGAAGAACATTTTTAACTCCTGGGAGGAAGCACAGGATGCCATAGGAATCTTTTGCGACCTCTCAAAAGCATTCGATTGCGTTAACCACAAAACGCTTTTGCTGAAGTTAGAACATTATGGTATTAAAAATAAAGCCCTTGATTTACTAAATTCATACTTGAAAGATAGACAGGTTAAAGTTCAGATAAACGGTACAAACTCATTGGGGGCTGAAATGAATATGGGAGTGCCTCAAGGTTCTATTTTGGGTCCATTCCTCTTCTTAGTCTATATTAATGATTTACCTCATTTACTAAAAAATCAACCACAGATGGTGTTATTTGCGGATGATACATCTTTAATTTTTAAAATTGACAGACGTGCACAAAATCTAGACACTGTTAATGACTGTATTCTTAAGGTTCAAAATTGGTTTACTGTTAATAATTTAGTTCTTAATGAAAATAAAACAAAATGTATTAGATTCACTTTACCAAATGTTAGAAGAAGCGAATGTGAAATTTTATTGAACGGAAAAAGATTAGAATTTATTAATCAGACAGTTTTTCTAGGAATCACGTTAGACGATAAATTACAATGGGGCCCCCATATAGCATCTCTAGCAGGGCGACTAAGCTCAGCCGCTTATGCTGTTAGAAAGATAAGGCAGTTAACCGACGTCGAAACTGCGCGTTTGGTTTACTTCAGCTACTTTCACACGCATTATGTCATATGGCATCCTATTGTGGGGCCGGGCAGCTGACATTGAATCTATTTTTATTTTGCAAAAGAGAGCTGTCAGAGCAATTTACAATCTACGTCGTCGCGAATCTCTTAGGGAATTATTCAAAAAAATTAATATAATGACAGTGCCTTGTCAATTTATTTATGAAAATATAATGCATGTTAGGAAAAATCTTCATCTTTTTAATAAAATAAGCGACAGACATAATTTTAATACGAGAAATAAAGATAAAATTGATCAACCATATTTTAGATTGTCTAAAGTAAAAAATCTTTTATGGGGTTCTGTGTTAAATGTTACAATAAAATACCGAGTGAAATCTTAAATCTAAATGAAAAAAAATTTAAAAGTTGCATAAAAAACACCCTTATTAAACAAGCATATTATAAATTAGAAGATTATATTCAAGATAAAAATGTTTGGAAACATGCTGGTCCTGCTCCATAGTACAATGTAGGGCTTAAACAAAGTCAAGCTGGTTGAAATTTGAATGCTCACACACTTAATTATATTTGTAAATTGTGTAATTTCAATATTTTGTTAAAATGTGAACGCCATGTACCTTTTTGCTTTTTTTACTTATTATTATTTTTTAAATTTTTAGTCCAGATTTTCAAGGTACATTGCTTTGACATTAATTGTTTCAAACGCTGTTAAAAATATTGTAAAACATTTTTTAAAAAGAGTAAGTATGGAGTTTCTTGCCCATTCTTCTCCATTCAACCTACCTTAGCGAATGGGTGTAAAATCAATCCCTTCCCTTCCTATTCCCTTTAAATTTAAATTTCGACGTTCAAAAGTGCCTCTTTGATGGCCTAATTGGAATAAATGATTTGACTTTGACTTTGACCAAACCTATAGACTTAGCTAAGTCGCGAACATACGAAAATTACAAAAAAAAGAACCGACTTCAAAAACCAACAACTACGAAATCCTTTTTAAAAAATAAAATAGTTTTAACCAACTTCAAAAAAGGAGGTTTTTATTTCTATCTGTATGTTAATTTGTATTTTTGTATGTATGGATTTTTATCTGCGATTACCTTGCGTGGCTTGGCTGAACAGAGTTTGATGCGGTTTTGAGAAAAGTGTTCTTTACATTCGGGAGAAGGTTTTGGATATTAGTCGTAACTAGAAATTTTGACAACCAGTTTTACCATGGGGTATCGTCTTACCCAGTTACTGGATTGTGGAGGTCTGATAGGCAGTCTCTCCATGTACAATACTGATATTCAGCTGCATCTGGTAAGACTGTAATCGCGTTAATGCCTCTCGAAAAACGCTAAATTTTTCAGCACAAAACTACCGAAAACGAGGACACAATGTGGACAATTAATGTACTAGGAGAACAGGATTAATACGTTTTTCATGAAGACTATGTGGCGAATTTACAACAACTGATGAAAAGAGCTTCGCACATCAAGCGTCTTGCCCCTCCCTAGATTCGGACTCTACGCCACTGCAATTAGCAAAATAAACATGACATAATAAACCAGCTCAATCACAAAAGCGGTGCTAGACTCAATGCCACCATTTATTTATTTAATTCATCTCAACTATCTAAAATGGCGTGTTTGGTCCTCATTTTCGAA
Organism: Agrotis segetum; assembly: GCA_036375495.1. NCBI lineage: Eukaryota > Metazoa > Arthropoda > Insecta > Lepidoptera > Noctuidae > Agrotis > Agrotis segetum. The sequence goes on along the minus strand of JAQSVV010000490.1, from coordinate 368,022 downwards.
CGGCAAGTCATCGAGTGAGGCCTTCGATCGGTCGTAGTTAACATTCTGAACTTTGGACTTGGTTTACCAGTGGCGTGGTGTGCTGAGAGGTCAATGGTAAAGTAAGGTAGGAGCTAGGTCGATGTAGTGCCGGAAACAGGGGGGGCAGGTCCCCACCTTACCTTAGCGAATGGGTGTAGAATCAATCCCATCCCTTCCTATTTCCTTTAAATTTAATATTCGACGTTCAAAAGTGCCTCTTTGATGGCCTAATTGGAATAAATGATTTGACTTTGACTTTGATCTGCCCCTCCTGGTTCCAGCATCAGGTAACCATGATCATCATAAGGGGTATTGAAGGACACCGTGGAGTTTAGTCAGTACAAGCCTGACAGTCCCTCCCATCCTGCCCCGGGTGGGAGAACTTATTGGATGATTTTACCACGTTAAATTTAAAAAAAAGTTAAGTGTGTGCTAAAAGTCTATGTATTTGTGGATTCATCATCATCATCATCAGCCCATAAATGATCCCACTGCTGGGACACAGGCCTCCTTTCTGTGAGAGGGAGTGGGCCATAATCCACCACGCTACCCAGTGCGGGTTGGTGGATGTCACATGTCTTCGAATTTTTGGTTCTAGGACATGCCGGTTTCCTCATGATGTTTTCCTTCACCGTTTTGAGAGCCAGTGATGAAATAAATTACACATAGTAATGCGCCTGGCAGGGTTCGAACTCACGACCTACAATTCGTAAGTCGGGGCCGATATCACTCGGATTTGTGGATTAAATGTTAAAAATTGGAATTTGAACTCTTAATTTAATCAATATGTGCTTCTTTTGTATGATTCATATAACGATATTGCTAAATCGGCCTTTTTAGTCTCTCTGCTTACAAAGTGACAAATCGACCTTCACTGAGATAATCAAATTCGCGCCCAAATATGCGTTATATTGGATGGTCTGACCGCTCTGACGTAAGATAGCGTCATAAAAATTGTCTTACGCAAAAGTAATGTCGCAATTTTAATTACGTTGCAGAATTTGAACTTTATGCAACTTATGTTAAAGGTCGATTTAGTGCCATCTAGCGGTGAATAGGGTAAACTATTTGCAGAATGGAGCTTGCTCCTGAACATAATTACGTTATATTGGGATATCTGACCGTTCTGACGTTATGATAAAGTAATGAAAAAAATATGACGCAAATTAATTATTGCAATATTCATTACCTAAACTTTGAAATAATGCAATTTTGTTGAAGGTGGCTTTAGTGCTATCTAGCGGTGAAAAGTTAAACTTTTTTTTATTTGAATTATATTCAATGAAGAATATGCCTTTTATTATTACAATCATTATGATCAAGCCATTATGTCATAATGAGAACAATCTAATTACAATAATAGTTTATTAAATTGAATGGCGTCGTCAGGTTACAGAATTTAGGCTTTTAGAATTTTATTTATGGTGATTTAACTGCCACCTAGTAGCGAGTATAAAAAATAACATTGATTCGTTTTCGTGTTGATGTGTATGGTATCAACGCCCTCTAGCGGCTGCAATATTATCTTGTTGCGAAAAACATGGCAGCATGCAGCAGTGAATAATAGTTTAACATATTTGTCGATAGATGGCAAGCTGCAGTAACTCTGCAGTAACTCCATTGTTCTATCGGGTAACCGTGGCCCCGGAACGCAAAAGTCTATTGAAGGAACCCGATGGATTATAGTCAGTGTAAGTCTGACAGTCCCTCCCGTTCCGCTTTGGGTGGATCATCATTTGATAATTCTACAACAAAAAAAAAAAAATCTAAAAAGACAAAAAAAAAAGTTTTTTTATGGGCATTTATCGGATTACAGTCTTACCAGTTTCGACTGTCTATCTGATCTGCACAACCCAGTAACTGGGTAATACGATACCCATTGTTATGACTGGTTGTCAGACTTTCGAGCTTCTGACTAACAGTAACGACTAATACTAAGTCCCTTCAGTTGCCCTTAACTCTCCAGGGCCGCGGTCCCCTTAAAGACAGTCCCACGACATCACTTTTTCAACCTTCTTTGTACCTTAGGGTGGAAAAATCATTGATGAGTCCCCTTCCGCCCAGAATACATACGCCTTTGTACCTTTTGTGTTGCATAAAGTTTTAAATAAATAAATGAATACAGTGAAATGGACTGTCAAACTCTAACACACTAAAAAACACTCACTTCATTCAGTTGCCTTTTGCATTCCAGGACCATGGTGCCCCGACTCGTTGTCTGACCATGGACCATGGCCGGGTCGACGGCGCGTTGTGTTCCACGCGGAGCCTCAAAGAGCCCCTTTGCCTGCCAGGGTCGCTGGACTTATGAATTACCGTGTCCCCGGACGCCCTTTGGGCTATTGAAGGCCACCGTGGATTTTAGTCAGTACAAGTCTGACAGTCCCTCACGCCCGGGGTAGGAGGACTCATTTGATGATTTTACCACGGTGCCCTTAAACAGTCCTGCGACATTAATCTTACTACCAACCATATTTAGGGTAAAAAAGTAACAAAGTTTACCTAATTTCATCACAGTAGAGTTTCCCAACACAAATAGACCGACTTGCAAAAAAGCGGGTAATGTATTACGAAGCGATGGCACGGAGTGACGTAACATTGTCTATATACACGATTATAGTGAAGACCGGTTTGGAAATAGTGAGGGGACACGCTTTCGTTGTTTTTATCGATGTCGATAGAATTTTTTTTTGGGAAAAATATTTTATTGTTTTTAAAAGTAAAAGCTTTTATTTCAAGTATGCCAGTTACAGGCACATTTGAATTGTTAAAGATAAAAGATCTAAAAAGAAACGGAGTTACGCTACTCTCTCAGTAACAAGACACATTAACTATGAAAGTACTGCCTATTCCAAACGTAGACGAACGTTCACCCCCCCCCCCCCCTTATTGCCTAAGATGTCCCTTAGAACCAAAGCAGCTTTCAAAATCGGTCCAGTAGTTTTTGAGTTTATTCATTTAAAACATACACACACTAAATTACATAATATCTTTCCTCTATCTATTAGTGTAGAGAGCATGTACGTACATGTATGTTTATCAGTTGTCTAGTACCCATAACACAAGCTCTGCTTAGCTTGGGAGTAGATGGCGTTGTGTGATAGTTGTGGAATATTATTATTACCAATTAATAATGAGTTATTATTTTAATATTCACCACAATATAATGTGCAAAACCGAGGGCGTGTGACGTCGCAATATCAATTTCTTCTACAACAAATTTTCTCTATCGACCTCACAAACATACAAAAACCATCGACACATTCCAACGACCAAACTATCGACATCAACAACCGTGTCTCCCTCCCTACACACGTAATGAAGCGAATCTACTTTCACTGCCCTGCGCGTGCGCTCCTACATAATGTTTATTACCTACATTATACATATTGTGCCGAGGCAATATTGCCCACCCATTGGGCAATGGTGGCCAGGCACCAATAGGCCGTAGTACTACTTTACTTTTTTTTGAGTTTCGTTAATTCTTGATCTAGTCTAGCTCTTAAGTGACACTGACAAAGTCTACGATTTTTTTTTGGAACTAACCCACCACACTATTCCGAAACCTCTGCAACTCCTGTGCGTCAGAATCAACAGTGGCAACCACCAGAAAAGCGCCGAGACAATGAAGCTCAACGTGTCCCGGAGAATGAATTTACCTGTCTTGGATCCTGCAACGAAATTAATCAGAAAATAATAGTGGAGGAGTAGGAAAAATAAATGTTTCCACTTCCCTCCATGCAAGCAGGAGACGGAACAAAACAAAGCCAATAGCATGCCAATAGGCACATAGGGACATTACAACTGGGAGAAGCCCAGTTGCCTAGCACCACGGGTAAAAATGACTACAGTACCCTTAGCACGAGTTTTCAATATTTGAGACGTAAACTGAAACGTTGACAATTTCAAATTGACAATTTTCGAGGAAATAATTAGTTCCTTCCGCACACCAGAGGCGCTGTCCCATTTTTTCATACAACAAACGTTGTACATACTAGAAAGACGCTGTAAAGTAAAAGAGTGAAAAGTCGTGCTAAGTGTAGTGATATTAATAGGTCCTAGATTGTGAGACTACGATATGTTATCTGCCTATTGCCGTCCACTGCTGAACGTAAGCCTCCCCAAAAGAACGCCTACCCTCCCGGTCCTGGGCAACTCGCATCCATCCACTGCCAGCCACATTCTTCAAATCATCGATCCATCTTGCTGCAGCATGTCCTACACTCCGTTTTACTACGAGGTCTACGAAGGAGCGAGCTTACCCAGAAGAAGCCTGTTCACTCTAACTTTGAAGGGATTCGGGTTGTATTTTTTTTGGCGTGATAAAAATGAACCTCCTACTTAGCGAAGGGCGGGAGGGACTGTCAGACTCGTACTGACTAAAATCCACGGTGTCTTCAATAGCCCTTTACGTTAAGTCACGGTTACCTGATGAGTACTCCCGCGACCCTGGCACATTTACCGACCCTGTGGTGGATGACAGCCCACTCCCTCTTACAGAGAGGAGGCCTGTGTCCCAGCAATGGGAACATTATAGACTGATTACGTCTTGTACTGTTTAAAGTACAATACTTAAGAGGATAGAATAGCTGCTGCTATTTCAAAAAATAGGTATTTAGAAAAAATCATATCTCACGCTTTGAAAAAACCCCGATCGTGCGGTAGAGAGCGTTGCAGCTCGCGACTGACTGTAAGTATTTTTTATATGAAATTTGTCTCTCGGGAGAAAACGTTTTTCACATACTAAATCACGACCAATCTCTTAGATTCTGGTGTCAATCGTTTCAGCATATTATATTCTAGGTTTGTAGGTTTTGCTTTTTTTCTTAAACTTCTTTGTTTTTTAAGTACAAAGGTTTTACTTCAATGAAGATTTTGTCATAAAAATAGTAACTTTTAGGCGCCTGTAACTTTCAAACTATTATAAATTATGAAAAAAGAAAACCTATAAACCTAGTTTTTTACTGTGTCAGATGCATTCTCAAAAATCATTGAGATAGGATAACATCTAGGGGGAGAAAAACGTTTTCTCTTTTTGTATGGACGAGCGCTCGGTAGACGATCGTCTTAAATTAAAATAATCTACTCTCGACTAAACACGTTTTTGACCCCATTTCCAATCTTATACAACTATAGCTATGGTGTTAAAATCGCTAGAAAACACGTGATGTTATGAAGGTACAATTTTCTCATGGTTATTATACTAGCTTCTGCCTGAGGTTTCTCTCGGGTTTAATTAAGAATTTTGCCATCTATTCGGGTTGTATTCTGCTAGTAATAATACAATGTGGACATTCATCTGCCTAGCCTTTTCCCAACTATATTGTGGTCGGATTCCAATCAAACCAGATTCAGCTGAATATCAGTATTTGACATGGAGCGACTGCCTGTCGGACCTCCACAACCCAGTAACTGGGTAATACGATACTCCATGGTAAGACTAGTTGTCAGACTTTAGAGCTTCTGACTAAAAGTAACGACTGTCAAAGATCTACAAATGACAGCCGGGACCAACGGCTTTACGTGCTTTCCGAGGCGAATAATATAATGTTATGACCGTTTATTAAACGATTTGTTAAAATCCCATCGACGTCGAACAACTATTTTACTAGAGTATGCAAATATTTAGCCCTTGCGGGAGTCAAACCCGCTACACGCCTAGCCAAGTCACAAACGATAATCGTAAACGCTCGGTACTCCCCAATAGATTTTCAACTTTATACCCAGAGCCTAAGGTTGAAAATCTTTTAAAGATTTCTAAGCGTTAGCGACTGGAAAGAACGAAAACGCTTTGCAATCTTCACTTGATCTTCAGCTTTATACCTAAGAACATAAAGTTGAAAATCTATTAAAGTTTACAGAGCGTTGGCGTTTATCGTTTGTTACAAATGGCTACAGGCCGCGATGAGGCACTTAATATCGTACACTGGGGGCCCTACCCACTGTTTGTTACAGGAGCTGATGGTCATTTCTCAAGGCGCTAAACTCGTGGCCCAATTCCGGGCCGACTCAATTTAGATTCTTGCTAATAAGGCAAGAAGTTGCTGAAAATTACTTAATTATGGAACAGATGACACAAATTCTTGCATACTTATCAAATTAGAATATTCATTTTAAGTATGTAAAAATTTTATAGTATTTTAATTTTATGTAAGGCAGCAGACGGGCAACTAAAGTTGCTCAGTTATTAGGATACCGCCACACAATGATGAACGATATTTATTTATTTATTTTGACACACCAACGACTTATTCACTAGTTTGAATACAATGGATATGGTATACAAGAGTTCTGCAGTGAATTTGACGATTACAGGTGTGCACAGCACTTACATAATTAATAATAATAATTAAAAAAAACTGGCCAAGTGCGTGTCGGGCCACGCACAGTGTAGGGTTCCGTAGTTACCCATCAAAATACTTATGCGAACTAACTAAACTGATTCGCTGAATTTAATTTTAAAAAGAAGAATTTTCAAAATCGGTCCAGGAGTCTTTGAGAAATCGGGGAAAATGCATAAGAAAAAAGATTACGACGAATTTAGAACCTCCTCCTTTTTTTAATTTAGTTAAAAATATTTGACGATAAAAACCTACATATCCCCAAAAAACATACCTATAAAAGCTGTAAAATAAAGTTGACAAACTTACATTTGCAGTTCTCTCCGATACATTTTGTTTAAGAAAATATGAATCCAAGTACATTTTATAAGTTGGTCGACTATTACTCGTAAAGTTGTAAAGCCTACTTAGTCATGATAATTTTCTTTTAAACTTTGTTATATATACTACTATTGTGAATTTTTTCACATCCCCAAACATAACCGTTTAGCTGGTAGAGGGGGGGGGACACTCGAATCGAGCAAAATTTAGCACTTTAAAGCTTAATATTTCACAAACGAATTTATTTATCAAAAAATTGTTAATGGAAACTATCATTATTTTTTAAAGGCCTATTTAATGATACCCCACACTAAGGGGTACGCGAGAAAAAAAAAATCCTCACTTTACGTGTAAGTACTGGAGGTACCCTAAAAAAAAATATTTTACGAGATTTTATTTTACCACTTTTTCGGCACAACTAATCCGTATATTTACACCAAATTACAGCTCTCTAGTACTGTGCGTCTCTGAGCTAAACTGCGGACAGACGGACGGACGGACGGACGGACGGACGGACGGACGGACGGACGGACGGACGGACGGACATGGCAAAACTATAAGGGTTCCTTGTTGACTACGGAACCCTAAAAAATGATGTCACAAATTACGTAAATTGATCAAGAATTTTTTTTCAAATTAAGTTTACAATAAAAATAAGAATGAAAGTAAATTAAATCCTACTACTATTATAAAGGCGAAAGTTTGTAAGTATGGATGTATGGATGTATGGATGTTTGTTACTCTTTCACGCAAAAACCACTGAACGGATTTGGCTAAAATTTGGTACACAGATAGACCTGGATTAACACATAGGATAGTTTTTATCCCGATTTTATGTTCCCGTGGGATAATTTTCGAGTTGTAGCGGGTGAAACCGCTGGCAACAGCTAGTTAAGTATAAATTAAATTGAATCGAATTGTAAATTAAAGATACATATATATAGAACATCTTTGACAGTCGTTACTGTTAGTCAGAAGCTCATTAGTCTGACAACCAGTCTCAATATGGGGTATCGTATTACATACCTAGTTACTATGTTGTGGAGGTCCGACAGGCAGTCGCTCTATGTAAAATACTAATATTCAGCTGAATCTGGTTCGACTGGAAGCCGACCACAATACATTTGGGAAAAGGCAGGTAGATGATGATGTTAGCCAAAAGTTACGAATATTGACGAGACTCCTAGGTGTGAACCTTAATAGTTCTGACGTCACGAGATGATTCCTGAGTTTTGACGTATTTAAAATTAAAAATATTCAAAAATACATGATTAATTCATTATTTTACAATACCCAACTGATTTACTAAATAGATTGGCAATTTGTTTCATCATGCCTATTATAACAATTAACAATTTTTTACCGGGCAACATTAATAACACAAAAAAGTTGCCGGTATGCACACATTTCGTTCGCAAGAATGAACGCGCAACTTATACAATCACTACTCGCGTGACCAACTGATTCAATTTGTAATAAGATAAGTAAGTCGTTATGTTCAGTATTGCACAGATTTAAAGAGCAGGTGTTACAAGTTCGATGCCCGGACGAGGCGTGTTTTGAAAGGCACAGTACGGTGTGAATCGGAAATGTATTTTAGGGTTCTGTAGGTACCTATCAAAATAAAACGGGATACTAACTATTACTAAGACTTCCCTCTCTGTCTGTCCGTTTGTCACCGGGTTGGATCTCATGAACCGTGAAAGTTAGACAGAGGTTTTCACAGAAGATGTATTCTTATGTAAACTTCACAAAGCCGTTGGTCCCGGCTGTCATTTGTAGATCTTTGTCAGTCGTTACTGGTAATCAGAAACTCGAAAGTCTGACAACCAGTCTTACCATGGAGTATCGTATTATCCAGTTACTGGATTGTGGAGGTCCGATAGTCAGTCGCTCCATGTAAAATACTGATATTCATCTGCGTCCTATTTTCGAAGTTGATCCCAAAAAATAAAGTTTGTGGTCAAATAGACCCGCGGGGCCAATTGACTATAGACCCATAGTTGGCGAATACTTAGGTAGATGATTGTTATCCTACACGGGTACCAAACACGCGACCTCCGTGTTTGAAAGTGAACTGTTGGGACATTTGAGCGCTTGTGAAATATTTGTGTAGATTATGTTTCATGAAATATTTTGCAATTGCTGTGTCCGGTATCGTACTGGATTTTCCCCTCGACAGTTTATTATAGATCTCAGATAAAACAAATTCCTTCATCTGAGTTATAGATATTATTGGAACGAAGTACCTTATCGCGCGTTGTAAAAGGAGGTTAGACTGAAAAAAATATTACGAAAAGTTGTCACGACACTTTTTTGCCTCGCCCCGCACCTCGCGCCTGCACCCCGCGCCCCGTACCCCTCACTCAACCCCCGTTCCTCGTGACTCTTGTCGTATTGCGGCGTGCACATGTTTCTCTGTCTCTCTCTCTCTAATAGAAAGCAAGCCAGATATTTTCGTTTCGTCTTTCCATTTCGCATTGAACAGTGTGGTGTTGCGACGATTATTTTTGTTAAATTCGTTTCATCCGGGTGTCCCTTGACACCTCTCAAGTTTTTAGTTTAGCTTGAAGGGGTCTACTTTTTAATTCCGTGAACGAAGATACGGATACGGGTTTACGTACGTAACTAACGTCAAAACGTGGTAATCAAATGAGCTTCGTGGCAATCTGAGGGGCAGGCCTATGTTCAGCAGTGGCGACCTGGGCAGGCTTTAGTCCTCTAAGGGCGAAGCAGATTGCTGACATTTCTTTGAGGCGCGCGTTTAATACGCGTTGATTGAAGAGCAGACTAGCAAATATTCTGATAGCAGTTCAATGGAATGTCACTGGAAAACCATTGGTCTTAAATAAGTAGCAGAATACCAAATGTAGTTAAAACTGCATACTGAGATCCAATTGATATTCAATTGAGTCATTACTTACTAAATTAGCAGACTTGGGACCCTTTTTTTTTTTAGCGTGGTAAAATCATCAAATAAGTCCTCCCACCCCGGGCAGGGCGGGAGGGACTGTCAGACTTAAGAAATATCAGCCCCAACTTACGAGGTCATGCGGGTTTTCGAACCCAGCCAGGCGCATTACTTTGTGTAATTGATTTCATCACCACTGCTCAAAACGGTGAAGGACAACATCGTGAGGAAACCGGCATGTCCTAGAACCAAAAATTCGAAGACAAATGTGACATCTACCAACTCATGGGGCCATAACCCACTACGCAAGCATAGAGCGGGTTGGCCGCACTGTGCTTGCGTAGTGGATTATGGCCCACCACCCCTCACAGAGTGGAGGCCTGTGTCCCAACAGTGGGAAAGTTTAAGCTTGATGATATGTTACAGACATAATGTCTAGGCTGTGTGCTACGACGAGTTCGTCATCGAGACAATGTCTGAAAACGTTTCTGTCAGTAGCTCAGTGAATACCAAACTGAACTTTCAGCGCTGTACTCATGGTTTTATTTATCCTTCAAAATAACACTGCGGATAACTTTTTTTAATAACCCATAACTTTGGTTTTTACTCTTTCCTACTTGTATCATATTTTTCCCTACTTTCCCCTTTTGGATTTTAATCAGTACAAGTCTGAAAGTCCCTCCCGCCCTGCCCTGGGTGGGAGGACTCATTTGATGATTTTACCACGATAAAAAAAGAAACTTACGATACTGAATGGACTATAGGTTAATGATAATCGTGCAAAAGGCCTTGAATTCGAAACATCATCAAAAGAAATGGCAAAATTGATTTTTTTTTACATAACCGTCTCGCGTTTGGCCTTGGAACTAGATTTAAAGATTACCTAACAATATGATTAAGTAAAACTAATCGTCTAAACCTATGATGTTGACATTCAATTTTTTTAAGGTTTTTCTAAGCGGGCAATATATTTACTGCAATATAATTATGTTAGAGAATACCCTAGACTCATGATACCCACAAAGAGTGTCAGCATAATGATGGGGCCTCCTTAGAGGGATAAAGCCTGCCGGTGTCTCTTGACTACGAGCTACCATGACTTTGGTATGTAAAGGGCTATTCAGAAACACCGTGGATTTTAGTCAGTACAATTCTGACAGTCCCTCCTGCCCTGTCCTGGGTGGGAGACAGGCCTGTTGGTCTACGTCAGTGACCCTGACTGATGCCATGCCGGAGGTCGTGGGTTCGATTCCCACCTAGGACAAAATGTTTGTGTGATGAGCACGATCAAAGTTGTTGCGATGCGTCTGCACTCTCGGTGAGTAATTTAGCTACAATATGTATTTATTTAGAAAATCATCAAAAGTATGTTTATCAGTTGTCTAGTACCCATAACACAAGCTCTGCTTAGTTTGGGACTAGATGGCGTTGTGTGATAGTTGTGGAATATTATTATTTGATGATTTTCACGCTAAAAAAAGGCATTGACCTTATGTCCTAAGTCCAAAGTACTGGTTGCTGCACACCCATCCGCCTGTGAGACGCACATTGTGCCACTGACCCCGAAAACATTACTTATATAACTCATTTACCGGTCGTATAGGCAGTTTTTTAGAAAACTCCAACCCGAGATTAATATGTATGAATTTGAAGTTTGTATCATTCAAAATCAGCCTATAAATATTCCCACTGCTGGGACACAGATCTCTCTATGAGAGGGAGTGGGCCATAACCCACCACGCGGGCCCAGTGCGTGTTGGTGGATGTCATTATGTCTTCGAATTTTTGGTTCTAGGACATGCCGGTTTCCTCACGATGTTGTCCTTCATCGTTTTGAGAGCAGTGGTGATGAAATAATTTACATAAAGTAATGCGTCTGGCGGGGTTCGAACCCATGACCTATGTGCGTACGACTCGTAAGTCGGGGCCAATACCACTGGACCACTACTTATCTGCTCTGTATGATTATGTTTTACAAACGGCTTTGTCTGTGTTATGGGAGATACTTTTCCATAGAAACATTCAGTTTAAGGATTTATTTAGACTTAAACTTATTTAAGAAAATCATTTGTTTTTTATCATTATGAAATCATCAATTGAATCCTCCCTCGGGGCAGACTGACTAAAATCCACAGTGATCCTTCAACAACCCTTTTCGTTCCAGGGTCACGCAGTTTCCTGATAAGACAGTCCCGCGAGCCCGGCAGTTTGTTTGTAATGTGCGAGAAACAAATATAAAATATTATAAAGACATTCTTTACAAATAAATAAATAATTTAATTAATTATTTAATTAATTATTTATAATTAATTACCAACGGAAGAGAATAAAAACAGTTACTTCGTCTATTAGTTTAATGTCTCTGGTTACTTGCCTACTTTCATTTTTTCAGTCAATATTCTAATGTTTGTTACTGACCTCACATAATAATAATCTCTTCGGGGCTAATCTCCGGGGTCATTGCCCTCTGCAATTATGCATTACTTTGATACAAATCATACTTTAATAACCGACCACGATAATTAGTGAATACGTCAATGAACTAGTCAACTGTCACTTGAAAATTATGTTGAACAAAAAATACTTGAATAATATAAAGCCGTTACTATGGTTATTGAAGGTTCATTTATGGAAATGACTTAATTTACAAAAAATAAAACTTTTTTGTCGATGCTAGATAACTAACATTGACACAGAAATTATTGAAGAAATGCATTCCGGTTTTAACTGATCCCGATAAAATGATTTTGTATTATTTATATTATTTCCTCGTAAAGGGTGTCTTTCCACTTCGGGATGGAGCGGGATGGAGCGGGATGGAGTGGGATGGAGTGGGATGGAGTGGTATGGAATGGGATGGAGTGGGATGGAGTGCCCCGGGATTGGGCAGAGCACCGCCGTGTCCTCACGGCGGCGATAGGAGTGGGATATAGTGGGATAAAGTGGGATGGAGTGGGATGAAGTGGGATGGTGTGGGATGGAGTGGGATGGAGCGGGATGGAGCGGGATGGAATGGGATGCAACGACAAAGGTCGTTTATCACAAACACGTCGGCTAAATAAATTCACTGGTCGAGGCCATGCTGCGGGGCGACACAGAATGGGAAGCGGTCGCCTCCTTCTGCGAAGCAATAATGCTAGCGAAGGAGAAGGCAGAACGCGTGAGGGAGAGGACAGCGTCCCCTGACTCGGGAATCAAAGCCCTGACATCATGTACAGCAGTCGCAGGCTTACGACAATTAAGCCTCATTTAGACGATGCAAGAACTCGAACGCGTTTTGCTTTACATTGCGGAATTTATAGGTAGAACAAATTCAGTTAGAAACCTTACGACCCAACCACCGCGGGAGACGCCCACAGCAACGGACGTCGCAAGACGATCTCCGGCCACCGTAGACGCGGGCATGCGGGCGGCGAGTAATGGTGGTTTTTTTTATAAATCATCATAATATGGGCGATCGGATCGGATCTACGGCGCGTCGTGTTCCATTAGCGTCTCAAAGAGCTGTCAGCACAATGATGGGGCCCCTTTAGAGGGTCAAAGCCTGCCGGGGTCGTGGGACTAACGAGCCCGACAATAGCTTAAAGGGCTATTGAAGGACACCGTGGATTTTAGTCAGTAAAAAAACCCTACCTTTGGCTCTTCTTCTGTAATATTTCGTACCTATCTTGGTCAGTATGTTAGTAAGTATACATTGCACTGCCAGTTGTTTCAATTCACGCTTGGTTTGTCCGCATTTTTCAATAAAAGCCGGTTTTCCATTACATTTATTTAATAGAACGGATCCATTTCATGCCTATTTGTTGTTATTTGCTTGAAACTTATTGCTTGGTACTGAAAACCTGAAAAATGACTTAGGTTTTAGTATTTTTGAAAAAATAAAAATGCGCATGAAACTAAGAAGTAATAGCCCTTGTTTTTTTTTTGGGACAAGCCCGCCACAGTATTCCCAAACCACTGCAACTCCTGAAAGCCAGAATCGACAGTGGCATGCATCCATAGCACGCAGCCATAGCATGCCTCCATAGCACGCAGCCATAGCATTTGGGCCCTACCAGAAAACCAGCGCTGTGACAGTTAAATGTCGCAGCAAATGCTGAGGTAGGAGCCTTTTGGCCTCGCACAGGACTAAATTTATGCAGCCTTTTTTTTTACCTTTGTTGTACCTTTTAAACGTTTGTTTTTCTTATATTAATTTTTGTTTTTCTCTGTTGCTTTTATTCATGTAATTTTGTTTGTTTTGTCCTGTGTGTCCCAATAAATCTTTTTTCTTTCTTTCTTTCTTCTATTCATCCTTCCATATAAAAAACACATCTTAGTTGAATCCTTTTCCATCTATGCTGTACAATGCTGTACAATGTAAACCAATGAATATGATTGGTGGATATCAAACGCATCCTTAGCAACGTAGCATAGCGTATCTCTGGTGGAAAAGTAACCCTTACTCTCATACCTGATTTCCGGCTTATCCCAGCGCTGGGCCACATTAAGCCCAGTAACGGAACGCCATAAGTGACATAACTTTGATGTCAAAAACATAAAAAGCCCTACTCATTGGCCAATAGTTAATGAATGGTGCTGCTGAACGCAAGCTACGCGTAATTTGTAAACATACGGTTGACTGTTTTGTGCGGGCACGTTGAGGCAGTTTTCCTTGTTTTCGAATTAATTATAAAGAAACCGACATCTAAAAAACTTCTAAAATATTTTTTTTAGTTTTAGAAGCCAATGAAATAAGAAGCAAAGTATTTAGACGTCGCTTTTAGTTTTTTTATGTTTTTTTGCCCTACTTATTTTTTTTTCCTACTTTTTTGATTTGTATTGATCTCTATTATTATTATTCTTTTTTGGGTTGATGAAATTCACATCCTAACGGCCTACCCTGGGCAACGGAACCACTATACAGGCTACCTACAGGTACCAAAGTTTACAACCTGGGGCAGAAGCTAATCACTGAGCAGTTCCAGTGATGATGGGTTGGAGTCCGGCACGGGCTTTTAATAGATTTTATTGTGTTTCGTCAGCGCGTATGATTTCCAGTTCTTTCTGGGTCACTTCGCTCCATTTAAAGCCTTATCTTGATCTTGTTAAGGGCTATATTTTTTCACAAAACCGCCAGAAGTGAAAAGATATGAAAGAGACCTACACTCAGCATTGGGTGACTAAAGGTTGAAGAAGAGAGAAAGAAAGAGAGATAGAAGCCAAGACCTCATCCATGTTTAAATAAAAAAATGTTAGTAGTCGATATAATTTATGAAATAATTTTATAATTGTTACAATAATTTTAATTTTCCTATTTATAAAATAGCCTCAGTTAAATAAAGGAGACTTTATTTTTAAGTAACGTAATTTTTATTCTTATTCCATTAATTATTAATTAATTAATTATTCTTATTTTATCAATTATTATTCTATTGGCTTTTTAACCCAAGAAGTTGACTGGTAGATAAAGCCTTGCAGCATTCAGTCCACCATATTTATCAGTAAGCTACACGAAAGATTCAATAAACAAATAAAGTCTCTTCAAAAACCGCTAGTAACCGCGTGTCGGCCCACAAAATCCGTCCGTATGTCGCCACAACGTTACAGCCACTATTACGTGAACGCCTCGCCAGTGAAAGCCGAGCCGCGACGCGAGGCAGTCGTAGTGAGTGTACCCGCGAAACATGATATAGTTTATAATAATAGGAAAATTTTGAGTCCACACCCCCGGACGTCGCGGCGCTTCGAATTATTTGGGTACGTATGTTTTCAATTATTGAGTTTTTTTTTTTGCTGATTTTCCAAGTGTTTTGTTTTTTTTAATTAGAGAATTAAAATATTGCGAAAGATTATTTTTTTTCAATTGTTTTTAGTTTTTATGATGGATTAGGGATGATTTTTTGAAATAAGTAGTACTTACATGAAAAATTTTGCAGGTTTGCATAATTAATTAGGTACGTATATAAAGTTTTGTGAAATAATGTTTCTGGAACATTTATTAAATTAAAAGTAAAAAATCAACCTTTCAAGTAATTATTTTATTTTTATAGAAAAAAATACCTAATCTTTACCAT
This sequence comes from Agrotis segetum, assembly GCA_036375495.1. Lineage (NCBI taxonomy): Eukaryota > Metazoa > Arthropoda > Insecta > Lepidoptera > Noctuidae > Agrotis > Agrotis segetum. Next base: position 352,372 of record JAQSVV010000490.1, on the reverse strand, counting down.
TTTTTTTAGTTTTTATGATTATACGTACTGTTAAATAATATTAAAAACGGTGTCATTAAAATTGAAATATTATGATGAAACCATGACCCTGGAACGAAAAGGGCTATTGAAGGATCACCATGGATTTTAGGTAGTACAAGTCTGACAGTGGGTAGGAGGACTCCTTTTATAATAGTACCACAATAATTCCCAGTCCACGGGGAGGCAAATGGGAATAAATTTTCCCAGTCGCCACCAGTCATCCCCTGTCACGATAGAAAAAAAAAACTAAAATTCATCTGGACTGAATCGTGCGCGTACTATATACACTCCTCTGCCTATATATTAATTGATAACAAGCATGATATTATGTATTTATCGTTCGTATTTACCGTGTAAAGTACATAGTGTTATAATAACTTTCTAGAGTATGTACATAAGCAGCATAAAGCATGTTAAGTGATATAATATACTGCATGTTCATCATCATCAGCCTATAATGCCCACTGCTGGGACACAGGCCTACTCTCTCTGAGAGGGAGTGGGCCATAATCCACCACGCGGGCCCAGTGCGGGTTGGTAGATCTCACATATTGTCTTCGAATTTTTGGTTCTAGGTCATGCCGGTTTCCTCACGATGTTTTCCTTCACCGTTTTGAGAGCAGTGGTGATGAAATAAATTACACAAAGTAATGCGCCTGGCGGGGTTCGAAACCACGACCTATAACTCGTAAGTCGGGACCGATACCACTGGGCCACCACTGCAACATGTTCATACCAGGGTCGAATTAGGCCGGGGGTTTCTGGGACCTCTAAAACAGAACTGGGCCGGATTTGCGGGCGCCGAGTAAAGCGTAGCTTGCCGATCGATCCAGGACTTTTTTTATAGTGGTAAAATCATCAAATGAGTCCTCCCAATCAAGGCAAGGCGGGAGGAACGGTCAGACTCGTACTGACTAAAATCCACGGTGTCCTCCAATAGCCCTTTACGTTTCAGAGTCACTTGGAGTAAGCAGCTGTGGGGCAAACAATTTCATGCGAAATAGCTTAGGTTATTTTAATTTTACTTTTTAATCGCTTGTTCATTTTAATTTATTTTATTAGTGTGCCCTGTGTCTGTACCAAAAAATGTTATTTCTTTCTTTCTTAGTACGTTGTATGGAAAATACAGAAACCTTGTGCTTAAACCTCAGTTTTGCAAAACTTTAACATTGTAACATTTCGTCTTTGTTAGAATAATATCAGTGAGACAGTGTCTTTCTAAAGCCCATGATGTGTCAAGCAGTTTCTGCAATAGTTTCCAATGCAAGACAGCTTGCAAAATTCATTGAGCAAGTCTTTTATCCGCAAGCTAGCCTAAGGGGTTGTACACATGTGATCGAGTCGGCATGATTTTGTAGAGCCGGGCGGCAAAGTTCATATTGCATATATTCGACACGATTAGCGCAGTAGTCGAGCGATCAATTAGTGTGCTGTGTATCACGGTTTTGATTGCCGCACGGAGTAAAATTTGCCGTACTGAACAAATATTTGTATGAACTATTATACAGTAATTGTACCGGGTCTGGGTGTTTATGTATTGTGAATTAAAATGTTACTTAACATAGAGTATGATCTAGGGCTTGCAGAACCGGTACTTTTTCAAGCCCGGTACCGAAGTTTCGGTACTGGGACATGGAACCGGGATTTCCCGGGAAATTCGGTACTTTCGGTACTCACGTACAAACGCTATTAACTTATCGAATGAAAGGCACGAGTGCGTGCACACTACATAAAATTATCTAAATCAGTTGAAAAATGAACTCATTACAAATGTGGGTGGGATGGAGTAGTTCATAAAACTTTGTTTTATTCGTAAATCTATAATTGACGATAATCATCAGAACATAATCTCAAGGAACCGAATTTAAATGCTTTTTTAATCTATTGCATAGCTTTTATCGCGAGCTCTGATCGCGGCGCGGCGACCAAATCAAGACATTCCCAACAAAAATCTAACGAAAATATCCGACACCACGCATCGTCTAACGTTGTTTCAGTTCGGGAGACTTAATATCCGGAAGAAAAATATCCGTCATAAAAACAATTTACTTTATCTTACTAATTCTAAACGGCTAGCTACAAAAAGAGTTTTCGTAATGAAACCTACTTATAAAATTATCCTAAAACAAAGAAGTTCTTACAGTAGTGCATCACAAACATTTTAATTTTCTTTAAAAATAAAATAGTTATAATATCAACTTTGCAGCCTTGCTTATCTTTCAGTGTCTTGCTTACGCTCAGTTTTCAATCCAAGTGGGATTGAAAACTGAGCGTGGCGAACTTTTCAAAGGTACGAGATGCAGAAAAACTTTGCTTCCGAATGCAACACACAACTTTTTACCTCACTAAGCGAGGAAATGCAGTAGGTGTGGCTCTGCGCCTCGCCTGCCAGTGAAGAAAATAATTGACTACAAGATATTTTGTCCGAATTTTGAACAAATCTTTGCGTTCTAGCGCGCAAAATGGAGTTTTGCGCGTTTTGCGTGCAAAATGGAGTTATTAAACTCCATTTTTCACACAAAACGCGCGAATGAATAGAATCTTTAAAAAGGTAGCTTCTCACAATCTCCGAGTACCACATGTATTTTTTTTAATTGATATAAAAATTTGAATATTGGAAATTCCTACTATATTTTGAATTAGAAATAAGCCTATCTTTGTCACGTAATTGCTTTCTTCTTTCCTCTATAGAATAAGTCTTTAACATCACATACTTGGTCACTTTTTTCCTTCTACTATAAATAAATATCATTAAACAAACTGTAGCAAAACAAAACTAGTATAATGCTTTAGCGAGATGAAAAAAATATAAAACTCAAGAAAAGAATGTAACAAACCCTATTTTCTTTAAAATAAAGGTAGTATCATAGAAAAGTAAAAGCTTTTTAGAGATTAATAAACCAAATTTATAAATACACAAAATCTGAATTATTAAAGTTATTCTCTTCAAAATGAAAGTAATGCAATAAATGAATCATAATCATTTACAACTGACCCTACTTACATGTTTATTGCTGATTAGTTTTTTTGAAATTCACATTATTTTCAAATAAAATGTTTTATATCAACAATATTGAAAAGAATAGTTTATTGGATATGATTTGTAAATTTATATTAACAAAAAAGGAAAATATTACCGAAAGTTCGAAAGTACCGGGACTAAGGGACGAAGAACCGGTACAGGATTGCTTTAAAAATTCCCGGGATTTCCCGGTATTTTCGGTACCGGGATTTCCCGGTTGCATGCCCTAGTATGATCCTTCAGAAGAAATTACGAGTGTTATTAAATGACATACAATGTTTACGTTGTTACGATACCCAGTACAGTTACGAGCAATAACATGTAAACACTTAAAAAAATTCAAAAGCAAATTGCTCATGAAATAGTGATTTCCACTTTGAAATAAGACCTAGTTTGTAATAGTATGGCTTCCGAAATAGAAGTCTAATTAAAAGACAAACGTTTAATCAATATGGTAGCAGAACATCGCTTTTGAATACTGCTTAGTGTATACATACTATTGCTCGTGACTGTACAGCAGTAAATAGCTCAGTCACTACACTAACCGTACCTACCAACAAATAAGTATCTAGTCATTTTCAATAAAATTAAATTTAACAGTTATTCACAGTGCTGTTAAATATACATCCTAATATTTTGTATTACTTTGTATTTGATTCAAAAAAGTGCCGACTCGAGCAAGTGTGTAACTGCCCTAAGTAAGATCGTAAAATCTGTCAATAAACTCGAGTCGATCCGTGTGAAATAGTATGTTAATTAGTTCCAAAAACCTCATTTTTAATATGAATGAAGTAATCTGTTGTAGAGTTTTCATATATTACGTAATATTATTTATTTATTTAATTAAGAACTTGCTGTTGCTAGCGGCTTCGCACGCTACAACCGGAAAAATATCCCACTGGAACATAAAATTGGGATGATACTTATCCTATGTTTTAAACTAGGTTATAAACTACCTATCTTTATACCAAACTTTTCCATTACAACGTGTAACGTTAATAGCGCAAAACCTCTCGTGGGATTACTCAGCCCATGTTACTGAACAATGTTTGTTCTACAATTTTTGGAAAAAAATAATTAAAAAAAAAAATTCAAAAAAAATGTGACCGCCTTCAAAAACAACCACAAAAAAGGGTTAAATAACCTACAAAACTTTTCTTTCGGAAGTCGGTAACATTTTATTAATTTTACTGTCTCTTTTGCCACCGACTTCCGAAAGAAAAGTTTTGTAGGTTATTTAACCCTTTTTTGTGGTTGTTTTTGAAGGCGGTCAATTTTTTTTTTTTTTTTTTTTTCTCTTGTTTTCCTGCAATCTGTCTTGTCAACATTAAGCCGGATTTTTGTAATTGGGAATTTGTCTTGCATGGTACAATATCCAGTGATATGTCCATAAACATTTTTTTTGAAAAATTTTTTATTTCACTCTTTTTAGTTTAAATATTCAACCACAATTCTTGTTAAATACATCATTTTCTTGCATGTGCACTAGAATTTTGTTATCCGTAGCACTGGTAATAACATCGTTAACATCTCATTCATTCATTCCCTATCTCAAAAACGACTGAACCGATTTTGATGAAACTTGCAGTATTCCCTAAGTTGAACTATGCCTAGTACAACAAAAAAAGAATTACTTTAATCGGACTTGTAGTTCCGGAGATATGCGAACACAAACATAATTTTCTTACTTGAGGAGTTGTACCTTCCATCATCAGCTCAGCTACATGAGATGATGAATTCCATACGCAAGTACTTGAATTACTTCACAACATTTGCGAAAAACTATGTGTCTGCCAATAAAATTTGAGGGTTGCCCTCGATTTCTCCAAGATCCTATCATCAGATCCTGAAATGGTGACAATGGGACCACACGGGAAGCACCAGCTTTCGAATAAAAAAGAATCATGAAAATCGGTTCACCCAGTCGCAAGTTATGAGGTAACAAACATAAAAAAAAATACAGTCGAATTGATAACCTCCTCCTTTTTTTGAAGTCGGTCAAAAATGATTTTTCATACAAAATGAGAAATTGATCGAGCCCATCAGTATGAAAAATCATTTTTTTTTCCAAAAGTTTTTGAACAAACATTGTTCAGTAACATGGGCTCAGTTACCCCACGAGAGGTTTTACGCTATTAACGTTACACGTTGTATATGTCGTAGGATAATTTGATACTTCGAATCTTCGCGGAAATCCTAGGGGTTTTGCGAAAACGCGGATAATTAGACATCGGCGAAAAATTATCAAATCTTACTGGACAAAGTCAGGATTTTTGCGAAAATACTCGTTATTATAGTAAGATTTGATGTGCTCAACACTATTGGCTACAATTTTGCTGGCTGACTTCTAATTGGTTCCTATTTGCCGATGATTAACGTTAAAATTACTCAAATAAAAAAGGATAGTTTAGTTTTAAGGATATTATTATGAATTTAAATGATGGGTCCTGTGGACTTTGATCCAAGAGCGAGCGAAGCGAGCTCGGGACTCGTGGGCACCCCGACACGGACAGGTAGGTTCGAAGGGGATGGCGGGGTCTGAAAGACCCCGCCATCCCCTTCGTGTTAGGTTACTTTAAACCATGTAAGCAGAAATAGAAGCCCCGCGAAGCGGGGCTGTTGAACTTCCTTTTTAGGTAATCTTCACCTATACTTGTTTTAAGTATCATCAGAGCATTTTAACATGTTTTTATGCCATTGGCTTTTAATTTACATCCCTGACTGTACTTGTTCATAAACTCGACATAAAGGCTAGAAAGCGTAAAATATCAATTTTGGAGAACATAGACTTTCAGACTACGTAAAGGGAATAAATCTTTTAAGACGTCAACCAATCAGAGACGATCTCTTATTGAACGCGCTGACCGACCAATCAGCGTTTTATTTCATAAAGCCAGCGTTTAGTTTCAGCAATATGGGCTATAATAACGAGTATTTTCGCAAAAATCCTGACTTTGTCCAGTAAGTTTTAATTTTTCGCCTATGTCTAATTATCGTTACCCCTACGCGAAGATTGAAGTATATTAACGACATATATAATTATATTTTATATTAGATAGTTAAACAATTAATATTTATTTCTTTTGTTACAGACCTTATAATATTTTGGAAGCGACTTCGGTTCAAAATGGATTCAAAATTTATGTCAACGGAAAAAATGGACGAATATCAGTAAGTTTAATAATTACTATCTTTTGCCTGCGACTTCGCTGGCGTTAATTTAAAATACATCATTTTTCTTCTGGGCACGTTTCCGGATGTTAGCGATGCGGAGGAGTACTTTGACGCCTAAGTGTCACTGTAGTGTTTTTTTTTTTTTTATTAGGTATTTTGTTTTAGTTTAGTTGTAAATATAATTATAGTTTCATTTATTTTTATATCTAGCTTTAGTTACCTGTGTACATGTTATGCTTTATAAGTTACTAATGAAAAAAAAAATACATAAATTATATTTGCAGTTTATTACTTAGTTGATGTGCGTCGTAATCATTGCATGCTAGTTTGCATACAAGCAATATGCAAGCAGACATATAACATGCAAGCAAGTAGACAGCATGCTTGCAAGCAAACAATAAATAATGTAAACAAGCAAGCAGCATGCAAGCAAGTAGCATGGATGCAAGCAGGCAGCAACTTTAAACGCAACTACAGTAAAGGAGAAATTCCTAGTGTGGGTCAACATTAAAAACAAAAACCCTCTGAACATCCTCCTTCCGTTTCAGAAAACACATAGAAATGCTGAATGGAAACGATCTAAACACTTTAAATCTCAACTATGACAACCACCTCAATCTGGAACAGCCGGACAAGTCCTCAGAAGCCATCGCGGACTTCTACGAGGATTCCATAGTCATGGTCACCGGAGGAACTGGCTTCGTTGGCAAGGCTTTGCTGGAGAAACTCCTGAGGAGTTGCCCTGGGATTAAGACCATCTATGTGCTGATGAGGCCGAAGAGGGGTCTGACTGTCGAGCAAAGGTATAAGGAACTCTTGAAGAATCAGGTTGGTGATACTTTTGCATTTTAAATTTTTATGCTATTGCATAGTTTTTATTAAGGGCTTTGAGCGCGGCGACCGAATCAAGAAATTCCGTAACGAAAATAAACCTAACACCTCCCACTCCGACCCGCACACCGGTGCGGCGTTGAAAGCCGTGCATCGTCTTACGTCGCTTTAGTTCGGCAGACTTCGGCACGGGGTGTTTATGTGCGTACGACTAGATGTGTACGCGTGTAGACTAGCTGTTAACTGCTCATAACTGATTCTATCTCTTTTAGCCACTACTGAGTCATATCAAATGTCGTTATAACGTCATCTGTCATGTCAACGTGAATGAATATTTGAATGAATTATCTTTTTTCTAGACGTTTCACTTTATTGACGTGGCTGATCATGGCATATAGAAATCAAAATAAATAATTAGTAATTGCATAAGCTGATAAAAATGCTATGCAATAGCTTTACCGCGGCAGTCCCCGAGTGCTACACGTAATTCTTTTTGAGAAATAATACGTACCGTATTATTTTACTGTATGAGGCCTGTATTCGCATACACAGCAAATCCAGTTTGTTCTGGGTGAACTGCCTCCAGTCTCATCTTTGCTACTGACCCAGAAGTCTTTGAACAAACCCAAAGCAAAATAAAAGACTGTCTAGCAATCGGAATTAAGAAGAAGCAGTACACTTACACTTACAAACATAGAAGTAAAGACAATTTCCTCGGCAGGTCTTCGACCGCATCAGAGCTCGTTGGCCGGAGCGGCTCGGCAAGCTGTACCCCATCACTGGAGATGTCTCTGCCCCCAACCTTGGAGTTAGCCCTGAACAGGTATTTTTTTTCCGACAGCATCCTCATAGAAACCTCAAAGATTTTCCCCTTCGTACACTAGGCAACGCAAGTCTCCTTTTTTGCTTTTTTTTTGCTTTTATTGCGTTACAAACCTTTTGACTGGCCTGTCGGTCTAGTGGTTAGTGACCCTGACTGCTATGCCGGAGGTCGTGGGTTCGATTCCCATCCAGGAAAAATGTTTGCGTGATGAGCACGATCATTTGTTCTGTGTCTGGGTGTAATTTATCTATAATTATGTATGTATTTATAAATATATTTACATAAGTATGTTTATCAGTTATCTAGTACCCATAAGACAAGCTCTGCTTAACTTGGGACTAGATGGCGTTGTGTGATAGTTGTGGAATATTATAATATACTTAAAAAAACCACATAGAGGTTCGTTCAAAAGCACGCGTCAAAGGATGCCTAAGTTGTAAAGTAAAGTCGGAGACTTGCTTCGTCTAGTGCATGAAGGGGCTTATAAAAGTCTTCACGCGGTTGATATTCGTGTAGTATCGATTCTGCCGACTGCGCATTGAAGTCACGACTGTCATAATTTCCCTGCCTTTTCCCAACTATATTGTGGTCGGCTTCCAGTCGAACCGTTGCAGTTGAACATCAGTATTTTACATTAAGCTTTTGCCTATTTGGCTTGAATAACTGTGTAAAACATTACATACACCAGTCTGACATCCAGTCTCACCAAGGCGTACCTTGGTGAGACTGGATGTCAGACTGTGTCAGACTCTCGAGCTTTTGACTGACAGTAGCGACTGTCAAAGATCTACAAAATGACAGCCGGGACGGACTTAACGTGCTTTCCTCGGAAAGCACGTATTACTCGTAATAGAGCAGACTTACTATGAATGATGGTCAAGCTAGCCTTTAGGCAGACCATCCTCGGCTAGCAATGCCTAACCTGGAAGATCGTGATGGCAGCCTTAAAAATTACTTCTTTTTTTCTTCCATTAGCGAGAGCTGCTCCGCAAAGTGACGACTCTATTCCACTCGGCTGCTACAGTGAGGTTCACGGAGCCTCTGCATGCTGCCACAACCCTCAACGTGCAAGGAACAGCCTCGCTGCTGAAACTGGCTGAAGATATGCACAAGTTAAAGGTAGGCAAGAAGCTTTTTGTCTTAGGAAGCTCTCACAAAGGGCACATGCATTAAAAGACTAGTAGCTTTCTTTTCATGTGAGGATGTGGCCATCCTCTGGTGTCAAAGTTTATAAAGCCACCTTTAAGAACTCCACAGCCTCTGACATGGCTTTAGACTTTTGAATGAAGTCCTGAGTATACTTTGGAAGTAGATATTTTGGTCTGGAAAAGCCAAATTAGAAGAACTAAGTATACTTTGGAAGTAGATATTTTGGTCTGGAATAGCCAAATTGGGCTGCTATATTACCTAGACAATGGTTCCGGACATCATGTGTTGATTGTGATCACCAAGGTGGTTTCCTCGATCCGAATCCCGCATTACCCGGTCTCATTGTCAAAGATCAGGCGTCTTTTAAAGGTTAACAAAAAGATACCAGCCTCGGAAAAGACAATCGGTCAGCATCGCACCAGTCAAAACACATAATAGGTCGGAAGATCAACAATGACAGTTTCTCCACTCACCAGGTCTTGGTGACTTCATGGTCTACTTCAAAAGGGAGGACAGAGTCTACCCTTCCTGACATCCAATGCCGTAACAATTAGTCTTTTATGCACCCTGGTCTGACCAATAGGCTAGTTGCCTAAAAAAAAGTAATTAGTCCGTCTTTTAGATTATTCAAAAATAAGGGACACGTATTTTTTTATTTGTAAATTAGACCAAAAATGACAAAGATATAGCATATTAAAGTTACGAGTGACGTCACAATGCGTGGCATTTTTCGCGCAGAGTGACATCACAGGTAATTTAAATAGGCTATTATCTTTCTTCTTTTTTGTTTAATCGAAAAAAGAAAAAATACGTGTCCAATATTTTTTTATAATCTAAAATACGGACTAAATAGAATGTAATTATTTTGACCCTGGAAACTACCCTATTGTGGTCCTGTTCCGGTCATTTCTGTGTCTCTCCAGGGTCGCTAGGGCACCATAGGCACTCCCCTATTCTCACCCACCTGTTTGATAATCCCTCGTTAATCCGATCTTTCCTCCAGGCGCTGGTCCACGTCTCCACGGCGTACAGCAACGCCCCCCGCTCCCTCATCGAGGAGAGGGTGTATCCTCCACCATATGATCCGGATAGCATTGTGAGGTGCACCAAGATGCTGCCGCCGGAGACTGTGGAGGTCATCTCTGAGACTTTACAGGTATTGTGACGTAACCAGAACGACAGAAGCGCGGCAAAAGGATTAGCAGAACAGTACCCTTAGCATGAGTTTTCACTATTTTACTTTTTACAGCTTCTTTCGTGTATTTACCAGGGACCGAAAACCTTTATAAATTACGGTACAGGTATTGAAGAATTTCGGTTATTTTTCAGACTTAGGTTACCGCTATCTGGGTAACCAGACCGAAGAAAAATGTAACCTCTATTCAGGTTACCGTTTTAATACCGGTTTCCTAAAGATGACGATTCTTTGTCACACACACAGGCGATGCGCACCCTTTGACTATAGCCGACGGCAAGTGTAAGATAGGGGTAATATTTATTTCGGTAACCGGTATTAATACTGGTTATGTATTAACTTTAATAATAAAGGTAACCTTTTAAAATTACCTGTAAAAGAAAAAAAGGTTGTTACCGAAAAAATACCAGCATTGATCATACCGGTTTCGGTCCCTGGTATTTACAGCGATTCTTGTATGAAAAAACCGGCCAAGTGCGTGTCGGGCCACGCATAGTGTTGGGTTCCGTAGCTGCCCATCAAAATACTTGCGAACTAACTAAACTGATTCGCTGAATTTAATTTTAAAAAGAAGAATTTTCAAAATTGGTCCAGGAGTCTTTGAGAAATCGGGGAAAATACATAAGAAAAAAGATTACAACGAATTTAGAACCTCCTCCTTTTTTTGAATTTAGTTAAAAATAGTTGACGATAAAACCTACCTATCCCCAAAAAACATACCTATAAAAGCTGTAAAATAAAGTTGACAAACTTACATTTGCAGTTGTCTCCGATACATTTTGTTTAAGAAAATATGATATCCAAGTACATTTTATAAGTTGGTCGACTATTACTCGTAAAGTTGTAAAGCCTACTTAGTCATGATAATTTTCTTTTAATCTTCGTTATACAGGGTGTTTGGTCCATCGTGTGCCAAATTAAAATGGTCGATAGAAGGGGTCATCTGCTATCCTTTCTGACCCCTTAACACTCCTCATGCCCTATGGATTTTTTTTAAATCGACTTTTTATTGTTTCACTAAAAAAGACCTAAATCTTACATTCAAATGCAATTTTCTTTTTAAGTATCGGTCGTAGACTCTCAATTTTAATTTTATTTAGATGTGTATTGTATAAGAGTACTTTTAAATACAAAAAGAGTGACATTAGTCACCTAGTTATTTTTTAATTCACTCGCAAAGTTAAAACATAAATTAAAGCTGTACATGTTACAGCTGTTTATATGGCTACAGAAAAAAAAACTAGAAGCGACCGGGATCTTCCAACTCCCTCATTAATTCTCCAGTCTATCCCCGTGCTACTGATGTGCCACATGTCATAAAAATCTTTTAACAACTTTGTGAATTCACTAGAATTGTGAATCAAGTCACCCAAGACTGATATTCAAAATTAATTTTTGTGTTGCTTTTTTGATACTTGGCAAACCTATAAATCTTATCTCATTCGTATAAGTTAACATCTGTCCCGTATCTCTATGTTTTTGAGGGATATACTTGAAAAAAAAATGCATTTTTAACGTTTATTTCATAATCCTGCTCGAATGGCTTCTGTTGCGAATGCAGGCCCGACATCTATTTCGGCAGTTGTTGTACGAAGTCGTATTTAGTGGTATTGAATGCCGCTTCCATGCATTGGACTAGTAACTCCCTAGTTGGAACGTTCGTTGCGTACCTATGCCAGCCCTTTGGAACGTCTCTAGACATAAAGTGTAACGAAGTTAGATCTGGGGAACGTGGCGGCCATAGAATAGGGCCATCGCGTCCAATCCACGCATTGTGGAACACATTGTTAAGATATTTCCTCACAGTCAAACGCCAATGCGCAGAACAGCATTTTGAAATACCATTTTTTTTTGAAGTGAAAACTTCTTTAGCGGCGTTGTACACTTTTTCTGTAATGGGTAAAAAATTTAAAACTCGCGTCAGGGTCACGTGACCCTGATCGAAAATGAGTAAGACGTCATTCAAATTAAAAATAAAACATAGTAACAAAAAAGTTTTCACTTCTACCGGCACTCCTGGAGTGCAACCTTTTTTTAATTTGTAAAATCATCAAATGAGTCCTCCCGCCCTGGGTGGGGCGGAAGGGACTGACTCTTACTGACTAAAATCCATCCGTGTTCCTTCCTATGCCCTTTACGTTCTGGGGCCACGGTATCCTGGGTTAAGAAAAAACCCGCGACCCCAGCAGGCATTTGGCGCGAAACACGACGCGCCACCGACCCGGGCTTGGTCCTTCACTCACCGTCCGCAAGCCCGCTCCGCCGCTGTGCCCTCTGCTAATCAGAGGGACACGCGTTGTAGCGTCCACACGACAGGCTATTCGCATACGGGCAAAGAGACCACTTAGGCACGCAGTGCTTAAGAAAGAGTTCTTGCCCGCATCCTAGGGTGCACCGGCCCGAATAACTGGTCTTCCCTCCGGACGTATCCGAGAAGGAACTCCAGTCCACGGGCGCACGTGGAGGTTTCCTGTCATAGCACCCCATTTTGAAATACCATGGGCAAACGCTCATTAAACCCGGGCACATCATCGGTCACTTATTTGAGCAGGATTTGTAACAATTATGAAATAAATGTTAAAAATGCTTTTTTTTTACACGTAAATCCCACTAAAACATAGAGATACGAGACAGATTTTTTTTAAATAATTTTTATAGGTTTGTCAGGTATCATTTAAGCAAAAAAGATGTTTAAAATCATAATTTTGTATGTCAGCCTTAGGGCACTCGATTCACAATTCTAGCGAATTCACAAATTTGTTAAAAGATTTTTATGACATGTGGCACATCATTAGCAAGGGGATAGACTGGAGAATTAATGAGGGAGTTGGAAGATCCCGGTCGCTTCTAGTTTTTTTTCTGTAGCCATATAAACAGCTGTAATATGTACAGCTTTAATTTATGTTTTAACTTTGTGAGTGAATTAAAAAACTACTAGGTGATTAATGTCACTAATTTTGTATTTAAAAGTACTCTTATACAATACACATCTAAATAAAATTATAATTCAGAGTCTACGACCGATATTTAAAAAGAAAATTGCATTTGAATGTAATATTTGGGTCTTTTTTAGTAAAACTATAAAAAGTCGATTAAAAAAAATCCACAGGGCATGAGGGGTGTTTAGGGGTCTGAAAGGATAGCAGATGACCCCTTCTATCGACCATTTCAATTTGGCACACGATGGACCAAACACCCTGTATATACTACTATTGTGAATTTTTTCACACCCCCAAACATAACCGTTTAGCTGGTAGAGGGGGGGGGGACACTCGAATCGAGCAAAATTTAGCACTTTAAAGCTTAATATTTCACAAACGAATTTTTTTATCAAAAAATGATGTTAATGGAAACTATCATTATTTTTAGCGCCATTAATGATACCCCACACTAAGGGGTACGCGAGAAAAAAAAATCTTCACTTTACGTGTAAGTACTGGAGGTACCCTAAAAAAATATATTTTACTAGATTTTATTTTACCACTTTTTCGGCACAACAAATCCGTATATTTACACCAAATTACAGCTCTCTAGTACTGTGCGTCTCTGAGCTAAACTGCGGACAGACGGACGGACGGACGGACGGACATGGCGAAACTATAAGGGTTCCTTGTTGACTACGGAACCCTAAAAATGGAACAGCGTCTCTGGTGTGCGAAGAAGGAACTAATTTTTTCCCTGAAAATTGTCAATTTGAAACTGTCAAAGTTCTAGTTTACAAATACTGAAAACTCGTGTTAAGGGTACAGAACAGCCATTAGCAGCGTAAATCGAGCGATTGTAGCGAAAAAGTCGCCTAAATGTAAAAGCGGTCTTATTTCGGCTTATGAAACGACGCATTTTCGACCGTGAACTACGAAAATAAACCTTACTACTACGACATAAACGCGATGCTTAGGATAAGTACTGATAGTTGTGCAACTGAATTTCGAACAGAGAATCATGTGTATTGTCACGGCGGCGCGCCAAAGTTCACCTAAAATTTAAATTCCGATCATTGGAAAGCCGAAAATTGTATTCCTAACATTTTTAATCCTAATGATCACAACTCCTAATTGCTCTGTTACTAATTTTTCCGAATCATTCGACTTCATAATGTAAAAAATTTTAGGAAGAGTGATCATTCGGATTACAACTCGTTAGGAAGAATAATTTCGGGTAAAAAACTTTAGGTGAGCCAATATGGACCCGTATTGTCATTAGTACCTACATGCAGTTCGATATCGAGCAGATCTGTGAGCGATATCGTCAACCCGTGCTACTCCAAAAGAAAACTAGCAATTGTCCATATATTTTCTTCGGCCGGACGTTTGTGCGATATCTGACCGATATCGTCAATCGATGCATTTCGCGTCGTGTCATGGAGCAAGCTTGCTAAGTTTTCAAATAATAGGGTAAAGGGAGATTATTTGGTGAGATGGAGAAGAACGTGCAAGAAACTCCATGGACACTCTTTTTAGATCGCCAGAATTATTACAGAACCTTTGTTACATCATTCATTGGAATTATTTGCGTCTTGCTTTCTGGTATAGCGCTACTGTCTGCTTCTGTTCGGCAAAAACGGCCAAATTGTGGATCCGGCTTAATGCGAAATGATGCAACTAGTTCACCACTAAAGTGGACAAGACGTAGTGATACATCATTTCGCATTACAGCATGCATAGGTATTGTTTTGAGAGACTTTGAAGATTACATCACTGTGTTGCCTGTCTCACCAAATAATCACCCTTTACCTTACTAATGTTTTCTTGTTCACCAGGGCGAACATCCGAACCCCTACACCCTGACGAAGGCGCTGGCGGAGTCCATCGTCTACAGTCACACCAACCTCCCGGTGTGCATCGTCAGACCCTCTATAGGTAAGTTATAGCATTCTTAATACTCAATATCTGGTTGACCGAGCTTTGCTTGGTTTTTAAAATGTCTATATCTTGGGAACCGAGCTTTTCTCAAACCTGGGACTTGATAAATCGATTCCTTGAGCCGAAAAACCCCTAATCTGTAACTTTCGTGAAAATCCTTGGAGCCGTTTCCGAGATCCTGATTATATGTAAATAGATGTACAAGAATTACTCGTTTAAAGATATTAGATACACGCGAACGGCATGTTGCCAACGGCAGAGGTAACTGCAGCCGTCGACACGGCTCGGCATTCCAACTTTCAAGATCAGCGGTAGTCGTCTTCAGTTCACAAAGGATTGTTGTAAATTCGCCACAAAATTATTTCCCCACGAAAACATGTTTTCATCCTGTTCTCCAAGTACTTTCTGTTATTCCACATTGTGTACTCGTTTTCGGTAGTTTTCTAGGCGTTAAACTTTCAGACCGCGTATGCAACACCACACTACGCTCCAAAACACAAATTGCTGACGTTGGTCAAAAGGCCGCTGCACTGAAATGGGCCTGGGCCGGCCACGTCTGCCGCATGCCCAATGAGCTGTGGGACAAAATAACCACTTTGTGGAGCCCTGACACAGCTAGAAAGTGTCGCGGCAGACCTCGGAGAAGATGGCGGGACGAGCTTGATAAAACCTATGACCAATGGTCCACTTTGGCCCTGGATCGAGAAAACTGAAGAAGTCATGGGGAGAGGTCTTTGCCCAGCAGTGGGATGATGTAGGCTAGCAGTATCAGTATTTACTTGAACAAAGAGAAAATAAAGCCCCGGTCCAATACTACCCTATTTTTGAGCTATTGAACCGGTCTAAATCAAATATTAAAAAAACAATTAAAGAAAAAAAAAACTAAACACCCTTTTTAACACGACTGCCCAAAAAAGTAGTGTGATTTCCAAACAGTTTCATGAATAAATCACTTGAAAATTACTAAGTACCAAAAGTGGGTGACCACTTCCCACCCTGGGAACCACGTGAGGTCAAACAGCTGTTGGTAATTATTATCATCAGGGAGTATAGTTCCCACAAGTTGGTATTCTTAGCACAGTTCTCGTGGCATTCATCAATAAGTCACGGGCGATCGATGAGGCCGCGGTATGGCTTTGTATTTGTACATTGATATTTTCAATTATTTCTTTCAACATTATTACAAAAATGGAAGGTTCATGTTCGATTGATACAATTTGACGAATTCGGGTAGGTTGTCTTGCGTATGTACGAGTACGTTAACATTTCCTCGGTGTGGCAATCGAACCTGAGGCACGTAGCTCTACAATCAATCTCTCTGCCACTGCCCCAACGTTTATGTAATGGCGCTTTTTCATTCGTTATAGGGCCCGCGTTATGCGAGAGACTTCTGGAACGCATGCCACAGAGCCCGCATTCGGGGCAACGTTTTAATTAGTCGATAGCTCGCATGCGGGGTATAGGAAATCTTCCATGTTCGTCGCCATTTATTGACAAAAGTGGCAGACCCGCATGCTGAATATCGACCGATGAATTTTGTTGGTGGATAACACGATCAGTTTTAGTTTCCCGCTTGCTTTATAGCAAGCGGGGGATCACCGCAGATGGTGTAACGAACCGTATCGACTTGTGATTTCCATTAAAATGAAATAAATATTATTTTTTAATTAAAAACTTTTTACTAAGATGGAATTAGCCACAAAAAAATTAACATATTATTAAAAGTCTTGTTTAATGGTTTATATTAGTGCCTAAATAAAAATTAGTGTAGGTATTAACCATAGATACAGGGTGTCCGGTGGCAGAATTAGGATTTTAAAATTAAATAATAAAAAAACTACAAAACATATTTTATTATTTCAATTATTATAACAAAGAAGGGTAGTGCGGGTTTTATTTCTTAATTATTATTTCGTCTAAATGTTGACCGTCACGCCGGATACACTCATGGAATCTGGCTTCAGTATTTCGCGCCACCCGCTGGAGAGGGGACGCATATCCGACGGTTACGTGATGCGCCATGGGAAGATGTGATTCGATTGTGGTTGCAGAGGTTCAAAACAACAAGTTCAGCGGCAAATAATCTGCGGCCGAGACCCAGCCGAACGTCGAGGACTGATGACAATATTGAATTTGTCGCAAACAGTTTACGACAGTGCGTGCGTAAGAGAGCGTTTGCTCTAGGGCTTCCAAAAATAACTGTGCACGAAATTTTGAAAAAGGACCTATGAATGCACTCCTTTGAAATTCAAATTGTGCAAGCGCTTAAGCCTGGTGATTTCAATTTGCGCAAAAATTTCTGCGAGACAATGTTGCAGCGGTTTCAGACAGTAAACACGATGTTTTGGAGCGATGAAGCCCATTTTCATTTAAATGGTAGTGTTAATAAAGAGAACTGCCGTTATTGGTCACCTAAAGGATAGAACCTGCGATTAAAACATCAACAACCACTTCACAGGCTCAAAGTGACGGTTTGGTGTGCATAGTCAAGCAGTGGAATAATCGAACCCTATTTTTTTGAAAATCGTCAAGGACAAGCCACTACTGTGACCGGCGTTTCTTATCAGCGCATGCTGAACGACTATTTTCTGCCAATATTAAGAGAACATCCTGCCAACAGTTCACAGACATGGTTTCAGCAAGATGGCGCTACGCCTCACACTGCTAGAGAGACCATGGCGCTTCTTAGTGATTTGTTCTGTACCAAATTGATAAGCCGTTCAGATGACATCCCCTGGCCACCCAGGTGGCCGGAGTTAACCCCCATGAACTTTTTTCTGTGCGGGTACCTCAAAAGTAAAGTTTACGAAACCGCCCCACCGACCATTTCAACATTAAAAGAAAATATCGTTCGCGAGGTTAATGGCATCTCGACGTCCCTTCTTCAGCGGGTGGCGCGGAATACTGAAGCCAGATTCCAAGAGTGCATCCGACGTGACGGTGAACATTTAGACAAAATATTTTTTAAGAAATAAAACCCGCACTAACCTTCTTTGTTATAATAATTGAAATAATAAAATATGTTTTGTAGCTTTTTATTATTTAATTTTGAAATCCTAATTCTGCCACCGGACACCCTGTATATTAAAGGTATTAACTAAAGTATATTCATTACAGGTACCCGATATTTAACTGTTACTAGGGATTTTAGTAATATGTAGCGACATGCCTGAACTAAGTTAATTAAAACCTGTGTTTCAGGCCTTCACTGCATCGCAATTTAAATCGGGCGTTTTATCTCGCATGCGAGGACTCCCCGTATGCTGTATAGCGAACGAGTGAACGACCAATGAAACTGCGACATAATGCAAATTCCCCTGGTACTAGAAAGTTAGATACTATGGTATTACAACAGGTTACAACTAGCGTATTACTCAATAAGGATACAGAATACGAGATATATCGTGAAACAGGTTACTTAGAAGTCGAGAAAGCTGACATTCCTTCCATGACACCATTCTGATATTATGCAACAAAATTACTTGGGTACAATCAGAGATTTAGCCCCTTCGTACACTAGGCGACTCAAGTCTCCGATACCTTACGATTTTGGTACTCATTGACGCGTGCTTGTGTTCGAACCTCTATGGGTTTGTATTGCAATAGCCGCTTGGATACCGAAGTTGTAAGGTATCGGAAACTTGAGTCGCCTTGTGTAAGACTGAAGGGCCTTTGGCTACGGCTACACTAGGCCACGGCGCGATTAGCGAAACATGAGTAATTATAACAAAAAACCAGCCAAGATCAAATCGGACTCGTGAACGATGTTTTCTGATTGAAGAAAGATGCCACTGCGGAGCCTCAGAACCAACAATGACCCATCTCCTAACTTGTGCTTTGAGTAATTCCACCTACACTGTAAGGGACCTGACCGAGGTCGCGGGATTATTTCCTTACCGTGACCCCGGAACAGAAAGGGCTATGGAAGGACACCGTGGATTTTAGTCAGTAGAAGTCTGACAGTCCCTCCCGCCCTGCCCGGGGTGGGAGGACTCATTTGATGATTTTACCACGCTAAAAAAAAAACCGGCCAAGTGCGTGTCGGGCCACGCACAGTGTAGGGTTCCGTAGTTGCCCATCAAAATACTTATGCGAACTAACTAAACTGATTCGCTGAATTTAATTTTAAAAAGAAGAATTTTCAAAATCGGTCCAGGAGTCTTTGAGAAATCGGGGAAAATACATAAGAAAAAAGTTTATAAGGAATTTAGAACCTCCTCCTTTTTTTGAATTTAGTTAAAAATAGTTGACGATAAAAACCTACCTATCCCCAAAAAACATACCTATAAAAGCTGTAAAAATATAGTTGACAAACTTACATTTGCAGTTGTCTCCGATACATTTTTTTTAAGAAAATATGATATCAAGTACATTTTATAAGTTGGTCGACTATTACTCGTAAAGTTGTAAAGCCTACTTAGTCACGATAATTTTCTTTTAAACTTCGTTATATGTACTACTATTGTGAATTTTTTCACACCCCCAAACATAACCGTTTAGCTGGTAGAGGGGGGGGACACTCGAATCGAGCAAAATTTAGCACTTTAAAGCTTAATATTTCACAAACGAATTTTTTAATCAAAAAATTGTTAATGGAAACTATCATTATTTTTTAAAGGCCTATTTAATGATACCCCACACTAAGGGGTACGCGAGAAAAAAAAAATTCTCACTTTACGTGTAAGTACTGGAGGTACCCTAAAAAAAAATATTTTACGAGATTTTATTTTACCACTTTTTCGGCACAACAAATCCGTATATTTATACCAAATTACAGCTCTCTAGTACTGTGCGTCTCTGAGTTAAACTGCGGACAGACGGACGGACGGACGGACGGACGGACGGACGGACGGACGGACGGACGGACGGACATGGCGAAACTATAAGGGTTCCTTGTTGACTACGGAACCCTAAAAAACCAGCCAAGATCAAATCGGACTCGTGAACGATGTTTTCCGATTGAAGAAAGATGCCACTGCGGAGCCTCAGAACCAACAATGACCCATCTCCTAACTTGTGCTTTGAGTAATTCCACCTAAACTCTAAGGAACCTGACCGAGGTCGCGGGATTATTTCCTTACCGTGACCCCGGAACAGAAAGGGCTATTGAAGGACACCGTGGATTTTAGTCAGTAGAAGTCTGACAGTCCCTCCCGCCCTGCCCGGGGTGGGAGGACTCATTTGATGATTTTACCACGCTAAAAAAAAGAAAGGGACCTGACCGAGGCCATCACCAACGACGTAAATGTGGCAGAGTTTTGGTCGAAGCTCATTCTTTTTGCTGAATTCTTTCCGTTCGTCTTTCGTATACACGTTGGCCGAAACTCATTTCATTTAAAGGAATCATCGATTCTGGGTCTGTATGTTTTTATATGCCAATTTCCATGATTGTAAACGCACTAATGACACAGCTGGGAAAAATCCCAAGTGTGGGGAGAAGTTTTGCTTCTCTTGGTGAACAGTGGCTAACCTGTTTCTACAGTGGCCCTCTCCTCCAGGCTACGGTGCCCTTTTAAGATTGTCTCGCGATCTCGGCATGCGATTAAGATTATTGTCCTTGAACGGTATTGTCTCCTAAACTTCTTTATAATAAATAAGTGGTAAACAATAATTTTCATCATCATCAGCCTATATGTTTCCACTGCTGGGAAACAGGCCTCCTCTCTGTGAGAGGGAGTGGGCCATAATCCCAGTGCGGATTGGTGGATGTCACATGTCTTCGAATGTTTGGTTCTAGGACATGCCGGTTTCCTCACGATGTTTTCCTTCACCGTTTTGAGAGCAGTCGTGATGAAATAAATTACACAAAGTAATGTGCCTGGCTGTATACGAACCCACGGCCTACAACAACAACAATATCTTACAATATCTTTCTATTATTTGCAGTGACCGCAGCTCTTCAGGAACCCTATCCAGGATGGATCGACAATGTCTACGGTGTTACTGGTGAGTCTGATCAGCTTTTGAAAATAAACATCATGAACTTTCCATGCCATTTTTCTCAGGAGTAACCATTTACCGACTTCAAAATGGAGAAGGTTCTTATTTATATCCTTGTTCTCTTGAATATGACTAGACAGTGATGTATCAATCTTCTTTTGTTTGCAATGGGCGCGCTCTCGTCTTTAATCTGGGCCAAGAAAGACGGATCGAGCTTATACTGAAGGAACTCAGACTCCATCGCACCAATGGACCGCAGTTAAAATTGTGTCATAATGGTCACAAGCCAGGCGGCCTCGGTAAAGCTTACCACCGTCAATGGGATTTCTCAGACATCACCACAGGTTATAGGCTGCAGGCCTATGTGCGGTGTCGATTTTTACGTATACTATGTAAATGAAAAGAAAAATAGGAAAGGGCTGAGTATTGAACCTTGAGGTACGCCCATCTGTACTCCTAGAATGTCATTTCGATTAAGTTGAGATAAACTACCAGTTATAAAGTCTTTTAAGCAGGGAATTATTTAAATCAGCAAAATGGACATTTAATTTCCTAAATGTGTAAATAATAGAACAGTGTTTTGTGATCAACACATTCGAACCCTTTCGAAAGTTCGAAAAAATACCAGTAAACTTATTGGAACAAATTCTGGTTAGCTAACTTTCCCATCTTGCAGGTATTATAATGGAAATATCTCGCGGCACGTACCGATCAGGCTACTGCCGGGAACGTTACGTGGTGGATCTGGTACCCGTCGATATGGTGGTCAACTCCTGCATCCTGGCGGCTTGGAGACAGGGGGTCAAGCAGTGAGTATAGTACACTTGTTGGATTTGAAGTCCCTTAGCAGTCAAGTGTCTGCAAATGCTACAGAGCGCGAAGACGCCACTTTGTCGCTGTGAGCGCTAACTTAGCGCGGGACGGCGAGCGATAAAATCAAAAATATGGAAATGTTTGAAGCACGCCACGACGCGCTTACAGTGGCGAATTCGTGTACTTAAAGCCGACCGCCGCTCTCAGACCAAAGTTATGAACGAGCCATAACAGCAATGCAATCGCAGCAATAGAAATTAAAGAAGAAGGAATAGTAGAGACCGAAAGAGTCATGCCATGCGTTCTGATTGCTAAAATGTTTATCGGTGTTGTTGATGATGTTGTTAAATATGTACTACTCAGTCACCATTAAGAATAGAATAGACCTTGCCCATGGCCATTTAACGTTATTAAGAATCTGTTGAATTTCCAGGCCGGGTCGTTGTCCAGTATACAACGTGACATCAGGATCTATAAACCCGCTTCAATGGGGCCAGTTCACTAAGCTGTGCATCAAATGGGCGCTAGAGAATCCTACCAAGTAAGTTTTCATAGTACTTTAGCGAACCCACCGATATTTTTTTTTATCATTATACGAGTAGGTATTTATGCTCTCCTTGGGCCACAAATTAGTCACAATAAGGCCGGTCATACAAGGAATTGCTCGAGCAATACTCAAAATGTTTCAGCGGTTGGCGCGGTCAAGCAGTCGTAGTCGCTTACGTCGCAGACTGTTATTTGTTGAAGTCGTAGCCTGAAGCAGTCATTACTTAATGCTTCAAGTAGTCCAGTTTTAAATATATAGTTCGTGTCGCGGGTTCGATGCCCACAAAGAAAATTGTTGATCTGGAAGTATTTTTTCAGTGTCTGGGTGTTTGTGCATTTGAAATATTTGTAGACGCATCCACGCTACAGAAGAAAATTCTAGTGCGGGGCAACTTATTCTTTAAATATATATGACGTGTAAATTATATGACGGAAATGTGTTGTCACGGCCCCCCAGCGTCTTGTAATCGTTGATTTTTAGCTTATGCTGGGATTAAGACCTACTTTTATGAAATTTGTACTTCTACAGATACGTGATGTGGTACCCGAACTTCGCGTTCACGGAGTCGCGGTTCATGAACACCTTCTGGGAGATCACCTGCCACTTCCTGCCGGCGTTCATGTACGACCTGCTCCTCAGAGCTCAGGGCAGGAAGGCTATGTAAGTACACCCAGTTTCTTCTGGAGTCGTTTTTCGTCCTCTATCTGCGTGATAGATTTTCACATCTTTTAACCCTTAACCACCCAGTACGCTTTTCTAACGTAACGGCCCAGTAGTGTCCATCAGACACATTACACAAATAAACGAATTAGGTAAAAAATACAATGAGTAAACTAGACTAATAAGTGTCTTGATATTATGATAGTAGCTGTAGCATTGATGTGTACATAAATAATCATATTTTTCTTACATTTTAATTACAAAAAAAATAAAATTCAAAGTTTTCAATGAAAACCTTACGACTCATATAGCAAAAACATACTCAGATGTTTAAGATATTTTTGGAGTACAAATTATGGCAACGCGTCTTCCTTTGTCCAGTAGATTCATATGGGAAGGGTGCAGTAGGTTCCTATGACATCCTGCATGGCTGCTAGAGGATAATGATAACGTATCGTTACGTCATTTTGTTTTGTCTTCTCATAATAAGAGGCATTTCCAAATTAGTTGCGATTTTAGGTAAAAAGAGTTTTTGTGTATTCTGCTTGCGTATGTACTAATCAGGGTTCAGGATTTTCCAAATAATTATTAGTCTAATGCCTACAACGTTTACAATATATAAAAATGTTTATTTGTTTTACGTCGCACTGTACCTACACTACAGACAGTACACATGATCTATCTGGTAAAGCGTATCGACACGTACTTATGGTTTTAGTTTTAGTATTCCATCTCAGATTTGTTTGAAGTGCAATTTGTGCCAAAAAATATACGAAAACATGTGACATCTACCAATCTGCATGGAGCCCACATGGTGGATTACAGCACCTTTCATAGAGAGGAAGCCTGTGCCCCAGCAATTGAAGCATAATACTGATTATGTTCGTATAGCTCATCGCTTGCATCTATTTCTTTGCCATAATGCATCGTAAACAAAAAGAATAACAACACGGTCCTTTTTTGGTGCATATGAGATTATGTAATCTAATCTGTGCTGTTTGATTTTTAGCCATTTCTTAGAACGTATGAGTGAATCACTGCTTTGTTATAATCAACGTTTCTAAGGACCGATACAAACAAAATGCAAGTACAAAGGCAATGATTGTAACAAAAACAAAGGTCTTAAGAGTTGCTATTGGTTACCCGATACTATGTGATAAAGGTTTATGTAAATAAACAATCTAATTTTAAACTAGAGTCAAATAAAATGTTACTGTGTCTGTTGGACACTTGTGGGTGGATAGGTTACTTATTTAGTTTTTTATTAATAATTATTTAAATATCCCCGGTACGAAACAAACCTCGCAGGTTTAGGTTTGTAAAGAATTGATGATAGATTAGAAAAAATATGAAAATTCAAAAAGAAATACTTTAGATTTTATTAGGAATCAAACGCAAAATTGTGTCCGCGGGACACTTGTGGGTGGTTAAGGGTTAAGGGCACCATATTTGACCATTTTGGACACCCCCTCCCCACATGCATGACACGTCGCGCAAGAGCGCTGTACATACATTTCATTTTACCGTTTTTTTTTTTGCGGAATTCGTTTTTTAAACATATGGGACCGAGGTGTTTTTAAAACAAGCCAACTTTTGGTTGATTATTTAATAATCATTTTTTTTCTCCCCAGCATGATGAAACTAGCTCGCCGATTCAAAATGGCGGCTGCCACCGGCGAGTACTTTGCCAACCACGAGTGGCAGTTTGGCATCGCTGAACTTTCAGCTCTCCATGAAGACGCGACTGTTGCCAGAGATTCTGGCGCGTTTCCTCATTGGCCGGCTGACTTCGACTGGGACTCGTACATCGGTGCCTATATGTTTGGCATTAGGCGATATATTCTGAAGGATACCGCGGAATCATTGCCTGTGGCGAGAACTAAGTTAAGAAGGTGAGTTTAAACAATCATTTTATATTTTTAATGTGGATTATGTTTAGTTGTTTACAAGTTTGTGGGGTCGCAATCCAATTCCGGCGGCCGCCATCTTGGGAAAAGTCGTTTGTTGTGATAAATTGTTTGTTTCGTAAGCCATTGGTCGCACAGAATAATTGGTATATTTTTGCTGCAAATTATATTGGGAAATAATAAACCGAGCCACAAAATTACTAACTCAGCCACTTAGCAAGATTTCAGGGACACCCCGAAGTTCGGTTTGGTTAGGTTCCTTTAAACCTTGTACACAGAAATAGAAGCCCTGCGAAGCAGGGCTTCGTCGACCCTGCTTAGGTAGATTTTTTTACACATAATAGGGAAACTTTATTTGGTTTGTGGCTGACTAAGTAATTTTGTGGCCAGTGTAGGATTAAATAGAAGCCGGTTTAAATAGCACCCAATTATATTTTCCAAAACTTTGGTCCTCTTAAACGTGTAGTACCTTTTGGATGTGGAACTAAAAATAAAGAAGTTATAAGGAAAAAACAATCTTTAACTAACATAACTTAAACAACATAAAAATCTAAATTAATTAATTTTCATTTGTTATCTTTTTCCAGGTTATACTGGGTGCACAAACTGTTCCAGGCTGCTACAGGATACTATCTTTTCAGATTCCTCGCCGGCAGACTACGGTAGAACCAGGACTTATTTGTACACTTTTGTGTCTCAAAGCGAGAGTAGTTCTATTGTATGAAAGAGACAGAGCTATACAAGTCGTGTAGCGCCATCTCTTTCGCACAGTGGATACTGCTCTCATTTTAAGACGTCATTGTAAGCAGCCTGGTCTGAATTCCTCCTTCATTGACGTAAGTCGCGTATGTCACTGTGGAATGAATAGCACCGTACGCGCTGCGACGACAGTATGGTGCTATAAAGAACATAATGTATATTCGTACGCGCGACTTACGTACGTAACTGACGTCAATAAAGGTGGAATTCAGACCTTACGACTCATTCATACGAGACCCGACACCCCCAAAAACACGAAAGTTTATCTTGCAGGCATCGTGTATTTTCACAGATTCGTTATGGAAATTCAGTGACACGATTCGGGACTTTGACGGATTTAATTTTTCGTTCATTTTCAAAATTTCTTATGTGTGCGTACACTTGCAAGAGAATTAAAAAAAAAAACATTGACGCCGTGATAAAAAAGGCAGGAGTGTGTCATGTAAATGTAACGCAAATACTTCGTTTTTTTTTTTAAATTGAATTGCTCTTTTTCCATATACAGGGTGTAAAGTACAGCCACGCATAAGCAGGTACCACGGATTCAGGACACGATTCCAGACTTTTACAATTTGTTCAAAGGCATGTCCCTGATACCCTGTATTTTTTCAATGAAGGTGCGTATAGTCAATGTAACATGCTATAACATGTATTATAACACTACAACCCTATGTATAATGTTATATAACAATGTTATACAACATGACCACACTATGAAAAATGTGATATAACAATGTTATAAAACATGTTATGTTATATAGTCTGTACGCACCGTTTGATCGATTTTTTTACGTCTATAAAATTAGGAACATTGGTTTATGCTTTTTGCCAAAAATTGTATTTCTAGAGAAATCTTGTTTTCGATTCGAAATCGACTTACGTTATTAACTTTACGTTTTACGTCATTCCCTCGTGCTACGGTCTCAGAAATAGATGTTTCGGGTATCGTGTTAATGAGTTTGTAAACTAATTAAATGATCTAGTTAAGTTAAACATAATATTGTGGGATAGCGCACAGACATCATAGAATGTAGAATTGAAAACTTCTGCAATGCAATTCTCGATTAAGACAATCACAACGCTGGACTCTATTACGAACTCGATTATAGCCGATTGATATGACGGTTAAAATGGAGGCTGTTTTTAGAGAATACCAAACTGTATGAAGAACTATCAACTTATCGTTCAATGAGTTATTCGGCTGTCACAGCGATCATTATAAGTAGTTTAGTGAATATCAAAAAAGTTTTCTGAAAATCCACCGGGTAAGGTTATTCGAAGCCAGGTGAAGCCAGGGCGGGCTACTAGTTATACATATAAGTTCTTTTTGTCTATTCAAGAAAATTGCTTAAAGAGTTGTTCATCATAATGTCACAAGTTTGTCACAATTTTATTATTCAATTGAAACCTACAACTGAACTCTTGAATTTGTATTATTTAAGGCTTTGCTAAACAGTAAACTTGGTGTGGCGCGACGCGACGCTAGCGTGTCGTGTCTTTAGCGTATTTACAATGAAAATATGAATAAGGTAACATTGGTCTAAGTGTTAAAATGTCCACATGTCACAATAACCAATTATTATGTTATATTTCTACGTCTACGAGTAGTATGAAATTTCGCAAATATCAACGTGGTGTTACAATGTCCAAAAGTCATATCGTAAGTACAAACGCCAGAATTTGTCCAATTTGACCAATCGATTATTAACCTTCCACTATTTTAATAAGGTTGAGGATTTAATCAAGAAATTGGACATCATTATTGTGTTAGGCTGATGTACTGGCGTCTGTATTTGCTAGAGCTAGTGTTGCGCCACGCCGCTCTTTGGAAAAGCCTTAGACGCCCTAAAGTAAAAACGATACTTTTTATTTTTTAAACTTATCATGTTGACCGCAAAGAAAAATAACAGACTTTAATAAAAATAACCTGTAGTCCACCTCATTGAATAGTTTTAAGATATTGTACCTGTAATAAAAGAAAATGAATTATGTTATGTATTTGATTTTTTTCAGAATATTTTACCAAATATTACTCTGTTGAACTAAACTGAAAACCATTACTCTGTTATATTTTATTTTGACATATTTTTTGTATCACGTTTTTGGAAAAAAAAACATGTTGGTCTTCAGAAATTATGTTTAAAAATCATTAAATATTTTTAAAGTTGTTTTTTGCTTACATTTTTTTGAATAGTGTTTATTTAATAAAATGTAAAAAAAATACATATTATACTAGAAAAATCATTACAAATCGAGTATTTTATTCCTCAATTAAAAAAAAAGAAATGTCTCTTTCATTCTATAATTTTGGCAGGGTTGACACAGTTACCATTTCTTTTTTTTTCTATGTCTGTATGTATGTTTGAGGCTATCTTGTAAATGACTAGATTTATGTAGATTGAATTTACTTCACAATAAGTATGTGTTTTAA
Organism: Agrotis segetum; assembly: GCA_036375495.1. Lineage (NCBI taxonomy): Eukaryota > Metazoa > Arthropoda > Insecta > Lepidoptera > Noctuidae > Agrotis > Agrotis segetum. The sequence continues at coordinate 324,238 of JAQSVV010000490.1, read as the reverse complement.
GAAAAGTCTTAGTACCTATTTGATATAAATTAGGAAGCAAAAATATTGACATAAATAAAATGCACTATTTTTGTCTATGTATCTTTATGTAGCATCTACATTCTAAAATTATGTTTAGAATAAGAAAATATCTTATTATAGTTCTGTAAAAAATAAACCAATGATAGTATGAAAAAAGTTTTTTTTTTCTAACACTACTCTTTGAACATCTACATTACAGTTTCCTGTGTGCTTTTGAGAAAACGTTAAAGGACATCATACCCGACCCGCATTGGCTCGCCCCGAGCGGAACATGGATATTCGGCGAAGAACCAGAGTCACCGACATAGCTCATAAAATTTGCAAGTTGAAGTGGCAATGGGCAGGCCACATCGCTCGTAGAACTGACAACCGATGGGGAAGAAAAGTTCTCTCATGGCGACCACGGACCGGAAGACGCAGCGTAGGCCTCCCACTAGGTGGACCGACGACATCGTGAGGGTCGCGGGCAGCCGATGGATGCAAGTGGCGAATTGTCGTTCAGCGTGGCGGTCTAAGGGGAGGCCTACGTTCAGCAGTGGAGGTCCTCCGGCTGATGATGATGATGATGATGATGAGCGGTACCTAACTATTATTACATACTAGAATTCTATATATACGCTCACTATATCAACTCCGTAGAGTATAGTAACCATAACACCTCATTCGCAATCTGTCTGTGTGGACGGCGACTATGGAATTAGAGCTACTTCAGGAAACGTGCTTGAGTCACGCTGAAAACTTGCTTCATACGTCTTCAGTTATTATCCCTAAAAACGGAAACACGGGGCTGACAGAAACTGGTTTTGAACGAAGCCAGACATTTTAAAGACGTGATTTTTTGGTCCCTAAAAAGTGTTTGAAAACTGTATACCTTTAAAATTAAAAAGAATTTTCATACAGTGGAAAAATTAAATAACCAGATCTTTAAGTTACCATTTAGTACTCGCCAGGTGCAAAAATATGTAAAAAAATTAAAACTACAATCATTTTTATTGCAACTGGTAGCGCCTGTGTGTTTAATGTATACAAAATAATAAGAAGTAGGCCTGTGTGAACTTCATACATCTTTACATAAGTCTGGCTTCCTTGAAAATCAGTTTCTCTCAGACAGGTCTGTATTTCTGTGTTTAGGGATGCTTTAAAAAGTTTTGAGCAAGTTTTCAACGAGACTCAAGCACACTTTTGCAAAAATTCGCAGAGCTCTTCAGCTATTAATAACTCCTTGCTCGCAGATCGCTTAGTCTAGGTCAGAGGTCACAGAGACAAAGCCTACGAATTGTGCGAGATTACCCAGAAGAACCAATCCACACTGGGTTCGCGTGGAATATTATGGCCCACTCCCTCTCACAGAGAGGAGACCTGTGTCCCAGTAGTGGGAATATTAATAGGCTGATGATGATGATAGAAGAAGCCTATTCACTCTAACTTTGAAGACATTCGGGTTGTATGTGTTCGGAAATAGGCGTAGGTAATCTGATAGTGATGAGTTCCGCTCCTTTAATGTGCGCGTTGTAAAAGAAATCAAACCAAGTTACAGGATTTACAACTTTTATTTTATTACAAAAACATTGTTTTGATACAAAAACAAGCATCTTAACTAACACACTAGGTAAATCTTACATACATCTTCTATATTAGATACATTAGGTACGCACCTTTCAAAACACGAAATAACTCCAAAAGCACCCGCGATACTGAACGTCGAGTAATAGATAGCTCGCCGTCCGATCAAGGACCAGACCCAAGTGCTCGCGCCTTGTGTAATTAACAAATAGATGGAGCCCTATTTTATAGGGTCTACCCAGACCCAGAGTGGTACACATGTGATGGTTTATAAAATAACCATTTTTTTATTAACTGCTGTTCCCTGCAGATTCATATCGACTGCTCAGCTCATTTAGTTGTAGCGTGATGTTATATAGCCTCCCTCAATAAATGGCCGTTTACAGAAAGAAAGCTGGAAACTTATAAGCGCTTACCGGCGCTTGACAACGCTGGTACGTTCTACACAAAAGAAGCATGTTTGTACATTAATTTTGAATTGCAGCGCCCAGCGTTGACCAGCGCGTGTTGAAGCTTGTCGGCACCGTTCAGTGCTTATTGGCGTGCGTTCATAATGTTTTCTTGCGCGGGTTACCAGCGCTGTCAAACGCCGATAAGCGCTTATAAGTTTCCAGCTTTCTTTCTGTATACGGTCTAACGTAAGAATATTTTTTTTTGTATTTCAACTAGTATTTTCTGAGATTAGCGCGTACAACCAAACAAACCAACCCTTACTCAGAGAGGACCTGTACGTATAATACGTTTTCTCACAAAATTGATATTTTGAGATAATACTTCTTTTGATCAAAGGTGCGATATACAAAAGTCTTTTGAGCATACTTATATACAAGGTACTATAATACTATGAACAGTTAGGATATAAAAACGAGCCTACACCTTAACAATTACAAGAACCGTAAAGCAAAATCATCTATAAACTTTTACATTTTTAAATCACTCTTTATAATTATACTGACTTACATTTTTACCAAAAAATAAAAAAAGAATTGACACCAATCACATTCAAATAGTAGGTATAAAATTATGACACGTGGCAATATTGCAAAAATACGAGTACTACCACTCAAAAGGCAAGATTCTATTTAAGGCTTTGCCAAACAACCAACTCAGCGTGGCGCGACGCTAGCGTGGCGTGTCTTTGCCGTGCTAACTTACTATGAAAATATAAATGAACGTCGTCCACAAAACCTGCCACGCCAACGTCGGCGTTTAGAGGGGCGTCACGCTAAGCCGAGCTTGTTATTTGGCCTTTTAACTTTTTGTGAAACGTGAGTTTCACATCAGTCTATTATAAAGTAATAAGTATTGTGTAAGACGTTACAAAATTATCGCAATTAATATGTCATTTTAATAATTAAAATATTTGAATTTTTATTTACTTAAAAACATAAACCAGGTACCTATTTTTTTCTTTAGAATTTAGTTACGACAAATTTTATTATTGCTTACACTTACTTTTTTAAAGTCTCTAACAGCATAATACTATGGCTGAATAAAAACATTAAAAAGTCTAAAAAATTCATAGACCTATAACATGAACTGAGCCATCCAAAGCCAAATGACAAATAAAATTGTCTCATACTCTCTAGAAGAAGACAGACACAATCGTAAGACCATCTATCTCTTTCCTGTAAGATACAGAAAAATTGCTCGGTCCACGCTCTAAGTCTATGAAAAAACCCTATGACATAACTCATCCGCCATTTTGATCACAAATCAAGATGGCCGCTCTAAGCGTCCATGGCGATGACAGTGGGCAACGTGTGCTGATCGGCGACGATTGAATTTGATGAAGAGAACCAGCCACTGATCCAGTACAGCATCAGACCCCAGAAGAGACAGCGGACGATCACGTCTACCCAGTACATTCTGGAAGTAAATTAAAAATATAAGTTATGGTTGCTTTAAATAGTAGGTAGTAAATTATGCAATCATTGAATAAAGGACGGACTTAAAGCGATATACCCATGGAGGATTGAATCACGACCGTAGGAATCACTGTATTCATGATGATTGAATCACGAGCGTAGCAATAGATTCAAGCGATTGAATCCTGAGCGATGCGAGTGATTCATGGCCCTCGATTTAAATCCGTTTTATTCAAGAGTATACTTTATGCCATGACTAGGAGAAAGATAAAGATTTTTATAAGCAATAAACAGTTTTTAACAGAAGCTTTTTGTTGAAAACGTCAACCAATCAAATCTTGAGGAGTTATTTGCTCACGGAGTTTGTCTAACGACTATTCTTTGGACGATAAGTTTGAACTGAGTTTTTTTTTTTTGGAAAAGAGCATTGAGAAAGAGGTCGAATATATTATTATTATAATTGCTGTGTTCTAAATTCAAACACCAGAATAGCAAGTAAATGGGGAAGGCCGGTCTGAGCTAATTGTAGATGGCGCCACCATAGCTAAGTCCTAATCCGACCAATGAGGTAGTACTATTTTGAAGTACCTATAACATTTGAACCAATGACGATGCTTGGAACAAGCTATACTAGCGCCATTAGTTCCCCAGTCGACATCCCTATTAGTGGAGCATTTCTTAGTGTTGGGTACAGTTTGAAAATGAGAAACAGCAGGAATTACTTACACTCTCATATGTCTCCTGGCTGCAGGAAGAGTGTCGTCATACTCCTTCAGGATGAAGACTCGAGCAGCTCTGATGCAGTCCTCGAAGTATTTGGAGATGTCCAGACCTGGTGGAAAAATGGCACATTAAGTACGCTTGTGCTGAAGGAGCTCGTGGCTTAATAATTACAGCCGCACAGGCCGATCTTCCGGGTTAAGCCGCGCTTGCCGAGGTTGGTCTGTGGATGTGTCACCATCTGTCATAGCGAGTTTCCTCCGTGCTTCGGAAAGCACGTAAAGCCGTTGGTCCCGGCTGTCATTTGTAGATCTTTGACAGTCGTTACTATTAGTCAGAAGCTCTAAAGTCTGACAACCAGTCTTACGATGGGGTATCGTATTACTCGATTACTGGGTTGTGGAGATAGGATAAGCGCAGTCGCTCCATGTAAAATACTGATATTCAGCAGCATCTGGTTTGACTGGAAGCCGACCACAATATAGTTGGGAAAAGGCAGGCAGATGATGATGATGAAGTACGCTTGTATTGGCGATTGAAAAACAATGTCCATGGAGTTTCTAGTGCATTCTTCTCCATAGATTCTACGCTTTGTAATGGGTACCTACAGCACATTCACAGTTATTATGTCTTGTGGCTGGGATTGTAGCACCATAACTATTTTTGTACTCTTCATCATCATCAGCCTATAAATGTTCCCACTGCTGGTACACAGGCCTCCTCTCTGTGAGAGGGAGTGGGTCATAATCCCAGTGTGGATTGGTGGATGTCGCATGTCTTCGAATTTTTGGTTCTAGGACATGCCGGTTTCTACACGATGTTTTCCTTCACCGTTTTGAGAGCAGTGGTGAAGAAATAAAATACACAAAGTAATGCGCCTGGCATTGCTGCACCATCTTCAAAGTGCTGTGGGATCAGAACCGTTCCAACTTGCTTTTTGTTGAAGTTGTAAGTCGGGACCGATACCACTGGGCCATCACTGCTCCTATATAAAAAAAAGAACTGAAAATGTTGTCTCACTCACCCACAGCATCAACCTTATATTCCCGTCTCTCTCTCGGGTTGAGTTTGGTCCTCACTGTCTGTGCGATGTCCGACTTGAAGTCCCACTGGTTGTTCGTATAGTACTCAAATACTTCGAAACCTTTCGTGATTCTGCGTTGGACGCGACATAGCCTGGAACAATAGAGTAGTTTCCAGGGTCAAAATAATTACATTCTATTTAGTCCGTATTTTAGATTATAAAAAAATTATTAGTATTTTTTCTTTTTTCGATTAAACAAAAAAGAACAAAGATAATACGAGTAGCCTATTTAAGTTACCTGTGACGTCACTCTGCGCGAAAAATGCCACGCATCGTGACGTCACACGTAACTTTAATAGGCTATATCTTTGTCATTTTTGGTCTAATTTACAAATAAAAAAATACGTGTCCCTTATTTTTGAATAATCTAAAAGACGGACTAATTACATTTTTTAGGCAATTAGCCTATTAAGGAGTATTTTAATACAGGTCGGGCATGTGCGTTCTCACCTTGATGGATACACTATACTTTCCACATAATCCATAAGGTTATTTTTTACGTGGTAAAATCATCAATTAATGAGTCCTCCCACCCAGGGAAGAGCGGGAGGGACTGACTAAAATCCACGGTGTCCTTATAAAGCCCTATATGTATAAACATACTTATATATATTATTTCTAAATACATACGTATTATAGATAAACTACACAGAAAAAAACCGGCCAAGTGCGTGTCGGGCCACGCACAGTGTAGGGTTCCGTAGTTGCCCATCAAAATACTTATGCGAACTAACTAAACTGATTCGCTGAATTTAATTTTAAAAAGAAGAATTTTCAAAATCGGTCCAGGAGTCTTTGAGAAATCGGGGAAAATACATAAGAAAAAAGATTACAACGAATTTAGAACCTCCTCCTTTTTTTGAATTTAGTTAAAAATAGTTGACGATAAAAACCTACCTATCCCCAAAAAACATACCTACAAAAGCTGTAAAAATAAAGTTGACAAACTTACATTTGCAGTTGTCTCCGATACATTTTGTTTAAGAAAATATGATATCAAGTACATTTTATAAGTTGGTCGACTATTACCCGTAAAGTTGTAAAGCCTACTTAGTCATGATAATTTTCTTTTAAACTTCGTTATATGTACTACTATTGTGAATTTTTTCACACCCCCAAACATAACCGTTTAGCTGGTAGAGGGGGGGGACACTCGAATCGAGCAAAATTTAGCACTTTAAAGCTTAATATTTCACAAACGAATTTTTTTATCAAAAAATTGTTAATGGAAACTATCATTATTTTTTAAAGGCCTATTTAATGATACCCCACACTAAGGGGTACGCGAGAAAAAAAAAATCCTCACTTTACGTGTAAGTACTGGAGGTACCCTAAAAAAAATATTTTACGAGATTTTATTTTACCACTTTTTCGGCACAACAAATCCGTATATTTACACCAAATTACAGCTCTCTAGTACTGTGCGTCTCTGAGCTAAACTGCGGACAGACGGACGGACGGACGGACGGACGGACGGACGGACGGACGGACATGGCGAAACTATAAGGGTTCCTTGTTGACTACGGAACCCTAAAAATGATCATGCTCATCACACAAACATTTGTCCTGGGTGGGAATCGAACCCACGACCTCCGGCATAGCAGTCAGGGTCACTAACCACTAGACCAACTCAGGCCTGTCAAAATGATGATGAGCTCAGAATACTCACACTGGCTTGTATCCGAGGCAGAAGAGAAGGGTGTCGATGATGAAGGCTGGGATCCAGTGGAAGAAGAACACACAGATGTTGTGGTACAGGCGAGAGTGCTTCATAGAACCGCCGGGGTACCTGGGGATGGACACAGGCAAGTTCTTATTAGTATGTTTAAAATTGGGCCAGAAGACTAAGAGGTCTTAGCACTTTTACCGTTTATGTGATCTAAAGTTTTCGAATTTAAAGATTATTGTAAGGAATTTTTTTTTTAATCCTCTAAATATGTACAGTCACGAGCAATAACATGTATACACTTAACAAAATTAAAACTCAATTTACTCGTGAAATACTAGTTTCCACTATGAAATAAGACCTATTTCGTAATAGTATGGCTTTCAAAATAGAAGTCTAATGAAAAAGCAAAAGTTTGATCAATACAGTAGCAGAAAAACGCTTTTGAATACTGGTTAGTGTATACATACTATTGCTCGTGACTGTGCCAACAAGGACATTTATCTTAATTTTTTTTTGACATTTCTGTGTAAGTATTCTATTGGAAAGTAAAATATTTTATTATGATAAATATTGAACTGTTTGTTTTTAATTCAACTTTCATTAAGAAGCATTTTTTTCTATAAATTATAATTGTCTTTTTAACAGAGTTGAAGAATTGTGAATGTTATGTACGCCATTAGTGCCAAGTGCATCAGACCACTCATAATATAAATTGTAAATTTTAATGTTCAATATTATTATGATGTGGCTGTATTTTTCTAATAAATACTCGTAAATACAGCCTTACTATAAAAACTTATATACATCTATTGAACACTTGTCTAAAAAAGGTGTGACTGCAAAACGGACCTTATTTCAACGTCATAAACTGACATTTTTTTAGACAAGTGTTCCACAGACGTTTAAAAGTTTTGTTGCTACCACGGATAAGGTTAATTTAAAATGGTCACTCACCACACAACTCCGTTAAGTGGCACTCTATTCATAATGATCTCTCTGCCAGCGTCGATCATCTCCGACCACGTCACCTTGATCTCAGCTGATGATGTGAAGTTTATTATGTTGGCCTTTGTTTCTCTGAAATACAAACATAACTGATTAATAAATAATGTCCTCTTATTCAAAAAATACCAAAAACATAAAATAAAAAACCGGCCAAGAGCGGGTTGGACACGCCCATAAAGGGTTCCGTAGCAGCAAGTAACTTTTCATAAAAGTTCTTGTAGTTGGTTGTAACTTTGCAAGGTGGATTGTGGTTTACGATTTATGACGTATTACAAAAAAAAACTAATTACTCGATCTCGTTCAAACCAACTTTCAACTGAAGTTTGAATGGTAATGAACATCATAATATTTGTTTTTAGTTTTATCATTCTCTTATTTTAGAAGTTACAGGGGGGACACACATTTTACCACTTTGGAGAAGACTCTCGCGCAAACTGCTCAGTTTAGAAAAAAATTATGATAGTAATCTCAATATCATTTCATAGATACCCCACAGGTATGGATCAGGCGAAAAAAAATTGAGTTTCAATTCTAAGTACGGGGGGAACCCCCAAAATTGGTTTTTGTTTCGTTTTTTGTGTGAAAATCCTAATGCCGGTCACATAATACATCTACTTACTAAGTTTTAACAAGATAGCTCTTATACTTTCGTCAAAAAGTGGCTGTGACATACGGACGGACAGACAGACAGACAGACGTGACGAATCTATAAGAGTTCCGTTTTTTGCCATTTTGCTACGGAACCCTAAAAAGACAAAATAATGCCAACCCTGAATTGTAACGTACCCGTTCTTCATGTAGTTCCAGGCTGCGATCATGATACCGTTGATGAACACGTCTACCGGTAGATAGTCTGCGTAGCTGTTACTCTTGCAGTACATCGACCTTATCACACCCTTGCCAGCACCTGCGGAGAAAGAGGTCAGATAAAATCTTTTTGGAAAGCACCGTAAGTTCAGAAACGTAATCTCTTCTTTGAAAACCGGCCAAGTGCGTGTCGGGCCACGCACAGTGTAGGGTTCCGTAGTTGCCCATCAAAATACTTATGCGAACTAACTAAACTGATTCGCTGAATTTAATTTAAAAAAGAAGAATTTTCAAAATCGGTCCAGGAGTCTTTGAGAAATCGGGGAAAATGCATAAGAAAAAAGATTACGACGAATTTAGAACCTCCTCCTTTTTTTGAATTTAGTTAAAAACATTTGACGATAAAAACCTACCTATCCCCAAAAAACATACCTATAAACTCAGATAAAACAAATAGGCCTATAAAAGCTGTAAAATAAAGTTGACAAACTTACATTTGCAGTTCTCTCCGATACATTTTGTTTAAGAAAATAAGAATCCAAGTTCATTTTATAAGTTGGTCGACTATTACTCGTAAAGTTGTAAAGCCTACTTAGTCATGATAATTTTCTTTTAAACTTCGTTACATATACTACTATTGTGAATTTTTTCACACCCCCAAACATAACCGTTTCGCTGGTAGGGGGGGGGGACACTCGAATCGAGAAAAATTTAGCACTTTAAAGCTTAATATTTCACAAACGAATTTTTTTATCAAAAAATTGTTAATGGAAACTATCATTATTTTTTAAAGGCCTATTTAATGATACCCCACACTAAGGGGTACGTGAGAAAAAAAAAATCCTCACTTTACGTGTAAGTACTGGAGGTACCCTAAAAAAAAATATTTTACGAGATTTTATTTTACCACTTTTTCGGCACAACAAATCCGTATATTTACACCAAATTACAGCTCTCTAGTACTGTGCGTCTCTGAGCTAAACTGCGGACAGACGGACGGACGGACGGACGGACGGACGGACGGACGGACGGACGGACGGACGGACGGACGGACATGGCGAAACTATAAGGGTTCCTTGTTGACTACGGAACCCTAAAAACGATACAAAATCGGTGTATTTCTTTGTCAAATCGAAAAATGCATTATTTTTTCAATATCATGATTCCATATTGTTTTATTTAGTTTTTTTCTTCAAAAACTATTTTATTTATAAATCTCTTTCAACAAAACCATATAATTGAGAATAGAAACCATTTATAATATTTATTGGAAATATGCATCTGCTCGAGTAACATACTCGTATTTTTAATTTTGTAACTGTCACTAATGGCTCGATAATTTAATATTTAACATTTTGTAACGAATATATTTTTCAAAATACGTCTTATTTTAACAAAAAGGGAAAAAAAGATTTTTTCCCAAATACCGTTTTCCCTGTTATTCACTCAATTTATATCTATTATTCAAGCAGATATTCCTGTTATACACGCATTTATCTCTTTAATTCACGCTTTCGTCCCTGTTTTTCAAGCAGATATCCCTGTTATTCACGCGCGTTAACTTATTTGGTAGGGCCTAGAACAGGTAACGTCACAAACTCACCAATAAGTAACCCAGTAGGTCCATTGATGTTGTCAGTCCAGCCGGGAACAGGCTCCTGCCAGATTGGAATCACTGGAACATACGAGGAAACATTTTAAATATACCTTCTTGAACGTTGTGATGTCTTATTCTTGAAGTTGCGACTTCAAACCCAGGTACTAATGACCTGTATTATTTACTAGCTGTTGCCAGCGGCTTCACCCGCTACTACTCGAAAGCTATCCCACGGGAACATAAAATCGGGATAAAAACTATCCTATGTGTTAATCCAGATTATAAACTATGTGTGTACCAAATTTTAGCCAAATCCGTTCAGTGGTTTTTGCGTGAAAGAGTAACAAACATCCATACATCCATACATCCATACTTACAAACTTTCGCCTTTATAATAGTAGTAGGACTATTGGGAACAAGTTTGTATTATCTACAAGTAGTTGTTTCGGGTCGGGGTATGTGAGTTTAAATGTTTTTAAAGGCAACCGCGACACAGGAGAATTTACTAGCGAAAGACAAAGTTCTTTAAAAAAAAAATACAAATGTACCGTTCGAGATGATTTCGTACCCGGCTTCGTTCAAGACGAATTTAATACTGAAACCTTCCCCGAAAACTACTCTATCCATTTGTGGAAACAGCATGAAAATTGGGGCAGTAGTTTTTGAGTTTATCGCGTAAAGACAGACAGACGCGCCGGAGTACTTTGTTTTGTAATATTTCGTGATTGGTGCCTCTAAGCACTGCAAAAAAGGTGTGATTCGTGTAATGACTGGCCTGTTGGTCTAGTGGTTAGTGACCCTGACTGCTATGCCGGGGGTCGTTCCCACCCAGGACAAATGTTTGTGTGATGAGCACGATCATTTGTTCTGTGTCTGGGTGTAATTTATCTATAATATGTATGTATTTAGAAATATATAAGTATGTTTATCAGTTGTCTAGTACCCATGACACAAGCTCTGCTTAGCTTCGGACTAGATGGCGTTGTGTGATAGTTGTGGAATATTATTATTATATTATTATCTTACCGATGGAAGGTCTGAGCACCATGGCAGGTATGTGTGCCATGGACTCCACCACCAGCGCCTCGCCGAGAGCCTTCGTGAAGGCGTACGAGTTGGGCAGCTTGTCCAGTAGCCTGAAAGAACATAAACATCAGAATTGTTCTAGGCTTTTCCCAATTATATTTGGGGTCGGCTACCAGTCGAACCAGATGCAGCTGAATATCAGTAATTTACATGGAGCGACTGACTATCGGACCACTAAGACATAATTATGATATAAAACACGTTGATATAAATCTACGGGTAAATGAAAAACAAAACACGATCGCCACGACGACGTCAAGTCAATCGAATTGTATCATTATTTCTTAGTAGTATGGTTGATTTTCCCATTGCTAAAGTCCCTTAGTACTAGGCCCATTGTCCACGTAACCGCACGTCATACGCTTTCGTCAATTGACGATTGCAAGACGAATGCTTGCATCTCGCGTAGAAACAATGTGTCCACGAAGCGGCAACGTTGCGTCAGCCGCTCGTGTTGCGTTCGTCATGCATTTTTACAACAAAAGACGTCCTTTCTCGATGCTAGTTGAAAGAAAACTGAGACCTTTTGTAGCGTGACTGACTATTGCATGGACATAACAAATATGCAAAATACTTCTATCTTCATTTTGTAGGTTACATGCATCCTACGAAAGACGGCTGTGTGGACAGTAGGCCTCACTCAAAAACCTCACACAAATTACAAGAGCAATATTTCCCTTCCCCACAACAGTGCTACACTGCCATTCACCACACTCCTACGCAATACGCAACACTCATCTGTACCGAGTCAGCCTTGAGAAGTAGGTCAACGACCTCATCAGCGACGTTCGCTCTCGCGCTGTAACAAGTGCGGCCTTGACCAATAGACGGAGTGGATGTAGGGCAGTATGGCTCTTAAGAGGCTAGTATAGCGGCTGCCATTTAAAAAAATAGGTACTTAGATAAACTCGTCCAGTCCCTCTCGCGCGTTGAAAAAACCCCCGGTCGTGCGATAGAGAGCGTTGCAGCTCGCGACTGACTTAAAGTATTTTTATGTGAAATTTGTCTCTAGGGAGAAAATGATTTTCTGATACTAAATCACGATCAATCTCTTAGATTCTGGCGTCAATCGTTTCAGCATATAATATTCTAGGTTTGTAGGTTTCGCTTTTTTTCTAAAAACCTCTTTTTTTAATACAAAGGTTTTACTTCAATGAAGATTTTGTCATAAAAATAGTAACTCTTAAGCGCATGTAACTCTCAAGCTATTATTAAATAAATTTTGAAAAAAAGAAAACCTATAAACCTAGTTTTTTACTGTGTCAGAAGCATTCTAAAAATTCATTGAGATAGGATAACTAGGGGCAGTAAAATGTTTTCTCTTTTAGTAGCGCTCGGTAGACGATCTTCTTAATGCTTAGGCAGTAAGGCGTTTTTTTTGCTTTATAAAATCATCAAATGAGTCCACCCAGGGCAGGGCGGGAGGGACTGTCAAACTCGTACAGAATAAAATCCACGGTGTTCTTAATCCGTGCGACTCCATAAGCAAACACTAAGGCTCTCTAGAAGGGGCCCCGTCATCATGCTGACACTCTTTGAGGCGCGTGTGGAACACAACGCGCCGTAGACCCGGGCATGGTTCATGGTCGGACAGCGAGTTGCCCTTTACTCGCTGTCCGCATGCCCGCGCGCCTACGGTGGCCGGAGATCGTCTACCGACGTCTGACTGACGCCGTGGACGTCTACCACTGCGGTGTTTTTTTCTCTCACCTATTGTAGAAGTGAGACTCTACTTTTGTCAGTAGAAAAGACATCAACGCGCGAATTTGGAACATGCCTAAGTTATAAAATTTATTGTCCAGTACCTAACTTTATGGCAGCGTTTCCATCATACAAGTTACTTGTATACATAATAATTATTTTAAACGCATTAACGCATGCGATGCGCATCGTAAAGATGATTATTTTGAGGAAAGAAAAATTTCAGATTGCAAGTGGGTGGCAATAGCCTAGTTGGTTAAGGCGTCTGGAGTACCTATCCAGAAGACGCGGGTTCGAATCCCGCTTGCAATCTGAAATTTTTCTTTCCTCAAAATAATCATCTTTACGATGCGCATCGCATGCGTTAATGCGTTTAAAATAATTATTAAGTATAGTAGTCGCTATCTCATTATACAACATTGATTTGGCTGTAATGTCAACGTGTTGGGTTCAAGTTAGTTAAAAACTAATCCAAGAGATGGCGCTACGCTACCGAAAAGCGTTCAAATGAGGAATAGAGAATTTCAGCTTGCAAGTGTGGGTGGCAATAGCCTAGTTGGTTAAGGCGTCTGGAGTACCTATCCAGAAGACGCGGGTTCGAATCCCGCTTGCAATCTGAAATTTTTCTTTCCTCAAAATAATCATCTTTACTTGTATACATGTTACAAATTGTATGCAACTTGAACAAAACTGCCTACAAGTTAGACTTTTGGAATTTCGCAAAAAAAAAATGGTTTTTCATTATAAAATGAGAAATTGATCGGGCCCATCAGTATGAAAAATCAGACTCAGACTTTGCGTTAAGTCCGATAGTTCTAATTTTTTGCAGACTTTTGACCCAATGAATAATCCAAGTTCGTGTCCCAACGCAACTTTGTCAGAAAAAAAAACGTGTGGCACTCGGGACTGCCGCGGTAAAGCTATTGCAAAGCATTTTTTATAAAAGCCACCATCCCCTCAATCAAGTGAAAGGTCTAGAAAAACAAACTCCGCCCCCAAGTCTGCCGAACTGAAATGACGTTAGACGTTGAACGGTGTTAGATTTATTATCGTTAGGCTTTTTTGTTAGGTTTTTTTCGTTACGGAATTTCTTGATTTGGTCGACGCGCTTCCGCGATAAAAGCTATGCAAAATCTTAAAAACAGCAAAATAAAAAAAAAACAGCTTTTATTTTTACATACTTGGGAGTGAGGGCTGTAATAGTCTCCTCATCCATCCACTCGACAGCCTGGATGATCTGGTGAGGGTCAGCGGGAGGAGGGTATGCCTTCTCCTCCAACAGCTTCTCGTGCAAGTGGCAGTACGACGTGGAGATGTGGATGAACAGCTGTGGAGGAGGAAATACCAGGTTAAAATCATGCTGGAAGCTTGGCAAGGATGGGTGGGAGTTTAATATGCTTGTTTTACAATTGTACCTATTTTATCATGTACATACACGTATTTATGTATTGGAACGAAGTTCCTTATTGCGCGTTGTGAAAGGGGGCTAGACGGAAGAAAATCTTACGAAAAGTTGGCACGACACTTTTTTGCCTCGCCCCGCATCCCTCACTCAACCCCCGTTCCTCGTACCTCTTGTCGTATTGCGCCGTGCACATGTTTCTCTGTCTCTCTCTCTCTAATAGAAAGCAAGCCAGATATTTCGCATTGAACAGTGTGATAATATATAATTGAGGTGATAAAGGTATAATTGAGAGAGTATATATGGAGCGACTGCTTATCTGACCTTCACAACCTAATTACTGGGTTATACGATACCCCTTGACAAGACTGGTTGTCAGACTTTCAAGCTTGTAACAGTAACGACTGTCAAAGATTAACAAATGGAACCAACGGCTTGACGTCCTTATGCTGTCGAATTATCTTAACCTTTAAGTACACGCGTTCTTTTTGGTAACGTTCCGTCACGTGTGGGGTCCAGCAGTATCCCCATTATTATTTGACCCATAATTTTCAAACGTCTTATTTAAAAAAAAAACAAATTTGTTAAAGTTTCTGAAAATAAATTATTATTCGTTAAAAAGTGAATCTTTTGATAATGAGAAACATTTTACAAAAATAACAGCTCGCACGCAGACAGTTTATGAAGCCCTAAACAAATGACCTAACATTGAACAAAATAATTTGCTTCTGAGTAAATAATTATTTATTTCTTAAAAAATAGGAAATAAAAAATTAAAATTAAAAGAACAACAAAATATAATTTGAAAAACATAAAAAATAACAACGCTTCAATATTACTATTTTTCAGTACTGAGTTTGTATCTTGTCTTATAATTTTTTTGCCATAGAGTCATTAAAATCATGTCAGATTTATACAATGGCGTTTTTTGATAGTTTGCGACTAATATTTTTTGCTAACTCTAAGAAAGATGAAAAAACACAAACAAATAAATTGAATGCTACGTAATCACGGGTGAGGTCCACAGGTATCCCCAAGTAAGTACAATACCTAGAATCTTAACGGGAGCGTGATAAACTTCCTCCCATCGATAGTCTGTGCAAGGCTATGAGATTAACAGAGTGGGCGCGATCGTTACAAGTAAATTTAAAAAGTTATGGTTAAAAAATAGTCCGTGGGGTCTGGCGAGACCCCGCCCGTGATGTTAAAGGTTAAACTTACCTTCAATTTCTTGCAGGTTTTCGCCAGTTCCACCATCAGCTTTGTGCCTCTCACGTTCAGCAGAACAGCCTTTTTCAGCTCTTCGTCGAACCTGCAACCGTAAGACACATTTTTGTAGAAAAAGTAGTAGACCAAGGTGACCAGAGTTTTGAACATCGACGTCGAGTTGACGGTTGATCCCGGGTCGACGACGCGTTGTGTTCCACGCGCGCCTCAAAGAGCGCCAGCATGATGACGGGGGGCCCCTCTAAAGGGCTACAGCCTGCCGGGGTCGCGGGACTTTTCTCATTACCGTGATCCCGCAACATAAAAGGCTATTGAAGGACACCGTGGATTTTAGTCAGTACGAGTCTGACAGTGCCTCCCGCCCTGCCTGGGCTGGGAGGACTCGTTTGATGATTTTACCACGCTAAAAAAAAGGCCTATGTTCAATAGTGGACGTCTTAAGGGCTTCACACACAGCAGCTATAATGTAAAGATGTACATTATAGCACGATACATCCCATTACATCTTTCCATAGAAATTCGAAGATGTAAAAATATACATTATAGCTGCAGTGTGTGGTCCCCGATTTCTTGGAAAGATGTAATGAGATGTATAGTGCTATAATGTACATCTTTACATTATAGCTGCTGTGTGTGAAGCCCTTTACGGTTGATATGATGATGATGATGATTACCTGATAGTGGCAGCAGCATGTATGATGATGTCTACATCTTTCATCACCATCTGACGGTCCTCCTCGCTCATGCCAAGGTCTGGCTCCGACACATCACCGGTCACGAGGGTCACCTTCTCTATGAGAGGTTCCACTCCACCCCTCATTCCGCGGACTTTTTCGAAGAGCTGGAAAATGAGAAGAGAGGGAGAATATTAAAGGGTGTATGGTTTGCAAAGCTTGATGATTTTTTACCGACTTCAAAGAAAAGAAGGTTATTATATCGACAAGTATTTATGTAATTTTACCAGAACTGCCCAGTTTTCGTATAATATGTTAGTCTATATCAGCGTCTGAACAAATGTGCCAAATTTCAAAAGTGTATGTATGTATTTATGTTCGCATATCCATAGTGACCCTGACTGCTATGCCGAAGGTCGTGAGTTCGAGTCCCACCCAGGACACATGTTTGTGTGATGAGCACGATCATTTGTTCTGTCTCTGCGTGTAATTCATCTATAATATGTATGTATTTAGAAATATATAAGAATGTTTATCAGTTGTCTAGTACCCATAACACAAGCTCTGCTTAGCTTCGGACTAGATGGCGTAAGTTGTGGAATATTATTATTATCTCCGGAACCACAAGTCCGATTTCAGTAATTGATATTTTTTTGTTTTACTAGGTATGTGTTGTTCAACATAGAGAATACTGTAAGTTTCATCAAAATCGGTTTAGTAGTTTTTGAGATAGGATTTTTTTTAAATGTATTTATTGTGTACTTGGGCAATGTTATTACCGGTGCTAATGATCACAAAATTCTAGTACACTAAGAAAATTATGTATTTGACAAGAAGTTGGGTTGTATATTTAAACTAGAAAGAGTAAAATAAAAAACCGTTTAAAAAAAGTAACCGACTTCAAAAAAAAAATAACCGACTTCAAAAACAACCACAAAAAGTTTAAAATAACATACGAAATAACTTTGTTTTTGTGTATAAAATGACTTTGTTTTTATTGCATTGACTTTTTTGCCACCCTTTACTCGTCATCCGGTTTTGCATAGTGTAGCCGTGTGTACCAATATTAGTACACAATATATAATTAGTTAAAAATTTAGTAAAAACAGTACATTAACTTCGGTTCACGCGTCACTGCCTGTTGAGTACAATGTTGCTTCAGTGAAGAAGGGAACGTTTTGAAACTGTTGTGACACAGTCGGTCATGATGTAACGTTATTTTAGACATTGTTAACTGAATAAGAAAAGAAGAAATATTTTTTTCCTTTTTCTTTTACTAGTTAGTTTTTATCATAAGCATAGACGACGTTCGATTCTGGTCATATCTGCGGTATGTCGGAGGAGCGTTGGGCAAAAATAACTACTCAGTGGATCCGAAATGGCGGAAAACGACAACGCGGCAGGCCCAGAAGGAGATGGCGGGATGAGCTGGACTCATTTTTAAGGGATTGTCCTGCAATCGCACTAGATCGCGAAAAGGAGAAGGAGGCCTTTAAACTGCAGTGGAACGACACGGGCTTATAATACGAGTAATAATAGACGACGTCCACTGCTGAACAAAGGCCTCCCTTATAGACTTCCAGTAGTACCGGTTGGAAGTGGTGTACATCCAGAGTGATCGTGTGGCCTTTATAAGATCGTCTGCGTATATAGTTGATTTAATAATAATTATAATTTCAGTATTGTGAAGTAGTACGAAAAGCTGTAAATGTATAATATAAAAGGATAGAGGGTCGTCAATTTGATCGGTTTTGTTTTTATCCGACTTTAATAAAGAAAGAGGTTTTCAATTCGATTGTATTTTTTATGTTTGTCATAAATTACGAGTGGGTGGAAGATGGTTAATTTTTGTTCGAAACAATATATTATCTGTCATTTTTTGGTCCCATAAAATAAATATTTCTTTCAGTTTGGTTCAGTAGTTTTTATTTTATGAGCATTTTTTGCTTATTGTGTGTTATCTAATTAATGAGAAAAATGTTGTCCAAATATACAATCCCCTACACACTACTTGACAAGAGTTTGGGTTGAACATTTGAACGAAAAAGATAAAAAATCACATCCTGTAATGTGATAAAAATAATGTGTAAAATTATATTATGGCAAACTTTTTTCAAAAAACATTTTATTCAGAATGCTCTCAGCAACATAATGACTAAAATCCTTACCTAACTACGGTAAAACCACAAACCCATAACCTCCCCCACTTACGCAGTCGGCTAATTACAACAAGAACCTATTCCGAACGACCTTGGCATCGTAACCCCGTTGTTATGTCAAAGTGTGTGTACGCATGTCAGCTTCATCTCAAAAACTGATGAGCCATTCTCAATGGGTTGTCGTAATTGGAAAGTTCAAATGTTCGAGATTGTTTACTTAGTTTGAACTTTGTGTAGTAAGTTATTGCGGTATCAGTTTTAAGTATTTTAATGGAGAAATCTAATATTTAGAACTTGCTAGATTTTGTCCATTTTTAGGGTTCCGTAGTCAACAAGGAACCCTTATAGTTTCGCCATGTCCGTCCGTCCGTCCGTCTGTCCGCAGTTTAGCTCAGAGACGCACAGTACTAGAGAGCTGTAATTTGGTGTAAATATACGGATTTGTTGTGCCGAAAAAGTGGTAAAATAAAATCTCGTAAAATATTTTTTTTTAGGGTACCTCCAGTACTTACACGTAAAGTGAGGATTTTTTTTTTCTCGCGTACCTCTTCGTGTGGGGTATCATTAAATAGGCCTTTAAAAAATAATGATAGTTTCCATTAACAATTTTTTGATAAAAAAATTCGTTTGTGAAATATTAAGCTTTAAAGTGCTAAATTTTGCTCGATTCGTGTGTCCCCCCCCTCTACCAGCTAAACGGTTATGTTTGGGGGTGTGAAAAAATTCACAATAGTAGTATATATAACGAAGTTTAAAAGAAAATTATCATGACTAAGTAGGCTTTACAACTTTTTGAGTAATAGTCGACCAACTTATAAAATGTACTTGGTAACATATTTTCTTAAACAAAATGTATCGGAGAACATCCTCTTCAACTGCAAATGTAAGTTTGTCAACTTTATTTTACAGTTTGAACAGGTATGTTTTTTGGGGATAGGTAGGTTTTTAACATCAACTATTTTTAACTAACTTCAAAAAAAGGAGGAGGTTCTAAATTCGTCGTAATATTTTTTCTTATGTATTTTCCCCGATTTCTCAAAGACTCCTGGACCGATTTTGAAAATTCTTCTTTTTAAAATTAAATTCAGCGAATCAGTTTAGTTAGTTCGCATACGTATTTTGATGGGCAACTACGGAACCCTACACTGTGCGTGGCCCGACACGCACTTGGCCGGTTTTTTTATTCTGCTAAAATCTCAGATCAAAGAAATAGGCAGATAGAACGCTCAGAACACGCGAGTGTCTCCACCAAAGTTAATACAAAATCAAATCGAATTACATTCCATAAAGAACATCAATATCAAAAACATCAGATAACATGAAGTTAACGTATAACTCTGAACTTAAAACTAACAGTTGCGGTGTACCACAGGGGAGCATTTTGGGGCCTCCTTTATTCATAATTTTCATTAATGATTTTTGCAAAACCCTAAAGCATAATTCTACTTTATTTGCTGACGATACAACATTAACCATTCGATGTTTAGACAAAACTAACATAGAATCAGAAATGAACAATGAATTGCAAAATGCTGTGCAATGGCTTCAGGAAAATAATTTACATGTCAATCTAAATAAAACTAGAATTATACAGTATCAAACACATAATACAACACTCAATCCGATTACAATACTTTATGACAATATTGTTTTGAAATCAGTGCAGTCTACTTCATTTTTAGGTATCACTATTGATAACAAATTAAATTGGAAGGATCATATTGATGGGATATGTGGCAGACTGGACAGGTTTGTATTTGCTCTTCGTAAATTGAGACGTATAGCAAGTAGAGAAGCAGTACTTAGCGCGTATCATGGTTATGTCTCGTCTGTGTTGCGATATGGTTTAGTTATGTGGGGCATTCGGTGGATGTAGGCCGAGCTTTCAGAGTGCAAAAAAAATGTATTAGAGCTATATGTGGAGCTGACTATTTGGACCACTGTAAACCTTTATTCAGAGAATTAAAGATACTTCCATTGCCATGTTTATACATTTTTGAAATTTCTCTATTTGTAAAAAAGCATTCTTATTTATTCCCCATAACCGAATATGTTTCGAAGAGAATCCAAGAGAAAAACCCAAAACAGCTATTGGTACCGGCCCAAAGACTTCATTTGTATGGTCGAAATGCCTACTGCATGGCGATTAAGATTTTTAATAAGCTTCCATCACAAATTAGACAGCTGCCTATAAATAAATTTAAACATGCAATATTTTCTTGGCTTCTGGACATGTGTTTTTATTCTGTTAGCGAATTTCTTGATTATAAGATTTAATAATTTTCCACTAATAGTGTGAATTGTATAATAATATAATATAAATTGTAATAATATGAATTGTAATGAATATAATAGTATTGTAAATGTAGAATGGTTATTGTCTAATTTAAATTAATTTTAGTATAATTATTGTTATTCTTATGATTATAAAATTGTAATATTTCTACACCGGAAACGGTAGTATATGCGAACTAACCTATTTTATACCATCTTTGTGTACCATGTACTCAGAAATAAACGATATTCTATTCTATTCTATTCTATTCTATAATGTTTTCTTTGTTTTTGAGAACAACTTTTACAATGGTTAAAGACACGTGATGCATATTTTGGCAAACAACAATAACGACGCGCAGCTTGGTATGACGCGCAACTTGGTACCTTCGCGACTAGATTTTGATTTTGTATAAACTTTGGTGGACACACTCGCGTGTTCTGAGCGCTATATCTGCCTATTTCTTTGATCTGAGGCTAAAATCAAATGAGTCCTCCAACCCAGGGCGGGACAGGAAGAATGGTCAGGCTCGTACTGACTAAAATCCACATCATCATCAGCCTATAATGTCCACACCCTCTCACAGAGAGAAGGCATGTTTCCCAGCAGTGGGAACATTACTATAGGCTAATGACGATGACTAAGGTGTGTCTGATTTTATACAACGTGTAACGTTTATAGCACAAAACCTCTCATGGGGTAACTCAGCCCATGTTACTGATCAATGTTTGTTCTAAAACTTTTTGAAAAAAAAAAGGATTTTTCATACTGATGGGCTCGATCGATTTCTCATTTTGTATGGGCTGAGTTACCCCACGAGAGGTTTTGCGCTATTAACGTTACACGGTGTAGTTTGTATATCAAACATGACTTATCATTATACCAAATCGCGATACAAAGATTGCATAAAAACCGGATATATTTATAATAATTTTAGCCATGACCTGACTTCATTTAATACCTACGCGTCATTTTTAGATATTTTATAATCTGCTTCAATTTATATAACGAAGATATAATTATAATTTAAATTCTAGATTTGTTCATAATGCCAGCATGAACTCATTTTTTTCAAATGTAGAACAAACCTTGCGTACGCGTTTGAAATAAGAATAGAACGACTATTACGCCATATTGTGATGATAATTACATTTTTTAATAAAAAAAAAACTGCAAATTATTTTTCAGTTACTTTTATAATTCTATTTATAATTATTTTTAACTTCGTCGACTTTTAATAAAAATAAAATGAACGTCAAAATCGTAATAATTATCATTTTCATAAATGATAATTCTTTATTTCAGAGCTTTGTAAAAGTATTAATAAAAATGTAAGTTATTTGATATTTATTATGATAAGAATATTGCTGTAATTTATGTAATTTTATAAATATGAACTGATAAATTATGTTGCCGTGGAGTTTCTTTCTCCTTTCTTCCTCACGAAGACCTAGGGTTGCGAAAGGAGATAGTTTTGGTAATAAATAGCTAGTCTGGATTTGTGCTTTCATTTATAAACCCATTAATATAAATAAGTCCTTGGAGATATAACATTCAATAAATAAATAATATTAACCATCCTGTACCTAAAACTTGATAATTAAGTAGATATTTATTTATAAACATTTTTTTTTATTTTTAGATATTTATATACATCCTATTTCTAACACGCGCATAAAGTCATAATATGGTAACAAAAAACGCATAGGTATTACCTATAATTAGTAATAGGTACATTGAAACCGGTTGAATAGTTTTGAAGATTATCGTCTTCGAATATTGTGTGTTACACGTGAATATTATGTAAAATTAACATAAATTATTATTACAAGCTTATAATAGTATCACCTGTCCCTGTCCCGTTGTTTAATCAAATTTTACAAGATATCGCGCCATTGACAGTTCTGTCACCTGTCAAATCTGACAAAATGTAATGTCAATTTTTTTTTTGGCATTAACCGCTCAAGTGGCGACTACAGTAACCGTAATAACAGATAAGAACTTTTGTCAATAGGGAAGGCAAGTCAAAGCTAATTGTAGATGGCGCCACCACTGCTTAGATCTAATCCGACCAATGACGTAGTACTATTTTGAAGTACCTTTAAGATTTGAACTGATTTGAACCAATGACGATGCTTGGTGCAAACTATACTAGCGCCATTAGTTCCCCAGTTGCCAGCCCCATTACGAGTATGTCAGTTTGGGGACTAAACTCCCCAATGACATTGTAATGGATAACTATCTTCCGTCGATGCGAGTTCCAGCTCCTTCTGTGTGACCTCGCTCCATTCTAGGTATGATCTTTGCCTCTGTGCTAGATTACGAGTAATGCTATGCTAGGCTTGAGATTAAGAGTAAAAAAAAAAACTGCCTGCCTTTTCTCAACTATTTGATTTGACCAATGCGTCGGAGTGTTGTAAAATGTATGTAACATTAAAATAACTATATCGGGGTCGGCTTCCAGTCGAACCGATGCAGCTGAATATCAGTACTTTACGTGGAGCGACTGGCTATCGGACCTCCACAACACAGTAAGTGGGTATTACGACGATACTCCATGGTAAGACTGGGTGTCAGATTTTAGAGCTTCTGACTAACAGTAACGACTGCCAAAGATCTACAAATGACAGCCGGGAGCAACGGCTTTACGTGCTTTCCGAGGCACGGAGGAAACTCGCTATGACAGATGGTCACCCATCCACAGACCAACCTCGGCAAGCGCGGCTTAACCCGGAAGATCGGCCTGTGCGGCTGTAATTATTTAGCCACGAGCTCCTCAAAAAAAAAATGTTCGGTAAAAAAATTGAATAATTAAATGAACAATGCTACCGACTTCCAAAAGCTTTTTCACTTTTCTGTGGTGGTTTTTGAAGGCGGTTAATTTTGTCTTCCTGTATTGAGAATATCTCATTCTTTTTTTGAAGTCGGTTATAAAATATTAATCGTTTTAGCACAAGAAAGATAAACATCTTTTAAACACTTGCCTAAATAACTGTCAACATCAAAACGACATGACACGTTTGCATAAAAAAATATATTAAAAAACAAAATATTGTACTAACACTAGTCATAATGTTTTACTAATAATATGGATTCATGTGATCTGAATAATAAAGTAAAATTTTAAAAAATAGGGGTCGTTAACACTTTTTTAGACAAGCGTTCAACAGATGTTTATTTTTTTATGTAAAGTGGGTACAGTTAAATATACTTACAACTCCATTGAAGATCTCTTCTAGTCTCTGCTTTGGGTTCTTTCCCTTCTTGGACCTCACGAAGAGAAGGATCTGACCAATATCCGGACATTTTCTGAAAGAGAGAGATGGATATTATTAGTTCCGACTCTTAGAATAATCAGCCTTTGTCCCACTGCTGGGACACGCACCTCCTCTCTGTGAGAGGGAGTGGGTTGTAATCCTCCACGCGGGCCCAGCGCGGGTTTGGTAGATGCCACATGTCTTCGAATTGCTTAGTTCCAGGTTTCAGGTATCAAAAAGCCTAATTCGCAAAATGGCAACCTAGTCACAAAAGGACAAGTTCTCAAAATGGCCAAATCTCTAAACGCCTAATTCTCTAAATAACCAGTTCTTTAAAAGCCTAATTCGCAAAATGGCAAATACACAAAATTGTTTTTTTTTTACGGTTTTCTCTCTCTGTTTAACCAATTTGTTTTATTTTATTCAGAGAAGTCTTAGATTCATAAGATTTACTCTCCCAAATGTAGAAAAAATAATTTTGATCATTAGCCATTTTGAAAATTAGGCTTTTAGTTAATTGACCATTTTGTGAATTGGGCATTTTGAGAACTTGACTTTTGCGACTAGGATGTCATTTTGCGAATTAAGTACATTCCGTATTCCGCCTCGAATGCAACAACAAAATTCCACACTAGTATCGAAATCTTGATAATCTAACTCCAGTGGACTCACCTATAATTATTACAAAAACTTTATCTAGTCCTATGACGGCAATTATTAGCCCAACGAAATATTTATCAAGATTATTAGCGAGGTTACACTAACGCCACCTGTGGTTGTTATCCGTTCTAGAGTGGGGGATGCGAGGCGCGCGGGGGGAATCTGAATTATTCCTGCCATTATAATATTGGCAGACACGACTATCGCCTTAACATAATTACCGCTATCACAATAGGGTAGTTTATTAGATAAATACATTGAAAATCGGTTAAATCCGTCAATTAGTTTATTGAAAAATAATGAATAAGTACGTATTTTTGTTTTTTCCAAATCAATGAATATTGACAAAGGTACGAGTAAAACGAACTAATTTTTAGAAGCATCTTCTCAATTTATATTCTATTTCGTCAATTTTGGTTTACGTATTAAAAGAAAAACTCGTACGGGTCAAATATTTTTTGATAATATATCTATCGGTTTTTTTTTTAAAAGCCTAATTCTCAAACCGAGGCAACCGAGTCGCAAAAGGACAAGTTCTCAAAATGGCATATTCTCTTCTCTTTTGCCATTATAAATTAATTCTTATAATGGAAAATTCTCTAAAGGCCTAATTCTCAAAATGTCTTATTGTCAAAATGTCTAATTGTCAAATTGCGTAATTCTCAAAAGGCCTACTTGTCAAAAGGCCTTATTCGCAAAAGAAAATGGAAGTAATCTTATAAGAAATACCTACACTTCGATTTAACTTAAATTGCTTCATTTCATTCGAAAAAATCGATTATATACCTGAGCAGTTTCTCGACCAGCACCTTCCCCATGAAGCCAGTTCCTCCTGTGATGAGGACCTTCATTCCTGAGAAGGTGTCCGCGATCCTGTCGGGCAGCGCATCGATTTCCGCGCTGGATAGCGTCTCCGTGGCCATAGTGGATCTGAGGACAAAGTGGAAAGGATGATATCAATCAGAAGAACCAGAAACATTATTATTATTTACAGTATTTACCTATCTACAGTAAGTTTCAATGAATATTTGATGAGATGGACAGTGTTGATTTGAAACTGTTGTCACACAAAGCGATTCAAGGCAAATGCAAAAAAAATATTTTGGGTAAAAAGCATGGTCACGGTCTCAAGAAATCTTTTTATTAAAACAATATTTTATGAAAAAACTGTTAATAAAGTTGGTTATAAGAAAAACAGTATGAAGGGGTAAGACGAAATGCTCAAATCTTACCCAGATTGAAATAGTGACTAAAATCGTCTATAAGGTAATGACCAACTCATGCATCAAGCGGGGTAAGATTAAAATTCCTACATTTTCGCGGGTACAGGTGTCCTTACGGAAAATGTCATAAAATACACGAATGCTCTCACTTAGCGACTGACACAGACTGCGGTGTGGGGCAAGACAAAACGGTGATCTATGTTCTATGTTAGGGGTTTTGGTTTCCGCACTTAGTCCTTCATGTGGACCATTGTGCGTGACAAAACGGTGTCTACAATGATGTTGCCAGCATTAAAAGATTTCCATTATATTGATTTGATTTATCTTACCCCCACTCACCCTACTTTTTCCAGATCTGTGTCTTTGTGTATGTGATTTTCTATGTTTGTAAACGCACCCACCTACGGACACAGGAAAAATTCGTAGTGTGGGCAACGTTTTCAAATAAATAATAAAAATTGCGCTCTAAAGACAGAAAGAAAATAGGTTTATTCGAAACTACATAAAAATGAGAAAAAACTGCGCTTCATTGAAAAAAAAACTTGCCGTAATGTGAAATATAACGTACAATACATGAACGTCGTAACATTTCATACTACACTGCAACATCCGTAATTGCCTACAAATATTACCCCACTGTTGCCCAGCGTTGGGCAAGAACGACCTTGTAACGCTAGCCTAATTATTATCAACACTGCAAAAATTTTAGAATTTGTGGCCACGTGTTGGGGCTCTATCATTGGGCAACTGAGAGAGTGGATACCAAATACATTAAATAATATACGAGCAATAGACGGGACATCACGAAGAAAGTTGTGATCCAAAACTTTTTACCAATAGATAAAAAGTCGCTCAGTCTAGTAGTCGCGTTGCTATGCAACGCTAGATAGTGCTACTGACGCACGGCATCAACAATTTTGTATTACAATTTCCCAATGCCCGCTCTATAGGTTCTTTTAAATCTCTTTGGTGGATACAGATAATCTTACTTCTTACCAATATTATAGCAATAACTGATATTACTTTGCAAATAGCTTTTAACACTTTTACACATCAAAACACTTTTTTTATACTAGATGAGGCCGGTGTTTCATACCTAACTACTCTGAGAAGACACAGCCGAAACAAACTCAGAGGTCACAGTCTCTTTTAAAGTCCAGACATTGTTTTGGTAGTCATACGAGGACCATGCGGGTGTCTGAGATGGTCTTTTGGGGAAAGAACCACACAGACTTGAGTGGACCTGTCCAGTGTCCAGTCAGTGCAAGCATTTGTCGGTTATCGTGTAGCTCGACTCAGAAGTTTAGAACACAAGAAGCTCAACGACACGACGAACAATACCAAAGAAAAGACATTTTAAGTCTTAAATTTTTAAATAATAGAAACAGTAAAAGGATAAAATTACAAAGTAACATTTCATTTGCCTAAACCTTTTCCCAACTGTATCAGGTCGGCTTCCAGTGGAAGCAGATGCAGCTAAATATCACGATTTAACATGGAGCGACTGTCTATCAGACCTCCACAACCCAGTAAGGGAATTATAAGACGGGGACGCGAGGTATGAAGGGAAATCACACACAGGCAAACTTAACAGAATACTAACTAACGTAGCGCAAGCTCCAACAGGACGTCTTTGTTAATGGCCGCTTGCAAATACATCCTGATGGCGCTTGCGCTACGTTAGTGTTGTGTTAAGTATGCCTTAAGGCTGCTTATTCTGAAAGTTGGCAACGTCGCAAAAATCTGTCAAATATTTACAAGTTTTAATTAATTTTCAATTTTTCTGTATGAAAACAATAAATATCGCTCTGTAGTGCACTAAAAAAATGATATAGGAAAGCAATTAAAACACTGAATTTGATGTTGTAACCGTTTCAGGTGTATAAAATGCCACGCATTTGTGAAAGCTCCATAATTATGCTTTTTTTACATCTAAAACTATAATTCGGTGTTATGATATTAATTATTGGTCTAATCCCTTATCAAATAAAAGTGCACTACCGAGCCATTCTCTTATTTTAATTCAGTAACGATGCTACATTAATTAAAACTTGTTAATATTACATCGTGATGGCGCTTGCGCTTACTGTTCGTGTTAAGTATACGCCTTAAGAGTGTATGTCCCCATTATACCTCGCGTCCCCGTCTTATACACTGTTCCCCTAAATAGGTAATACGATACCTACCCCATGGTTAGACTGGTGGTAAAACTTTAGAGCTTCTGACTAACAGTAACGACTGTCAAAGATCTACAAATGACAGCCGGGACCAACGGCTTTACGTGCTTTCCGAGGCCGGAGAAAACTCGCTATGCGCAGACCAACCTCGGCAAGCGCGTTTTAACCCGGAAGATTGGCACGTATGCGGCTGTAATTATTAAGCCACGAGTCATAAAATCACAAAGTAGTTAATTAATGTCAAATGATCAAATATACCTAGTACTTATGCCTCGTAATTCCAGCATCTGCCATTAAATCTTAGTAACAACCAAGCCTATATTGCTAAACTATTTCAGACTGTTACCAAGAATTTCCACAGAATCTGGGTTTAATAGTGCAGCGTTTCCCAACCTTTTTCAGCCACGGACCCCTAGGAAATAAACCACAGTTTTTTTCACGGACGCCCTTAATAAAAAAACAGCAAAAAAAAATTAGGATTAGGTATTTATTTTATTTATTACATGTACAGAATAGGTACTCATAACTGTTTATTATCAAAAATATGAAAAAAATTATCTGCAAGGTTGGTGTTGCTTATCATCATCTCTCAGCTCGACAACACAAGTTTTCCATGAGACGACCAACGCACTTCAGCGTGCAATAACTGCTTGTGATTGCTTCCTATTTCTTCACAAATCATACCGATTACAGGACATTAGCATTTGACGTATGGTCCAGATATGACATAAATCATATAGGACCACAAGTTGGGAAACATTGTAATAGAGTATAGTAAAACCACCGTAAAACTAAGATTAAAGGATAATGCGCAATAGTACTATAAACTCAATGGCGAAACCGAACGCGCAGTGAAAGTGCGACGTATGAGAAAAGTCCTTGAAAACTGAATGTATTAAGCCGTAATATAGGATTGTAGGCTGTATCTTAATAATATTATTAAATAACTGTTAGGTAAATTGTGATATAATTTTAATTATAGCTTTTTATAATTTCAAATAGCACATCTAAATTCAAGATAGAAATGAATCGCTGAATGTGTTGCTAAGCGCACATCTCGAGAGCAGTTGAACAGCTTTCGCTAATTATTTTTGGGAAATAATAAACCGAGCCACAAAATTACTAACTCAGCCACTTAGCAAGATTTCAGGGACACCCCGAAGTTCGGTTTGGTTAGGTTCCTTTAAACCTTGTACACAGAAATAGAAGCCCTGCGAAGCAGGGCTTCGTCGACCCTGCTTAGGTAGATTTTTTTACACATAATAGGGAAACTTTATTTGGTTTGTGGCTGACTAAGTAATTTTGTGGCCAGTGTAGGATTAAATAGAAGCCGGTTTAAATAGCACCCATTATTTTTGTTTAAAATAATAATATATATAATTAATATTCCTTGAGAGTGCTTGTACACGACGCATGTTACCCGCGCAAGTAAAAATGCCGATTACCCGCGCGAGTATGCACAAGCTACTTGATCAAGTTACCCGCGGGGTGCGTGTACACGGCGCATGTAGCTTGAGCATGTTGAGGCACTTGCGCGGGTTACATGCGCCGCGTACAAGCACCCCTAAGTACGTAGATGGTTCTTATGGTTAAGGGATCGTCCACACCAAACGTATTGTCCGCCGCCGACTGTGAGCACGCGTTACGCAGTTTTTTGTTTTTCAATATAATATATTTAACTTCTTGTTCAGACCGAACCGACTATACAAACAGTGAGTATATTCACAGTCGGCGGCGGACAATACGTTTGGTGTGGACGATCCCTAACCCCGGAACGTAAAGGGAAGAATGAAGGACACCGTGGATTGTAGTCAATACAAGTCTGACAGTCCCTCTCGCTCGCCCTGCCCTGGGCGGGATGACTCATTTATGATTTAATAACGATAAAAAAAAGATACGCTACGCCAAAAACAAAAGAAAAAAAAGGCGTTTGGCCCTATAGGCGGGGCCCCGACA
Organism: Agrotis segetum; assembly: GCA_036375495.1. NCBI lineage: Eukaryota > Metazoa > Arthropoda > Insecta > Lepidoptera > Noctuidae > Agrotis > Agrotis segetum. The sequence continues at coordinate 294,107 of JAQSVV010000490.1, read as the reverse complement.
AGCTGACAGCTCCTTCTTAAGGCCCCATGCTTTCAAGTCAAGGACATTTTAATTTCTAAACGTTTCTCGTTTAAGCATAAACTTACATAATATATGACACAATTTCTTTGCCGTGCTAATCAGAACAGCAAATGTAACTTAAGTCAACTTGTGGGCAAGGAAAACCTGTAAACCGTAGTTGACCGAGTTTCTAAGTAAGTAACATTACATAATGTACTAACAAATAGAAAACAGTGCGCTAAGTTTACCTAATTAGTAAGGGTATTTGACACGAAGAATTAAATTATCAGAGGTCGGAATTATTTAGAGTTATTTTGGTACTTGCATCGAAATGTTGATATTATTAATATGGGTCATCATGGGATTATTATAATAACTAATAGTAATTAAAAAGTCAGAGATAAAGTAGATAAATAAATTGTGTAAAAGTATATAACTTTTTTTTTTAATAAATCACGTGATTTTTCTGCTCTTTAAAAGTTATTCCAGGATTTAGGGTAGGTATAATTATCCACTTTACTAAATAATCATACAAATCAAATAATACGTATTTTTTTTAATGGCTGAAGCGATTAAAAACAAATATACATGTCGAATTGAGAACCTCCTCCTTTTTTTTTTTCGTCGGTTAAAAAACCATTCAATCGTTTTTGCGTGAAAGAGTAACAAATATCGTAGTAGTGAGAAAAGGACGTGTATTTAGTAAGATATAGACCTTTTTTAGAAGTAACACTTGACAAACGATTGTGTAAAATTGACAGCCATAGTATGAAGTAACATGTAGTATTGCAATACTGAGAATGCCGGCAGTGTGTGCTCAACCCAGAGTTGTATTGTATCGCGGATTGTCGCGAGTTCACCTTGACCGAGCAGGTTTTGACGTACGATGTACAAGACATAGGTAGTAAACAATATTTTTTGTGTCAAAGACCGATTTGACACAGGCCTTGGTATTACCAAGATTCTTTAATTTTTTATGTAGCCATTTGCTATTGAAGGCGTAAAGCCCGGTTTCCACCGCGAGCGGAACGGACCCATTAATGACTCCGTTAAACTCGCAAGTGTTAACTGCATACTTGTATTTCCATCAACAAAGAGTTTTTTAGTTCCCGGAGCGAGCTCATTTTTACTCTTTTCACTCGTTGAGTCATTAATGTGTCCGTTCCGCTCGCGGTGGAAACCGGGCTTAAGGAGCTCGTGGCTAAACAATGGGGAAGGCAAGTCAAAGCTAATTGTAGATGGCGCCACCATAGCTTTGTCCTAATCCGATCAATGACGTACTACTATTTTGAAGTACCTTTAAGATTTGAACTGATTTGAACCAATGACAATGCTTGGAACAAGCTATACTAGCGCCATTAGTTCCCCAGTTCCCATCCCCATTACAGTCACACAGGCCGATCTTCCGGGTTAAGCCGCGCTTAGAGGTTGATCTGTGGATGGGTGACCATCTGTCATAGCGAGTTTCCTCCGTGTCTCGGAAAGCAAATAAAGCCGTAGGCCCTGACTGTTATTTGTAGATCTTTGTCAGTCGTTACTATTAGTCAGCCTGTGTTCCAGCAATAGGAATGGGCATTACATGTTGATAGGTATACAAAAAGTTTAAACACTTGTCTAAAAATTATGTACCTAACTAAAAACCGGCATTTGACATTTATACATAAATTATTATAAGGTCCGATTAGCAGTTACAGGTGTTAAGGCAAGTGTAAGTGTCTAAGTATGAATGTAAAAGTAGCATAGACGCTTGGGGTACCTATTCGCAGTGGCGAAAAAGAAATAATGTAGGTATTTAATTGTTTATCTAAACATGTAAATAATTATTGAGATTCTAGATTTTAATCGTAAATGTTAGTTATTTTTATCGTAACCCTTAAAAGCATTATAATTCACATTCATAAATAATTTTATAATTATAACTATGAAGTCTATGTAATATTTATATATAAATAATTATGATTGTAATGTCAACTCCTGTTTTCAATGCCAAAACCAGTGGCGTAGCTAGGCGGGGGCTAAGCGGACGCTAGCCCCCAGCGTCACAACTGAAGGGGCCTCGCGCTCAAAGAAAAATTTTCACAACGGCGACCTTAAGTTTGTAACCAGACATTAAAGCAGTACAATTATAATATATTGTTGTAGTGTCCGAAAAGCGGGAAATGAAAAAGTCAAAGCCTCGCAAAACTGATGTCGCTGACAATCATATTTGGTCTGGAGTACCTATCCAGAAATCGCTAAACGAGCCCTGTTCGCAATCTGACTTTTTCGTTTCTTTAAAAATATTTTCACATTTTTGGTATAATGATGACTTGGGAGAACCAGTAAAGCTATTAGCTAACTTGATAGTCACTGACTAGCGGTTGTCCACTGTAATTGGATGGCTTGATACCTGTTATGAGGCTAAGTTGAGGGGTGGAGTGCCTCAAGAGCGTTAGAATAGTTGCTTTTAGGGAACTTTTCATTTAACAGTTTTATTGCAAAAGCCTTTTACCTTTTGACAGCTATTTGATGATCACCACAGACACCGAGATACGCAATAACCCCGTAGGTCATCTTACAACACGGGGGCCTAGCGCTAGCAGCGGGGGCAAGACATCCTGAAAGCAAAGGGCCTTGCAGATGTGTCTTGCCCCTTCCTAGATTCGGCCTCGCTACGCCACTGGTCAAAACAATAGGTATCATTAAATGAAATGAGAAAACAAAACAACTATTGTTTTTGCTAGTGTCAATGTTCCACAGTTCAGGGTGATTCATATACATTAGTAAATATAATTACACAATATTATAATAAAGCACTTTTTTTACAAAGTAAAACTGTGTTTTTTTTTTAATCCGGGGCAGTCAAATAATTACTAGGCGCTCACAATTATTTAGGACCCATTAATATTAGCATTCATTTTTACCCGTGGTGCTAAGCAACTGGACTTCTCCCAGTTGTAATGTCCCTTTGTGCCTATTGGCCTGGTTTTGTTCTGTCTCCTTTTTGCATGGAGGGAAGTGGAAACATTTATTTTTCCTACTCCTCCACTATTATTTTCTGATTAATTTCGTTGCAGGATCCAAGACAGGTAAATTCATTCTCCGGGACACGTCGAGCTTCATTTTTTCGGCGCTTTTCTGGTGGTTGCCTTGTTGATTCTGACGTTAAGGAGTTGCAGTGGTTTGGGAATAGTGTGGTGGGTTTGTCCCAAAAAAGAAAAAAATCCGGGACAGTGTGAGTTATGCTTTTTAACTTTGAACATTGAAACTCGATAGTTTGTGAAAATTGAAATATAGCACAGAAACTACTGAACCAATTTAGATGAAATTTATTTATTTATTTATGAAATTAATGAAACACGGATTTACAGTTCTACAATCACTACATTTTTTTTTTTTTTTTTTTTTAGCGTGGTAAAATCATCAAATGAGTCCTCCAACCCCGGGCAGGGCGGGAGGGACTGTCAGACTTCTACTGACTAAAATCCACGGTGTCCTTCATAGCCTGTTACGTTCCGGGGTTACGGTTAGGGAATAATCCCGCGACCCCGGCAGGCTTTGGCCCTCTGAGAGGGGGGCCCCGTCATTATGCTGACGCTCTTTGAGGCGCGCGTGGGACACAACGCGCCGTCGACCCGGGCATGGTCCTTGGTCGGGCAGCGAGTTGCCCTTTACTCGCTGCCCGCATGCCCGCGCCTACAGTGGCCGGAGATCGTCGCGCGACGTCCGTCGCCGTGGGCGTCCTACACCGCGGTTGGGGCGGAGGGAGGACTCTGTCCTCTCTCGCTCGCGGCGCGCCTCCTCCTTCGCGAGCATTACTGCTTCGCAGAAGGAGGCGACCGCTTCCCACTCCGTCTCGCCCCGCAGCATGGCCGAAACCAATGTCGGGCGCGAGAGGTCTCCGCCTATCGCAGCCGTGAGGACACGTCGGTGCACTGCCCAAGCTGGGCAGTCCTGCACCGTATGCTCCACCGTGTCCTCCGGGCGATCTTCGCAGTGATGACACCCAGACGTTTCCTCCTTCCGCATTAGACACAGGTACCTCCCGAAGCACAGGTACCTCCCGAAGTACAATCACTACATAGTATAAAACAAAGTCGTTCCCCGCTGTCTGTCGCTCTGTATGCTTATATCTTTAAAACTACGCAACGGATATTGATGCGATTTTTTTAATAGATAGAGTGATTCAATGAGGAAGGTATATGTATAAGTATGTAATATGCACAGTATAGTATATGATGATGATTTTTTGAGAAATATAAACCATTTCAGATATGAGATTAACGTGACGATTGCTTAATAAATCTCACGCATAGCAACATTTATTGAATTATTCAGTGTGGCAACATCGTCGGTCCAGCGATTAAAAATGCGTGTTTTGTAAAATACGACCTTGAGCACTGAAAAGAAATGAAAACAGGTTTCTAGCTGCGTAATTCAATTTTTTTTAAAGAAATTATACCTACTAGAATTTTTGAGAAATCAAATACATAAAACTAATACAGGCTATGTCGTAAGTCCGCCACAAAATTAAGACCCCAAAAAAAATGTATGTAAACTAGGCACAGGTTTTGTTTTTTTTTTAATATTTTTGATTGAGGAAAAATCGCCCTGTTTCTATTATCCGTACGGATAGCAGAACAATCAAGTAATACAATACTGAAAATGAGGACACAATGTGGAATCTGAACAGAAAGTATTAGGAGAACAGGATCAAAACTTTTTTTGGACCTCCACAACCTAGTAACTTGGCAATACGATACCCCATGGTAAGACCGATTGTCAGACTTTAGAGCTTCTGACTAACAGTAACGACTGTCAAAGATCTACAAATGACAGCCGGGACCAACGGCTTTACGTGCATTTCCGAGGCACGGAGGAAACTTGCTATTGCAGATGGTCACCCATCCACAAACCAACCTCGGCAAGCGTGGCGTAACCCGGCAGATACGTCTGTGCGGTTGTTATTATTTAGCCACGAGTTTCTCTAGCCAGATAGCTGGGTTGGTGGGATCCTAGAGTCAATTATGGCTCTACGTGCGAGATAACTAAATAATAACTATAAGAGTTTTAACTAAAGCTAGTAACATAATAACCTCAGATCAAAGAAATAGGCAGATAGAGCGCTCAGAACACAGAGTGTGAACACCAAAGCAAATACAAAATCAAAAGCCACTACAAACTCGCGACGCGTAGCTTGGTACTCAAGCTACGCGTCGCGCGTCGTACGAAGCTACACGTCGTTGTTGTTGTTTGCCAAAATATGCCGTCTCGTGTCTATAACCATTGTAAAAGTTGTTTTCAATAACAAAGAAAACAATATGGAATGTAATTCGATTTGATTTTGTATTTGCTTTGTTGAACAACACTCGCGTGTTCTGAACGTTCTATCTGCCTATTTCTTTGATCTGCGATAATAAATATATAAAAGAGTTTTGACTACCTAATTTTGGATGTTTTTATTTACATAAGCAAGTTACGACTCGCTGTCTGGTTTCTTGTTTTTGACTTTTTGTAACTGAGTTTTTTCGTAGACAAGCTAAGTTGAATGGTAAATACATAATATTCTAGGAGGTCAATAACTTTTTCGTCTAATACCTAGGTACTTATAAATGCAGTTAGGTAGGTACTCCTTTTTACGAAGGCTAAGTAGGTACCTAGGAATAAGCCACCTGCAAGCGTAGCATGGCGCCGTAGAAAGGGATTTTGTCGACGGAAGAATAGACAAAATTACAGAACGTCGAAATATTTTTAGCGTTTTAAGCATGTTAATGTAAAAAATACCTATGAAAAATAAACGTTCTTTTCTTCAATAGTGTATGAATGGTGTCATATTATTTGTGCAAAAAAACAGTCGATTTGTGTAGAAATAACGATGAAATAACTTTGCCTTTTCTTGGTAGAATAGAGATAGAATCGCTATGCTACGCGTGCTGTTATAAATACCACTATACCGTTTACGAAGTCAGGTTGATCGCTGCAAGTATAACTGTTGGAAATATCTTATGAGCAGGTTTTAGTAAAACTCGTAAAAATGGATCGACTATATAATGCAATAATTTTCCAATGAGACATATCTATTATAAACAAAGTAGGTAACCTAGCAACCACCTAGCAACAAATGTATCCAGCATACGAACTCCTTTAACACCCCCACTGTATGCCTATACATTTTTTAAAGTAGTCCTGCTTAACTCTAGTAAGTCCCTTAGTGAAGATATCAGCAGGCATCTCATCAGTCTTACAATATTTGATACAAATTTCATTTGCCTCTGCCAATTCCCTCACATAATGGTATCTTATCTTTATGTGCTTAGACCTCCTACCGACTGTTGGCACGTACACTAATTTTATAGCGCTTTGGCTGTCGCTGAACAGATCAATCATTTTATTCTGACCTGTCAGTTCATGGTAGAGACCTTTGGCACAAACTATCTCTTTCGCTGCTTCGCTGATAGCAATATACTCTGCTTCAGCTGTACTGAGTGCGACACAACGTTGCTTGCGGGTCTGCCAGGAAACCGCAGCACCGCCAAGAACAAGCATGTAACCTGTGAACGAATGTCCATCAACATTGGCACCCCAGTCCGCATCGGCATATGCAACCAGAGGATTGCCAGTCTTCTTGTAGACCAATTTATGATCTACTGTACCCTTTAGGTACCTCAGCACTCTCTTGAGTGCAGCCATGTGAGTCGAATTCCAACAAGAATTAAACTGACTCAGGTAGCTCACTATGAATGTGATGTCAGGTCGTGTGCCACAGGACAGGTACATGAGTGAACCCACAATTTCCTGATAGCTCATATCTCCAGTTGGATCGCCTTTTTCCAATCTGAGATTAGTCTCTGTAGGAGTCGCGACAGCTTTACAATCTTCCATTTTATACTTTTGGAGGATCTTCTTTATAAAGTGTCTTTGGTTGAGCTCCACTTGTCCCTTCCTCTGCGTGAGCTCCATGCCCAGACAGTCCTTTGCCAATCCCAAGTCTTTAATTTTGAAGGCGTCCCCAATCTTCGCTTTCACGGCCTGAATCTCGTCAATATCATGCCCAAAAATGTAGAAATCGTCTACGTATAAGGCAATTGCGAGAAATTTATTTTTGACCTTCTTTAGGTACACGCATGGGTCATATTTTGACCTCGTGAACCCGATTCCAATTATGTGAGCGTGAACCTTCACGTTCCAACATCGGGCTGCCTGCTTCAGACCATATATGGCCTTCTTCAGCTTGCAAACCTTTCCTTCTTTCCCCCTCGTGATGAAGGCCTCTGGCTGTTCCATATACAGGTCTTCAGCAAGATCACCATTGAGGAAAGCGGTCGTAACATCGATATGATGTACTGTCAATCCAATCTCTGCCGATAGAGCGAGCAGTAGTCGGATCGACGACAGTTTAACCACGGGTGCAAAGGTTTCAGAGTAGTCTTCCCCCCACTTCTGGGAATACCCTTTAGCCACCAGTCTTGCTTTGTGGCGCTGCACTGTCTCATCAGCGCCAATCTTCAGCTTAAATAGCCACTTACATTTGACTACGTTCGCTCCTCTTGGGCGATCCACCAGCTCCCAGGTTCCGTTCTCGATGAGCGAGTCGTACTCTTGCTTCATCGCATCCAACCACAGGTCTTTATCCCCGCGGTCCATTGCATCCTGTACCGACACAGGATCATGCACGCTGAGAAAATTATATTCAAAATCTTCCCGTCTATTTGGAACTCTGGTCCTTTGAGGGTATCGAGGCCCCTCTACAGCTGGTTCAGCTTCTCGTTCTTCACCTCTGTCAGAATCAGAAATGGAATCTATTGAATCATGGAACTCTTCAGATTCAACTACAACGTTTTCGGGTGTGGTGGACCTGGTTGCTGGAGAAGATACGCTCTGGCGTGGAACTTCCTCCTCAGTTTCCATAGCCCCAGTAGTCCCTCCTGTAATGGGGACTACGAAAAATTCTTCAGCAGCATCTACCACCGGCATTTTAGTTGGTAATTTGTTTGGAGGTCCAAGAAAATCCATATTGTTCTTAGATTGATTTGGTAACCTCTCATCAAACACAGCATCCCGAGCAACAATAATCCGCCTTGGATTATTTATAACATCAGCAAACTTAAACCCCTTTTGATTCTCACTATAGCCAAGAAATATAAGTTCTCTTGTCTTAGGATCAAACTTTTTGAGACTTCCATCCTTAATAAGAACTTGTGCTTTTGAACCAAACACCTTTAAGTGCGAAAGAATCACCGCCTTTCCGGTCCACACCTGTTCAGGGACCTGTTGCGAAACGGCCATAGTGGGTGAGCGATTTTTCAAAAAATCGCCGTTAGAACTGCTTCACCCCAATATCTCTTATTGAGATTGCTTTCTGCTAGCATGCATCTTGCCTTTTCGACGATTGTCCGGATGGTTCTCTCCGCTACTCCATTCTGCTGTGGAGTGTGGGCTATAGTTGTCTGATGTTGAATTCCACAACTTTTTAAATGATCCTGGAATTCCTTACTGGTGTACTCGCCACCATTGTCGCTCCTTAACTTCTTAATCTTTTTGCCCGTTTGATTTTCCACTAATGCCTGAAACTCACGGAACTTCCCGAAAACTTCTGATTTGCATTTCAGCAAATAGCCAAAAACTTTCCTGCTATAATCATCAACGAATAGCAGTATGTATCGTTTGCCGCCCCATGACTCCACTTCAATGGGACCCGCAACGTCACTGTGGACCAGCTCCAAAATTTGTGAAGCTCTACTGTGTTTCCTTTTTTGGAACTTCTTGACACATTGCTTGCCTTGACTGCAAGGTACACAGGGGTTCTTGCAGTTCCCAAGGCTATAACTAAGGCCCTTGACGATGTTCTTAAGTTTGAGCATTTCAGATTGGGATAAGTGGCCCAATCTCCTATGCCACAACTCAAAGTCATCCTGACTTTCTCCTAAGAGTACCGTCGCCTTGTTACTCCCCGAACCTAAAACATAGAGTCCGTTTTGCTTGCGTGGCGCTGTAAACAGTACGTTCCCATCCACAGATACATTACCATCGAAAACTCTGCAACAATTTTTGTCAAACACTACAACCTTGCCATTATCAGTGCACTTGCCAACAGACATCAAGTTAGTGACTAGTTCTGGAATCAACAACACATTATTCATAGTCAGTCCTAATGGACGTCCCTTGTGACGTACGTCCAACTTTACAGTACCTTGCGAGGTCGATACTATTTTATCATTATTCGCGCAGGTAACTTCTTTCGAACTGCTAGCTATAGGCGTTAAAATAGACCTATTTGATGTCATGTGTGATGTCGCACCACTGTCTACCACCCAGCAATTATCCTCATTAGCAGCAAGTAAAGTAACAAAATCAGTAGAATTATCATAAATACTCTTACCTACAGCCGCTAAATTGCTCTCAGTCTTGTTGTCTTGTTTAGCTTTGAAGAGCTTACATTGCCATTTGAAGTGACCCTTCTTTTTACAAAAATGACAAACTATTTTCTTACGAGCGCTACCACTACCACTACTACCTGCAACATTAGCTAACACCGTATTGTCCTTATCATCATTCACTTGCTGTCGGTGACCTTCACGTAGAAGAGCCGCTATTACGTTCTCCGATGATAATTCCTTGCCAGAATATTCCATGGCCATCACCAAAGGGTCGTAAGTATCCGTCAAACCAGCCAAGAGAATAACCGCGATGAATTCATCAGTCAGTGCAGCTTGGATTGCCTCCAGAGCTTGATGCGTCACTTGCACTTCATTGACGTAGGCATCCATATTTTGGAAATTATCCAGTTTCAATGAAAATAGCTTCCGCAGCAGACTCAATCTTCTTATTAGACCACAGTCAGCATAGGCCTTCTTGAGCGCATTCCATGCTTGCCATGAGGTTTTAGCATTCTTGACAGTAGTGATGCACTGTTCTGCTATTGACAGGCAAATCTTTGCCCTTGCCCTTTCGTCGCGCTTCCGGTCTTCAGGTTTGGTAGTATCGAATTTTTCACTCACACAGTCCCAGAGCCCCGCATCTATTAATAGCATTTCGATGCTGAAGGCCCAACTGCCATAATCATTTCGGCCTGTGAGCTTTTTGAACAAACTCGTAGAACTTTCCATTTTTATAACTTGATGAATTTACTATATGTATATAACTGCTCTACACATCAACGAGGCACGGGCTGGGCCCATAACCTGTTGGAAATATCTTATGAGCAGGTTTTAGTAAAACTCGTAAAAATGGATCGACTATATAATGCAATAATTTTCCAATGAGACATATCTATTATAAACAAAGTAGGTAACCTAGCAACCACCTAGCAACAAATGTATCCAGCATACGAACTCCTTTAACAATAACATGGTCCGGTGGGGGTACTGCGATGAGCAGAGGTGCGACTGCGGAGCCCCAGCACAAACGATGGCCCACCTTCTCACTTGTGCTTTGAGCAATTCCACCTGTACTCTAAGGGACCTGTCCGAGGCCACCACCAACGCCGTAAATGTGGCAGAGTTTTGGTCGAAGCTCATCTAGACCACAAAAGACTAAGGAATCATCGACACGACGAAGAAGAAGAATACCACTATTTTTATTTGTGTCTAGAGTCAACTTGTTTTGTACTACGTAAAGGCGAAAAATAATAAATAACAAATCTAAAATAAGTGATTGCCCCTTATTTTGTAATTTAAGAGACATCGCAAAAAACTAAGGTAAGAATCCGGAAAATCCAAATTATAACGTCCATAACATTTTTTTTAACAAAAACTGATCAATTGAAGATCTTATAATTATTGTCTGTCTTAACTGGTTTTTGTTAACCATTGACGCATTGTAAGTCTTTGTAGTTGACTAAGAATGAAAAAGTACCTCTTTTTCTTTAGTTTGGCTAACTCCTTCTCCGGTCCTGGGACGAGCGGAGGAAGGAGCGGAAGAAGCTGTCAGTCTTGACTTGCTAAAAATCACCCTGAGGTCTTACCACAAGCTCTTAAGGGGGATGCTCCAACCAGCCCGCGAAATTCAAATTTTTTTACGTTTTTTGCAATTTGCAGGCCAGTGACATGTTGTAGCTTTATAAATATATGAGTTGCGGTAATAACAAGTATAATTTTAAATATAAAAATTATCAAAAAACTCGCTCCATCAGCTCTCACATAGAAAAGGTGCATCATGTTAAAATCTCCGAAATCTAACTACGATGCACCTTTTCTATGTGAGAGCTGATGGAGCGAATTTTTTGATAATTTTTATATTTAAAATTATACTTGTTATTACCGCAACACATATATTTATAAAGTTACAACATGTCACTGGCCTGCAAATTGCAAAAAACGTAAAAAAAATTGAATTTCGCGGGCTACATCGAAGCAATCACCTTAAAACGAACCAGTTTAGGCTGTGCGAAAGAGACAGAGCTATACAAGTCGTCTAGCGTCATCTCTTTCCCACAGCCTAAACTGGATCTCGTTAAGGCTCCTGATATTAATTTTTGATAATTTTAGTAATTTATAACACTGCCTGTCTGCCTGCCTTTTTTTCCCTATTATATTGTGTTCGGCTTCCAGTCGAACCAGATTTAGCTGGATATCAGTATTTTACATGGAGCGACTGCCTGTCGGACCTAAGTAAGTTATAACCACTATGGACATTTTTGAGTTGCTACATCGTTCTCGCTACATAACGTAGATACAATCTCAAAAAAATTATGTAACAAATTATGTTTCTTAATAATTTTGGCTATCTAAAAAGAGTGTGCATGCAGTTTCTTGCACGTTCTTCTCCATAGAGATCTACTTCTTGGAACGGGCACATATGGTACTTTCACAGTTATTATGTCTTGTGACTGGGACTGTAGCACTATAATTTTGTAGTTTTTTTTGTCTTTTACAATTTAAAAGTGCCTGTAAATAGCCTACCGAAAATAAAATGCTTTGATTTTATTTGATCGATCACATCAATTTGTTCACTATTATTACAATATCTGGTTGACCGAGCTTCGCTTGGTTTTTAAAATGTCTATATCTTGGGAACCAAGCTTTTCTCGAACCTGGGACCTTGATAAATCGATTCCTTGAGCCGAAAAACCCCTAATCTGTAACTTTCATGAAAATCCTTGGAGCCGTTTCCGAGATCCTGATTATATATAAATATACAAGAATTGCTCATTTAAAGATATTAGATATACAAGAATTTCTCGTTTAAGGATACGTGTTTGGCAGAGTGATTACAATACCTATACGAGTAGTTATAAAAAGTAAAACAACACAACAACAGCTATAATGTACTTTGGACCTAAATCTCGCGTCTCTGACGCAAAGATATTTAAAAATATGAGCGAATGGGTTATCCCCTTAAGTGGATCAATGTAGTTAGATTAGAAGTGTAATTATACCTTTTGCCAAGACTTCGCATCCGTTTATAGTCGAAAATTATGCCCAAAAAACCTTATATTGGGATGAAAAATATTCTGTATGTTCATTCAAGTTACGAACTACGTCGCGGGACTAAAAGCTACTGCGACTCCGGAACGTAAAGGGCTATTGAAGGACACCGTGGATATTAGTCAGCACAAGTCTGACAGTCACTCCTGCCCTGCAGTGGGTGGGAGGACTCGTTTGATAATTCTACTAAGATAAAAAAAAATATGAAGAACGGAAATTGGTTTTCCCTTTTTTGTAATATTATTTACTTCAAACAAACGACAAGTTTTTCTTAGAAGTATTATTATTGCGGCCTTGAAGATTAGTTCTCTTGCAATATCGACTTAATTGCATTGTCTGTCTTGTATTTATATATAAACTGAGCTGAGTTGTTAAATTGCACATGTTTTTGTAACATATAATGTCCGAAACTGCTGCTTATTTAATGATATACTCGTATAAGTTTTTGCCCTTCGCTTCGCTTGTCATTCACCATCAATTTTTATGTCAAACGAACAAAGGTAGCTATCTCTGTGCCAAAATTCATTAAAATCGGTTTAGCGATTTAGCTGGCTATTCTACTAGCTGTATTCCGCAGTTTCACCGTGTTATATTTCAATCAATCAATCATTTATTTGCAATAAGTATTGGTAGAGTGTAGGTGATTAAGTAAATTATAAATAGTTTCCTAAATACATATTCAAACATTTGACATATAAATCATTACAATAATATCTTTAATTCTAGGCTAGTGTTTATGTCCAATGGCATATAGCCAACAGCCTTCCTTAATAAATGGACTATACATATAACGTAAAAAGCGTTTCCAATTTGAATCAGTAATTCCTGAGATTACCATGTTCCATCGAATAAACTCTTCAGCCTTAAAATTAATAGTAAAGTAGATTACGATATTATGGGTAGTTCATCTGGTACAAACAAGAAAATAAATAAGACAAAATAATTTTTTTAGATGATACATTCATAAAATGACCCGCGCAATGGAAGGGATTGTCAGACTCGTTCTGACTAAAACTTCAATTGCCATTTACGTTCCTAGGCCACAGTTCTCTGTTTGACAAGTCCCACGAAAGGGGTTACAATAGATGAATCTTTTATTATTACAACTATATAATTTGCTAAAATATTTTAATAATGATTAGTATTTTAGCAAATGATTAATTCTAATTAGTGTTTGCACATCGTTTAACCCAGTTACTGGGTGTGTAGGTCAGTTCGGCAGTCGCTACTTGTAGATAAAATACTGATTCACTGTATTTTATTTCGTTCGTTCATTCGCAATATACTTAGTTGAGAAAAGGCAGGCAAATAACATTTTGACATGAATTTGCAATGAATTGTATTAACTCCGCATTAACCTACAATAAAGTAAACTAAGTATTTTACAACTTATATGCGAGCAATAGTAACCCAGTGGTAACGACCCTGAACTACGAGTTGTAGGTCGTGGGTTCGAACTTCGAACCCACCGACGCGCATAACTTTGTGTAACATATTTCATCACCACTGCTCTAAAAACGGTGAAGGAAAATATTGTGGGGACATAATCCTAGAATCAGTAAAGAGATTTATTGTTTATTTTAACCTTTTTAGTTGGATACTGAACAAAAATCTTCGTTCAGGATATTGAAATTAAAACCTCCAAAGGGGTACTTGAGAATCAATAGGAAAAAATATGAATTCCTCATGAAAGCAATAGAGAATTTGAGTTTGAGTTTAAGTCACCATCATCTGCCTGCCTTTTCCCAACTATATTGTGGACGGCTTCCAGTCGAACCAGATGCAGCTGAATATCAGTATTTTAAGTGGAGCGACTGACTATCGGACCTCCACAACCCAATATACTTAATAGCTTCTGACAGTAACGACTGTCAAAGATCTACAAAAGACAGCCGGGACCAACGGCTTCACGTGCTTTCCTCGCACGGAGGAAACTCGCTATGACAGATGGTCACCCATCCACCGACTAATTCGGCAAGCGGCTTAACCCGGAAGATTGGCCTGTGCGGCTGTAATTATTTAGCCAGGAGTTGAGTGATAGCAATCTTTAAAATATCTTTTGCTGCCATAAAATGTAGACTTGACTTCCAAGAAGTTTACGATGTGTAATTGCATAAAAAAATGCATAGATGTTGCGATGGCAGCAATCACGGTTGAATTGCTGATTATAATATTGAGGAGTTCCATTGTTTGTCTCCGAATGTCATCATCTGATATTTTTATGGGACCTTTTCGTAACAAACCTCTTTTGAACAAAAAAAAAAAAATATCGCAAACACTTTCTTTAGATTATGAAGAAGTTATAACATAGCATATTAAATAATGTTATTATGGATAAGCTCACCTTTGTGAACTAAATTTTAAGTTATTGCAAAACTGTATAAAAAAGCCTTTTTCCAAACTACCCATATTGGGGTCGGCTTCAGATGCAGCTGAATATCAGTATTTTGCAGTTTAGGATGACGATTTAAGTGGAGTAACTGCCTATAGGACCTCCACAACTCAGTAACTGGGTAATACAATACCCCATGGTAAGACTGATTGTCAAACTTTAGAGCTTCTGAGCAAAGAAAAAAAAAACAAATCAATAAACAAAAAAAGAATACTCACATTTTTAAAACTCCGATTTATTTTTCCTCCAAAAGAATTTCGTCCAGGAATTTTCTAGCAAGTCTAAAACCACTGCACGATGTATCGTATCCTGCGTCTAACTGCGACTATCGTTAGCAGAGTGGACTGGTGCGCTTGCACAGCTCTGCACGTTGCGACAACGGCTGCGATTGCGACGGACTGGCTTGGCTAATGTCGCAATCGGTTGCTTTGAGCAGTCTTGAACTTTTGTACTGGCGAATTAGATGTCTGGTGAACAGGTTTTTTTTTAACGTGGTAAAATTATCAAATGAGTCCTCCCACCCCGGGCACTGTCAGACTTATACTGACTAAAATCCACGGTGTCCTTCAATAGCCCTTTATATTCCGGGGTCACGGTAAGGAGATAATCCCCCGGCACGCTTTGGCCCTCTGAGAGGGGGCCCCGTCAGTATGCTGACGCCCTTTGAGGCGCGCGTGGGACACAACGCGCCGTCGACCCGGGCATAGTCCATGGTCGGGCAGCGAGTTGCCCTTTATTCGCTGCCCGCATTATAGATAAATTACACCCAGACACAGAACAAATTTAATGATTATGCTCATCACACAAACATTTGTCCTGGGTGGGAATCGAACCCACGACCCCCGGCATAGTAGTCAGGGTCACACTAACCACTAGAACTAGACCAACAGGCCAGTCGAAATTGTATGTGTTTACGAATTTGTATTTGTTTTATTTGAGTTTTTTTTTCCTTTTTTTGTCGCTAACCAGTCGGACTCCACACGCACTGGGCCCGCGTGGTGGGTTATGGCCCACCCCCTGTCACAGAGAGGAGGCCTGTGTCCCAGCAGTGGGAACATTATAGTCTGATGGTGATGATGATGAACCAGTCGGACTCTAAAAGGGTGACTTCTCATGTTGGGTAGTAAAATCATTAAATGAGTTCACACTTGGTAGAAAGGAACTATCAAATCCTTACTAAAAGTTCACTCTGTACCCTTAGCATGAATTTTCAGTATTTGAGACGTAAAGTAAACTGTAACTTTGACAAATTCAAATTGACAATTTTCAAGGAAAAGATTAGTTCTTTCTTCGCACACCAGAGGCGGTGTTCCATTTTTTCATACAAAAACGCTGTAAATATTGGAAAGACGCTGTAAAGTAAAAGAGTTTTTTCAGAAAGACGCTGTAAAGAGTATTTTCGCGTTCCAGGGCCACAGTGCAACCTACTTAGAAAATCCCGCGACCTGAAAAGGTTTCTACTAACAAACAGTCTCTCAATTAGGTAATACGGCCGTACCATACCTACCTAAATCTAATATTGTAGTAACTTTTACCTGCATACCAAATCGCTCGTTCGATAGTACCAGTTTTAGGTATTTGCACCGCAATGCAAGTTATAATGAACGAAAAAATATACACAAAAAATGTATGCTATAACTTAGTTACTTCCCGTCTGAATTTTGAAGTGATTTTAATGTTACATCGTTCTAAATAACTACTTTCATACAATTCTGCCCATGACTTTGTTCACGTTATGTTTTGGGCTCTGATGCGCAGGCTATTACGCATTCCATATTCTAAGTCTGTGATTCTTGCCAACTAGATATTTTGATAAAATATTCGTTTTGGGATGCTGTCTATGTAAAATTGTCCTTCTAAAACTGCTAATAAATCAAACTATTTTGTATAAATCAGGGCAGGGCGGGAAGTATTGTCAGACAGGTACTGACCAAAATCCACGGCGTCCTTCAATAGCCCTTTACGTTCCAGGGTCACGGTAATTGGAAAAGTCCCGCGACCCCGGCAGGCTTTGTTCCTCTAGAGGGGGTCCCCGTCATCATGTTGATACATTTTTTAAGGCGCGCGTGGAACACAACGCGCCATCGACCCGGGCATGGTCCATAGTCGGACAGCGAGTGGCCCTTTACTCGCCGCCCGCATGCCGCCGGAGATCGTCTGCCGACGTCCGACGCCGTGGGCCACCCCTACGGCTGGGGTGGAGGAAGCTATTGGGCGTTTTTCTATTAGACGGCACGGCACCGGCACCGGCGACGGCACCGGCGCCGTGACGGTGCCGGGGAAGCAAGAATATATGAAAATGTATGGCTCGCTTTTCCACTTACCGGCGCCGGCGCCGGCCCGGCGCCGGCCCGGCGATGAGTCCTGCCGGCGCCGCCGCCGGCGCCGGGGTAATAAGCTTCCTATAGTCGGTGCTGGCCTGGCGTTTTTCAATTAGCCGGCGCCGGCACCGGCGCCGGTGCCGGGGAAGCAAGAATATATGAAAATGTATGGCTCGCTTTTCCACTTACCGGCGCCGGCGTCGGCCCGGCGTTGAGTCCTGCCGGCGCCGTCGCCGTCGCCGGGGTAGCAAGCTTCCCAGTCGGTGCCGGCCGACAAATGTGCATAATGTGTGTATGAATAGTAGCCGTGTGCGTGTGTGAGTGCGCAGGCGTGTAGGAGGACGCGGGGCGGAGGGCGTGAGACTCGGTTTGTGGCTCGTAATAAGGTTAATTTAAACTCTTTACTTCTGAAAGTCTAATGATCATGTTATTTTGTTTTTTAGAAGAAATATATGTTCTTGTGTGTCATTCAATGAATTACATAAATGAAACATAACATTTTTATTTATTATTTATATCAACATAATATTTTTTTATTTCATTAATTCATTTTTCATTCATTACTCTAATCCAGTAGCAATTGAATGGTATTGCCTTTGAACAACAGAGGGCGATCAAACACATCAAATATTCTTGAATTGTTATTCAAATATATTGAAAAACGTGGTGAGAATTAGGCGCTTCGCACTAAAAAATACATTGTTAAATTCCGACATCCGCGCGAACGAAGTCGCGGGCACAGCTAGTAAGAAATAAAACCATGCTGAGGAACCGGCGCCGGTGTAGGAACCGGCGCAGTGGTGCCGTGCCGTTGCCGGGCCGGTTAGGAACCGGTGCAGTGGAAAAACGAAGCTCCGGCGCCGGTGCCGGTGCACGGCCATGCCGGTGCCGTGCCGGTGCCGTGCCGTCTAATGGAAAAACGCCCAATGGGCGTTTTTCCATTTTTTTAATTTATTATTATTCTCTTTATTTATTTTTAGACTTACTAATTACATTTTTAAATATTTTTATAAAAAAGAAACAAAAAACATTTAAAAATATAAAAAATAGCATTCCACCAGCACCAGGAACAGGGTCCGGGCTGTCGGTGGTCAGGGCTCTTGAGAGAGGAACCTCCTAACAATACGCGCCGTGTCCAGGAGTACTGCCTTCTGAATCAAGCGCTTGATCCAGCTGCCAAGCGAGAGCCTCTTAAGATGTTGTTCGAGGCTCTTGGCAATTAAGCCATTGGCTGACACGACTATCGGCACAATGACTGCCGTATTTACGTCCCACATGTCAACAACCTCGCGAGCCAGATCAAGATACTTGAATTGCTTATCCTTTTCTGCCCTCACGAGGTTCTCATCATGCGGGACCGTAATATCAACAATCATTGCGCGACGCTCCGATCGATCTATCACCACAATGTCAGGTTTATTGGCAACAATAGTCCTGTCAGTGATGATAGGTCGATCCCAATACAACGAGATATTGCCATTTTCGAGAACTGGGTCGGGCGCATACCTATAGTAAGGCACTTCCGATTCCACAAGGTTGTACTTCAAAGCAAGTTGCTGGTGGATAATCCTGGCCACGAGGTTGTGTCTATGCAAATACTCTCCGTTAGCTAGACTAGAACACCCAGAAATAATGTGTCGGATAGATTCTCCAGGACGGTGGCATGCCCGACATATGTCAACCGTGCCATCCTTCACAATGTATTTCCGGTAGTTATTTGTCATCATAACTTCGTCCATAATTGCACAGACAAAACCTTCAGTTTCCCCAAACAGGTCACCGAAGCGTAGCCAGGATACGGACGCTAGAAAGTCTACATCGGGACCATGTAGTGCCCGGTAATAGCGTCCGTGAAGCTCCTTGCTTTGCCATACCTCCTTACGATCATTAGTGTCCAAAACTTTAGGTTTGCGCCAGTTCTCGTTAGCCAAGGAGAGCGGAGTAAGACCCTTATCCACCGTGACCACATCTCGGTGCATCCCCACGTCGGTTTCTAGGAAATATTCCCTGAGACTGCATACCTCACGGTTGTGCAGGGTCTTAGCATTTAAAAAGCCACGACCCCCGCACTTCCGTGGGATATACAGTCTCATCACCGACGACCGTGGGTGATGCATCCGATTTGCAGCCAGCAGTGAACGGACTCTTCTATCCAGGGCGTCAAGTTCCGTCTGAGTCCATTTGAGTATGCCGAAAGAATACATCAACACCGGCATGACCCAACCGTTGAAAGCGCGCACCTTATTGCCACCTGACAAAAGACTGTAAAGTACCTTATTCAGGCGGCCAAAGAAGCGCTCTTTCAACGATTGTTTCATGTCAGCGTTATTGATGCCTAATGCTTCCGACATACCCAAATATTTGTAGGTCTCTGTTGAAGAGAGGGATCTAAGGTGTATGGAATCAGAGAGTTGAGTTCCCTCTGATTCCATAATCTCCCCTCTCTTCACATGCATGACTGCACATTTGTCCACACCAATTTCCATCCTGATGTCGCTACTGAAAGTTTCTGTTACCTTCAGTAGCTTCATCAGTTGCAAGTTGTTGGGGGCAAAGAGTTTCAGGTCATCCATGTAAAGAAGGTGAGATATGACCTGACCACCTCTCTTCAACCGATATCCTAGCCCCGAACCCTCCAGCAATGTGCTGAGCGGGTTCAAGGCCAGACAAAACCACAAAGGACTCAGACTATCACCCTGGAATATCCCGCGCTCAATCCTTATCGGTTCGCCGCTACCTCGGATCTGTCGACATCCTGGATAGCGAAGGACTGTTCTCCAGGTCCCCATACACGACAACAGGAAGGTACGTAGAGTTATATCAACTTTATACAACTCTAGCACCCTCATGAGCCATGTATGGGGTACCGAGTCATAGGCCTTCTTATAATCTATCCAACATGCAGACAGATCTTTTCGGGAGCGGCGAACCTGTTGGCTAATGGCCATATCAATGAGGAGGAGCTCCTTAGTACCGCGGGACCCGTTCCTACATCCATTTTGAGAGGCAGACATGATAGAGTTAGTCACAATATGTTGATTGATTTTAGCTCTCAAAATGGATGTAAGAACTTTATAGACCGTTGGTAGACAAGTAATCGGTCTATAATTTTTGGGTTCCGCAGTACTACCCGATTTATGGAGCAGGTGGGTCACTCCTGTTGTCAAGAATTGGGGCAACGACCCTGACTCTAAGGCTAATTGGAACTGGGATGCCAATTAAGCAAACGTGTGATCTTCTAAACCACTTGATCCAGAAATTGTGCAGTCCATCCGGCCCTGGGGATTTCCAGTTAGGCAGCGGATGGACTGCACAAGCTACGTCTTGGGGGCTGATAGTGATTGCCCCCATTTCGGTAATCTGATCACACGCACGTTCAACATCCCGGGTCCAATCGCCCTCAGTGTGACTGACAGGCACCGACCAGATGCTGCGCCAGAATGAACTCATGGCGTCATCATCCGGTAGGCGCGTGTCAGTAACACCTTGGTCCGGTCGCTCCCAAGTTCTATAAACCCACCTTTCGTCGCTTTGGAATGTGCGATTCAAGGTGTACCGTTCCACCCGCCGCTTGTACCGACGAATACGGTTCGCCCATGCACAAATCTTCTGCTTCAGGAAGTCGATACGCTCTGTGACGCGGGCCAAATATTCACGTGGACTAATGTCAATCCCCGAGAACGCCCGCCTCACAAAGCGCATCACTCTAGGGCGAGTATTACCCTCCCTGAAGCAGATCAACTTGCCGATGAGTGCTCTAGCCTCACCGATACGCCGCTCAATCCTGCACTGCCAAGCCGGAGTAGCTGATTTTGGTCGTGAAGCCCTGTCACTGTCAGGGAATTTGACGTGAGCTACACGACATGCCGCTACAGCTGCACAGTACAGAATTGAGTGGGTATCAGTAAGATCTTTGCTGCTATCAAAATAATTTGACAGCTCCGAGTCTAGAGCACACACCAGCGCCTTGTTTTTATTGTGCATAGGCAAACGTGGTAAACGTGGTCTGAGTTCAGGAGGTGTTGAACGGTATTCCCGTAACGCACACTCCAAAGCGCTCCTCAATTGTACGTTGCATTGGGTACTCACGGATGTAACTTCGTCATGATCCTCTCCAACAGCGTGCTCAGACAGCGGTGGCACACTGGAAACGTTTTGTAGTTGCGCCGCAATCAATGGCAAAGCAGGATCAGTAACTGGGATACTCCGCGAGTCAGAGCGTAGTCGATCAAGTACTGTGTCATTCAACATACGGTTACGTTGAATGACCCGCACCTGATCCGATAATCGTTGCGCCGTTACATTGACATCTGGCTCCAGCACCTGAAACAGAGACAGCATCCGACCACGGTACGCAGTCAGGTTGCTTCCCCCCTCAGTAGCCCCATAATATGCGCGCATGACGTTTTCGTTAATGGACTGAGTCCATCGCATGCGCGACACATTTCCACCGGCAGCGGGGACCCTGTTCGGGGCCTGTTGGCCTCGTGGTCCCAAGCCCGCTGGTGGCCGTCCTCTTCCTCGTCGTCTTGCTTGTGGAGGCGTCGACGGTGGAGAGAAAAACTCATCGCTTGAGCTCGACGCGGCTGTAGTCACCGGCGACGCGGCGTCCGCAGGGGTGGCGCGTCCCGGTGGCTGCGAGGCGGAGCTCAGCGATGAGTCCGGAGATGGTAGGTGTGTCTCTTGTAGCTGCTGTTTGGCCCGGCGTCTAGTCAACATTGGTGTTGGTGCAAATTTCTAGTTTTGTTCTGCTCCATATTTCTCAGAATCCGGTTTTTGGTATTTGTATTTGGTTTTAATTTTTCTATTGTACATTTTTCCAGTTTACAAACTTTGTTTGGATAGATAAAATGTTTAAAATGCAATTTAAATTAAATATTTTTCAAAAATATATTGTGTCACGTTGACACTCGGGCCACAGATTTTATTATTATTTATTATTATTATTTTTTTTTTTTATTATTTTCGTGAATTCTCTCCCTCACGCGGCCCGCCTCGTCCTTCGTGAGCCTGACTGCTTCGCAGAAGGAGGCGACATGCTGCAAGGCGTCTCGCCTCGCAGCATGGCCTCGACCAATGCCGGGTGCAAGAGGTCGATCAGGACCAACGGCTTAACGTGCTTTTCGAAACACGGGGGTACTGCCAACTTCTAAACTCAGGACAGCTATTTAATGAGAATGCGTGCGTGTGTCGCGGGCGGCCCTAACTTTACATTTTAAACCTGAACTACAAATAAAGCCCCACCGGACGCTCCCCGGATGCTCTCTGAACTGGGACAAATCCGGGGAATCCCGGACGGATAGCATAACCCTACATGAGACCAACAGGGCATATAAACGTTTAGTATGTTTGTGAAGGTATTTTCCATGATGTAATTATTGTTATTCATTACGTCACAAACGGTAGAGCAGTCAAGGCAAGTCAAGGACGTGATCTTATCTTACGTCTGTGGTCCGTGCCTTATTATTATTGTTTGTATGACGCGGGGAGCTTTTTTTGTCTAAGTTTTTGTGCTGTTCGTGGGACTTATTGAATTATCTTGACCCTGGAACGTAAAGGGCTAATAAAGGACACCGTGGATTTTCATCATCATCCGCCTATTAATGTTCCCACTGCTGGGACACAGGCCTCCTCTCTGTGAGAGGGGGTGGGCCATTATCCACCACGCGGGCCCAGTGCGGATTGGTGGATGTCACATGTCTTCGAATTTTTGGTTCTAGGACATGCCGGTTTCTTCACGATGTTTTCCTTCACCGTTTTGAGAGCAGTGGTGATGAAATAAATTACACAAAGTAATTCGCCTGGCGGGGTTCGAACCCACGACCTACAACTCATAAGTCGGGGCCGATACCACTGGGCCACCACTGCTCTTATCTTGATTTTAGTCAGTACGAATCTAGAGCTGAGCGATGGTGAGGACTTGCGTCATGTGATAGGTCAAGACGCCGTGACGTCTCTCCAGCCACTCCTAAAAGAGGGGTCTTACCGCCGCAATTGAGGTGTGCCCGAAATTAAGCAAGCAAGGTGTGCCAGAAAATAAGACTTAGATCAAAGAAATAGGCAGATAGAGCGCTCAGAACACGCGAGTGGTCCAAAATCGAACACAAAGTCGTGACAGTACCAAGTTACGCGTCGTACCAAGCTGCGCGTCGTTGTTGTTGGAACGAAGTTCCTTATCGCGCGTTGTGAAAAGGGGTTAGACGGAAAAAATTCTTACGATAAGTTGTCACGACACTTTTTGGTACGAAGTTCCTTATCGCGCGTTGCGAAAGGGTGCTAGAGCTCAAAGAGTAGAGTGGAGTGGAGTCGCGACGATTATTTTTGTTGAGTGTTTAAAGTAACTTCGTTCCATCCGGGTGTCCCTTGACACCTCTCAAGTTCTTTTTTTGCCAAAATATGCCGTCTCGTGTCTTTAACCATTGTAAAAGTTGTTCTCAAAAACAAAGAAAACATGGAATGTAATTCTATTTGATTTTGTATTAACTTTGGTGGACACACTCGCGTGTTCTGAGCGTTCTATCTGCCTATTTCTTTGATCTGAGGCATAAGAAATAAAACTACACATTTATTTAAGTCAACTGTGTATTATAACTTATTGTCTAATACTTATTGGTAATAACTTAAATATACACAATTCTGAGATCTAAGCACTAGAGTGCAATCAAAACTGCACCTTCTTTGTGACAAACTTTTAGTCTTTATTACAAAGCCATAAAAGCGGTTTTTGTAGTTTAAAGCGTTAATATGAAATGATTGACTATATAGCCTGGTTCATTGAAGAAAGGATTCTTAAATGGCCGCGCTTATCGTGTTCTCTCGCTCGCACACTAGTGCCGTCTATACTCACTCTGGCGCGTAGCGTAAGCAGAAAAAAAATAGTCTTGATGTCTTGACGCGCGCGCGCGCTCAGTGATCTTTTTTAAGAATATTTACTTTAGTTTTCTGTTATTTTTCCGTTGTTATATGTTGATTATTGTTGTTTTAATTTTGTTTTATTGTAAGGTTAAGTTTGAGAAATTATTGTGACCCGGTATTGTTTTTATTATTTTGAATTTGAAAAAAGCTTTCATTTGAAATCTTATTATGCTGACAGTACTATCTGTCAACGCAAATGCAAGCCGCCATTTTAGAATCCTTTCTTCAATGCTCCGGCTTATACATTTTTTTTAATGAAAATAATTTTATACATTTGTATCGTATATAATATAATAAACACGTTTTCCATCGTAATAATATCTGAAAAAAAAAAACATATTTCGTATATTATAATTACCTAGTTATTTAAATAAAATCTGAACAGTGGCCTCGTAGTTCAAAACTGAGTTACAAATTGTAGGTCGTAGGTTCGAACTCAGCCATGCTCATTACTTTGTGTAATTTATTTCATCACCACTGTTCAGATTTTGCTGTTTCATACAAATATTGGGTGACTGGTAATTAGTGTACGATACTTAAACACGTGATTGTGCTCATGATAACCAACAATTTTTATTATGGGAGCAAAGCCGAAATCGTAAAAAAATATCAGCTGTTCAGTACATTAAACAAACATAAATGTACTGAAAAGCCGATTTTTTTTTCGAGTTTTCATGTTTGTTCCCATAGTAAAAGTTGTTTGTTATCATAAGCACAATCACGTGTTTAAGTATCGTACACTAATTACCAGTCACCCTATATATCGAAACCCAATAATTAATAATATAATGACGTATTTATACTACTCCGTGCTCCATACAAAAGGTTCTAAACGTTTGTCTTCGGGCAGCAACGCGTTTAATTCTTCGATATCTTGTAATGTCTGAAAAAATAAAAAAATAAAGTTTTTATTGAAACTTGTTTTTATTTCTGGGCGACTCGCTGTCTGACCATGGACCATGCCCGGGACGACGGCGCGTTGTGTTCCACGCGAGCCTTAAAGAGCGTCAGCATCATGAGAGGGCCAAAGCCTGCCGGGGTCGCGGGATTATTTCCTTACCGTGACCACGGAACATAAATGGCTATTGAAGGACACCGTGGATTTTAGTCAGTACAAGTCTAAAAGTCCCTCCCTCTCTGTTTTTCCTACTCCTCCACGATTATTTTCTGATTAATTTCGTTGCAGGATCCAAGACATGTAAAATTATAACAAAACCTTTGTTACATCCTCAGATCAAAGAAATAGGCAGATAGAACGCTCAGAACACGCGAGTGTCTCCACGAAAGATAATACAAAATCAAATTGAATTACTTTCCATAATGTTTTCTTTGTTTTTGAGAACAACTTTTACGATGGTTGATGGAAAGACACAAGACGGCATATGTTGGCAAAAAACAACAACGACGCGTAGCTTGCTACTGTCGCGACTTTGTATTCGATTTTGATTTTGTATTAACTTTGGTGGACACACTCGACCACGTGTTTTGAGCGCTCTATCTGCCTATTGCTTTGATCTGAGGTTACATCATTCAAGATATTTTTCATAACATTTAAATAAAGTACATATAGGTACTGTTAAAATATAGATAACAAAATAACTTCCTATGTCTAATGTATTTGTAGTTCCAATGTGTTAGTGGCGCCATCTATGTATGTGTGTGTGAGTCACACAGTGGGTATATTCATTCAAGTTCGGCTTAGTTAAAACATAAATTTATTTTCTAAATTGTTTAGTTTTAAGTTCTTTTTCTTTGTTTCTTGTTTACTGTGTGCACTTGTGGCGTGTGCCAATAAATGTTTTTCTTTCTTTCTTTTTTTCTTTTTTCTTTTAATTTGAAAGTAAAGTTAGTCTATTGCGGAAAACCAACGTGTTTCATTAGATACCTGGTTTAGTAATGAGTTGCATCGTGTGAGCTGGTGAGACACCTCGTGTACTCTGGCCAGTCGCTCAGCATGTCGCGCGTTCGCTCGCTGCTTCTCCACCATGACGGCGTACAGACGAGATATCTCTGTGTCGGCCTAAGGACAAACGGAATTTTTATGATTACTATAGATACGGGATATTAAATATCTACTTGTAATAGATACGATTTCCTTTATAATAATAATATTCCACAACTAACACACAACGCCGGTTTTCAATTCGGTCGTTATGTTTTTTTTTTACGAAGTTGGTGGCTTTGTTTGTTTTATTTCGTTGTCTTTTGCCTTTTTTGTGGTTGTTTTTTATTTCATCATTTAATTTATTACATCATTTCATTTTATTTCGTTGTTTCACTTTTATTTTATTTCAACTTTTCATTTCATAGTATAAAATAAAGTCGTTTTCCACCGTCTCAGTACGTTTAGATGTTTCAATCTACGCAGTAGGTTTAAAAGCAATTGTTTTCAGTAAACATGATGACCAAAATTACAGATATACTGCATCGAATAAATAAAGAATCATTAAAATCAGTTCAGCCAGTCATAGTTGTCAGTCATAGGCATGAACCACGATAGCTCGGTTGGAAAAAGCGTCGGACGTAAGTGTAGCCTTTTAAAAAAAAACTTGAGAGGTGTCAAGGAACACCCGGATGGAACGAAGTTATTGTATACACTCAACAATAATCGTCGCGACTCCACTCCACTCCACTCCACTCTTTGAGCTCTAGCACCCTTTCGCAACGCGCGATAAGGAACATCGTTCCAAAAAGAGTCGTGACAACTTTTCGTAAGATTTTTTTCCGTCTAGTCCCATTTCACAACGCGCGATAAGGAACTTCGTTCCAAAAGTCTTTTAATATTATGTTCCCGTGGGCTATTAATCAAATCAATCCGAAGCCAAGTCGCTGGTAATAGTTAGTAATCTCATATGTTTCGTGTGACATAAAGAAGTAAATAGTATAATAAATGTATTGAGTATTGAAAGTACATACCTCTTTAATCTTGACCGCGATCCCGAGCTCAATGGTCGCGAGCGGGTGAGCGCAGGCCGCCAGGTGCGCCTGCAGGCGGGACGTCACGCGCACCCAGGGCCGCGGGTCCAGGCCTGGGGGGAGAGGACACAGCTTGTAAAATCCTGTCATATCGGAACACACTCAAGCAGAGATAATTAATAGTTATTTTAAGTTAAAAACATTTTATTTAAGAGCCCATACTACCTCAAATGGCTTAGCAGAATCCTGTGATACGTCTAAAATACTGCAGCATTAATTTTGAATAAATATAATATATGGTAAAGTTGAGAATTAATGTTAGGTCTTATGTTTGGCGAAAATGATTCCTCGGTAGATAAAAATCCCAAAGTTACCACTAAATTGAACAATAAACCGCTGGCAATAAAAAAATACTTAAAATTAGATCATGAAACTTTTTATAATAACTGAACTAACTGTAAAGCAGGTCTTATGTTATTTATTTTTTTGAATTTTCGTTTTTTTTCGCCGTAAAATGAATAGATTTGCGTATAGACAGCTAAAAGAAAGAGCAAGCAATAGTGCGTGGTACGTGCAAGTGCGAGCAAAATTATATTGAAGTACTATGGAGCCTTAATCAATAAATATGAATGATTTGAACGCATTTTAAAATGACACTGTTGTATGAAATGAGTGATATTTGATATTAACACAAACACTTTTGTCAAATCCGTACTTAAAACATTCTAATTCCTCCAAATGGTAAAGCCGATCAAAGCTAATTGTAGATGGCGCCACCATAGCTAAGTCCTAATCCGACCAATGACGTAGTACTATTTTGAAGTACCTTTAAAATTTGAACCAATGACGATGCTTTGAACAAGCTATACTAGCGAGCGCCATTAGTTCCCCAGTTGCCATCCCCATTGATATTATGGCTCAGCAAAGTACTAGTTTGGCTTTTATTGAAAGAAAATACTAAAGAATTCTCTATTTATACGAAATGGATGCTTAGAATATGGTTAAGCACTAACTTCGGCTTAGTCGATGCTAAGCCAGTGCTTATCGACATGGCATTTATAATATGGTGTTGTAGAAATTATTGGGTATTACCTTCCAGCACCTCGGGGTCCCTCGCTCCGGGGAGACCTAGGGTACCTCTCATTATTGGCAGAAATGTTGAGATTTCCTGAAAAGTACAATTATTTATGTCTTTTTATACTTTAAAACAATTCAGTCAGAAACACATTTGCCGAGAGCCTCCAGCAATGATATTCTAATATACAGAATCAGATATGTTAGACACTTACAAAACAACAGAAAAAACTGTTCCGCGTCGAGCGGCAGCACACATACACACTTTTTTATTCACATATTACATTTCACTACAAGTAAAAAGGATAGCTTGATACAACGCAATAAGAAAAAAAAATGACAGCTAGATAAACAAACAGCGCCACGCGTCATCAATCCCCCCGCACGTCGGAATCATAGACTTGCAAATTGTCCCACGTAGGACATTTTCTGGTCTTCACGTTTTGCGCGCTCATAACATATCTGTTTACTAAAATATCATTGGCCTCCAGCCAAAAAGTACTTTTTTAATGATTTGATGATGAGATGGTACCTGCAACCTCTGTATATGTTCATCCAGGGCTTCATCAGTGGGTTGCTTGACAACCACTATATCCCGGGTTCTCTTGCTCTTCCGTGCTTGCAAGCTCAATTGCCTTCGTTGGAGAATAGACTTCTTATTGTCAGGACCTCGAGTGGACTTCGCTGAGGCTTTAGGTGAATCTGGAGGGAGGAATATTATATTCATTGTGCGCCACACGTCAGTAAATTTGACAACAGTGCCATCTAGTGACTATAGTAGATTATAGACTAGATTCTAGTATACAGTCCCAGCCAAATAAGTGTGGAATAAAATTCGTTGATCCCAGTGTACCAATGTATTCCAATATATCAAAACAATACGAAAAAATGGAAAGTGAACTTGAAATTGACATAGATCAAAGTCGTTATCATGGATAAATGTATGTTTATGCAAATGTGGACCTAATTGTATTTAAGTGTCTGTAGGAAAATAAGCTTATGGTGGGTCATAATTCCACTTTGTCGATTGTACATGAATAACTTTAACTATAATGGCAAATGCACAAAATGCAGCTAAGTCCCTCCTACCTCCGATGGGTCGGTCCACGGTGTATGATATGTATGGGAGCTCTGAGTCTGAACATATACTGGTGCCTGGAGAATTGTTGCCACTTGTGGGAATATCTGTAGACCTTGAGGGATCTGGAAGCATCATTAAAGTTATTAGAATTTTAGTGCAACGGGCAACTGAAAGAAAACTTTGGCAGTTAGTTGCAAACGCTTTACACTGAGTGAAAGTGAAAACAAAATAGGGTATCTAGTTTATTGCAAAAATAAATTGAAAATCTGTTTTCTGTCAGTTACAGTATTCATCATCAGCCTTTAATGTTCCCACTGCTGGGACACAGGCCTCCTCTCTGTGAGAGGGAGTGGGCCATAATCCACCATGCATGCCCAGTGCGGGTTGGTGGTGCGGTTGGTAATTTTCACAGGTAATGTATTTTCTGATATTACAAAAAAAAAACAAAAATTAGAAAAAACATAAATATTATTGTATTTAAGGGTGCTTTATACAACGAATGTTGATGTTTTAGTTGTTTTTATAGAGAAAATGATATGGTAGACTTTGTGTGCAAGTCAGACACAAGTTATGAATAGTTGTTACCTGATACATTAGGTACAGATATGGTGTGTCCTCTCCGGACGGGTGGCGCCCTCTGTGCCTGCTTCTTGGGAGGTAAGGTTGACTGTTCTGAACCCATTATGATGCTAGATAGAGAGAAAATACTTGGTCAATGATAATAGGTAATAGGTTTAATGGAACCAGCAGTGGCGTAGCTAGGCGGGGCGAATGCAGGGTTGTGGGACAATAATTAACTTCTGCATCACTAATTATATCTGCAAAAAAATATAAGGAAACTAATAACTGGACTCTATTTTTTTTTTCTGATTTTTTTCATTCTGCCTTGGGCAATAGACTCAAGGAAGATTAAAATTATTCATTTCCAAATATCAATACTAAATGAGTAGGCCTTGCAGTGCGACAGAAACAGGTCAGTTTTTCTAAATAGTTTTTATTTAGATAAAAACATTAATAAAAGCATACTTTTACTCACGTATTTAGGCGCGTCAGCGCACGCGTGCTGGTACTGTTCCTTACACTACACCCATTTACGTCTTTTGACAACTAATTGTACTATAAGTTAATACTTTTTTTTATGAATTAATTTGAAAAATAATCATCACAAAATCACAATCGCAAAACTAATCAATTTTTTTCAATCACTTTGAGTCTTTGACAGATTGTTTTTTTAGCAATGACAGTTTCTTTTTTTTTTGTAGTGTTGTATCTTCAGAATAATTTAGTCGATTATAAAGTCATCTATCAAGAACCTTATAAACTGTTTACTGTACTGTTCAGTGTACAAAACAATTTTATCAATTTAGATTTACGTTTACTTATTGAACGGATGAGACTCATCTTTTTGTTTCTTAAAAACGGAACTTCGTTGGTTAAGAATACCAAGGGAAGTCAAAGATTTTTTATAGTTTTACAAAACTGTACGAATCATAAATAGTGGTTTTGTTAACTACTACTGTTCACACCCAGAAAATTTATTTTGGAATTTAAAGCAAAGCAAAAATACAATTCTTAAAGCATTAACACAATTTATAATTAGTCGAATCACTAATTCTTTAGTCGATTAGAATTTAATTTAATTTAATTTCCTTCTATTAGGACAGCTTAGCTCCAACTCTAAATGTCAATCTGACAGTGACATGACACTGACAAATAGTGACACGTCCACCTGCATGTTGACATTTTATGAGTGCACAAGAAATATAAAGAAACTTGAAATTCTAGTAAGAAATTCTTGTGTGGAGAATTTCGAAACTTTCTCTAAAGAATTGCTTAAAAATAATAAATTAAAGCAGCAAAAATGGTAGATGAAGGTACTAAAAAAACGTTAAGTAGTATACCATTGCTTCAAACCAAGGCGGGACCCAGAGATAAAGAATTATGGCCTACAAGGCTGAAAGAGGAATATCAGGCACTGATCAAGGTAAGAAAAGTTTATCATTACAAAATTTATGAACGCTCCAAAAGCACACTGTTGGATTTTCAACTTTAATTTCAGATCTGTGGTTTGAAATTTCAACATTGCAAAAATATTTATGGATTCTTAAAGTATTGCTCAATGCTTATGAAGCCAGAAATTGTGTTCTGACCTACTGAACATTAGGTAACTGACATAAATTCTTCATTATTTATGATAACACTAGAAAGTAAAAAGGCAAAAGTCCATGTCACAACCTTAACATGTTTCAATCCAATTTGCTGGGATTGTAAATAAACGTGTTGTTAAAAAAATTTGCTTTGAAACTACTTCATCATCATCATCAGCCGGAGGACGTCCACTGCTGAACATAGGCCTCCCTCTTAGACCGCCACACCGAACGACAATTCGCCACTTGCATCCACTTTTCGAAACTACTTAATTACATTGCGAAATATTAATGAAAATGCTTTTCTAGGCATAATAAAATGAATTCTCCTTAGTCATCAATTCTTGCCCGAGTGGCTGATGTGGTCATGGATAGCTTACTTTGTCGCTTACACTGCATTATACATTCAGTAAGATCTGTGAACGGCCGCTGGAACACTGCCCTTCCATGAATCACCAATTATTGTTCCAATGCGCTTTCTTTGCAGATGATAATTATGTCCAAACAACTTAGGATTCACTGTGTGTGATTGTCTGAGTAATTAATGAATGATTTTGATTTTGTTTGATATGAAACTCTTTCAGGATGCAAAAGTTAGCGCGATGAGCAGTCCATTCTATCCTCATCTTCAGCAAAAATGAATTCCACTATTTATTCATCATTTAAAATATTTTTTTGTATGACATCTGCTAAAGGTGTACAACCGATTGCATGGTGAACAATAAAAAAAAAAAAATTACTTGAAAAGTATTTCTTGTTTGTGCTAAAATAGCATTTTTGATTTCCTTTTTATCTTTATTTTATTTGGATGCCATTTACAGTTTTTGTACTTAGCAAGATAGGTAGTAAAATTAAACTTTTAAGCAACCCATTAAACACATGGGCTGATGATTTTACCAGGATAAAAATGGACTAACAAAGCCATCTTGTCATATAAGCTACATCAAAACCAAACAAAGTGTTTAGTAGTTATAATACCATAGACATTTTATGTTGAAAGTTTCTGACTTATGCTGTACATAGGCCTCCTTTCACATATCATTACTTACACAAAACATTTTATTGTCCTTCCAGTATGTTCAGAATAATAAGGCAGCAGATAATGATTGGTTCCGCCTGGAGTCGGACAAGACTGGTACGAAGTGGTTCGGCAAGTGCTGGTACGTGCACAACCTACTCAAGTACGAGTTTGATCTGGAGTTTGATGTGAGTAAACTTGTTTCTACTGTCTTCATCAAAATTAAAATGACATGAATAGGCTAGTTGCCTAAAAAAATGTAATTAGTCAGTCTTTTAGATTATTCAAAAATAAGGGACACGTATTTTTTTTATTTGTAAATTAGACCAAAAACGACAAAGATATAGCCTATTAAAGTTACTTGTGACGTCACGATGCGTGGCATTTTTTGCGCAGAGTGACGTCACAGGTAACTTAAATAGGCTATTATCTTTGTTCTTTTTTTTTTAATCGAAAAAAGAAAAAACACGTGTCCAATATTTTTTTATAATCTAAAATACGGACTAATAAAGAATGTAATTATTTTGACTCTGGAAACTACCCTATTGAATTAAGTTTGTAATCAACACTTAAAATACCATTGCACGAGGACTTTCCCCTGTATCTTGAATGCATTTTTTATTGTGATAAAATCATCAAATGAGTCCTCCCACCCATGGCAGAGCGGGAGGAACTGTCAGACTTGTACTGACTAAAATACGGTGTCATTCAATAGCCCTTTACGTTTCGGGGTCACGGTAATTCGTTAGTCTCGGGACCAATATCTTGTAAAACAGTCCAGTGGAGAGTGGATTTACGAGTTGTAGGTCGTGGGTTCGAACTCAGCCAGGCGCATTACTTTGTGTAATTTATTTCATCACCGCTGCTCTCAAGACGGTGAAGGAAAACATTTTGAGGAAACCGGCATGTCTTAGAACCATCAAATTCGGAGACATCCGCACTGGGCCCGCGTGGTGGATCATGGCTCACTGCCTCTCACAGAGAGTAGGCCTGTGTCCCAGCAGTGGGAACATTATATACAGTTGGTAAAAAATATATGCAATACCTTTACCGTGGCAGTCCCCGAGTGCCACATGTATTTTTTATATTTTGTCTTCCTTTTCAGATTCCCATAACCTACCCAACAACAGCTCCAGAGTTAGCCCTGCCCGGTCTGGACGGGAAGACAGCTAAGATGTACCGCGGAGGCAAGATATGTCTGACGGACCACTTCAAGCCACTATGGGCCAGGAATATACCCCGGTTTGGCATAGCTCATGCTATGGCACTAGGAGTGAGTTCTGACACTGTACAATTACAAATTCTTTCAACATTTTGATGCACGTTAAAATCACAACTATCACACTACGCCATCTAGTCCCAAGCTAAGCAGAGCTTGTGTTACTTTGCTTGTTGTACTAGACAACTGATAAACATACTTACCTATATATATTTCTAAATACATAAATATTGTAGATAAAATTACACCCAAATAACATACCAAAACAAGAACCCAAATAAATTGGTACCCAAATTAATATGGTTACAACACAACATAATACAATGTGTAACGTTAATAGCGCAAAACCTCTCGTGGGTTACCCCACTTTTGACTTTATAAAACCCGCAAAAAAAAAAATGATTTTCCATACTGATGGGCCAGATCAATTTCTCATTTTGTATGACAAAGCTTTTTTGCGAATTTCCAAAAGTTTGGAACAAACATTGTTCAGTAACATGGGCTGAGTTACCCCACGAGAGGTTTTGCGCTATTAACGTTACACGTTGTATATAATGTTTGCATCCCATAAAAAGAGCAAAGAAAAATACTTACTTATTTGAAAAAAAAAAAAAATAACCAACTTCATTTTTCCCCAGCTTGGACCATGGTTAGCAGTAGAAATTCCAGAGTTGATAGAAAAAGGAGTGATATCCTACCAAGAGAAGACAGAAGACGCCAAATGACACAAAAAAACTAAATAAATTGTACAGTTATCCTACCACGACGTCTTAAAACCACAGTTGTTCCGGTGAGGGAAAGAGATGGCGCTAGAATTGTATAGCTTTGTCTCTTTCCCTCACTGGAAATACTCCGGATTTACGACGGCATGTTAAGCAACCAGGCGCCAGCAAATCAACGTAACCAATCTGTCAATACCAAAGACAGTAAACTGTATACGAGCAGGAGATGGGACATCACGAAGAAAGTGATCCAAAATTTTTTACCAATTGGTAAAAAGTCCCTCAGTCTAGTAGTCGCGTTGCTATGCAACGCTTAGATTGTGCTACTGACGCACGGCATCAACAATTTTGTATGACAATTTTCCCAATGCCCGCTCTATAGGTTCTTTTAAATCTCTTTGGTCAATACCAATCGAATATTAACCTTCCACTGTTTTGATAAGGTTGAAAATCTATTGCCTCAAGAAATTTGACAGTTGTGGTAGGTTGATGTGCTGGAGTCTACACATAAAATATCTATTATTTTCCAAATGTATAATATATTATATTTTTTTCTATATTTTGACTTTTTCTAATACCTAGTTACCTACCTCGTTTTCATTCATGAGATTGCGAGTTCAAACCCAGGCAAGTATCAAGGTTAGTGTTCTAGGTGTACAAGTCGGTACAGGTCGGTGGGTACAGGTCGTTAGAGGCAAACTTAAATACGTAGAAGACCACAAAAATCGACTTCATTAGACAATATTTTGAATGAAACCTCCACGTTACTCGATACTACGATGATGAGTTTGCCTAGCACATCGTTGAATGAAAGCGACACCGCCTTGGAACTGAAAGAAACAATAAAAAGATTAACCTTCGATCTAGAAAGCGCTCACCAGGAAATTGATAATCTAAATAGCGAAAATTTCCGTCTTAAAATGGACATTGGTCAATATCAAAAATTATTGAAACATATAAGAAAGTAAACTTATTGGAAAGAAAAAGTATGACACCAAAAGCTTTACGTCGTCATCACTTAATTAAAAGGACAAGTTGTTCTTCGACGCCTACCAAGATAAATTTCACTCAAGAGGTGATTAATTATCAACCTAATACTGGTCAACTGGCACAGGATGCTGGTGATAGCTGCGACAACTCTTTTAATTCTGCCTTATCTGGACGTATTGCTGAGGAAAACTTGGAGACAAGGGCACCGAAAGATTTTATATGTAATTCAATCACGCTTGCAGACAGCTTAAACCATGATTCGCAGCCTGTTAATGAGTCTATTCCTAAGTCGAAGAGCGTGTCGACTCCTGCTGAAAACCAGCAGTCGACCGTTACCTCACAAAGTTTTTCGCAAAAAGAAGCTACTCAAAGAGTCGTAATCTTCGCCGATCAGGCTGGATATGGTGTTCGAAAAAATCTGCAGTACTATCTGGGGTCAAAGTTCATCGTGACGTCATTTATTAAGCAATATGCAACTACTGAGCAGGTGTTGAAAGCATGTCCAAGTATGTGTAAAGATTTTAGTAAAACCGATTATGTTATTATATTAACTGGCTCAAATGATAACAATCCTATGAATATTCAGTCTTATTTGTATTATACACTGTGTCAATTAAAATCCACTAATGTTATAGTAGCACAAATTTACAAACATAACTCACTGAATGTAAATAATGTTAATAAACTTCTTAAGTTCGTATGCGGAAATTGTTCGAATTCTACGTTTTTATCGTTACACACCGATGTTTACATGCCTTATGTTAATAAATTACATGCTTGTAGATTGATTCATAGACAAATCTATACATATAATAAAATAGTAGGAAAGTCAAAACTGTACATTGAATATTTTTTTAAAAGAATACTTGGGGTGTGATCTACAATCGATACCGAAGCCAAAAATATAGTTTTTAGAATTTTTGTCTGTTTGTCTGTTTGTCTGTTTATCTGTTTGTCTGTATGTATGTCCGGGATAAACTCAAAAAGTACTGGACGGATTTGAATGATTTTTTTTTTGTTGTATAGGTATTAAGTCTGGCCAACACATAGGCTATAATTTATCTTGGAAACTTGAACACCTGGTGCAGAACCGCAATGGACCAGCTAAACTATAAGAGATACAAAAATGGTGCGATAGCAAAAATTGTTCCACGTGATGAGCATTTTCTGCTGAAAGAATAAATTTGAAGATCTGGAACCCCTGATGTGGAACTCCAAGAGTCCAGCTACACTATAACATATACAGGAATGACATCTCAGCAAAGTTGTTCACCCAGATGAGCACTTTCTGTTGACATATAAAAATTGAAGATCTGGAACACCTGATGTGGAACACCAAGAGCCCAGCTACACTATAACATATACAGGAATGACATCTCAGCAAAGTTGTTCACCCAGATGAGCACTTTCTGTTGACATATAAAAATTGAAGATCTGGAACACCTGATGTGGAACACCAAGAGCCCACCTACACTATAACATAATATAGAAATGACATCTTAGCAAGTGTTGCTCAGCCTGATGAGCACTCTCTATTGATGTATAAAAATTGAAGATCTTGAACACCTGATGTGGAACACCAAGAGCCCACCTACACTATAACATAATATAGGAATGACATCTTAGCAAGAGTTGCTCAGCCTGATGAGCACTCTCTATTGATGTATAAAAATTGAAGATCTTGAACACCTGATGTGGAACACCAAGAGCCCACCTACACTATAACATAATATAGGAATGACATCTTAGCAAGAGTTGCTCAGCCTGATGAGCACTCTCTATTGATGTGTAAAAATTGAGGATCTGGAACACCTGCTGTGGAACTCCAAGAGCCTAGCTACACTATAACATAAATATAGGAATCACGTCTTAGCAAGAGCTGTTTAGTCTGATGAGAATTTCCTGTTGACTTACAAAAATGAAAGATCTGGAACGTCTGGAATCGTCACGCGCGTCCCGTTGTTTTCCCGTCCCCAGGCTCTAAGACTTTCACATCAGACGTTTTAGATCTTTGATTTTGTCAACCCCGTTGTCGCTGGCATAAGAAACAGATTCCGCGTACGAAGTCGCGGGCAGAAGCTAGTTCTACATATAAATTATAAATATAATTATCAAAGTTATATTAAAAATCTGGTTAGTCGGAGTACTCATCAGCCTGTAAAAAATGCTAGTGTACAGACAATAGTTTTAAAAAATGTTGGGGTTCAGACTGATGATGTCGATACCGTGACAAAAACAAACGAGTTATCTCTACAATCTGATTTTTTTCGAGAATAGCAGTGATAAATCTGTAAATTGTGGTAACAATGTTTTTTCTCCCACATTGAATCATACAAACCTAGTTATCGTACACCAAAATATTTGTGGTATTTCTAACAAAATAAACGAATTAGATGCCTATATAAGTACATTACAAACTCTTGGGAAAAAGGTGGACTTCCTATGCGTTACTGAGCATTTTTTAAATAGTGTCTCAATTACTTCTTTTAATTTGGATGGTTTTGAATTAAAATCTTATAATACTCGAAGTAAGAAAAAGAGAGGAGGAAGCCTAATTTTAGCCCAAACAAATAGAAAAGTAGAAAATGTAATAGCAATTGATAGATTGTACGCCGTAGAGAGCTTTGAAGTAGGGGAAAGGTGTACGAGATGATCCCCTTAAGGGAGATTGCTTGTAGATTAAATGATATTCTACTTAGCGCGAATGTAAACACGTATATACATAGTAAATTTATTTATCTTATTGTTGGCATACTCAAAATTTTATTTTTTTAGATGCTTTACTATTAAAAAAACACATTTCGTCGGCTAAGAGTGTAAACCTGCTAACTCACTTTTACCCAATTTTACAGGAGACACATAAAACTTAATAAATTTGAATTTTACAATTTTAGGTTAAAACCAAAAATACAGTTGGTGTATTTTTGGATATTCTACATTACTAGAAATTAATAAAATTGTAAAATTTGGTTTTTAATAAGTTATTAGTGTTTTTGTTCTTAGCTGGATTTTTTTTGGTAGCAAATGTTTAATTTTGTGGATATAGCAGGTTTTTCAAAAAATATCCAGAGTAATATTAATTTAATTATTTATTTAATTTTACTTTATTTACAAAACATAACTATATTATAATTTACTATATTAATATTATATATAAACTATAAATAAAAACTGATTGTTAATATGTACAAAAAAAGTTTTTCTTTTTATATAAATTCAAAGGGCGTCAAAGAATACGTCCACATCGCTGCAATGGGAACAGTACCGAGAACGCTGGCCACAATGCCACGTTGTATGGCAATGCTGATTCGTTGGCATAGGAATAGGCCAGCCCTCTGATCACCTGAAGAGTCGACTAATAGCCTGGCCATATCCTTAAAAACGTGAGCACTCGGACCCAATGGCTCTAGAGTTTCAACCCTTAATGGCTCAAACACATAGTTACTAGCTAAACCAATGTATTTGCGCTGCTTGGAGTTTTCAGTACCTGCATTAGCAGTGCCAGCACTACACGCTGTACCAGAAAGATGAGATGACGCAAGGGTGTCGACACATGTTGCATCCCACACCACACCACACCTACTAAGTTTCCATGGCATTGTGGTCATACCATTTGGTCTGTCCCCATCGTCGCGTGCCAAGCCTCTGGGTTCTAAGACGGCTGGCACCCCGGCGGTGCCAAGAGCACGACGGATTATGTCGTTTAAGCTTGAATGTCGTGCTAACCGACCTGCACTCCTGCTACAGAAATGGCCACGGGGTCCGAGGCAGTCAACTACATATTTCACCACATTGACAGTGGTGTGTCCCCACAAGGAGCGCTCAAACACAAGTAGCGACCCGGATGGTTGTGTCACCCAGCATAATACCTGTGTTGGGGGACGGTAGCGCCTGAAGCCAAAGGCCCAACTACCACTCGCCCACAGCCAGCAGGCGGGCACGCTCCGCAGTATTGGTGGACGTATTAATGAAATTATTCCGGTCAACTTGCACAGCGACTTATCCCACTGTCTCTGGGAAAACGGGTTCACGGGCCGATCCGTTACCGTGCTCAGATACGGATTACGGCTTTGGCACCTTTGCATCGTTAAACACGGACAAACCATTAACACCTCGTTTGCTCTCGGGACTAAATAAGTAACTTTCACCCCTTGAATAAAAATGTACTATTGTAATTTATTACGATAAGTACACAGTTTACAGCAGTGCAGTGGTGGTCCAGTGGTATCGGTCCCGACTAACGAGTTGTAAGTCGTGGGTTTGAACCCCGCCAGGTGCATTACTTTGTGTAATTTATTTCATTATCACTGCTCTCAAAATGAAGGAAAACATCGTGAGGAAACCGGTGTGTCCTAGAACCAAAAATTCGAAGACATGTGACATCTGCCAACCCGCACTGGGCCTGCGTGGTAGATTACGGCCAACTTTTTTAGAGGATAACAAGTGGATAATCCAAAAAATAACTTATTTGTTGAATACTAGACGTAAAACGGAAAATGAATAGTAATAATAAAGGCTTGCCTCTACTATATTCCAACCAATAAACCTTGAAAAAATCGAGTTAATTGACCGAAAACTAAATTTTAATTGCACTGAACGTTTTCACGCCGAAAACTCAATACAAAATGGCGTCAATCATGGAGTTAGCAGCGCAATTTGACTTAAGTTTATTTGGCTGTTTTACGCATCACACTTTTTTGCCCATTTTACGTTGAGAATGTGGGTAGCTGCTTTTACAGACTGTGTGGCTTAACTTTCTCTTACAGACTGCATCAAAATGTCATTTTTGGTCAAAAGTGGAGTTAGCAGGTTTACACTCTTAGCCGACGATTTTTAAAACGTTATCAAAGGATCATCTTGTACACCCCGGTGTCCAAGATGATCCTTGCGGTAGGGGCAAGATGATCCCAGGATCCAGGAAGAGAATAACCTAAATAAAACCATAATCTGGGTTTATTTTTTCACCTATATTTGATTCTACTGACAGCCACTTTATTTTTGACTTTAGCCCGCGTTTTTAGTGACAATACAGGCAACCCAAACTGTTTACTTGCTGTGCTATATGGCATGCTATTTTTAACAGCATCCCGTGCTTTGATCATGGAGTCTTCCGACCACAACCCGCGTTTAGTTTTTTTTTTTTTTTTATAATTACGAGGCATAGTCTAAAACCAAAAATATATAAACTTAAACATAATAACATGCAAATGGTTAAAAATATCCCCGTAATAGTAGATATGTTACCGGTGTATAAGAAGATCTGTGGGGATCATCTTGTACACCGGTAACATAATCATCTTGCCCCAACATAAACTTTTTTGTTCAATGTTCGATAACTTAAACTATGTGCTTTCAACTGTTACCTTGCTATTAAAAAAACAAAATAGAGCAATATACAAAGCTAACTAATACCACACACTAGTAATAGAGTACCTAGAACAAATTAGATATAAACTTCAACTCACCCTTACCTTAGATCAAAGTCACGAAATATTTGTTTTTTTTCTCAAAAAATTTAATTGTCACTCTCGACACCAATACTTTTGACTGAGGCGGGGGAATATCGGGGACTACGTTTTACCAATGAAAACAACTAGATGACGCTACTGGGTTCGTTGCAATATCAAAGGATCATCTTGCCTCGACGGATCATCTCGTACACCTTTCCCCTATGTTGCATAAAGGATACCACAACTGGAGTTTATGTATGTTGTATATATCGTAATCCTAATGACAAAAATTTTGATATTTTTATGAGGAAAATGGAATTATTACTTGAGTTTCTGTTCAAGCGGAAATGCATTATTTGCGGAGATTATAATGTAAATTTGCTTCTGGAAAACAAAAACCGTGCAGAGTTTTTGAGTCTGCTGGCATGTTACAATTTTAGATGTCTATTTGATAGCCCCACTTTCATTCGTAACAACTCGTATTCCTGCTTAGACAATATCATAACGAATCTACAAGAAGATCATGTATTAAATAGTGATATTGATCATAACGGTTTAGGAGACGGACATGGAGCACAAGTTTGTGAATTTTTACTAGAAAATATGATAGGAAACAAAAATGATCAATATTTGGTCACACACAAAAGAATTTTTAATGGTAAAAATAATTTACTTTTTAGGAACAGACCAAACAACAGACCCATCGAACTCCAAAATTGGAGTTCGATGGGGGTAAATTCATTTTTGAGAAATCTTAATAACACTTTTCGGAAAAGTTACAAAAAACGGGAAATAAAAATCAAATTAAAAAGTGGATCACAGATGAGGTGGGTAACCAAAGGAGTAAAAACCTCTAGTAAAATGAAAAGATTTTTATGCACCAATACTGGTAATTGTGTTCATGAAAGTGTACTCAATTATAAATATAAGTATATTCGCATTTATAGAAAGGTCATAAACAAAGCAAAAAAAAACCGGCCAAGTGCGTGTCGGGCCACGCACAGTGTAGGGTTCCGTAGTTGCCCATCAAAATACTTATGCGTACTAACTAAACTGATTCGCTGAATGTAATTTTAAAAAGAATAATTTTCAAAATCGGTCCAGGAGTCTTTGAGAAATCAGGGAAAATAGATAAGAAAAAAGATTACGACGAATTTAGAACCTCCTCCTTTTTTTGAAGTTAGTTATATAGTTGACGATAAAAACCTACCTATCCCCAAAAAAACATACCATAAAAACATACCTATTAAAGCTGTAAAAATAAAGTTGACAAACTTACATTTGCAGTTGATTTATTGTTTCTCCGATACATTTTGTTTAAGAAAAAATTTTATCAAGTACATTTTATAAGTTGGTCGACTATTACTCGTAAAGTTGTAAAGCCTACTTAGTCATGATAATTTTCTTTTAAACTTCGTTATATATACTACTATTGTGAATTTTTTCACACTCCCAAATATAACCGTTTAGCTGGTAGAGGGGGGGGACACACGAATCGAGCAAAATTTAGCACTTTAAAGCTTAATATTTCACAAACGAATTTTTTCATCAAAAAATTGTTAATGGAAACTATCATTATTTTTTAAAGGCCTATTTAATGATACCCCACACTAAGGGGTACGCGAGAAAAAAAAAATCCTCACTTCACGTGTAAGTACAGGAGGTACCCTAAAAAAAAATATTTTACAAGATTTTATTTTACCACTTTTTCGGCACAACAAATCCGTATATTCACACCAAATTACAGCTCTCTAGTATTGTGCGTCTCTGAGCTAAACTGCGGACAGACGGACGGACGGACGGACGGACGGACGGACGGACGGACGGACGGACGGACATGGCGAAACTATAAGGGTTCCTTGTTGACTACGGAACCCTAAAAATGGCAATCGCAGAGAAAATACATAACTCACAAAGCGTATGTAAAGAAGTTTGGAAAGTTATTAATAACCGCACAAAGAGACTAAAAAAAGTACAACAGGAACCACTTTTACTGAAACTAAATGATCAAATCATAGACTCGCCAACTGCCATTGCCAACATATTAGCGAAACAGTTCAACCACTTGTGATTCAGCTGAAACTAACACAGAGGAAGCTCTTTTGATTCTTCAACAAAGTTGTGAATGGGTTAAAGATGATATGTCGCTCACTCCTACTACACCCAAAGAAATAAGTCAAATAATTAAAACTATGCCTAACAAGCATTCTAGTGGATATGACGAAATTCCTATAACTATTCTTAAAGAGCACGTAAAAATATTGGCTGAACCACTATCAATTTTTATTAATAACTGTCTCACGCAGGGTATTTTTCCGGAACAATTGAAAATTGCAAAGGTTGTGCCACTTTATAAAAAGGGTACAAAAACAGACCCTAAAAATTACAGACCGATTTCGCTTCTTCCAACAATTTCAAAGATTTTTGAAAAAGTTTTGAAATTTCGCTTATTAACCTCATCTTCGTTTAAACAAAGTTCTTAATGATAGACAGTTCGGTTACCAGAAAGGAACTGGCACTGGAGATACCATTTATAAACTTTTAGATGATGTGACTAGCAAAATAAATCATAAGTTAAAGGTAGCGGGTATATTTTTGGATTTATCTTCCGCTTTTGATACTATCGATCATAATATACTTATTGCTAAATTAAATTGTTATGGTGTTAGAGGCAGAGCCCTTCAATTATTTACTTCGTATCTAAAAAACAGGAAAATGTATGTAGAAACCAGTACAATAGAACACGATGGACAACGTAAAACACACCATTCATCCATGACTAATATCACCACTGGCGTACCGCAGGGCTCCATACTAGGTCCCATACATTTTATTATTTTCATAAATGATTTGATAAATTATATTAAAAAGGTGATTCCAGGCATTGATCTTGTAGTTTTTGCCGATGACACAAATGCTGTAGTAGGGGCGAAAAGTATAAGTGAACTGACTGACAAGATCAATGCTGCGTTGACAGCTTTTCAGTTTTGGTTCGATACAAATAGATTAATTATAAATATAAAAAAAACGAATATTATGTTATTTCGAACCACTTCTGGCAATAAAGATAATATGGATGTAACCCTTAACAATGAAAAGATAGAATTAGTGAGAGACGTAAAATTTTTAGGTATTCAGTTAGATGATTTACTGAACTGGAAAAAAGAACTAGCATACATAGACTCAGCTATATCATCTGCATGTTATGCGTTGAGGACATTGAGAGACGAAATAAGTACAGAACAACTTAAAATGGTGTATTATGCTCTTGTCGAGTCCAGACTTCGATACAGTATACAGTTTTGGGGGAAAAGCTATGGTTATAATATTCAGCGAGCCTTCATTCTCCAAAAAAGAGCAATACGTACAATTGTCAGAATAACACAGAGAGAAAGCTGTCGATCTCATTTTCAGCGTTTAAATATTCTTACGTTGCCCAGCTTATACATACTTGTGTTGCTGGTTAATTTTAAAAAATATGTCCACGAATACGAGTCTGAAGCAGAAAAAATAGTCAGGGAAAACACTCGGAGAAAAGACTTTAAAAATAGAGTTGTACCTAATTTCAACATTGTCAAGCATAGCCCTCATTATCAAGCTGTACAAATATTTAATAGACTGCCAGCGGATTTGAAAATTTTGTTGTATACTACCTCTTTTAAGGCGAAACTCAGAGCATTTCTGTTGGAAAGAAACTTGTACTCAATCGACGAACTATAATTAAAATTTTAAATGATCCAATTTTGTATTAATAATTATTATTTTGTAGGAAATATTTTAATTATTATTTTATTTGCATTTTAATTATTATTTTTTAATTAAGACATGTACCCATTGTGCAGTTCTTTCAATGTGGACTTTTAATGCAATTTTAATGTGTTTTCTTATATTTTTATGAGGGTTTTTTATTATTGTTATCATTGCATGTTTAATTTAGAATTAATGATGATAATTATATTTTGTTGTTTAAGATGTATGAAATGTATCGAACACAATGTAAATTGTTCCTGATAAATAAATAGGTCTAGGTCTATTGTCCATGATAGTACATTTGCATATAAAAATGCAAATGTACTATCATGGACAATATACCTAGTTTAGGTACTGCATAAATACATTGGAAATATGTTTAGTACGTCAGTAAGAGCATTGAAAAATTAATAATGGAAACGTTTCGTCATTTTGAGTTATTTTAAATCAATAAATATTGATTATACATACATGTATATTATTATTAAGGCTTGTAA
Source organism: Agrotis segetum (assembly GCA_036375495.1). NCBI lineage: Eukaryota > Metazoa > Arthropoda > Insecta > Lepidoptera > Noctuidae > Agrotis > Agrotis segetum. The sequence goes on along the minus strand of JAQSVV010000490.1, from coordinate 249,211 downwards.
AATTGTACCGACCGATGATGTTTTTTGATTTTTGGTAGCGTTGAGTCTTCGTCAATTTTGGTTTTGTATCAAAAAATAATATGGGTCAAATAATAGTATTATTTGGCTGGAGGGGAGGACGCTGTCCTCTCCCGCGGCCCGCCTCCTCCTTCGCATGACTGCTTCGCAGAAGTACAGGTCGTTAGAGGCAAAATTAAACGACATAACCCAACTTATAATCATATAATTGTAAACAAAAACCAACTTTCAAGCAAACACATAAAAGCTAATTTTACAAAAAACATAAAACAACATTAAATAAAACAATACAGCCAAAACATAAGTCGCTATTTGAAAATAAAACTGTTTTTTCATCCCCCATTCCGTATTTTTTAACCCATCTTTTAGGATATATTTTCTGAGTCCAACACACCACAGAAGAATCTGTTCTGTCCAGTCAAGATCTGCGATATTGTTATGATAGATAATTTTGTCGCTGGGTGACAAGCTTTTGTATAACTCCACAGTGTTGCTATCATCAAAAATCCAATTGTTGTTCGTGTAGAACGAAACTGTGGTCGCCATTTTGGTTATTGTGGCGTAGGTTTTCTTCAAACTGTAAATTAAAAAAATAAAATGTTTTTTTTAAGATTGATTTTCTTTTGACTCTAGTCTAGATCAAGGGTGACGCAGCACGATCTGGTCACTGTAGGTGCGGGCATACGGACGGCAAGTAATAGGCGACTCGCAGTCCGATCATGGATCATGCTCGTGTTGACGTGTTCCACGCGGTCTGCAAAATGGCGGGGGCCCCTTAGAGGGCCAAAGCCAGGGACTAGATCACTAGACTAACAAGTAACCATGGGTGAAACCCCGAAACTTAAAGGGCTATTGAAGGACACCGTGAATTTTAATCAGTACAAGTCTGACAGTCCCTCCCACTCTGCCCTGGGTGGGAGGACTCATTAATTTGATGATTTTAACACGCTACAAAAAAAGGTGAGGTTAAATGATGTACCATGACGTCAGAATATTCCAGTATGGGAACAAGGCGCTAGACGACTTTTATATATAGCTTGTTCTTTCCCACACTGGAATGACTCTCGATTAATGACGTCATGGTAGGCCTGAGGTAACGTGAGTAATTAAACTGTGGGAAAGAGACAGCTATACAAGTGGTCTAGCGCCATCTCGTTCCTTTAGCGGAACCAGTCACGTTTTAAGACAACATGGGGGGGTATTACAACGTCTTAAAATTAGGCTTGTTCCAGTGAGTGAACGAGATGGCGCTAGACGACTTGTATAGCTCTGTCACTTTCACTCAATGGAATAAGCCTGGTTTTAAGACGTAATACCCCCTGGCCCTGTAGTCATGTAACAAACGATAAACGCAAACGCTGAGTAGGCTTTAATAGATATTCAACTTTAAATAATATGCTTGGGTATAAAGTTGAAGATTTAATGAAGATATAGAGCATATCGTTTTCGTTCTTTCCAGTCGCTAACGCTTAGTAATCTTTAATAGATTTTTAACCTTAGGCTCTGGGATATAAAGTTGAAAATCTATTGAGGAGTACCGAGCGTTTACGATTATTATCGTTCGCGACTTGTTGTGACTTGGCTAGGGGGGCTGGTCTCATACCGTGGTGGTTTGTTGAGCATCACGCAGGCTCCATCAGCGAGGTTGGCAGGTATGGTGTGCAGCAGGAAGCTGGTGATGAGGTGCAGCCAGCGGTACGGCCACTGCACCACGAAGCAGTACCAGATCGCCTGTGGGGAGATGATCGTGCGCCGAGCTACGTTGTTCAGAATGTAGGATAGGCCTCCTGAAAAGGAAAAATAATAATAATCAGTCATAATAGTTTGTTTTTGATGGCTTCAATGATGGAAGCAAATTCGGCCGTTAATGGTTTCCCAACTACATTGTGGTCGGCTTCCAGTCGAATCAGATGCAGCTGAATATCAGTATTTTGCATGGAGCGACTGACTATCGGACCTCTACAACCGTAACTGGGCAATACGATACCCCATGGTAATAAGACTGGTTGTCAGACTTTACAGCTTCTGACTAACAGCAACGACTATCATAGATCTACATTGTGACAGCCGGGAACAGCGGCTTTACTTGCTTTCCGAGGCAAGAAAGGAACTCAACAGACCAACTTCGGCAAGCGCAGCTTAATCCGGAAGATCGGCATGAGATCGGCTTGTGCGGCTGTATAATAATTAGTTTCCAGCGTTAGTCAGCCGTTTCTTTGCGGGATAAAATCCGGAACATGGATATTCGGCGAAAAACCAGAGTCACCGACATAGCTCATAAAATTTGCAAGTTGAAGTGGCAATGGGCAGGCCACATCGCTCGTAGAACTGACAACCGATGGGGAAGAAAAGTTCTCGAGTGACGACCACGGACCGGAGGACGCAACGTAGGCTTCCCACTAGGTGGACCGACGACATTGTGAGGGTCGCGGGCAGCCGACGGATGCAAGTGGCGAATTGTCGTTCGGCGTGGCGGTCTAAGGGGGAGGCCTATGTTCAGCAGTGGACGTCTTCTAGCTGATGATGATGATGATGTTAGTCAGCCATACCCCAAGTGATATGATTCCTCTTGCTGCTGCTAACAGTGTAGATCTTGACGTCTCTCCCAGCACAGGAAGCAGCTGCGATGGCGGTGTTGTTCACGTAGTCCACCGGGATGAAGTCTATGCGGATGCGCTGGACGGAGTGGAGCGCGTGGATGACCCCTAGCATGCAACCTAGAGTTATCTGAAACAGGATTACGGTTATTATAGTCTTACTATAGGTATAGTAGTAGTATAGACTTATAAAGTATTTGAACGAATAAAAACTTTATAAAAAATGTATCCGCCTTCAAAAACAACCACAAAAGAGTGTAAAATAACAGACAAAATAACTTTTCTTCCGGAAGTTGGTGGCTTTTTATTTTATTTCATTGTCTTTCTTTGCCACCGACTTCCGAAAGAAAAGTTAGTTTTTCTGTTATTTTACACTTTTTGTGGTTGTTTTTGAAGGTACTTGGGAAGTATATCCTTTCAAACAAAAGAAAAAATTTCAAATCGGTCCAGGCGTCTTCAACAAATCGGGGAACCTACATTAAAAAAAAAAGATTCCAACGAATTGAGAACCTCCTCCTTTTTTTTGAAGTCGGTTAAAAAACTATTTAGTCCGTGAGTTAGGACTCCTGCACACGGGCCTCTGGCCACAACCATAAAACGCCGCCACCGGCATATTTCTTGTAGTTTTCATACATTTTATATGGACTAAACGCACACGGCAGACGCCGGTGGCCGCCACACGCTACGATCGTCGCTGCTCGCTACTTGTGGCCCGTATCGGCAACTAAACGCCGCCACTCGCGCGATTCCGCACCCCTCTCTCTCTTACTCTGTGATGCATTGGTTAATAGCTATAGATAGTTATAAAAAAGTAGCAGCCAACGACCGCAAGTGCCTGCCGGTGGCGGCCACAAGTGTCTGTCGCGCTCTGTGGCCGCTTTTAGCTTCTCATGGCGGCGTTTTGAGTTGTGGCCAGTGGCCCGTGTGCGGCGACACTTACATTAGTTTGTCAAAAATATTAGACCCGTATTTTTTCTTTTAGTACCTACTTAAATCAAAATTGACGGAGTTACAAAGTTGCTAAAAATCACAAAACGTCACTCGGTCGGTTTAACCCTTAAATTGATTTTGTCCGTTTTAAAGGACACAGTATTTCCACGCGCACAGATCCTGTTGTAACACTCCTAAACGCTGTGCGTGGGTGGAATGGCAGGGTCCTAGCTATGTCTTTCGCAAGGGTGCATGTTCCATGGGGTGCTATGACAGGAAACCTCCACGTGCGCCCGTGGACTGGAGTTCCCTCTCGGATACGTCCGGGGGGAAGACCAGTTTTTCGGGCCGGTGCACCCTGGGATGCGGGCAAAAACTCTTCCTTAGGCACTGTGTGCCCAAGTAGTCTCTTTGCCCGTATGCAAATAGCCTGTCGTGTGGATGCTCTAACGCGTGTCCCTCTGATCAGCAGAGGGCACAGCGGCGGAGCGGGCTTGCGGACGGTGAGTGATGGGTAGCTCGCCGTCCGACCAAGGACCAAGGCCGGGTCGGTGGCGCGTCGTGTTTCGCGCCAAATGCCTGCTGGGGTCGCGGGTTTTTTCTTAACCCAGGTTACCGTGGCCCCGGAACGTAAAGGGCATAGGAAGGAACACGGGTGGATTTTAGTCAGTAAGAGTCTGACAGTCCCTTCCGCCCCACCCAGGGCGGGAGGACTCATTTGATGATTTTACCACCTAAAAAAAAAAAAAAAAAAAAAAAAAAAAAAAAGGGTGCATGTTCCATTGACGAAGCGATGAACGGTCACGGGAGAGGGCGCTGCAGTGCGCAAGTAAACATTAGCTCCGTGTATTTTTATTCGAAAAAAATGTAAATAGTGCTTTTATCACATTAAAAAGTAAATAATAGTGGAAAGATAAGAACGTAACAGAGACAGAAGCTGTAGTTCATTAAAATCTTACAAGTAAAGTGATGAAATACCTAAAATAAAAACTGTGTAAACGTTAACGACCAAAATTCAAATTTGGACTAACATTTGCTAGAAAAAGTTGTTTAAGTGAAAAGAAAAAACCCGTTACATCGGAAATTAAAAAGAAAACAAATTGCTGTACATCCCGAAAAGGTAAGAAAAAGACTTTGAGTACCTAAGTGGATAATATTGAAAAGCAATAGAAAGTGAAAAATAATCTGCATTTGTAACAGCTCCATCTAGCGACAAATAACGGAAGCACTATAGCTCGTGTTTGATTGTCAATCAACATCCAACTACGATACATATCGAGTTCGACGACATCACACAATAGAGGGCGCTATCATAAACAACTAAGATGTCATCTATGACTGTGTGTGCAGGATGTAAACAAACCCCACCAGATTTAGAAACGCTTGTCTGTTACTATTGTCAGGATAAATATGATTTACAATGTTCGAACATAACCATTGATCTCTTCAAGAGCATGACACCAGAACTTAAAAGAACATGGCAATGCCAGGCATGCCACTGCAAGGCTCCAAAAACAGGGAATATTGACACCCCTTTAAGACTTCAAGACCACAAAAAAACCAATCCCCCAAATTCCTCTCAAGAAAATACTAGCAACAATAACGTCACCATCAGAAAGAAAACTACAATTTTCAACAACGACATCTCAATAACTGATGAATCATGCCTACTCGGTGATACTATGATGCACCAAGAAGATTCAGATAAAAATGTCAGTAAGAACGTGGATTTATCACCGACCATCTCACTAGAAAATCTGAGCGAAATTATAATACAGCGTCTAAAGGAAAACAATAAATGTATAATATCAGAACTGCAAAATACAATCCAAATTGAAATAAACAAAGCAATCACCAAACTCAAACAGGATATGGAAGGAAAAACTGATTTCTTATATAAACAAAACGATAAAAAAACTCAAGAAATAGAAGAAATAAACAAAAAAATTGAAAAACTTAGTGATGAAAATGAAGCTCTGAAAAATGAAATAAATACTATGAAATTTCTACCACTAACCAAAGAAGTTAAAGAAACAGAAAACAACTGCAAGAAAATAGTAATATATGGCTTCTCCGAATTCTACAATGAGTCTGACACTGAACTACACAACAGATTGATAGAAATGTTTTATGAAATACTACAAGTAGACCTTAACGGATACATAGAAGAAACAAAACGTATAGGAAGACTTACCACGAAAAGCAGACCCCTAATTGTTGAGCTTCTAAGCAAAAAAATGACTAGATATATTGTCGAAAACAGCCATTACTTTCAAGGAACTAACATACATATCTCAGAATTTTTAAACGAAAATGCACGGAAGGAAAGAAAATTATTGCGTGAGGAAATGCTAAGAGCACGAAGAAATGGACAATATGCAGTAATACGTAATAATAAATTATTTATAGATGGAAAACGGATTTTAACAAATGAAAAGGTGTCCGGAGAGACAGAGACGACATACCGCAAAAGCAACATAATATCCAACGAAGAAATAAACAACGAAGAAAAAAACCCTCAACACAAAATACAACAAACCAAATAACAACGAATTCAATAAAAATCATAACTTTCGAAACCACAGAACAACCTTTTAACATCCTATACCAAAACATACAAAGCATCTATAACAAACAGCATCTACTTGAAGCCTTTATTCATGAAAAAACAATATACAACGCTATATGCCTTAGTGAGACATGGCTATCACCAGAAAAACTGAGTCATCTTCAGTTCAGCGGCTACAAAATGGCAGCATCCTACTGTCGCCGTACTCGAGGAGGCGGCGGCGTTTGTATTTTGTTACAAAATGATCTCGAATACAAAGAAATTTGTGATATTAGTAATATGTCTGTTGAGTATTGTATAGAGTTATGTGCAATAGAATTACCTAAAGAAAATTTAGTTATAGTTACTATTTATTGGAATAGAAGAGAGGAGGAAGTATTTATTCACCAATTAAAAGAAATGCTATATTATATTAATAATAAATATTCAAAATATAACGTGATAATAGGAGGAGATCTAAATATAAACGTCTTAGACAATTGCTTAAAAACTAATCTGTTCTTAGACCTCATGTTGGAACATAAATTCATACAACATATCAAAGTCCCCACACGTATCTCACAAACTACCTCAACATGTCTTGACTTAATTTTTTCAAATTTTAATAATAGAAACACAAATGCTACCGTTGAAGAATTAGGATTTTCTGACCACTGTGCTACCATCTTTCACATGAAAATACTTAGCGAAAATAATAAAAAAGCTAATTGGATTACGAATAAACGATTGTACACTTCCCAAAATATAGAACACTTCAAATCTGAATTAAAAAAACAAAATTGGAACGAAATTTTAGTATCAAATAAAAATATAGATGAAAACTACTCTGCGTTTAGTAATACATTAAATAAAATATTAAACGAATGTATTCCTTTGCAACAAATAAAAATAAAAACTAAATTTAAAAAATACTGGCTTACAAAAGGCATCAAACTATCCTGCAAAAACAAAAGACTACTCAAAATACTTACAACTAAAACAAGCAACCCCATATTATTAAAATATTACAAAAAATATGAAAAAACCCTTAAGCAATCAGTTAGAACAGCAAAAAGCTACAATATATATACAAAATAAGAAATTCAACTAATAAAGTCAAAACGATGTGGAATATAATAAATGAAAGAACAAATAAATCAATAAAAAGCGAAAAAACTAACATAAAATTACATAAAAACAATAATTTGATAACTGAACCCAAACAAATAGCTAATATTTTTAACGACTTCTTTGCTTCAATTGGAGAAAAAACTTCATGTGCAAAGGGAGCTCCCGTGATGTGCCCCACAGAAAACACTATGTTTCTCAGCCCTGTCGATCCTTATGAAATAAATAAAATTATAAAAAATCTACGAAATAAAAAGAGCTTTGGATTAGATGAACTTCCCCCATTTCTACTTAAGCAATGTGCAGATGAACTGACCCTACCATTTTACAAACTAATTAACCAATCATTTGAAGAAGGAACTTTTCCCAGTCAACTCAAACACGCTCTGATAAAACCCATACATAAGAAAAATTCTAAAACCGACCCTAACAATTATCGCCCTATCGCGCTGTTACCAACTGCATCAAAAATCTTTGAGAAGGCTATGTGTGACCGAGTTTATTCTTTTTGCGAAAAGTACAAAATACTTGACGACTGCCAAAACGGTTTCCGTAAAAATAGGTCTACTACGCTAGCGGTCTATAAATACGTACAGGAGGCTCTTACCATCATAAATAATAAAAACTACGCCGTAGGTATGCTGCTAGATATGACCAAGGCCTATGACAAGGTGAAATTTAACATATTGTTAAATAAGTTACAAGGAATAGGAATACGAGGAAAAGCTCTTGAATGGTTTGCCTCATATCTAAAAGATAGGGAACAAATAACAGAAATTGAATATTTTGATAAAAACAGTAATAAAATAATTAAAATAAGATCGGACAGGAAAACAGTAAACGCATCCATTCCTCAAGGTAGCGTAATAGGATGCCTTTTGTTTCTAATCTACATAAACGACCTTCCTAAATCTATTAACGGACCTTGTGTATTATTTGCAGACGACATCTCTTTGCTTACCTCATGCCGAACCGACGAAAATATATACGCCAAATTAGATTCCCTTCTTTCTACAGCTGCAAACTGGATGGATGATCATAATCTACAAATTAATTACACTAAAACTAAACTAATTACGTTTCATCCACACCAGAAATCCCCGTTAAAACTAAATTTTATGTTTAATAACAAAAAAATAGAACAGGTTAATGAATTTACTCTTCTAGGTTTGACTATAGATACCCACATGAATTGGAAATCCCACATACAAAAAATACGAGCAAAATTATCAAAATTCTCATACGCCTTACGTGAAATTAAAAAAACCACTAACCTGCAAACTGCACTTGTTACCTACTATGCATATGCCCAGGCATGGCTCAGCTACGGGGTCATGCTCTGGGGTAACAGTACAGACTCACAAACCATATTTACTTTACAAAAGAAGTTAATTCGAATAATGACAAACATAGAACAAACAGATAGCTGCAAACCACACTTCCAAAAACACAAAATACTCACACTACCCTGTCTATATATTTTAGAACTATGTAAATTTGTCAAAAAATATCCAGATTTCTACACTACTTGCGAAGAGACACAAAAAGATACACCTTTAGACACAACAAAAATAAAATAAACAAACCTCAATCCCGAATCAAAATGCACTCAACCAGCCCTTTAATTATGTCCATTAAAATTTACAATAAATTACCAAATAATATTAGAGAAGAAAACAAAACAAATATATTTATAAGTAAATTAAAAAGATTCCTTGAGTCCAAGGCATACTACACCGTAAAGGAGTTTCTAGATGATAAATCTATTGATAAATAATAATAATATAAATAATAATAATTATATTCTGATACAAAACATTATAAAATAAAATAAATATTAATAAAACATATAATATTGTATAAATAAAATATTAAATTAAATACAGATATTTAAGCAAAAATATAAAATATGAATAATTAAATAAATAATATATATATTTTATGTAATAATAAACAATTTTCATAATTTATATATATTCAAAAATAAATATATTATATGGTATACTTATAATAATTAATAATAATAATAGCGAAAGCTCTAAGAATTTAATATTAATAATGCAATCTCGTGCAAATATAAATAATAACAACTGATATGCTATACCTATCTACACAAATATAATAATATGTATTCATAATAATTATCACCAAATGAAAGACATTTCATGAGAATATTGATTTAATTAAGTTTGTAACTCAGCCCTCTTCCTCTCTCCTAATTTTTGCGTGCCCGACAGGGTCCATATTTGATCTTGTACCATTTTTATTTTTTACCATCTAATTATGTAACATATGGAATGCAATAAAGAATTGAGTATTGAGTATTGAGTAATAGTGATCATTTGAAAAAGTGCAACGATCAGATTTGTTAACGGTTCTGTTTCAATTGACAATAACTGTAAGTATTATGGTTGTTTTGATTATAATGTTATATTATTAGTTAGAATATGGATAAAGGTGTAGTATTTTGACAGAACTTTTTTTAATATATCTGTATTTAGAATAAAAAACCGAGTTCATTTATAGTGTCCCACAAAACGGACCTTGCCAACTTGAAATATAAACTAGTGTATTCTTTGACTGTCCCATGTAACGGACATTGTCATTTAGGCCTTCTTGCAAGAATTCTTTTTTTTGTCCTATACAATGGACGACGCCGCATTGTTATAATTATATTTTTTAGTTTTTCTTCATATACATTCATATCAGGAACATGGCTTGGCGATCAAAGAAAATCTTCTTACTATTACCTCCGGTGGAATCTGAAAAGTGCACGCAAAATACGCGCATATGACGTGGAGTTGCAGATACCAGCCCGTTATACAATACAATACAATCTGAAAAGTGTAACATTGAGACTTAATGATGATTTGGAAAGCAACTTTGAACGACGTGAGTATTTTCACGATGATGACAGTTGCAGATCTTCACTCCATACCATATCTCTGGTATTGTAGGGTGTATTGGCTGATCTCAGCGACTTGAAAACCACGAATACATAAATGCTGCAGAACAGCCATCGCAGACCGCGCCAGATGAATCTTCTCCTGGTCCAGACTGGTGTAACGTGTAATGTAATCCAACGTGTAATGTAATGCGAATTCTATGTGTGGACGGCACTTCGAGCATTGCATGTAACACGGTTGATTACATTATGCATTACACCAGGCTGGACCCGGCTATAGTTGAAATGACGAATACAAATTCCGTACAAACTACCAGAAAATGTGTGATGTGACCCAAAAAGAAAGTAAATGTTATACGGCAGTTGAAGAGAGTATAATATATTCGTAAGCAGAGCTTGAAGACAGAAGAAGAACGTTCCTTCGCCATCGATGACTAATAGCTGGCAGCAGATGGCAATATATGCCAAAAAAACCTAACAAATGTGTTTAAAATTTCTATGGGGTATAATTTCTTTGCTTACGATGGCACAAACACATTTCAAGGTGTCGAATTTAATTTTTTGTTAATTTTGAATTGTTAAAATTGTTAAAAATGTTTATTTTGTACATGTACCACAACTTCACATATAATACGCGATGTCCGTTTTATGTGACGTAGTTTCATGTACCATAACAGCACTTATAATTGGCAATGTCCGTTTTATGGGACATTGTAAAAACAATAAAAAAAATACAAAAATTTTGTTTTTTTTTCCTTGGTCCTCTTTTTTATCCTTATTTCAACCCATATTCGCAATTTCAACATTATACACACTGGAAATCTAAGGGTGACAATTTAAGGGTTAAGGTGTGCGTCCACAGGTCGGCATCGCACATAACGGACGTATCGTGCGTAACGGATTTTAGTTTGCCTTGTATGAAAACTCATACGGAATGCCGATCGGTGGAAGCGATGAAGGTGGCATCGGCAATCCGATTGCTCATACTCGCGTCGGCAATCCGATCGCTGCCGATACACAAATCCGTTTGATGCAATGCGTCCGATACGTACGATGCCGACCTGTGGACGCTTACAGACGCTTACCAATAATAGGCTATTTTACTCCATAAATAAATTGAAAATCTGTTTACCTAGTCCGTCAGCCATGAATATTGAAAAAGGGATGTGATTTTTTTATCAGTGAATATTGACAAAAACGCTTCCAAATTCAGGAGTAGTGGCGGCTCGTGGGGGCAACGCCCCAGGCATAAGCTAGTTCATAAATTGCTCACCCCGCTCGGTCCAAACACACTGCTCAAGTCGATCCAACCAGGGTAAGGTTCTCTTTGGGCACACACCACTGAAAAACAATTGAAGTTATTTATTATTATTAGTCGCGTTTATTCCACTTTGTTCACCTTCTTACTGTTCTCCTAGTACTATTTAAGTAGGAAGTTGTCCCTTGCTTTTTACACGGGGGATAAAAGTCCACAAGATCGAAGAATTTGTGTGATCTGGGTGAAACAATTCCCCTGTGCCTGTGTTGATCTAGGTGAAACAATAGTGAGTTGAACAAAGGACACCGAATAAGTCCACGAAACCGACTTGAACTGAGGACACCAATGTAACTCAGGTGAAAAAAATGGAATAAACTATTGGTCGACACAGATAGCAATAAACAGCCGTAGTGATGTAGGTACTTTAAAGGCATGGTGGATGTGAGAAAATTGAATACTAGAGTAGAGTAGCAACTCGTCTCCGTTGAGCTATTCCGATTCCGAGTAGTCTTAAGTCCGCTCTACTCTACTCGCGAAGTTGGTCGAAGTTGACCGAATACGATAGTGTAAAAGGGCAGTTCGCATCGCTTCGTGCAACTTCGGCTTGCTTCGGGCGACTTCCATTTGTTGTCGGCTTTTGCGACCGAGTCAAAGGGCACAATGAGCTCCTCGCGAACTTGCATGAGTGTGTTGTGTAGTCACAGACTTCGGGACTTCGATCAACTTCGACGAGTACTTCGTCGAGGCAACTTCGCGAGTAGTGTAGAGTAGGCTTTACCGGTAGTACTACTGGGATTTTCCCGTAATCTATTACTTTCTGTAAAAGCTAAGCATTTTATTATGTTAATGACGGTTGAACTGGACTTACCAACAGTAGGTCTAACTATGCATATAGGAAAGTCTCCAGCGCTGGACCGCACTAACTCCTCACCCAATGCCTTCGTGAAGGAGTATGTGTTTGGCCAGTCTTCTATCAACCTAGAATCATTTTGCAATGTTTTACTTATCGCCTCATCATCATCCTATAAATGTTCCTATTTCCTACTGCTGGGACACAGTAGGCCTCCTCTCTGTGAGAGGGAGTGAGTCATAATCCACCACGCGAGCCCAGTGCGGGTTGGTGGATGCCACATGTCTTCGAATTTTTGGTCCTAGGACATGCCGGTTTCCTCACGATGTTTTCCTTCACCGTTTCGAGAGCAGTGGTGATGAAATAAATTACACAAAGTAATGCGCCTGACGGGGTTCGAACCTACGACCTACGACTCGTAAGTCGGGGCCGATACCTCTGGGCCACCACTGCTCTCGCACTGTTATCGTCTATAGTTTTTGAATTAATTGGCACAGGTGGTGGCATAAATGGTTCTGTTCCAAATTGCTCCAGCTATATCTATTTAAGTTTCGGGTGAACTTATGACAATCAACCAGGAATAAATCCAGATGCCAGGCTCTTACTATGAAATTCCTGATGTAAAATTTCAAAAAAAAAAAAAACACTGCCCCACTCGAGAATCCTATAACACACTCAGCACTCATGTTTTCGATTAGTAGACCAGTACAAGGCCATCTTTTTCAATAAGAAGACTGGGTATCTGGCCAGAGTACTGCTATTCTTATAGCCGGACTGCTAGTAGACGGTGCTAGTCCATAGCAAACTACAATCTTCATTAGTGTTAACATTTTGTATCTGTGGCAACATTCTGCACAACACTAGTGAATCTGCACATCACTACCTTTGCTAAAAAAAGATGGCCACCTAGTGAGTAATGTGTAAGTTTGCGGTGCATTTAATCCAATGTTATCTCATCTTATAATACAATATAAAACCAATCACTGTCTATAACTTAAAAATCCCGGACCATCCTACATGGTAGCAGAGGCCGGTTACAACGTGATCCAAGCTAAAATTAAAGACAAAGAAAATGGACAAAGGAGATGCTCAGATTGAAAAATTAAAGGATGAAGAGACGTTTTTGTTATGGAAATTTGAATTTGACATCCACTTAAACACAGTTTCATACGAATAAAATGTTTCTCTTTAAGGCCGCAAACCTGACTATAGCAGTTTCGCCAGATGTGAAAGAAGAAGTTAAGAAAACTGATGCATTTATCACTAAAGATGCCATGGTACAAAGAATTATAGTAAACAGTATAGACAGGAAATTAAAAGGGCACATTTTAACATGTAAAAATGCACTAGAAATGTACATGAAACTATGTAACATATTTGAAGGCTCGGAACAAAGAAACAAAACAACATTACTGCAAGAGTTCTTCACATATAGGTTGCAAGAAGGTCGATCACTTACAGAATTAATAAGTGACATAGAAAATCTACAGTTTAGACTGAACCAGTTGGGTGAAAACATTAACGAACAAATGGTTATGTCAAAAATATTATCCTGTTTGCCGAGTAACCTAAACTACTTCATAACTGCTTGGGAATCAACGGCAGATGACAAGAAAACCCTAACTAATTTAACAAATAGAATATTATGTGAGGAAAACCGAATATTAAAAAGCAGTGAAACAGAAAAACAGTTGGCATTTCAAGCCACAAAGAAAAATGCTTCAAGTGCAATAAAATGCTTTAAATGCAATAAAACCGGGCACATGAAGAAAGACTGTAAAGCATGTAGTATTTGTAAAAGGAATAACCATGAAGAAAAAGACTGCAGATTTAAAAATAAAAACAAACAATGCTCAATTTGCAAGAAAACTAATCATGTAGAACAAAACTGTTTCTTCAGAAATAAAAACAATAAAAAAGAAAACAAAGATACAGCACTACTAACAAATGAGACAGCAAATAAGAATAATAAATTAAAATTTATAGTGGATTCAGGAAGCACTTCACACATGACAAATAACATCAACATTTTAAGTAAATATGAGGAACAACCGTCCCAAATATCTGTTGCTAACAATGACACCATACAATCTCAAGGAGCTGGAACTGTACAAGGTATGAACTGTCAACTATTAAAAACTTTATATGTTCCTGATCTGGCACAAAACTTATTGTCAGTCAACACATTCAATGAGAATAAAGAAGATAAAATAAAATTAAATGAGGAAAATAAAATAATACAAAGTATAATAAATACAGAAGAAGATATAATAAATACAGAAGATATAACAATTACAGAAGAAAATATAATAAATATAGAAGAAAATATAATAAATACAGAAGAAGATATAACAATTACAGAAGAAAATATAATAAATACAGAAGAAAATGTAATAAATATGGAAGAAGATATAATAATTAATAGAGAAGAAGAAAACTTGAACTTAAGAAGACCAGTACAAAATATAGAAGAGCAAAACATAGATATATCTAACACAGAACTAGGCACAAGAAGAAGTAAAAGAACAACAAAAATACCAGAGAAGCTTAAGGATTATGTACTACTTACCTACAAAGAGGCTACCACAGGAGTAGAAAAAGAAAATTGGGAGAAGGCAATAGATTCAGAGAAGGAATCATTAAAGAAAAATAAAACATGGAGTCTAATAGATATATCAGAGGCAGGCAGTAAGAAGATACTCACCAATAAATGGGTATTTCGAGTGAAAGACGACGGTACCTATAAAGCAAGACTGGTGGTAAGAGGATTTGAGCAGAGAGGTATAGACTTTGATGAAATATATAGCCCAGTGGTAAGTCAGTCAGCTCTTAAATCTCTATTTGCTATTGCAGCATCTAAAAATTCTGAAATTGTTACTTTTGATGTTAAAACTGCATTTTTGTACGGCGAATTAGATGCTGATATCTATATGTATATACCAGATGGTTATGATAAAGAACCTAACAAAATATGTAAATTGAATAAAGCTTTGTATGGGCTTAAACAAGCACCAATTACATGGAATAAGACTTTTACCAAGACAATGTTAGAACTAGGATTGATTCCTACTAAAACTGATAGATGTGTGTTTACTAATAAGAGTAAAAGTGTAATAATTGCTATATATGTAGATGATGGACTTGCTATTTCAACTAATAAAACAGAATTGGATAACATCCTAAATTGCCTGGAATTAAAATTTCAAATTAAAATATTCAAAAATCCTAAAAATTTTGTTGGTCTAGAAATTTGTAAAGATGACACAGGCATTTCATTAAAACAAGAAACATATATTCAAAATTTACTTAAAAACTTTAACATGATAGATGCTAAACCTACTAGTATACCCTGTAACATTAATAAAGAAACTGATACACAGACAAACATGACATCACAGCAGATTAATTTTCCGTATAGGGAATGTGTTGGTGGATTGTTATATTTATCAACAAGAACCAGACCAGATATAGCAGAAGCAGTAAATAAAGCTAGTAGAAAAATAGAAAACCCTAGTCAGACAGATGTCATAGCAGTAAAGAAAATTTTAAGATATTTAGCTGGAACTAGAGATAAAGGCATAAAATACTTAAAAGGAGGAAATATTAATATGTTAAATGCTTATTGTGATTCAGATTATGCAAATGATATAACAACTAGACGTAGTACCACAGGTTTTGTTATAATGTTTTCTAATGGACCTATATCATGGTGTTCCAAACGACAACCAATAGTCACTCTATCATCCACAGAAGCTGAATATATAGCTGCAGCTGATTGCTGTAAAGAAACATTGTATCTAAAATCATTACTTTGTGAATTACTTCATTATAAAATTGACATCACTTTGAATATAGACAACCAAAGTTCTATACAATTAATAAAGACAGGATCATTCAATAAAAGATCAAAACACATAGATGTTAGATATTACTTCATTCATGAACATTTTATAAAAGGAAATATTATTGTTAACTATTGTCCTACAGATCAGCAAGTAGCTGATATTTTTACCAAACCGCTTGGTAAAATTAAATTTGAAGCTCACTGTAACAGATTAATACAGTAAAGAAATTCTAATAAAAATATGTTATATTAAACTTAATACATAATATAAAGCTAAGTAAATAAAACATTTGTACTGTTAAACTAAGGATTGATTTTAAGCTTACATACATAATAGGAAGTTAGTATTGTTAATTTTATTCTGAAACATAAAATATGATAGAATATATAGATAAGTACATAATTATAAATATATAACATAAGCATATATAAAAAGATACTTTCATTTATGAATGTTATGTATTAATAATTAAAAGGTTTGTTTACTTATGTGTATGAATATAAAATATATATAATACATACATAAATACATACTTTAGTTAGTAATTTATGTAAGTAAAATAAAATAGTAATTGCAGATTATTTGTTATGTAAAATGTAGTTGCAGAATCTTGCCATAATACACTACTAAGTATTTAATTATTTTTCAAAATTAATAAATAATTGAATTTTAAAAAATAGGAGAAGGTGTTAACATTTTGTATCTGTGGCAACATTCTGCACAACACTAGTGAATCTGCACATCACTACCTTTGCTAAAAAAGATGGCCACCTAGTGAGTAATGTGTAAGTTTGCGGTGCATTTAATCCAATGTTATCTCATCTTATAATACAATATAAAACCAATCACTGTCTATAACTTAAAAATCCCGGACCATCCTACAATTAGAACACCTGTCATACTTAATACTGAAACGCTCGAACTGCTTGGGGTGATCTGCGGCCAGATGGTAAAGATCCAACTATCTTTGAGGCAGTCAAGCAAGTCTTAGTCCTTAATGGTTTCCACCTCGCGTATTAGGGTGCTCCCACAGGCCACATCTATCGGCGCGGAATCGGCTTTATCCGTCGCCCAGATGCACATTTCCTCTTTCTGTCGCTTAGAACTCCCAATTGCTAGACCGGGACAGAAAGCATAATGCGATAGCACGCGGCGGAATCCTCGACGCGGCCTCCTGCTATCACATTGTCTCGCTCTAGCAAATGGCAGTTCTAAGCGACAGAAAGAGAAAGGGCGACGGAAGAATCCGGTTCCGCGTCGATAGATGTGGGAGCACCCTTATCAGGTCTGACGGACTGCGGCTGACGAGGAACTGTTGCCAGAAGATGATTCACTGGTCTACTCACCCATCTTTGAGGCCGTTAATCCGATCTTCCTGCATGGTCTCTGCCATGAGTATCATCAGGTCTGGTGGAATGGGGCTCGGGTAGAACTGCTCCTGGACTATCGTTTCACGTCTACTGAAGGTCGCATGAGAGTAGGCTGTTGATATGTAGACAAATGCTCTAGAAAAAAAATGCTTGTGTTAATAATTGAAAATCAAAAACCATCACTAGTCTACAAAAGAATAGACGAATTGCCAGACTATAGAAATATTTCTATCATTCTATTCTTCAGTCGTTTACGGATCGTGTCATGTTCGAAGAGAAAATGATGAATTTGAACGAAAAACTGTGTCTATTCTTTGGTAGAATTGAGATCATGCTACGTGTGCTGCTGGGGCTTGCAAATATGTCGCTGTATCCTGCTGTAACATTTTTTCGTTCCAGTCAGAAAGAGTCTGAAAGGCCCATTGCCTACGCATGGCGGTAACCATGCATTGAGGATATCCAACACAATATTAACAGAAAAACTTAGAACTTTATACCTACCTACTATAAGTCCTACTATTGTTCCACTTCGTGAAGAAACCGGCATGCCCAAAAACCAAAAATTCGAAGACCTGCGATATCTGCTAACCCACACTGTCCCTTCATGGTGGATGATGGCCCACTCCCTCCCACACAAAGGAGCAATGTGACATTATAAGCTGATGATGAGAAAAGCCTGGTAATGATACCTTAACTTCTTGCATTCCTTAGCCAGCGTCAGAAGGTCCCTGGTGGCTCGAACATTGATCAGGGTTGCAGAGCGGAGCGGCTCTTGAAATGATATGGTGGCAGCCACGTGGAAGATCACGTTCACCTGTGTCAGCAAATTAAAGCCTTATTACCTACAACTGATTCCTGGACGTGTACGGGCTCTCAGAATCGTCAACATCTGCCTGCCTTTTCCCAACTATATTAGGGTCGACTTCCAGTCAAACCAGATTCAGCTGGATATCAATATTTTACATGGAGCTACTGCCTGTTGGACCTCCACAACCCACTAACTGGGTAATACGAAACCCAATGGTAAGACTGGTTGTCAGACTTTAGCGCTTCTGACTAACAGTAACGACTGTCAATGATCTACAAATGACAGGAGCGACGGCTTTACGTGCTTTCCGAGGCACGGAGGAAACTCGCTATGACAGACCCATCCACAGCCCAACCTTGGCAAGCGCGGCTTAACCCGGAAGATCGGTCTGTGCGGCTGTAATTATTTAGCCACGAGCTCCTCGACTCTCTCGAGGGACTCTCTGAATCGTTATGGCTAAAATCTTAATTATCACTTTGGTTCAAGAAAATAACATAGAAAATTGCAAACCTCCTTAATTATAAGTTCTCTGTCTTCTTGCCTGAGAGCCAGGTTCTTCTCCGATAATTCTCCAACTATTGGCACTAATCTATTCACAAAATCTGGTTGATTTTCTCTTAGTGTGTCGAATATCTGAAACAAAATAAGGTAACAAAAATAACACAAAACTGGTGAAGAGAAGGGAAGGGAAGGCGAAGGGAAGGGTAGGGAATGGTAGGGAAGGGAAGGGAAGGGAAGGGTAGGGAAGGGAAGGGAAGGGAAGGGAAGGGAAGGGAAGGGAAAGGGAAGGGAAGGAAAGGGACCGCACTGGACTAGACCGGACCAAACCAACCGAGACAAGACATTTTGGCACATGAGCGTTAAAAAATGTTTTGGGTTTTGAGGTTCTTTCACCGTGTCAGTTAGGTAATTATAATCTCACGAATTTTGAAGAGGTATTTTGGTTTTATCATGACAATCCTAAGAAACAATAAAAAAAATATCATAATAAACTTAAAATAAGCCGTACTCACAGTATCCTTTAATGTTTCAGCTAGTCGCTCTTCAACAGACTTCCCTTTTTTGGCTCTCATCACTATAAATACTTTCTTTAATTTGCAAGATCTGAAAAACCGCGAAAACTGGTAAGTGAAACCTTGATAAGTGAGAATCTTCCATAGCTGGAACTGAAGCTGTCTCGACGTTTTGAGACAGATTCTCAAAACGTTGGTTTGACGCCAAGAATACTGCGCTACATTACACGTTGGCAAACTTTGGACTTTTGGAAATTGGTCAAAGACCAAGTCTGGGATCCATAGATGAAAATGGGAAGAATGCACAATGCACATGTCTATGATTTTGCGCTTGAGTGTCAAAGGAAGGCGTCGTGGCAGACCTCATAGAAGATGGCGGGATGAGTTGGACAAAACCGAACGATCAGTGGTCCACTTTTGTTTTGAATCGAGAAAACTGGAAGTCAGGCGGTGGTATGAAGTAGTTTATTTTTTTCTTATGTTAAACTGACGTAGTACTGGGCAAAGGCCTTCCCCCAATTTCTTCCATGAAGTTTTTTCATCAGCCAACTCAGGTCAACCCTCGTGGTACGACAAGCTGATAACGCTTTGCTACTCCTCACCTGAACAGTTTCTCAATGAGCTGCTTGCCGAGGAAGCCGGAGCCTCCCGTCACGAACACCACGGCATCACGGTAGAACTGCTGCACAGCGGAGTCACCTTGGTCTATCACGGCTTGAGTGTCTTTCTGCCGTTCTACTGCCTTCCATATCACTTCTTCAGCTGCGTCCATCTTGGTTCTCCTCACTTTTCTTCCGTGTGTTAAGTATTTGGGGCTTAAAAGTTACGTCTTCTTGAAGTATCGTTGTGCCAATAGCTAAAAGACCTACGGTTTCAACGCATTTTATCGATGTCAAAAGCTCAGATCAAAGAAATAGTCAGTAGAACGCTCAAAACACGCGAGTGTCTCCACCAAAGTTAATACAAAATCAAATAGAATTACATTCCATAATGTTTTCTTTGTTTTTGAGAACAACATTTACGATGGATAAAGACACGAGACGGCATATTTTGTCAAAAAACAACAACGACGCGCAGCTTGGTACGACGCGTAGCTTGGTACTGTCGCGACTTTGTATTCGATTTTGATTTTGTATTAACTTTGGTGGACCCACTCGTGTGTTCTGAGCGCTCTATCTGCCTATTTCTTTGATCTGAGGTCAAAAGTATGAAATCACTTATTTGGAATTGATTCGTTATAGCACCTTAATTATGGTAGGTAGGGAGGTTATTTGGTGAGACAGGCAACTCAGTGATAGTCTTAAAATCTCTCAAAACGTTACCTATGCATGCTGTAATGAGAAATAATGTGTCACTGCTACGTCTTGTCCAAGTGGTGAACTAGTTGGGGTGCTATGACAGGAAACCTCCACGTGCCTGGAGTTCCTTCTCAGACACGTCCGGGGCAAGACCAGTTTTTCGGGCCGGTGCACCCTGGGATACGGGCAAAAACTCTTCCTTAAGCACTGTGTGCCTAAGTGGTCTCTTTGCCCGTATGCGAATAGCCTGTCGTGTGGACGCTCCAACGCGTGTCCCTCTGATTAGCAGAGGGCACAGCGGCGGAGCGGGCTTGCGTCGGTGGCGCGTTGTGTTTCGCGCCAAATGCCTGCTGGTGGGGTCACGGGTTTTTTCTTAATTCAGGATACCGTGGCCCCGGAACGTAAAGGGCATAGGAAGGAACACGGGTGGATTTTAGTCAGTAAGAGTCTGACAGTCCCTTCTCATTTGACGATTTTACCACATTAAAAAAAAAAGTGGTGAACTAGTTGCATCATTTCGCATTACTGCATGCATCTTATGTAACGTTTTGAGAGACTTTTAAGACTCTATCCTCCACTGAGTTGCCTGTCTCACTAAATTAATAATCTCCCTTTACCATAATGGTGGCGAGATTTGAATGAATTTAGTATCAATTTAAAGTTAACAGTTAGGTACACCTTTAAAATGGTAGATTCCATTTATATAGTTCTTAGGTAGTTAAAAAGCTCATATCAAAGAAATAGACAGATAGAACACTCAGAACACGCGAGTGTGTCCACCAAAACAAATAAAAAATCAAATCGAATTACATTCCGTATTGTTTTCTATTTGAGAACAACTTTTTCAATATAAAGACACGAGATATTTTGGCAAACAACAACAACGACGCGTAGCTTGGTACTGTCGCGAGTTTGTATTCGATTTTGATTTTGTATTTGCTTTGGTGGTCACACTCGCGTATTCTGAGCACTCTATCTGCCTATTTCTTTGATCTGAGTTAAAAAGTAGATACCTACTTCAGATCGCGCGGAAGCGGAGTAAGAGATTCAATACTAAAGCTCGCTCAGCTACAAAATATGTCTCAGTTGTTAAATTAATTGAGTTATAAGTACTTACGACTCGAACACTGTTTTAATCGACTTTCAAAAAGAGGAAGATAATATCAATAAGTTTTTTCTCTTTCAACCAGAAACTGCACCAGTTTACAAAATGACCTTGCAAGTTCCGTGTTGTAAATAAAGCAATGTTTTATATAAACTATTTCTAATTAGTATTTAAATATGTCTTGCACCTAACCTTTAGGTTTTGTTGTGTTATAATGCATAGGGCTTGGGTATTTATTACCTAAGTTTAATTAAGTAATTGTCTGCAATTTATCGGTAGGTATCGCATTGAAAAACAAACTTAGTCGTGAATATTTATTTTTAAATTATAATAAGTAGTCCGTTGTGCACAATTTTTAGGGTTCCGTAGTCAACAAGGAACCCTTATAGTTTCGCCATGTCCGTCCGTCCGTCCGTCCGTCCGTCCGTCTGTCCGCAGTTTAGCTCAGAGACGCACAGTACTAGAGAGCTGTAATTTGGTGTAAATATCCGGATTTGTTGTGCCAAAAAAGTGGTAAAATAAAATCTCGTAAAATATTTTTTTTAGGGTACCTCCTGTACTTACACGTAAAGTGAGGATTTTTTTTTCTCGCGTACCCCTTAGTGTGGGGTATCATTAAATAGGCCTTCAAAAAATAATGATAGTTTCCATAAACAGTTTTTTGATTAAAAAATTCGTTTGTGAAATATTAAGTTTTAAAGTGCTAAATTTTGCTCGATTCGAGTGTCCCCCCCCTCTACCAGCTAAACGGTTATGTTTGGGGGTGTGAAAAAATTCACAATAGTAGTATATATAACAAAGTTTAAAAGAAAATTATCACGACTAAGTAGGCTTTACAACTTTACGAGTAATAGTCAACCAACTTATAAAATGTACTTAGATTTTATGTTTTCTTAAACAAAATGTATATGGAGAACATGCTCTTCAACTGCAAATGTAAGTTTGTCAACTTTATTTTGACAGCTTTAATAGGTATGTTTTTACAGTATGTTTTTTGGGGATAAGTAGGTTTTTATCGTCAACAATTTTTTAACTAACTTCAAAAAAAAGGAGGAGGTTCTAAATCCGTCGTAATCTTTTTTCTTATGTATTTCCCTGATTTCTCAAAGAATCCTGGACCGATTTTGAAAATTCCTCTTTTTATAATTAAATTCAGCGAATCAGTTTAGTTAGGTCGCATAAGTATTTTGATGGGCAACTACGGAACCCTACACTGTGCGTGGCCCAACACGCACTTGGCCGGTTTTTTTTTTTTATATTTGCTCTACTTTGGGACTTTGACAATCTTTCGCGTCCGGCCATGGTACGAAGCGAGGGGCATGAGAAGCAGTCACCTCCTTCAACAAAGTAGTAAAAGAAGGAGACACTAGAGAAGGAAGGTGAAGGCAGACCGCCTGAGAGAGAGGCGATTCTCCTCTTGCGCTAGCCACCGAGAGAAACAGCTACTGTTATTTATTTTGATTTCATCATGGACTTTATGCAAGTTATATCAATAGACACAGCTTTTTATTTTAAAGTAAACGATAAACGATAAAAACATATTATTATTAAATCAAATAACAGTGGCTGTCTTACTACAAAAAAGTTAAACATCTGTTGAACACCTTGTCTAAAATAAATGACAATTATTGCAAAACAACATTAGACGTTGATACGTGTCGTTATTGGACGTTATGCAGTTACCTGAGATTATTACCTATAAATTCTATATAAATAAAAATAAATTGCTGTTCGTTAGTCTGATTAAAACTCGAGAACGGCTGGGCCGGTTGAGCTTATTTTCATTTTGAATTATTTTGGAAAGTCCAGGGAAGGTTTAAAAGGTTTTTTTTTTAATCGTTTCTCAGGCGGTACGGAGTTCGCCGGGTTAGCTAGTTTGTAATAATTTATTAATTTGACTTGACCGTTATTCGAAGCTTATTTAATTGAGATAGGCCCTGCGTTTCTCGCTCTTCGTATTTCTATATATCTGTCTCTTTCTAGTACGTCACTTCCGCTTGGCAGTGGTAGGGAGGCTCGTTAAACGAGAGGCGCCATTTTGAATTCATTGGCGTCTTGTTTCTCGCCGTGAACGGTCGTGTCCTACCGACACAGATACCTTCAAAGTATTATAATATAAAATTATAATATAATTTAAAAGTACACAAGTGCGTTGAAAAATCCTAACGATTTTTATTCGAATTAAAAGTGAATAAAGTTTAATCTTTCGATATTCAGTATGGAAAATTCGTGTGAAAACGCCGATAGGGCGGTTAGTGATGTGCTTCCAGGACCTTCTTCGCCGCAGAAGCGGCGAGCTCGGTCAAGAAGTTCCAGTAGCTCAAGCTCTAGTAGCTCAAGTTCCAGTAATAGCTCCTCGTCTAGCGGAGACAACCCAAAGACAAGTCGCCGCTACAAAAGAAGGGGAGGCAAACACAAGCGGAGTTCTAAACATAAGGTTCGAAAATTAGCCAAAGAGGTACGTAACCTTCGAAGGCAAATGGATTGCAAAAGCACCGGTCAACACGTGAGTACAAATTTGGATTACGATGCTATCTCACTATTGTCAGGTGTTAGTGAAAACCGTTACGAACAAATGCTTGATGTTGAACCTGATAATGCTAGTGCACGTGGTGATCAAGAATTTACCTTAAATTTTGAAACTAAGCATAAGGAACCTATGGTGCCTAAGACTTCCGAGAACTATTTGAAGTTGTTATGTGATTTGCAACATTTAGATAAAAGTGACTGGAACGAAATAAGGTATTCTGAAACCCAAAAATTGTATAATTATTCGCCGGGTTATACAGATATTGAAATGAACGAGGAAGTGAAAGCATACGAGTCTCCTCGTCACCTCGTTCATGCTGATAAGGCTTTCGCAGCCTTGACCATGTGTGTGCTCAAACAAAGAGAGGTTTTGCAAGGAACTCTTCAGGAACTGTTAATATGGGCAAGGAATAATGACTCTGTCACGTCTGACACTCTGCTTCAAAAAGTAAATGACCTTTTTTCCACAGGGGACTTTAATAAGTGTTCTTCAGACTTATTACAGATTGTTTGTGGACATCGTGCTGAGATTCTCCAAATGAGGAGAGATTGTGTTATAAAACAGGCAAAGGACCCTTTGATGAAGGCAAGCTTAAAGAAAATTCCACCGACATGTACCAACCTGTTCAATGCTGAGAAGTTTACTGCTGCTGTAGAAAAAGCTGGTGGCGTACGAAAATGTTTTTGGCCATTGCAAAAGGCTCATACAAGTTCCGCCTCGCAGGTGGATGCAAAAAAGTCTCGTGGCCCCTCGCAGGGGTCAAAGCCGTACAATAAGTCCTCGCAGGGCTTTGCTCATACAGCTCAGGCTTGTCAACACAATAACGCACATTCGCAATGTGCTAGCAGTAACCCACCTACGCAAGGTGGTTGCAGCAGCGGTAACCCACCTCCGCAAGGTGGATGTAACGCTCATAGTCATGCTGTTCAATATAATTCGGTCGCACCGAATAATCGCAATACCTTTCGAGGTCGATCCCGGCAATATAATCAACCAAGGCATGGGCGAAAGCGCGCGTCATCGCCGCCCCAGAACAATAATGACAACAAACGACGTAAGTATTGACTCGTTCAGAGCAGGCCGTCTCCTTCAGTTTCGAGGCCAATGGGAACAAATGAATGCACCAAGTTACATTCTAAAAATAATAACAGGGTATCGCATACCCTTTTGCCGGAAACCACCGCTTTTACATCCAAGCGTGGTCAGAACCAAGCTAAACGTTCCAGAATCTGCCGTAATGACATCTGTCATAAACAAAATGATAGAACAGGGTGTTCTGGAGCGAGCTGTTGTTTCGCCAAGCTTCCTCTCATCGATGTTTCTTGTCCCCAAAGGCGACGGCTCAAATCGGCCAGTATTCAATTTGAAAGCTCTGAATTCTTACGTCATAACAGATCGATTCAAGCTAATAAATGCTTGTCGCATTCCCGATTTTCTACAACCACAGGATTGGCTGTGCAAAATCGACCTCTCACAGGCGTACTTTCATTTACCTGTGGCCCACAGCCACAGAAGGTTTCTGCGCCTGATTTATCGCAACGAATTGCTAGAAATGACCTGCTTACCTTTTGGCCTGAGCACAGCGCCCAAGACCTTTGCTGCGCTTACAAATTGGATAGCTCAGACACTCAGACAACGAGGTGTCAGAATAATAGTTTTTCTCGACGATTTCTTGATCGCTCACCAGAACGAAGATCAGCTTCGGAGTCATGTGAAAATTGTGCTCGACACTTTAGAAAAATTAGGTTGGCTGATCAATTACAGAAAGTCGATAATCACACCGTCGAAAAACATAGTTTTTCTAGGAATACATTGGGATCCATGGGCGAATCGGAAGCGCCTTCCCGAAGAGAAGATTCCGGGTCTTTCAGACAAAATCAAACATTTGTTGTGGAAGCAGAGCACGACGCTCAAAGAGCTCCAGAGCCTAGTTGGTCTACTCAATTTTGCCAGCTTTGTAGTTCCGAAAGGAAGACTCAACTTTCGAGCGCTTCTGAACTTTCTGAACGAAATCTTGAAGTCAGACAACAGGCTACTACACATCTTACCTCGTGCTGCCATAGACAATCTGTTGTGGTGGAGTCAGAATTGTCATCTTCCATCGGACATACACATGTCGCCTCCAGCTCATTTCCTCACAACAGATGCGTCAGACATCGCTTGGGGAGCTCGCCTGGACAATCTCTCTCTCTCAGGTCTGTGGTCAGAAGCCGAGAAAGATCTTCATTGCAACCAAAAGGAAATGTTAGCAATCCTAAGAGTTTTGGAAGATCATTATCAGCTCCTGAGACACAAGACAGTTTTGATTCAGAGCGACAACAAGTCGGTAGTTGCATATCTCCGCCACGAGGGCGGGACCAAGTCGGCTCCTCTCCTAGACTTGACTTACAAAGTCTACCAAATAACGGAGAATTATCAAATTCACCTGAACGCCTTTTATATACCAGGTATATACAACGGCCACGCAGATCACTTGTCGAGGCTTCGTCTGACTCCAGAGTGGCATCTGTCCGTGGAATGCACGAACAAAATATTCTCCAAATGGGGAGTTCCACTGATCGACCTATTTGCGTCCAACCGAGCACATGTAGTGACCAATTACGTGTCCTTGGACCAAAACGACAACCAAGCCCTGTTTTGCGACGCGTTCTCCCAGAAATGGGATTACAACCTAGCGTGGGTGTTCCCTCCACCCTTTCTGATTCCCAAGGTGCTAGGTTATCTCAATCAAGCACAGGGAACATACCTGCTAGTAGTTCCACGATGGGAGCGAGTATTTTGGCGACCCGACATCAAATTGCGTGCCCTAGCAGCCCCATTTACAATATACCACCTAGACAAAGTCCTGATCGACACGACAACAGGACTGCCCCCGCCGAACGTCCACGACATGACTCTGGAAGTGTGGAAATGTGGGGGTGGTCTGGGATGCTAACATCCTGGAATAGTAGTCAATTAGAACTTCTTGAGAAGTCATGGCGTCCCTCAACACGTAAAGTTTATAGCGTTGCTTGGAGGAGATGGCTAGTTTGGTGCGAAACGCACCAAGTTAACCCCTCAACTCCGGCAGGGAGCGATTTAGCTAGATTTTTATCTGACCTCCATTTAATTAATAACTTATCGTACAATTCGATTTTGTTACACAAATCTGTGGTCGCAACCCTTTGCAACCCAGAGTCATCCGGCCAGTTAAGCTCAAATGTCCTAGTAAAACATGTGCTAAAATCGATCGCGTTGCATAAACCGGTCAGCAATGTCAAGCCTCCTGTTTGGAACATTGACGACCTTGCTAATTTCCTAGAAAGTAAACGCATTGATGAAAATAACATTTTTCAAGTGCAGAGACATACAGCTGCTCTATTTCTGTTATGTTCCGGGAGAAGAATCCACGATTTAACTTTGCTCAGAGTTGATTCAAATAATTACTGTAATCAAAATGATGCTTTAGTTTTTTGGCCGATTTTTGGATCAAAAACTGATTCTGCAGATTACAGGCAATCTGGTTGGAGGTTTATTTCTAATGACGATAACAAAAACTTAGACCCGGTCTACTGGGCCAAGCATACGATCTCACTTCTTGAGAATCGTAGAAATGCTGCAAATTGTAGTAATTTGTTTATTAACATTAGAGGTGAACCTAAGCCTGCATCGAAAACCCTGATTGCTGGCTGGATCAAGTCCTTACTAGTAGAAGCCGGTATTAAGGCATCTCCTGGGAGTTTTAGGTCAGCGGTGGCCTCAAAAAATTGGGTAGATAATTATCCCCTTCAGGAAATCCTAGCCAGAGGTAACTGGCGATCACAAAATACATTTTGCAAATTTTATAGACGTGAGGTTAGACCCACTGTAAATCCTATTTCTGTGACCGCTTTATTTAATCCAGTTGATTAGAAATATGTTGGTAATTAATGACCTGATTTACTGTTATTATTACTTAAAAAAGGTGTTGGTGTTGGGATCAAATATAATTATATTTTCTATTAATTAAACTGTCTTTATCTTAAATAAATCAATGTCTCCAAATCTCTGTATGCTTTTTAGATACAAGTAACTGTTTTACTAAATCATAGCTACAGTACATTTTATTAATAGTCATACTAGCTCACATTGGCGTCTTCGTCACTTCCACCAGGCGATAACAAACACGTCTCAATTAAATAAGCTTCGAATAACGGTCAAGTCAAATTAATAGAAGCGTTTTACCTCACAATAAAACGCATATTAATTTACTTACCTTATTCGAAGCTTATGTTCAAGCTCTGCCTGGTAATTAGACTCAATGAATTCAAAATGGCGCCTCTCGTTTAACGAGCCTCCCTACCACTGCCAAGCGGAAGTGACGTACTAGAAAGAGACAGATATATAGAAATACGAAGAGCGAGAAACGCAGGGCCTATCTCAATTAAATAAGCTTCGAATAAGGTAAGTAAATTAATATGCGTTTTATTGTGAGGTAAAACGCTTCTATTTTATGTTTTTCTACAAAAAGCAAAAAACTTTCAAAATGCGGGTTTTTCTGTTCGCATTTTGGCGGGAATTG
The DNA here is from genome assembly GCA_036375495.1 of Agrotis segetum. Classification (NCBI taxonomy): domain Eukaryota; kingdom Metazoa; phylum Arthropoda; class Insecta; order Lepidoptera; family Noctuidae; genus Agrotis; species Agrotis segetum. The sequence goes on along the minus strand of JAQSVV010000490.1, from coordinate 220,468 downwards.
GGTCGTACGTCCATACATTTACACACTGTACTACTATTCTCGATATTGTAGCCCTGCATTCGGTAGTTACGTAAATATTAAATCGGAATTTAGTTTTGAGTTTGTACGTGACCAGTGTATATTATTATTGCCTATCGAAGAAGCTAGTGCTAAGAGTGTAAGAACATTACTTTTCCTCTCTTCTGTGATATATTATAGGTATTTATTTATGTGTATTTGTATATATTATACATAATAATGTATATATTATAGTAATTGACGTGTTTGCATGTGTATAAGATACTATAATTAATTATTATAAACTTAGGTTAAGATATTCATATTTAAAGACATTTCGCTTTTTATTTTTACACACTATTGTCAACATTTCTTTTTCATTTCTCCTTTAGAGGTTCTGCTGGCAGAAATTTCTAAATAAATAAGCAGTACCTGTGTACTATAGTATTAATTATGTAATTTCCTGTAAAATGTTGTGTACATGCAGCTTGGCCAGAACGGATTGAAACGGAACTAATCTTATTGTCCTGACAACGTTTTAAAATCTTTGCTATTTAATGTAAACAAAGACCGCAGGTTTGTTAGATTTATTGTTGTGCCATAAAAGTAACGTAATAAGTGAAAAAAAAAAACATTCAAAGCTGCTGGTAGCGACAAGACAGTGGCGACTTCTGGTTTTCTACATTTTTATGTCAAGCTATAAATAGTTAAATAAACAAACGTCTCTTTAATACGGGTGTAATTTATGGTTCTTGTGATGTTGTGGTCTCATCCTCCGTAGTTTCCGTATCGTCATCCGAAGTTCCGTTCCCCCCTTCACTACTCGTCTCATCTGTGGTGTCTGATTCTGATTCTGTCGTAGTATCATTTGACTCTCCAGTATCGGTAGTGTCACTGGCCCCCGTGGAGTTGGTATCAGTTTCGTTTGCGTCCGTCGTGTCCACAGTAGTTGTTACATTGTCTGATCCTCCACCGGTTGAGGCCTCCGTGCTGCTAAGACTCCGGTTCTTCACGAACTCCATCCAGGGTCTGTTATTGAGAAATTTGTTAGTAGTTACAATGATTTTAAGAAAAGGTTCTTTTTTTCTTTTTTTAGTTGGTAAAATCATCAAATGAGTCCTCCCGCCCTGAGTGGGGCGGAAGAGACTGTCAGACTCTTACTTACTAAAATCCACCCGTGTTCCTTCAGATGCCCTTTACGTTCCAGGGCCACCGTATCCTGGATTAAGAAAAGAAAAGAAGAAGAAGATGAGACCGCTTTACTGCAAAAAAATGAACATCTGTTGATCACTTGTCGACCTAAAAAAAGAGTATCTAACTGCAAAACGACCCTTACATCAACGTGGAATCTCTTTTTGACGTTGACAGTTATTTTAGACAAATGTTCAACAAACGTTTATTTTCTTGTGGTAAGACGGTATTATGTCCATGTTTCCCCACGATGGTTTTCTTGAGAAGAACAGTAAAAATAATATGTCAGATGTTCAGAAGCTTACATGATCTGTGTGGTGGTCGGCATAAATCTTGCAGCTCGCGATCTGGCTTCCAGGATCTCTCTGCAAATTAATATGGACTTTTTTTACCTAAAAACATTCAAAATTGGTTTGTTCTTTTTTTATCGCAGTAAAACGTAACCAGGGCAAGACAGCCGTAGACACATGGTCCATGATCCGAAGGAGAGTCACCTCACTCACGTTCCGCATTTCGCAGGCTACGCGAATACCGTTGTCGTGGGCGTCTTTGGCATCAATCTAACCCAGAAGCAAAAAGATGGCTCAGGATGGAGCAAACTTATCCAGCAAGAACTGGAACTGCTATGCACCGACAGAGCCCAGTTTTTTTTTACGCTGGTCTTCTGGAGAATAGTGATAGCGAGCCAATCAATTCCATCTCTATTCTACCAAAGTATTTTATACGACTATGGCACGATCCGTACACCATAGATGAATAGAAACATTTATTTTCTAATTCTAAACATTGCCATGAGATCCAGGGGCTGGATAATCGGGAAGGAGTCTTCTTGCAACTTGCAAAGCTAGAAGGAGGTAACCTGAGCAGCAGGTTGACGCTGATCCTAGCATTGGGTAACCGTGCCTCTACCGGGTTGCTGATATTTTGAAGGGAGTACTCCAGTGGGTTGCTGAGCTAGCTAAAGGTAACCTGAGCAGGTTGACGCTGATCCTCGCGCTGGGTAACCGTGCCTCTACCGGGTTGCTGACCACAACCACGGCCTCTTCCCCGGGGATGGGGGGCAGTAGTGGGGCGTCGTCTTCCTCGCTCGTGTAGTCAACGTCATAGTAGAAATTATTGTGTTTGTTCTGTACAAGAAAATAAACATGATAACTATCATAAATTGCAACTCTATCATGCTTATGCACATATTTTAGTTTTCTGAAATAGAAAATCTCAGAAGTGGGGATCCTTATGAAATTTTTTTGTTAAATAAACCATGTCTGGCGCGTCTGACATAGACTAAAATCACGCTGTTAAAAAAAAGGCCAGTCAAGTGCAACTCAGATCTGCCCACCAAGGGTTCCGTTCCATTTTGTAGATACGTAAATAGTTTGTTCATCATGCGAATTGATTTAATTAGACCTATTGATTTAATTAGACTATTGCCTATGGTGCCACATCAACGGGAAATACCGTCGTTGTTATAGCCGTTAATTTACGATTTTTTAAATTCCATTATCAATAAAAATGGCACTGCCTTTTAGTGTGGCCCCCGCATTATAGCCTCGCTTATTCAACAGTTACCCCGGCCACTCACATTCGCGCGAATACGCGAACCCGCATGTGTAGGACGACATTTGCGAATGACTTCGCGAAGTTTTCGTGTCATTCGTGCTTTTCCAAGCTGTGTCGGTTTTATGTGCGCGAACCTTCGCGTAGTCTCCTACACATTCGTGTGACCAGTTGCGCACACGATTGCGAAGCAAACGGTCGTGTCGTTGTTATATTTTGTGTGAGGAAATACTGATCAGTATAAGTACCTATTCATACAACGTTAAATTTTGGTCCTTCATCATCATCATCATCATCTCAGCCATAGGACGTCCACTGCTGAACATAGGCCTCCCCTTTTGATTTCCACAGATGCCGGTTGGAAGCGACCTGCATCCAGCGTCTTCCGGCGACCTTTATAAGGTCGTCTGTCCACCTTGCTGGTGGACGTGAGTGGCCGGGGTTACACTAGGGCCACATTTACGGGAAATGCCGTTGTGTAACGCGTTAATGAAAGTTTAAAGACTATTTTCGCGAAATTAATAAAAAAGAGAAGCACATAATGATTGTTTTATCTCTCTCTTACCTGTAAGCTCGGGAACCGTTGCATGCTCTCTTTCATGGACATCATGAGACGTCTGCTAGGTCTCAGCATACGCCTCAACACCTGATGCACAGGCTTCGCTGTCTCGCTCTCTCTTATGAGTGTTAGCAGGCGTATGACAGAGTCGTAGTCCCAGTGTCGGGAGTCTTCGTAACCCTCCGGTTTTTGTCGGATTTCGGCTGTGGACAGTGTTGAGTTACAGTAAACATGTTCCAAGATCAAGAGCTGTGGTCGACCAGTGGTATCAGCCCCGATTTACGATTCAAGTCTTAGGTGGGTTCGAACCCAGCCTGGCGCATTAATTTGTGTAATTTTATTTCATCACCACTGCTCTCAAAACGGTGAAGAAAAACTTGAAGAAACCGACATGTCCTAGAACCAAACATTCAAAGACATGTGATATCTACCAACACACAAGCATCCGCGTGGTGGATTATGGTCCACTTCATGTCACAGAGAGGAGGCCTGTGTCCCAGCAGTGGGAACGTTATGGGCTGATGAGGATGAAGATCAAGTTTATGGTATTCAAGGTTAAGCCGTAGTTGCATAGGTCGGTCTTTGGATGGGTCCATTAGACATTTTTCTCCTCCGTGTCTCGAAAAGCACGTTTAAGCTGTTGGTCGCCGGTTGTCATTTTTTACAGTCGTTACTGAGTCAGAAGCTGTAAACTAAGCCGCTGCCTACCTGTCTGACCTCGGGGTGCTATGAGAAGAAACCTCCACGTGCGCCCGTGGGCTGGAGTTCCCTCTCGGATACGTCCGGGGGGAAGACCAGTTTTTCGGGCCGGTGCACCCTGGCATGCGGGCAAAAACTCTTTATTAGGCACTTGCCTAAGGAAGAGTCTTTGCCCGTATGCGAATAGCCTGTCGTGTGGACGCTCCAACGCGTGTCCCTCTGATCAGCAGAGGGCACAGCGGCGGAACGGGCTTGCGGACGGTGAGTGATGGGTAGCTCGCCGTCCAACCAAGGGCCAAGCCCGGGTCGGTGGCGCGTCGAGCGAGTCTGTGCCCCACCCAGGACGGGAGGACTCATTTGATGATTTTATGCGATACGATACCCCTTAATAATCTTCTGACGAATAGTAACGACTGTCAAAGATCTATAAATTACAACCGGGACCAACGACTTCTTTCCTTTGATTTTTACAGTCAAATATCCTACTACAACATTGTAACTACTCTTACCATTAATATTAATGGGTGCCATATCTCGAATTTCGTTGAAAAACTTGGTCTTATGGTACTGCACCACGCGGTCAAGCCAGCCTGTGCCATGCTGGAACCCCAACGTGGCCAGCGTGGCTGACACCACCAGCGTTATGTAGACCCCCTAGAAGGGAGGGATCATGATTATCAAGTATTCGGGGGTATTACAACGTCTTATTCCGGCGAGTGAAAGTGACAGAGCTATACAAGTCGTATAGCGCCATCTCGTTCACTCACTGGAACAAGCCTGCTTTTAAGACGTTGTAACTGCCCTAAAGAACATTGAAATCTATCAACAGTAAATACAGTTCATGTTTGCTTGCAAAGTTATCTCCGTTGGCATTCCGCGACACGTAGCGACGTGTCCCATATGTTGCTTGCAAATATGAACTGTATTTACTGTTGATAGATTTCAATATTCTTTACCGCATTGTAAAATGCCGCCGATTCCGGCCGGTTGGTGGGAATCTTACCTTACTGTAAGAAAGAAAGAAAGAAAGAAAGAAAAAACGTTTATTGACACATGCCATAAGTACACACAGCTTAAAAAAATAAACAAATATATACAAGAAACTTACAACTAAACCTTAAATATTGTGTGACTCACGGCTGCGCCAAATAGACCCAGTTCAGCAAATGCCGGACAACGGGTGCCCGACGCTGATTTTCAACTGAGCCTACGTGGTGAGTGTACGGATGTAAATCAGCTTGTACAAATAAAGGCATAAGGCCAAAAACTGGTAATTTATAACTATATTACAAAATAACTATATTACAAAACAAAATAGTAATTGTATCAACAGTTTTCTTTATGATATAACTACAAAATAATTTAAATAGGACTTGGTTTCTATGAGATCTCAAAACTTTTTACAATGGAAAGACTGCATCGAGAGACTTGGCATTTTTGTACATTTAATGTTTTAGGTGGGATACCTATTTACCACGTAAAAAAAGGAGTTGGTATCCAAAAGAAACTTACTTACAAACATATTTCCTCTTTAAAATATTATTATATAGATAGGTACTTTTCATAATGTTCTTATACTTACATGCTTCAACATAATTATTTGCCCGACGGAAGAAGAGAAAAGTATAATTTAAAGTGTATTTAAAAGAAATTATTAATTAACTAACAAACATTATGTGAGTAATTAAAATCTAATCAAATACGTTTTTAATAAGCATTTTTATTGAAAGATAATCAATGTTTTTTATGTGTTTATCATAAGGGCATTTCTACGGACACGGTGATTTTTGCTCAATTCCGTGGGCAATTTTTTTTTCACATTATGACTAATTGTATATCACCAAAATAAAACGCATATTTTTTAAACAAAATGGTGCTAATTTGCCAGTAATTGCTCCAGTGGTTTATGAAATAAATTTTGAGTGCCATGGAATTGAGAAATGTGACCACAGAATTCAGAATTACATATATTCTACGTAACCGGGAAAGACAAATTCAATTAATAAAAACATTCAGGAACATATTTCAGCAGTTTTTGGTATTTATGTTATGTAAGTTTATGTTGAGTCTGCCTGCCCAGAGAGATTCCTTGAGTTATCATGCTTAGTTAACTAACTTTTAGTCTAATCATTTAAACGAGCATTTTTATGTATTAAACTTATATGGTAAAATGTATTTCTATTAAGCATTTTCGTTAAACATTTAAATTACAAACAGAGACATGAAGTATAGACGTCAAGTCAGTTTTATTTATCAAACCGCAGAAACTAATAGACATAATCGAAGTTTTCGGGTGTATATTAGTCAGGTCAATTTTTTACTCGAAAATTACTGAATGTATTTTAATGAAACTTTGCAGCAATATAGTTTATACATCAGAATAAAATATAGGCTATCATTATACGATCTTCCGAGGCTGGAGTAGCTAGTCGCGGTAGTATTAGCTAAAATCAGATCTTGCAATTGTAACGTCGCCTCTAGATACTTTAAACCTTTTAAACAACATTATAGACACATAAAATATGGCGTTAACTACTTTACCATGACAAATTGTGAAGCAAATGACTTTGAACCTCATATAAACCGAGATTAGTTACATGGGTAAACCATCGTTCTCAATTCCGTGGTCACCAGGACACAAAATTGAGGGCCACAGAATTGAAAAAATTTCGTACTAATCAAAATAACTTATTACTGTTACGATTTCAAACAAATTAAATGAAACAACCATGCTGGTGTCTAGTTAAACTTCAGCCTAGGGAAACAAAACATGATTAAAAATAAAACTTTCAGAAGATATCTTTGACACGGTATTGAGAAAAGACCCCGAAACAGGTTCTCAAACACTAAAGACACGTAAACAGGTTCTCACCTTCGAAAATCGAAAAAAACAGCAGCACACCACACATGCACTCACATGGCCAGCTCGGGAGCACCTGACACTTTACAAGAATCGGATAGTGATGTCCAGTTAGCGGGTATTTAGTATCGTAATCAAGTGTTTTTTGTATGACACGGAAAAGACTCATTAGACTGGGACAAATCTTTACGTATCCACAAACATAACAAAATAAGTAATTACAGGTTTATTTATCATCAATGTCTCTTGGTTAGCTATCCATATACCCAAGAATATCAAAAGTTTGCTTGAGATTCAGCTCCATTAAAAAATATAAAATATTTTACACTCGATTTCGGAAAAGGGACAGGTCAAAATCAGTGAAATTACCCCCGTTTTTTCACTACAGCTTTTTTTTAGGAAAATTAAGAAGTAGCATTTATGTTATGCTCTCCAGTTAGGATATAGATTGGGACATACGCTTAAAAATTTTGGGATGTGTATGTAACTTCTAACCATGTTTTTTTAAAAGGACAGAAAAAATGCCCTCTTCGTAGAAATGCCCATAACTAACTATGCTGTAAACGTAGGCTATAACGTATTTCCTTTTCGGTTTTAGAAGAAATTAGCTAATTTTAAATTGGACATGATATACAACGTGTAACGTTAATAGCGCAAAACCTCTCGTGGGGTAATTCAGCCCATGTTACTGAACAATGTTTGCTCCAAGACTTTTGGAAATTCGCAAAAAAAAAAATGGTTTTTATACAGATGTGCCCGACCAATTTCTCATTTTGCATGAAAAGCCATTTTTTTTGCGAATTTGCAAATGTCTTAGAACAAAAATTGTTCAGTAACATGGGCTGAGTTATCCCACGAGAGGTTTTGCGCTATTAACGTTACACGTTGTATACTTTAGGTATCACGCTGTATGCAAAATAAAAAGGATTAAAATACAATACTTTTGTATGCCCGGTTTACATTATTCCAGTCCAGCGATCCAGTCCAGTACTGGATTGCTTACTGGAAAAATGTAAACCGGCACTGGAATGAACTGAATCCTTCCAGTGCCGGTTTACATTTTTCCAGTAAGCAATCCAGTACTGGACTGGATCGCTGGACTGGAATAATGTAAACCGGGCATATGTTCAACCGATTTCAAAAATCCAACCAAACCATGTTTTTTACTTGTTTTCTGTTTGATTTGAATTTACAGATGTAAAAGAATCAGGACTTGATTATCAGATTGTTCAGACATACATATATCTTCTATATTATCCTCTATTTGATTAATGTTCAACCGATTTCAAAAATAACCAAAAAAAAAAGTTAAAAATAACCCACAATTTTTTTTTTTCTTTCGATAATCAGTGGCCGAAAAGTCAAGGAAAAAAAAACACAAAGCCACCAAAATTCTTGTGAAATACATATAATTTTTTTACATGTGCATTAAATTAGCACCAGTAATAACATCGCCCAATGTACACAATAAGCTAAAATAGCTCAGAAAATAAAAACTACTGAACGAAAACTAAATGAAATCGGTTGGTAAAGCGACGGAGTTATGCTCAAACAAACATTGAGAACCTCCTTCTTTTTGAAGTCGGTTAAAAATAGAAATTCATAATTATGCTCCACTCGCCCTGCACTGCTATTCTTTAAGGTAAGATTCCCACCAACCGGCCGAAATCGGCGGCATTTTACAACTTTTCAAGCAAACATGAACTGTATTTACTGTTGATAGATTTCAATGTTCTTTACCGCATTGTAAAATGCCGCCGAGTCCGGTCGGTTGGTGGTAATCTTACCTAACACAGCATTGTTACCGCGCGGCCGCAGCGCTCACATCACGCTGGGACTTAGGGCTCCCACAGAAAACTGCGATGCGATGCGACGTCGCAACGCAGAAACATGCGATGGGAATTTCTGTGATGCGATTTCGTGCGACAAACCGTTTGGTAGGGCGACCATACCTTACACGTGGTCTCCATTCGAGAACTTTCCTACTCCAACTTTCGTCGGTTTTGCGGCACACATGACCAGCCCACTGCCACTTCAGCGTGCTACAGTTTTATACCGTTACGCTGCTTTCACATTTGGGCGACAGTCGCGCGACAGACGCTGCTTATGCGCGGCTGTTCATATATAATGTGAAGAAATTTGCTTCTGCCGCGCTACTGTCGCGCTGCTAACGCCCTAATGTGAAAGCGGCCTTAGACCTCATTCTGGAGTTTATGCCTTAGAGAGACCCCAAGCATAGACATTTCTAAAGCACGCTGCGTGAAATAAAGTCGATGTGCCAGCTTGACTGCCATGTTCCACGTTTTGGCCCCATTGGTTAGGACTGGAAGGATGCATGATTGTACACTTGGCGACGTGAGGATGAGTCCGATACCTTACGACTTTGGTATCTTGGCGACTATCACAATACAAATCCACAGGCGCGGGCCACATAGAAAATACGTAAGACGCGGACGGGGCGCAGACATTTATGTCTCTTCGGCGTCTATTTCAAACAAAATGTATGGAAACGTCGCGACGTAAAACACACAGAAGAGACGGACGGAGCGCGGGCGCGACTCTCGTACATCTTTTTTCGCACGTCCGCGACGCGTCCTCGTCTTACGTCTATGTGGCCCGCACCATAGACGTTTTTACACAGGCACCTGTCAATACCAAAGTCGTAAGGTATCGGGGACTTGCATCGCGTCGTCTACGGAGGTCCTAATACAACGCGACGCGCCGCGCGGATGCGACGGCAAAATGGCGAACAAAACGCTGCCGCCCCGCGGTGTCATTATGAAAAGGCCTTTACTGACGTCGCCATTCCTGACTGTTTGATATGAAGGCTTATAAATTGTATTTATTAAATGCAAACTGACGATTTATCACACTTTTTAGCTAGGCACACGCAAAATGGTGGGTCGTGGGGTCGCAGTCGTAGGCACAGCTAATTTTAAACATAGGTAATGATGACTACACCATTTTTAAGGTCAAAGTATTATAAAACTGGCATGATAACTATTGTAACTTAAAAAAATTATTCAAAAATTTAAATATGTATAGTAATTAGTAAGTAGAGTAGTCGATATAAATGACAATGGTTATACTTTGACCTTATAAGGCTGTGACGGAAAGTTGGCAACGTCTATTAACCCTCTGCCACTGAGGTGCCTTTTTTGTATCTATTCTACTGAGGAGTAGTCTGTCAGACGTATATTCTGGGTGGCATTATAAAAAAAACTATTCATTTTTTTATGGAAAATCCAATATAACTGTTTAATTATGACATCACACAATGTGTCAGGGTAATTAAATATGGAATGAGACTCATAATTAATGAAAATACTCAGTCTTATTTATTTATGAGAAAATCTAGGAACTGTAGACACAGCTAGCATTAAAAATTTAAAGAAAAATTAAGAATCATGAAATCAACAAAAATAACTTAATAATGCCTTCTTCTATGTTAAACTTATTAGAAAAAAAAAAAAAAATATCCTTAGAGTAGTTTTTCAAAAATCTAGCCTATAAATCCTCTTTACAATGAACACAAATTTGCGCTGCACACTGCCCGCAATCGGTTTTTGTTTGCTTTTTCGGCTTGCTTGGACAGATGCAACATCATTTTCTTCCGGCTGATGTTTCAGGCTCATTTGGGGTGGAAGGAGCAGCTGGTAAATCGCGACGTATAGTCACCCGCAGTTCTATTTTACTGAGATGACGTCTGACAGACACTATGACTAAAATTAATTTGCTTGGCGTCTGTAAAACAATATGATATTGTAATTATTCTAATGACTATATGTCTACCAGATCCATTTCGCTCACAATCTAAAAAAATAATGCAATTATGAGTTGTACCTATAAACTGCTGTACAGTTTATTCATTTTACTGAGATAAGCCTGGCAGACACTATGACTAAAATTAATTTACTGACGTGACGTCTGTAAGACAGTATGGCATTATAATTATTTTAATGACGATACGTCTACCAGATCCATCACTTATTACTGACATTACGTCTTGTGGACACCAAACAGCTCTAACTCCACACGTACACATGCCGCAGCTACCACCGCTACATTGGCTGGAGGCGCGTGCTCACGCAAGAAGGTACAGAGGAACACAGAACAATGTGCCGCGAAATGACAACGTGGCAACGTCGCATAGATATTGCAGTGTCTGACAGACGTAACGACAGTGGCAGAGGGTTAATAAATATACGGTCTTAGTAATTCAACATTTGCGTGCTGACACGACAAACGTTGGGAATAAATTAGTTAATATTAATTTTGAACAACTTTTAACGTAAGCCTATATATTATTGCTTACATAATGAATACAGCAGCGTCAAATATTTGCATAATTTTCGTTAGTTTTTCCGTCTAATTTCTTTTCCATTTATTGACAATCATTCTCCTTTTACGATAGTATTTTTTTCAATTGAAATTCAAATTATTAATAGTTTGTAATATGTACTTGCCACTCAGTCGATTGTTGTTCATCGCCGAGTAACCGGCGTAAGGCTAACCTCAATTTTAAAAATAGAATGTCAGCGAAAAATTGCAATTAAATTTTGGATCTCTCAGATTTTTACGTTTAGAAAGTGTCGTTTAGAAATCGTTATTTTTGTTAAGTTGTCTTAAATTATAATTATTGTGTGATATTCCGGGTTTTTAAATAAGAAATATAAGGAATAGTTTATGATTAATTTAGTGTCTCGGAATCATAAATCATGGGTGAGTTTTGTTTTTTTTTTTTTTAATTTACTCTAAAGGGGTAAATTTAGGAAGATTTTTTGTAATTATGAAATTTCTAATTTTGAAAATTCTTTCACTTGGAGAAATCTACATTATAATTCCTCATTTATATTATAGGAATAATTATAGTAAAATCAGTGCGGATAAAGCCGCAGGCAGTGTGCTAGTAATGATTTCATTAAAAATTATTGTAACAAGTTAAATTTTTTTACATTACCGGTGGTTTTACGAAAAAATCCGTATAATACACACCTTGTCAGTAAGAAATACATCAAAAACAGAATATTATCTTCGATGCAGTCGTTTGGAATTCGCATAGCAGACAATAGTGGAGAAAAATAATGACATTTATCGTCTATAGTGCAAAAAAATTCATATCGGTCAGCAGTTTCAGAGATTAACTCTTACAAACAAATTCACAATAAAATCGCTTTATAATAAATACTAGCGACCCACCCCGGCTTTGCACGGGTGCAATCTTTACTATAATATCCGTGTTATAAATTTAAACCTTCCTCTTGAATCACACTATCTATTAAAAAAACCGCATCAAAATCCGTTGCGTAGTTTTAAAGAAGACATACAGCGGGAACAGACTTTGTTTTAAACTACATAATTAGTGAATTATTGTTTAAATTTTCTTAATGATTACTCTGCAAATTATTGAGCCGTGTCGACATAACTCACAACAGAGGCATCCGTTGACACAACATTGTAACGACGCGATGTTTGGCAGAAAATGTTAATTAAATATGTATATTCAGAGCCAATATTCTAAAGGTGAAAGTTTGTTACTCAATCACATCATGAGACAAGACGGATTTTGTTGATTGAAGAACAAGAAGAATTCTCAATATTTTCATCATCATCATCACCCTATAATGTTCCCACTGTTGGGACACAGGGCTCCTCTCTGTGAGAGTTAGTGGGCCATAATAATTCACCACGTGCGGGTTGCTAAATGTTAAGAGCGTATATTCCGAAAGTTGGCAACGTCGCAAATGGTTGGCAAATATTTACAAGTTTTAATTAATTTGGCAAATTTTCTGTATGAAAACAAAAACTATCGCTCTGTAGTGCACTAAAAAAATTATAAGGGAATGCAATAATTAATATCGTAACACCGAATAATTATATAGTTTTAGATTTAAAAAAAGCATTTGGAAGCTTTCCAAATGCCTTTTATACACCTGAAACGATTACAACATCAAATTCAATGTTTTAATTGCATTCCTTTATCATTTTTTTAGTGCACTACAGAGCGATATTTCTTGTTTTCATACAGAAAATTTGCCAAATTAATTAAAATTTGTAGATATTTGACAGCTTTTTGCAACGTTGCCAACTTTCAGAATATGCGGCCTTAATATTTATCTGACTTCGATTGGAAGCCGACCTCACTATAGTTGGGAAAAGACAGGTAGATGATGATTAGACGCTCAAACAAAGTCATTGCGTCATGTTATGGTGTTGAAAATGGAAAATATCAATAATAACTCATGTTCAATTATTTAGAGAGCGAATATTATTTGAATATTATGATGTTGGGTTATTTGTCAGAGCCGAAATTAGAATATCAAACTCGTGAACTGGTTTTTTATGGTTCCGTACGGCAAAGATTTCACTGTCCGTCTGTCACAAAGCTATATCTCATGAATCGTGTTAGTTAAACAGTTGACGTTTTCACAGATGATGTACTTGCTTTTGTTGCCGCCATTATAACAATAAAAAAATAGAACAAAATAAACATTAAAGGTGTGCGTCCACAGGTCGGCATCGCACGTATCGGACATATCGAACGTAACAGATTTTAGTTTGCCTTGTACGAAAACTCATACAACTGCGTCCACTGATCCACAACGAATGGACGGCTCATCGGCAATGACTTAATGCGATGCGTACCGATGACGTCGTGGAAGCGATGAAGGTGGCATCGGCAATCCGATTGCTGATACTCGCGTCGGCAATCCGATCGCTGCCGACACAGAAATCCGTTTGATGCGATGCGTCCGATACGTACGATGCCGACCTGTGGACGCTTACCATTAAGGGGCTCTCAACGGGTACGGAACTTTTCGTGCACGAGAAAATAGAATTTCTGATGATCCTGTATTTATTTATTTATTTATTAACAAAGGTACACCAACAGCTTCTATAGATAAATTAAATAGAGTAAAAGTTAATGACTACAAGGCTTATACTGTATGAATTAATTTGGTAAAGATTGAACGGATTTTAGGAAATCCGTCCCCAAAGGGGGTGGAAACGGTATATCGGTTTGTTCGAAAATGAATTTTTTCATCAGTTTTTCTTGAAATATTAAAACTTTGAAAATAGTCTTTTCAACCACGTGTTTTTTAAATTCTAACCCCCTAAAGGGTATATAACAAAAAAAAATCTCGAACGAAGTTGCGGACGGAGTGCGCTAGATATACTAGCACTCCGTCCAATTTGTTGTTAGTTAAGAGATTTGCACGAACAAAAAGTGGTTTGTTCGTGCAAATCTCATAAATGATTGAATGTCAAGATTGTTGTCGTTGTTGTAAGTTTATTATGTGTATTATGAAAAATAATTACCTCCAATTAGTTCTAATTTCGCGAGACAAAACTCCAAACCAAACCAAACTTCGGTATGTTCTTGAAACCATACTAAAACGACGCGTTTTTTAAAAAAAAACCCTATTCTTTTTCAGTAGTACAATCGACAAAGTTGAATCATGACCCATTTTGACAATAAATCGTTTGAATCCGTCAAATTGACAAAGATCAAAGTCGTTGCCATGGATATGTATGTTTACGCGAATGTGGACCTTATTGTATTTGAATGTCTGTAGGAAAATAAGCTTATGGTGGGTCATGATTCAAATTTGTCGATTGTACTTACCTTACATTGAGAAATTTCATAGGCATTGTCTAATTATCCGAGTTTTCGCGATATCCCTATTTTTTTTGTTGCGAAAATTCGTATTCTTAAATATTCTGCGAAATTATACAACCTTTTATGTAGCGCATGCAAATATAACTCCGTTGCGTAAGAGCTAATACCTACTTATCTTTTTGCTTCGCTAGACGAAAATTGTGAAAACTCGGCTAAGCTAATAGGTACTTATGCATGATAATAGTAGTTTATGTAACTGGTACATAATGAGGGGTATTATACACGAGTGTGAGTTTAAAAAACGAGCGCAGCGAGTTTTATAATAGTATCACACGAGTGTTATAATACCTAGTTATGTACAGTTTCATACACTACTTTATCTACTCTCATTGAACACGAACATATCAAATAAAAGATAAAAATTAATAAACACTAATAATCATCCACCATGTCATCCACCGAAACACAAACGTCAAAATCCCAACATTCCCTTAGAAAGCGCGCGCAGCCACAGATAAAAAAGTAAAAAAATGTATCTATGATCAGTAATCTGTATCATAATGAAAAAAAAATTAAATTATAACATTGTTTTGTTAGACAAACAGTGTTATAATTTAATTTTTTAATTTCATTACGATACTCTATGGTATAAAGTATGTCATTATAAACTCGTTTTGAGTTTTGTATTTCGAAGTTTACGATATGAGAGTAGATAAAATATAATTTATAGTCTAAAGCGCTCACGAACACGGTAGATTTCTATCAAGGCAGTTTTAAAAAAATGTCTAAGTAGTTCCTGAGATTATCTTCTAGCTCCTACATAAGTACAATCTTACATAAAACTAATATTTCTTTATAGGTAATTTAAGTGTAGATTTCGTAAATTAATAGGGATCCCTTTTTCTTTCGCATACCTACCTATTTTTTTTGTTTTGTTATACTTTGGCATACTTAACTGTTTTGGCTCCGTCGACTTTATATCATGCATACCTAATTATTCAAAAATTAAAATTAAATCGTTGATTTCAAGTAGGCAAGTAGGTAGTTACAGGCACTTTTGAATTGTCAAAAGACAAAGGTAAAATAAAATAATTAAAAAAAAAAAACCTCTGTGTCGGAAAGCACATAAAGCCGTTGGTCCCGGATGTCATTAATTGTAGACCTTTGACAGTCGTTACTGTTAGTCAGAAGCTCTAAAGTTTGACCACCAGTCTTACCATGGGGTATCTTATACCCAGTTACTGGGTTGTGGAGGTCCGATAGGCAGTCGCTCCTTGTAAAATACTGATATTCAGCTGCATCTGGTTCGACTGGAAGCCGACCCCAATATAGTTGGGAAAAGGCTGGCAGATGTCATCTGCCTGCCTTTTCCGCAATATAATAATTATTTGCTGTAATAGTAATTCGTTATAATTATGCAAATCACGTGTTTTGACGGCTAATTATTACAATGACGCAATTAGTACCGTGTTTCACATGCATTATTGATTAATGACTGACAGCATTATAATCGACAACAAAATGACTTGCGAATACCTAAATATATAAATATTGTATCAATAACATGATTGTTTTTATAGCGAGTTAACTATTATGCATTGTTTACGCATTCACAGTAACATAATATTATTCTCAACCTAACGTGGTTCTACAGTCACGAGCAATAATATTACGCTTAATCTAACGTGGGTGTACAGTTACGAGCAATACTATATGTGCGCTTATCAGAACGAAAAAGCGACATTCTCCTACCATATCTATTGATAAAACTCTTGCGATTTCATGAATCTTCTATTTTGAAAGCCACGCTTTTACGAAATGGGTGTTATTTCAAAGTAATAATCAGTATTTCACGAGAAAGTCGCGTTTGATTCTTATTGCTCGTGACTGTACCCAGTAAGAAATTAAAGTAAGTTCTAAAAAAATAGAAATTGTTTAAAATAACCCTTTGGAAGTCAATGGCACAAAAAAGTAAAGTAGGTAAGTAAATAAGACACAAGGTTTACACTTTTGTGTTCGGTTTTGAAGTCGGTTTCTTTTTAAAAAAGTTTTTATTTCAACCTTTTTAGTTCAAAAAGATATTTAGCAAAAATCTTTGTGTAAACGGCGTCTTTGAAAATCTACAATCTAAGTAGGAACGCAATAAAAACGAGTCTATGTAATAAAATCAGGAGATATCCATTATTGTTATATACTTTTATGAAAACCGTATCAAAATCGGTTCAGCCAAACGCGAGATAATCGCGGACAAACGTACTTACTCGTACAATCGACTGAAAATCTTCAATCCAAGTAAGCAAAAAGTTCCTACCTCAAAAACTACTAAACCAATTTTTATGAAACTTGTAGCAGGGTACTGTAGGTACTGTTCACCTTATTATAAGGTGAACAGTACCTGGTACCACAAAAAAGAATTACTTAAATCAGACATGTAATTCCGGAGATATGCGAACACAAACATAAAAACATACACACATACATACTTAAACTTTTGAAAGGCACATTTGTTCAGAGTGTTCAGACACTGATAAGTGTACGAAAACAGGGTCGAATGTATAACCTCCTTTTTTTGAAGTCGATTAAAAAAAAAACCATTGTCAATTGTTTTACCCGGAAAAGATTTGTATTTAATTCACTATGCATGCTTAAAAATGTTAATTAGTAATAATTTGTATGTTTCTCTATTGTTTTATCTAAGTAGTAAGTCATTCAAGGCCACAGGTTGCCGGGTTCCGGGACTACCTCGGGGTCGGAGGATTGTCTTTCGGGGACGTGAGACTGTTTTACGGGGTCACAAGTCTGTCTTTCGGGGATGTGGGACTGTCTCGGGACAGCAGGGCTGTTTTCGAGGTTGCACGACCGTCTCGAGGTCGCTCTACTATGTTTTTGGGGTCGAGGAACTGTTGACTATTGATGAAACACCGTGCATTTAAGTCATTACGAGTCTGATGATAGTTACAAATGAGGAACACGCAGAGAAATGTATACGAGAACTTCTGGTTGCAACCGTGACAACAAGACTCAAGGTAGCCAGACATTCTGCGTGAAATCAAAGATTCAGTTGGAGTATTTATCCAGAAGACGCGGGTTCAAATCCTACTTGCAACTGAACTTTACTCTCCTCAAAATTTACCCCAATTATCATAATTATGCCTGCCTTTTCCCAACTATATTGTGGTCGGCTTCCAGTCGAACCAGATGCAGCTGGATATCCGTATTTTATATGTAGCGACTGCCTGTCGGACCTCAACAACCCAGTAACTGGGTAATACGATACTCCATGGTAAGACTGGTTGTCAGACTTTACAGCTTCTGACTAACAGTAACGACTGTCAAAGATCTACAAATGACAGCCGGGACCAACGGCTTTACGTGCTTTCCGAGGCACGGAGGAAACTCGCTATGACAGGTGGTCACGCATCCACAGACCAACCTCGGCAAGCGCAGCTTAACCTGGAAGATCGGCCTGTGCGGCTGTAATTATTTAGCCAAAAGCTCCTTATTAAAAATTTACCCCAATATAGGTGGGAAAAGGCAGGCAGATAATGACGTACCAGCAGGTGTAATGATCAACCCGTGTCCTTTTCCAGCCATGGACATCGCTCAACGTTTGGAACTGCAGCTCATCGAGAAGCAGAAGCCAATGAATGCTGTGATAGACAGTGGAGACTCCCCAGTGCAGCAGTTCTACCGGGATACTGTGATTTTCCTGACGGGAGGCTCTGGCTTCCTCGGCAAGCAGCTTATAGAGAAACTCTTCAGGTGAGGAGTAGTATCGGACTGGAAGGACCCCAGCTTTCACCTTGCAGAAACTATTCAAAACTAAGCGGTTTTCGCTACCGCTGTTGGTACAACCGGGCGGCTTTCGCTCAAGTATTCAAACTCAAAGCATTTATTTCAATTTGACTATAACAGGCACTTTTGAATTGTCAAAATCTTTTAATGAAGCTACCTACAGTCCCAGTTACAAGGCATAATAACTTGTGAAAGTATCGTTGTTGTCCATTCCAAATCAGATCGTAGATCTCTATGAGCAGAATGGACAAGAAATTATTTAGTATCAAGCTCAGCGGTTAGAGAGCGACCTGAATGCTATTCGTTGTCGCTCGGGTAGAAGACAAACAAAGCGGGTTTCGATCAGGTATT
Source organism: Agrotis segetum (assembly GCA_036375495.1). Lineage (NCBI taxonomy): Eukaryota > Metazoa > Arthropoda > Insecta > Lepidoptera > Noctuidae > Agrotis > Agrotis segetum. The sequence goes on along the minus strand of JAQSVV010000490.1, from coordinate 201,841 downwards.
GAGTATCAAGTACCGCGGTTTCACAACTATGTCTGTAATCTGGAGGATAGCGAAATCCGCTTTAATGTGAATAGTAACATTACCGCTTACCAACCCGATTTTCTCTACCGCTGACGGTAGTGAATACCAACAGGTTTGTGTGACCTTAAGACTCAGTAGACTTTATTTTGTTCCAGGTCATGCGAGATAAAGAAATTATACATGTTGCTAAGACCAAAGAAAGGAAAAACTATTCAACAGAGATTAAGCAATTTACTTAAAGATCCGGTAAGTACACAATCTAATATTATAACAATTTGACAGCACTGTTGTCTAAAATTGATATTAATTATCATGTGTTGTTAGTATTGATTCCTGTTGACGTGGTTTCGATTCTTGCATGGTACAGTCACGAGTAATAACATGTATACACTTATCAAAATTCAAACGCAAATTACTCGTGAAATACTGGTTTCCACTTTGAAATAAGACCTATTTTGTAACAGTACGGCTTCCAAAATAGAAGTCTAATGAAAAGGCTAAAGTTTCATTCAAATTTTTATCAATATGGTATCAGAAAATCGCTTTTGAATACTGTTTAGTAAATACATACTATTGCTCGTGACTGTACACATATTTTGGTATGATATAGTGTACAGTCACGAGCAATAGTACCTATGTATACACGAAGCAGTATTCAAAAGCGATGTTCTGCTACCACATTGATTAAACGTTTGCCTTTTATTTACACTTATATTTCGGAAGCCATAATACTCGTATGGTCACAATGGTCACAATGGTCCACATGAAGGACTAAGTGCGGATACCTAAACCCCTAACATAGAACATAGAACTCGTATTACAAACTAGGTCTTATTTCAAAGTGGAAATCAGTATATCACGAGCAATTTGCGTTTGAATTTTGTAAAGTGTTTACATGATTACTCCTGACTGTACTAATGTTAGGGTTTAAAAAGGATATCTTTTTTTGTTATTTGTTTTGAGTTTCCGATATTTCGGCACTTGTGCGAGCGCCATAATCACGGATGACTTGAAATTATTGCCGGTGGATGTTTATAAGCAGACAAATCGGTCTACCCTCTCCTTCTCGTTCGTTTTTTGCACACAGTTGAAACCCATCGTCACGATTGTTTTTTTTTAATACATACTAGAATTAAGGCGGCGCTAGTCGCGAGCGCGAACTCACTGGCAGGCATGGTCAAAAACCATGATATTTCACCGGAAATCGAGCCATATTGTTAATGTGTGCGCGAGCGTCATCCCCCCGTGGAGAAAACAGGGGAAAACTTATTCAGTGAGATGCACGATCATTCAGAGTAAAAGGCGCGCGTAAAAAAATACGAAAAAGCCTTTGGCTGTTGGGGTTTTATGAAAAAACCACTGCACCAATTAATTTCAAATAAAATTTATTAAATTCTTCGATAAATTTGCTGTGTCGGTACGGACTTCGTTTTGGAAATTTGATGCTTCTTTAGCTTCTAATTTACACCTAAAGTTGTGCTCTCGATCTCTAGAAGCTCGTAACTTTTTAATAGCTTCATATTTAACAATTCTGCTTCCGTACAGACAAAATTAATAATAAGACAAAACGACACCATGTTTAATTTTGGATGTACTTTGTCAAATAGTGGAGTAAAACCCCAACGAAGTTTCTATGGAAAAAATGTTGACTTGTTTGACCTTAAGCCTGCTCTACACTACTTGCGAAGTGGGTCAAAGTTGACCGAATACGATAGTGTAGAAGGGCACTTCGCTTAACTTCGTGCAACTTCGGCTCGTTTCGGGCGACTTCCATTGGTTGTCGGTTTTTGCGACCGAGTGAAAGGGCTTAATGAGCTCCTCACGAGTTACACGAGTGTGTAGTCACATACTTCGGGACTTCGATCAACTTCCACGAGTACTTCTTCGAGGCAATTTCGAGAATAGTGTAGAGCAGGCTTTAGTTATACTGGCTTTGGAATAGTCAGTTTAAATGTTTATGGTCGCAAGACGAGTGGCCCTTTTGAGAGTAACCTTCGCTATTATGATGGCAAAGCCGTCATTTCAGGTTACAGGTACCGTCTGGTGCTGTAGTTCAGGGTGGAGCGCTTGTTGGAGTCTCCCCAAAATTTAAGTATTACTACGATTTCTGTTTTTTTTTCAGTTATACGACAGTCTTCGTAAGAAGAAGCCTAACTTCGCGCAGTACATCGTGCCGGTTGAGGGCGACGTGGCTAACTTAAGAGTTGGATTGAGTGACAAGGACTGGAATAATATTAGTAATGAGGTCTGTTTTAAATCATTTATTCGTAACGTTCATTAACAATATTGTAAGCACTGAAATAAGCAAATGAAATAGAAGAAAATAAAGAAAACGAAAGAAAAAAAATTTTTTCTTGTCTTGGCAATAATAACAAAAAAACCGGCCAAGTGCGTGTCGGGCCACGCACAGTGTAGGGTTCCGTAGTTGCCCATCAAAATACTTATGCGAACTAACTAAACTGATTCGCTGAATTTAATTTTAAAAAGAAGAATTTTTAAAATCGGTCCAGGAGTCTTTGAGAAATCAAGGAAAATACATAAGAAAAAACCGGCCAATTGCGTATCGGGCCACGCACAGTGTAGGGTTCCATAGTTGCCCATCAAAATACTTATGCGAACTAACTAAACTGATTCGCTGAATTTAATTTTAAAAAGAAGAATTTTCAAAATCGGTCCAGGAGTCTTTGAGAAACATAAGAAAAAAGATTACAACAAATTTAGAACCTCCTCCTTTTTTTGAATTTAGTTAAAAATAGTTGACGATAAAAACCTACCTATCCCCAAAAAACATACATAAAAAAGCTGTAAAAATAAAGTTGACAAACTTACATTTGCAGTTGTCTCCGATACATTTTGTTTAAGAAAATATGATATCAAGTACATTTTATAAGTTGGTCGACTATTACTCGTAAAGTTGTAAAGCCTACTTAGTCATGATAATTTTCTTTTAAACTTCGTTATATGTACTACTATTGTGATTTTTTTCACACCCCCGAACATAACCGTTTAGCTGGTAGAGGGGGGGGACACTCGAATCGAGCAAAATTTAGCACTTTAAAGCTTAATATTTCACAAACGAATTTTTTCATCAAAAAATTGTTAATGAAAACTGTCATTATTTTTTAAAGGCCTATTTAATGATACCTCATACGGGTACGCGAGAAAAAAAAATTCCTCACTTTACGTGTAAGTACTGGAGGTACCCTAAAAAAAAATATTTTACGAGATTTTATTTTACCACTTTTTCGGCACAACAAATCCCTATATTTACACCAAATTACAGCTCTCTAGTACTGTGCGTCTCTGAGCTAAACTGCGGACAGACGGACGGACGGACGGACGGACGGACGGACATGGCGAAACTATAAGGGTTCCTTGTTGACTCGGAACCCTAAAAAAGATTACGACGAATTTAGAAACTCCTCCTTTTTTTGAAGTTAGTTAAAAATTGTTGACGATAAAAACCTACCTATACTCAAAAAACATACGTGTTAAAGCTGTAAAAATAAAGTTGACAAACTTACATTTGCAGTTGAAGAGGATGTTCTCTGATACAGTTTGTTTAAGAAAATATTTATTCAAGTACATTTTATAAGTTGGTCGACTATTACTCAAAAAGTTGTAAAGCCTACTTAGTCATGATAATTTTCTTTTAAACTTCATTATAAATACTACAATTGTGAATTTTTTCACACCCCCAAACATAACCGTTTAGCTGGTAGAGGGGGGGACACTCGAATCGAGCAAAATTTAGCACTTTAAACCTTAATATTTCACAAACGAATTTTTTAATCAAAAAACTGTTAATTGAAACTGTCATTATTTTTTAAAGGCCTATTTAATGATACCCCACAGTAAGGGGTACGCGAGAAAAAAAAATCCTCACTTTACGTGTAAGTACAGGAGGTACCCTAAAAAAAAATATTTTACGAGATTTTATTTTACCACTTTTTCGGCACAACAAATCCGTATATTTACACCAAATTACAGCTCTCTAGTACTGTGCGTCTCTGAGCTAAACTGCGGACAGACGGACGGACGGACGGACGGACGGACATAGCGAAACTATAAGGGTTCCTTGTTGACTACGGAACCCTAAAAATAGCTTGGCATAATAATTATTGAAATGGCGAAAGGGCCTCAGCTCAATATAATGCTAGATGGCGGCACAAATGACAACCTGAAGCAGAAGTATAACGTTCGCTAATGATGGATTTACACGAGTGGTTTTTCTGGCAGCCCTCGTCGAATATAGTCATTTGGACAGTTTACAAAATTTATTCGTAATAGTTTCAGAAAATTGCACTAAATTAAACTTTCATCAATCCGGGGAAAAATCTGTCTAAATACACACATCTTACACTACAAAAAGCTGCCATACTTAACACTTGTCGAATAGTCAGTTTTTTTTACAACTATATTTAGATAGTAGTTCCACAGCAGTACAAAATTATTTACTCCCACAAACAGATAACTAGGAGATCCTAGTCTCCTTCCTCGCCTTGGTTCACACCAGTGAGATCCTAGAAGTAGCTTAAATTAACCTGAGAAAAACTAGTTTGTTTAACCAAAAATATAACTACTTTATTTCAGGCTACTTGGGCCAATAGTTTGATGTCTTATAGACTAACATAAATATGATCATAGTTTGTGTTAGACTACACTTCACTTAGCACTCTTTTAAAGTGCGCTCAAGTGGCACTTGTCCGTGGAAGTGACGGAATACCACGTCCTGCGGCCAAAAGTTCTCCATGACGCGATGTAGCAAACCTGGGCCTCAAGTCTGCTAATTTTATTTAACTCACATGCTATTGATGTACAATTGAGACTCAATCTCGACTCCTTTACGATTAGAACTAATTTGGTATTCTGCAAAAACTTGTATAATCTCAATAGAGTCGTAATGGAATCGTAGTGTAATCGTAATTGACTCTCAGTTGAACAGTTATAAGTATTGCCATTAGAGAGTAGAATACCGATAAAGCCCACAATTGATTTACAATTGTAAAACGATTGAAGAGCAGACTAGCAAATAATCTGGGCCCCAAGTCTGCTAATATAGTAATTACTCAATTGAATATCAATTGGATCTCAGTAGCAGTTTTAACTACATTTGGTATTCTGCTACCAATTTAAGACCAATGGTTTTCCAGTGACATTCCATTGAACTGCTATCAGAATATTTGCTAGTCTGCTCTTCAATCGTGTTACAATTGTAAATTGATTGTGGACTTTATCGGTATTATACTCTCTAATGGCAATACATAATTATAACTGTTCAACTGAGAGTCAATTACACTTAGGGTGCTCCCACATCTAACGACGCGGATTCGGATTTTTCCGTCGCCCTTTCTCTTTCTGTCGCTTAGAACTGCCATTTGCTAGACCGAGACAGAAAGCATAATCCGATCGCATGCGACGGAATCATCAAGGCGGCCGCGTGCTGTCGCATTGTCTCGGTCTAGCAAATGGCATTTCTAAGCGACAGAAAGAGAAAGGGCGGCGGAAAAATCCGAATCCGCGTCGTTAGATGTGGGAGCACCCTTACACTACGATTCCATTACGACTCTATTGAGCTTACATACAAGTTTTTGCAGAATACCAAATTTGTTCTAAGCGTAATGGAGTCGTGATTGAGTCACAATTGAATATCAATAGCATGTGAGTTAAATAAAATTAGTAGACTTGAGGTCCTGATAGCAGTTCAATGAAATGTCACTGGAAAACCATTGGTCTTAAATTAGTAGCAGAATACCAAATGTAGTTAAAGCTGCTACTGAGATCCAATTGATAATATTCAATTGAGTCATTACTAAATTAGCAGACTTGGGGCCCAGTTGGTATACATGTACCACGAATGCCTTGAAACTCACGTTGCGGCGAGATTCCAGCATCTGAACTCTCGGTTGTAATTTGGTGTTTTGGCGAACGTATTCCACGATGTCTTCATCCTTAGAATAGTCAAAAGAAGCTTCTCATACCGTTTGAGAGTATAAATCATAATTATGCCTAGTTATAAATAGATAATAATCTACTGATGCCTACCCTCTCCAGGTGAACATAATAATCCACCTGGCAGCGACGGTGAACTTCGACGAGCCTCTCCAAGTGGCGGGCCTCATCAACGTTCGTGGGACGAGAGAGATGCTGGAGCTGGCCAAGAACTGCCAACACCTCAAGTGAGTAACACATGAGAGAGACACATTACTATTGACTCTAACACCAAAGCATTTTTGACTTCAAGTAGGGCATTACAGGTAGGTACTTTTGAATTGTCAAAAGACAAACATTGGAAATAATCATGGCCAAAGAAACCAGGGCCGCCCAAAAGCCCGCTGGGTTGATGATATCGTCAAGATCGCAGGGAATAAATGGATGAGAGAGGCACAGAACTGAGAGATGTGGCAGAAAAAGGGGGAGGCCTATGCCCAGCAGTGGGTGATTCCGGGCTGAAATGATGATGATGGTCATGATGTTCCTATAGTCTGAGAAGCTCGTGGTTAAATAATAACAGCCGCACAGACCGATCTTCCAGGTTAAGCAGTGCTTGCCGGTGTTGGTCTGTGGATGGGTGACCATCTGTTATAGCGAGTTTCCTCCGTGGCTCGGAAAGCACGTAACGGGATCCACCTCTCCAGAGGGCCAAAGCCTGCCGAAGTCGCGGGATTGCTATTGAAGGAACGCGAACGTCGTGGATTTTAGTCAGTACTATGTAGTTGGACTGTCCTTACCCGTTATCATACCTATTGTATTCATGACTGATCCTCTCTTTTGGTTTTCTACTTCGTGTGAAGAAATGGCAACTTTCTGGTGTCAAACTTACTTTAGCGGCGTCTTTAGATTCCACAGTCCTCTGACATGACCATGATAAATTGACCCTGTGCTAATTGACTGTCGGCAGACTCTTCAACCACGTGTCAACAGCGTTCGCGCATGCCACGACAACGCGGGTTGACTTGGACGTGAGCGAGGAGTTCTACCCGAGTCCTCTACCTCCTGATATGTTCCTTGAAATGGTGGACAGCATAGACAAGGAACGCCTCAACAGCATCACGCCAGCGTGAGTCAAAGTCTATTCAAACCTGGTAGCCTACCATAACGTCGTAGTCTCAGGGAAACAGATGGCGCTAGACGACTTGTATAGCTCTTTTCCACAGCTTAACTAGTCACGCTTTAAGAGGTAGGCCACCTGAGTGGTATTCGCTGCCGCTGTGGATTTCGCTCAGGTATTTACTATCATAGTCCGCAACTAGAGCGTCCTGAGCGGTATTCCAAACCGTTGTCGAGTTTCGCTAAGGTACCTATCGTATCAAAATTCGCAGCTAGGACGACTTGAGCGGTATTCGCTGCCGCTGTGGAGTTTCGCTCAGGTATTTAGTTTCAAAATTCGCAGCTAGAACGACTTGAGCGGTATTCGCTGCCACTGTGGGTGGAAGTACATAATTATATACAAAACCACACGGATTTCGCTCAAGTATTAAGTATGCCATTCCACCAACAGACCAACTTAAGCGGTATTCATTACTTTACTTTTTCAGTTTAATTAAAGACTGGCCGAATACGTATACGTTCACAAAAGCGATCGCCGAGGAGCTGGTCCGCATTCACGCCGGAGACCTGCCCGTGTGCATCGTCAAGCCGCCAGTAGGTAATGCTCTTGCTTTTACTTCTTTTATGGATTTGCTTGTGACTCTAGTCAGATGGGACAAAGACAAATTCTACGATGGAGTGAGCTTATCCAGAATATGCCTGTTTGTTTTAAATAAAAAACTTTAAAACTATTTGGGTTGTATGCTTTCGGGAATATGTATAGACGCAGGTAGTGAGATCCACACTTTTGCTGTGTTCATTTTAAAGAAAGATTATAATAATATTTCACTACTATTACACAACGCCATCTAGTCCCAAGCTAAGCAGAGTGTTATGGGTACTAGACAACTGATAAACATACTTATATATTTCTAAATACATACATATTATAGATAAATTACACCCAGACACAGATCAAGTGATCATGCTCATCGCACAAACATTTTGTCCTTTGTGGGAATCAAACCCACGATCCCCGGCATAGCGGTCAGGGTCGTCGTCGAAAGCCTGCAGTACCTACAAGTCGGCTGTATCCATACTCAGTTGTATGGACACAGCCGACTTGTGACATAGGCTTTCGGCGATCGCTGCACTATCTTATCAGTTAACATGACCCTGACCTTCTCCACAGTTAAGTAGCTGATGATACTCGTACAAGATTCACAAAAAGAGATCCCACTAAACTCAAAACGCAATTTTGCAATAGTACCCTACACTATAGAAACAGTTACCTAATGTCTATCATTTACAATCATATTCCGAAACCTATCAGAGAATCACCTCGTCAATTTTTCGAAAACAAACTAAAGTCGTGGCTACTCCAAAAGTCCTTCTATTCTCTAAAAGATTTCTTTGATGATAGATAGTTATTAAGGAATTAGGTAAAAAACACATGCCAAAGTTGTTATAGTTGTTCTTGTTATTGTTATTGTTTGTGTTTAATTTTATTTAATAGATATGTAACTATAGTTTATTGTTATATGTAAAATCTGAGGTTTCACGTTTCGAGTTACTTTAAGTTAATTTAGCCTTTTCTACATACAAAATGTGTCTTTCGTTAATTTTATGTTGAGTAAAATTTAAATGTTACTTTAATGTAAACATAAATATTCGTATGCCGCTATATGCGGTGGATATGCTGTACTAACTATGTTAACACTTAACACCTGTAAACCTACCATATTCTTCGAATAAATGTCTTTGTCTTTGTCTTATCTTTGGAACGTAAACGGCTATTGAAGGATCACTGTGGATTTATTCAGTACAAGTCAGACAGTCCCTCTCGTCCCGCCTTACTTAGGATGGAACGGGAAGGACTGACCCATCCGGGAGGACTCATTTGATGATAATTACCACGATTAAAAAGACTTCGAAGTGCCAACAAAATGTTAAAAAAAAATGTTTTATCTATTGACCTATAACGAATATTATCAGACGCGTACCTATTACTATTGCCATTAAACCATGCTTAAAGCGCATCACATCAAATGCTAATTCTTTGACTGAAGAAAGACCAAGCAGACACGTGATAATAATACTCGTTTGTCGACCAGTCAGTAAGTCATTTAAAAGGGGTCGAAGCCTGTAGCAGTATTTGCACCATTTGTGGGTCTCACTGTTGTTATTAACCAACGTTTCTACTAATTTCAGTGTTGAATTCGTTGACTGAACCTACACCGGGCTGGATTGATCTCCAAACAGCGATGGCTTCACCGTGTGGGGTGAGTTAAAAAATAATAGTTTCAAGGCCTATTCAAACCCATAGTCTAAAAAAACAAGGTCTGGCACTCCCGAAGTGACACATGTTGACGTCACTTTCCAGTTGCCAATTAATTGCAACAAGATACGAAAATAAGGAAACATTTTCACCCATTATTTTGTTTAAAAGAATAAATAAAACATTTAAATTGTATTTAGCATAGCAAACGAAACAATTCAATACGTATACCAACAGAATTGTTTAATAAAATCACAGCGTTTTATCGTATTCGCTTATGTAATAAATGCGCTTAGGGAGTTATAACCACACACTACTGGTAACACAGGAACGGGCTGTGTCATTGTCATACCGCCATTTTGTCGTATAGCGCTATCCTTGTTTTATGCGTATGCCTGTCTCGCTCAGCGACTGTGGAACCAGCGGCACTCAAACATTTTTATTTGTGAACGTCGAAAAGTTTCTTTGTTATCTTTTATCCTAGTATGGATAAATAATGCTTTTTGTCACTGAAAATCTACTACGCTGAGGTAAGGGATGGAAGCCACGTGCAAAAGTTAGCAGTAATGTAATAATTAGGTCAATGTTTTATTAGGTTAAATTTCCCCAAACTGTAAAGTTTGAGAACCAGCAGATAGCGATGATGACGTAGGCTTGTGTCACCCACGTGACCACTGTTTCTCGGAGTGCCATACCTGGTATTATTATACCATGTTCAAACCTAAGCGGTATTCGCTCCCGCTGTGGTTACATACTGGGCGGATTTCGCTCGGTATTTAGTATCAATTTCCGCTGTTAGAGTGACCTGAGCGATATTCGCTGCCGCTGTGATTACATACTGCGCGGGTTTCGCTCAGGTATTTAGTATCAATTTCCACTGTTAGAACAACCTAAGCGATATTCGCTGCCGCTGTGGTAGTCAGTATTCCAGTAGATTATTGGTTAATACTGATATTCATCTGCATCTGGTTCGACTGTAAGCTGACCTCAATTTAGTTGGGGAAAGAAAAATTCAGATTGCTAGTGGGATTCGAACCCACGTTTTCTGGATAAGTAGTCCAGACGTCTTACCAACTAGGCCGTCGCAACTCACATTTTCAAGCTGAAATTCTCTATTCCTCGTTTGAACTTTTTTCGGTAACTTAGCGCCATCTCTTGGATTAGTGTCTAATTACTTCCAAACAAAGAGTTACAATGGCCTATTTGGTAAGGCGTCTGGAGAACTTATCCAGAAGACGCGGGTTTGAACCTCCTATGCAACTGAACTTTTGCTTCCTCTAAAATCAAATCGTACGTTGTTTCGCTTCCAGTTCCTTTTGGGCGTCGGTATGGGTGTGGTCCACACTCTTCTAGTTGACTGGAGCGTGCCGGTGAACATTGCTCCGCTGGACTACGTCAACAACGCTATCATAGCTGCCGGCTGGGACTCCGTCACGAACAGACAGCTCTGCTCCAGCATCCCCATGTATACCGTCAGCAGTTCTCCGAACAATTACACGTGGGGTAAGTTATTCTATTCTGGCTATCTGTATAGGGTGACTGGTAATTAGTGTACGATAAACAATTTTTATTATGGAAGCAAACAGAGGCGTCTCTAGCCCTTGTGGCGCCCGTGTGCAACCAGTACCCTGGCGCCCTCTAGTCTAGTAGGAGCGGGGCCAAAATGGAATACTTAGGGTCTTTACTCATGGCGCGATGCGACGCGACACGATTCGTGCGATATCGAGTCGATTGCCGATTTAAGTTGCACTTTTTTACTAATGGAGCGATGCGATGCAATTCGACCGTTCACTTCAAAAATCCACCTTATTTCTAAGACATATAGGTGCTGCAAACCAAAGACAAAAGAAGTCGCACGTGACGAGTAGTTGTGCAATCGAATTTCGAACGCAAAATCATGTGCATTGTCATTAGCACGTAAGTATATGCAATTCGATATCGAGGACATCTGTGAACGATATCGTCAATCCGTGCGACTCCATTGGGCGTTTTTCCATTAGACGGCACGGCACCGGCGACGGCGACGGCTCCGTGCCGCTGCCGGTGAAGCAAAATGTATGAAAACATATGGCTCGCTTTTGCACTTATGCGCCGGCCCGGGCTCATACATTTATTTTTTGGTTCCCCGCACCGGCTCTTATCGCACTAGCGATTGCTTATACATTTTCTTCGGCCGGACGCTTGTGTGATATCTGATCGATAGGGCGTTTTTCCAGTAACCGGCCCGGCGCCGCCTGGGTTTCGTTTTTCCACTGCGCCGGTTTCACGCCGGTCGCCCGGTGAGTGATATAGCCGTAGTCACATGGACTTCAGAATGACCACAAGTAGAGTACAACGTGTAGATGTAACAATAATGTTATTATCTCTTGTCTTTTACATCTACGACGCCAATACCAACGCATAGACAACGAATTTTGGATTCATGCAAACGAACCACAAACCAAATTCATCGAGTCTCTCTCCCTCTGTTCCGCATCCTCCTACCCCGTCCCGCGTCCTCCTACCCACCCGTGCATTCACACGTACTCGGCTACAATTCATATACAATACACATGCAGATTTGCAGCACTCAACGCCGGGTCGGCGCCGGCGGCGGCGCCCCGGTAAGTGCAAAAGCGAGCCATACGTTTTCATACATTTTTGCTTCCTCGGCACCGCCACCGGCACGGTGCCGTCGCCGTCGTCGGTACCGGTGCCGTGCCGGCTAATGGAAAAACGCCCATATCGCCAATCGATGCAATCTGATATCGCGTCGCACCAGAGTAAAGTCTCTAACAGCTGTTATATTTTAAAACGGAAATTCGGATGCAAATGGTGTAATTTTAAATGATGCGGGAAGCAAAAGTTATCTATATATATAAAAGAACAGGGGTTTTTCTTTTGACTCGACTACAGCCGAAACCGTTAGACGCAGAAACTTGAATTTTGGACAGCATTTGCAGTCTACCATGTAGATTGGCAATAAGACGGGATTTTGCGAAAATCCTCCTCTAAGGGGGTGAAAAGGGGTGAAAACATTTGTATGAAAAATCTTATTCCTTGGGTTTATAAACTTGAAACTTACCACGAATGAGGACACAAGTAAATAAATGAGATTAGCACCATTATTTTTTTAAAACTACCCTCCATTGGTAATTTAGGGGTTGTTAAAGTTTGTATGGAAAAATCATAACGCGTGAACTGATGAATTTGAAAATCAGTATTTATATACTAGATAAGAATTAATCAAACACGTGTTTTTGGATTTTTCGAAAATCACCCCCCAAGTTGGTGAAAAGGGGTATTCAAGTTTTAAGGGGAGGATAATTTAAACCACTAAACGTAGAAACATGAATTTTGGGTGATAGTTGCAGTTTATAATGTAAGTAAGCATTTAGAAAGGATTTTGCGAAAATCTACCTCTAAGGGGGTGAAAAAGGGTGAAAACCTTTGTATGCAAAATCTTATTCTTTGGGTTTATAAACTTGAAACTTGGTACGAATGTGAGTATAAGTAAATAAAAAAGATGGACACTATTTATTTTTCAAAACTACCCTCCATTTTTGGGTTTTTCGAAAATCACCCCCTAAATTTTGAAAAGGGTTGATTAAATTTTAAGGGAAGGATTTACTGCTTGCTTCGATAAATTCTAAACTGGGCATAAATTATCTCTCAATCGAATAAAGGATACGTATTTAATATTTTTTTTTAAATTAACCCCTAGCGTATTTTTGTTTGTTTGTATTGAATAGACCCTGAAACTACTAGAGATTTTCCAAAAGTATCCTATAAGGAGGGAGCTGGAATTAAATTTACTGAGTTCGAAATTAGAAACACGCGCAGACGAAGTCGCGGGCAAAGTGCTAGTTTGAGGAATAAAGGAGTTAGGTATAATAAAAAAACACGACTTTGTTTTGCGTCCCAGGGAATTTTAAGGGTAATTCTAATACAGCCGAGTTAGCAATGATTGTCGGCGTATTGTCAAACGAATCAAAACGAACATGCCGATGCACGCGCCTTTGGTCAGGTGATGCGACATTACGCCTTGATCTTCAATTATTATCTGTTTTATGGCTGATTTCACGTTGAAACAAAGTTATTGTGTTTTAAATAGAGTAGGAAAAGGAGTAGCCTTGCTTTGCTACCGCGCGCCCGGCGCGTCGGCCATATCACGAGCGCAGGGCCTTTAATAGCGCCGGCCGGCATCTACGCATCTTTGGAGGTGTCGTGTTAGAGGGCGCTCGGCGCCCCCTTAGACCCGGCGCCCGCGTGCACCGCACACCCTGCACTATAGGTAAAGACGCCTCTGGAAGCAAAGCCGAAATCGTGAAAAAAATATCAGCTGTTCAGTTCATTAAGCAAACTTAAATTTACTGAACAGCTGATTTTTTTTCGAGTTTTCATGTTTGTTGTAGTAAAAGTTGATGGTTATCATGAGCACAATTACGTGTTTAAGTATCGTACACTAATTACCAGTCACCCTATATGTATATCAGCTGTACAGGGTAAATTTTTCAACTGGGCGTGGATGGCTATAGCTGAAACTATAGGGAATATCGAAAAACGTTGAAAGGAATCTCGAGGCCGATTTTGATGAAAACCAAAACTGCATCATTGGATTTAAGAAAAATCAATTATTATCCTAGCCAAGAATGGGACCCACTGATTTTGGAAAAAAAATCACAATCTGTATTATTACACCATGCGACAGTGTTGCTAATAAGGATCAAATTCTGGGAAGTAATCATATGCGGCAAACTCAAGGAACGCGTATGATTTAAAAAAAAAACTGATGAATATTTAAAGAAGTTCGAATCATACGTTAACTGTTTCTCCTTTGAAATAATGCTATTTTTTAGGGTTCCGTAGTCAACAAGGAACCCTTATAGTTTCGCCATGTCCGTCCGTCCGTCCGTCCGTCTGTCCGCAGTTTAGCTCAGAGACGCACAGTACTAGAGAGCTGTAATTTGGTGTAAATATACGGATTTGTTGTGCCGAAAAAGTGGTAAAATAAAATCTCGTAAAATATTTTTTTTTAGGGTACCTCCAGTACTTACACGTAAAGTGAGGATTTTTTTTTTCTCGCGTACCCCTTAGTGTGGGGTATCATTAAATAGGCCTTTAAAAAATAATGACAGTTTCAATTAACATTTTTTTGATAAAAAAATTCGTTTGTGAAATATTAAGCTTTAAAGTGCTAAATTTTGCTCGATTCGAGTGTCCCCCCCCTCTACCAGCTAAACGGTTATGTTTGGGGGTGTGAAAAAATTCACAATAGTAGTATATATAACGAAGTTTAAAAGAAAATTATCATGACTAAGAAGGCTTTACAACTTTACGAGTAATAGTCGACCAACTTATAAAATGTACTTGGATTCATATTTTCTTAAACAAAATGTATCGGAAAGAACTGCAAATGTAAGTTTGTCAACTTTATTTTACAGCTTTTATGGGTATGTTTTTTGGGGATATGTAGGTTTTTATCGTCAAATATTTTTAACTAAATTCAAAAAAAAAGGAGGAGGTTCTAAATTCGTCGTAATCTTTTTTCTTATGCATTTTCCCCGATTTCTCAAAGACTCCTGGACCGATTTTGAAAATTCTTCTTTTTAAAATTAAATTCAGCAAATCAGTTTAGTTAGTTCGCATAAGTATTTTGATGGGCAACTACGGAACCCTACACTGTGCGTGGCCCGACACGCACTTGGCCGGTTTTGATCTTGTGAAACACACATTGAAAACAACGTTTAAGATTATGGCTCAGTTTCGTAGTAAAGCAGTAGTGGCCGTCGTGGGTTCAAACCCCGCCGGGGCATTACTTTGTGTAATTTATTTCATCACCACTGCTCTCAAAACGATGTAGGAAAACATCGTGAGGAAACCGGCATGTCCTAGAACCAAAAAAATCGAAGACATGTGACATCCACCAATCCGCACTGGGCCCACGTGGTGGGTTGTGGCCCACTCCCTCTTACAGAGAGGAGGCCAGAGTCCCAGCAGTGGGAACATTAATAGGCTGATGATTAACATAGAAAAATAGCAATTTTGCATATCGTATGAATTCTAAAGCAGTTAATTTATAAAAAATATACTAAAATGCTTCTAGGAGAGTTCCGCAAGCTACTTCAAACCGATGAGTTCCTACGTCTCAGCTCACCTCGCGCGTTGTGGTACTGCTGCTGCCTCGAGACCAACAACGAGCTGCTGTACTGGTTGCTGACGTGGGTGCTCCACTACATCCCAGGGTACTTCGTCGATGCCATGGCCACGTTGCTGGGCGTCAGGCCCAAGGGCATGCCCTCGTAAGTATTCTCCATAGCAGCTTTTACTATCAAGATAGCTAGAATTATTCTTTATTGCACACCAAAAAGGGGTTGTTAGCATCAGCCTATTAATGTTCCCACTGCTGGGACACAGTCCTCCTCTCTGTGAGAGGGAGTGGGCCTTAATTAATCCACCACGCGGGCCCAGTGCGATGTTTTCCTTCACCGTTTTGAGAGCAGTGGTGATTAAATAAATTACACAAAGTAAGGCGCCTGGCGGGGTTCAATTACTTATTTGGTTACTTTGTGTAATTTATTTAATCACCACTGCTCTCAAAACGGTGAAGGAAAACATCGTGAGGAAACCGGCATGTTAAAGAACCAAAAATTCGAAGACATGTGACATCTACCAAACCGCACTGGGCCCACGTGGTGGATTATGGCCCACTCCCTCTCACAGAGAGGAGGCCTGTTTCCCAGCAGTGGGAACATTATAGGCTGATGGTGGTTACAACAACCCCAAAAAGATTACCTACACACTTACATAGCTTACAAATAAAATGTTCAGCAATGCTTCTTCAACACTTATCGCAAATTAATTGTCATCCCTTGTTCCAGCCTCGTGAAGATTTATACGAAGATATATAAATTGACGATGGTGTATCGCTACTTCATGGCAAACAACTGGAACTTTAGAGATGACAACCTTGTGGCCATGATCTCCCGATTGTCTCCTGCTGATAAGACCATCTACAACTGCGACATCACTACTCTCAATTTCAAGGAATTACTAATAGCTATGTGTTTGGGAACACGGAAGTAGGTCCACCGTCGTTTTCATAACAGGGAGTCTAAGTTCTAAGCACGAAACCCATGGTATCGCCCTTAGGCTGTATTTCCACCAGAGATGTGTGATGGAAATATGTCGTGCGAGGATGCCTAGTTGTGCTATGAAAATGGGTGGGGGTTTCCACCAAAGCTGTGCAATGAAAATGTGCCCACTAGGATGTGTAGCGGGAGCTGTGGAAATGCGCATTAATGTGTGGTGCGTTGCGAAGCTGTGAAATGTGTCTTCTTTTTCCAATTATCAATTAATATATAATTCGCGCACTTCTACTTCCAACAAACTCCATCTATGGACTGGCTGGCGGACATATCCTTCTCAACACACATTCCTCGCAACACATCCCTCGCACAAATCCCTCTCTTGTTTTGTATGCGCAAAAATCTAGCTCCGGTGAACTGGTAAATGAAGCAATTCTACTGGTTCTTTACAAACACATTCCTCGCTACGCATCTTCGCACATCTTTGATGGAAACGCAGCCTTTGGCTAATTTTCCACCAGAAATACGCTCTGCTACGTTGCTGCAGATGCGTTTTATATCCACCAATCATACTCGTATTCATTGGTTTACATAGCACAGCACTGGTGGAAACGTATTCTACTGTGTAGATCTGTTTTTTTATGGAAGAATACGTGCTATGGCTGCGTGATATGGATGCGTGCTATGGCTGCGTGATATGGGTGCGTGCTATGGATGCGTGCTATGGATGCGTACTATCGATACATCACATAGCTCGAGCTAGCGTACCTACTTTGTGGCGGCGCATCTTTATAGCACATCGTACTCTCACAGCTATATAGCGTAGCATCAGTGGAAAAGGTCACACAGTTTTGTAGCTCAGCTTTTTACGCTCTCCCAATACATAGCAGAGCACAGATACATAGCAGATCTCTGGTGGAAAGGCACCCTTAGTTCAGGCCTTAGTGACTTCGAGTTCTAACTAAGAATGAATGATAGTTACTTCGATTTGACAGACAGTTCCTTATTACCTAATGACATGGACACTAACGCCTCATCAAAAGGACTTTTATCGTGAAGCGGTCTCAAAATTTTGTCCAACCCAAAATTTGATTTTCGACCACATAAAAAAACCCTACAATTGGTGTAGTGCACTTCGAAGGAGCGCTGAAGCTATGGCCTATATTAGATTTTAAACTTTCTCCTCTAGACCATATAGTTGAAAATCTTTTAGAAGCTCGTCGACTAACTCGTCTTATTTTTATAGTGAATACCTTATCTCGTCTTCTTTCAGGTTCATCATCAGGGATGGTCTTCAAGGCAGCGACGTGGCCTACAGGAGGCAGCAGTGGTTCTTTTACGCCAATATCTTATTTTTGGGCTTCTACGCGTATTTGATTTGGAAAATCTTATATTTTGTGTACTCGATTTTCGCTCTTATGTTGAATGTTTAGATTTGATTTTCATTTGTGCTGTTATCGTGCACTGATCATTCTGTGTTATGGCACCAAATAATGTGAGCGATGACAGCGCTCGCTTTATTTGGTGCCATAAACTCTGCTAATCTATTCCTAAACTAACTAAATATTTTGATAATATTTTTCGGTTTATTTCGGTTACAAAAAAAAATGGATCGCCTGCTTCCGTTTCCTTGCCTCGGTCGAAATTGACCGAGCGGCAAATGCCTCGCGAGGCTGCTCGCTCTGTGTGGACGCACCCATTAATTTAACTAAAGAAAATAAAAATTGTTCAATTTTTTTAATTCATGACCCTACTCGACACTACTCGCGAAGTTGGTCGAAGTTGACCGAATACGATAGTGTAGAAGGGCTTCGTGCAACTTCGGCGCGCTTCGGGCAACTTCGCGAGTAGTGTAGTCACATACTTCGGGACTTCGATCAACTTCGTCGAGTGCTTCGTCGAGGCTAATTCACGAGTAATGTCGAGCAGGTTTCACTGTCAGTCTAATTAGATTCACAATAATATAGATGCTGTCAACATGGCTATTTTTTGTATTTGAAGTGATTGCGTTTATTGTTTATTAGACTTACTTATTTTTTTTGTTTTGTAAATATTTAGGCTTAATTATAAACATTGACAGTTTTAAATACTGTGTAAGCAATAGTGAACAATTATAATTATGAAATAAAAAATATTTAATGAATAAGGTACTAATAAATTATCTTTTCATAGGAAGAACTTGTTTTTATTTAAGGAAAGTTGATACACAAATGTGTATCAACTTTCCTTTCCCTTTCTTGCAACCATTGGTGTGTAACCGAAAGCCAGATGAACCAAATGACTAGCTCCTAATACGATATAACGAATAAGTACTGGAACAGGTACTGGAACAGGTACTGGATAAGTACTGGAACAGGTACAATAACAGGTACGAGAACAGGTATCGGAACAGGTACTGGAACAGGTTCTTGAACAGGTACTGGAACTGGTACAGGAACAGGTATCGGAACAGGTACCGGATAAGTACTGGAACAGGTACAAGATAAGTACTGGTACAGGTACTAGAACAGGTACTGTATAAGTACTGGAACAAGTGCTGGAACTGGTATCGGAACAGGTATCGGAACAGGTACCGGATAAGTACTGGAACAGGTACAAGATAAGTACTGGTACAGGTACTAGAACAGGTACTGTATAAGTACTGGAACAAGTGCTGGAACTGGTATCGGAACAGGTACTGGAACAGGTGCTGGAACTGGTATCGGAACAGATATCGGAACAGGTACTGGAACAAACAAACAAAACAAACAACTGGTACTGGAATTGGTACTGGAACAGGTACTGGAACAGGTACTGTAACAGGTACTGGAACAGGTACTGGAACAGGTACTGGAACAGGTACTGGAACAGGTACTGTAACAGGTACTGGAACAGGTACTGGAACAGGTACTGGATAAGTACTGGAACAGGTACTGGTTAAGTACTGGAAGACAACCTACTTAATGAGGCCGGTTTAAAAAAGAATACTAATTTCCACATCTATCACACAATGCCATCTAGTCCCAAGCTAAGCAAAGCATGTGTTATGGGTGGTTACCTATCATAAGATCGAAAACCGTTTGACCGAATTTCATTTGACCGAAAACTTTTCAACTATTATCATTTGGTTTTTTTTTACTTCATCGAAGTCACGTTTGCCACTGTTTCAGTTGGTTCACCCTTGTTTGGTCGAACAACTTTTGATATAATTTAACTAATTCGAACAACGTTCGAGAAAATAATCAGTTTGTATAATATCAGTTAACTTAATTTTCATTTCATCGAATATTTATTTGCGATAACAACATTTGCACTATTGATCAAAAGGTATAATATTCATTTGATATAATATTCAGGTGGTATAAAATTTAGTTTATCGAATATTCGATTGGTGTAATGTAATGCAGAAAAGAAAACATTGTAAATATTTATGTTCCGTCGATTTACCTTGGTAGGTGGTAATCAGTAACTAAGGATGCAAGAGCGAGCGTAGCGAGTTCG
Organism: Agrotis segetum; assembly: GCA_036375495.1. Lineage (NCBI taxonomy): Eukaryota > Metazoa > Arthropoda > Insecta > Lepidoptera > Noctuidae > Agrotis > Agrotis segetum. The sequence continues at coordinate 181,966 of JAQSVV010000490.1, read as the reverse complement.
GGACTTGGGGCACCCCGACTCGGACAGGTTAGGTTCGAAGGGGATGGCGGGGTCTGAAAGACCCCGCCATCCCCTTCATGTTAGGTTACTTTATACCTTGCAATCAAAAATAGGAGCCCCGCGAAGCGGGGCTCCGTCAAGCTACCTCGGTAGGTGGTCAACAGTAATATACGCTCGCCCTTGCATCCTTTGTCAAATTGCCGATTACTACCTACCAAGGTAGCTCGACGGAGCCCCGCTTCGCGGGGCTCCTGTTTCTGTTTGCAAGGTTTAAAGTAACCTAACACGAAGGGGATGGCGGGGTCTTTCAGACCCCGCCATCCCCTTCGAACCTAACCTGTCCGAGTCGGGGTGCCCCAGGTTCCGAGCTCGCTTCGCTCGCTCTTGCATCCTTGGTAAAATTGCTGATTACCACCCTCAAAGGTAGCTCGGCGGAGCCCGATTTTTTTATAGACAATGAAAGGAAATGAATATTCGATGCGATATTTCGACTAAATCATTATTAGTCTAGTGAAACATTAGTTTAAATAAAATTAGTGCATTTGAAAATTCGATCAAATGAAATTATTTGAAAGAAATAAATAGGCTAAATAAAAATATAAAAAGTAATTATTCGGTGAAATGAATAATTCTACTAAACGACTTTATAGTAACCAAAATTAGCTGGAGTGATTTTCGACGAAAAGTTGTTCTGCCAAACAAGGGTAAACCGTTTCAGTTAACCTATTATCTATTCGTTTTTTTTTGTAACTCCAACACATCATTTGGCCGAAAAACTTTTTACCGATGTTACACTTACTCGAAACGACGGTTCTTCGAAGTATTATTTTTCCAAACATTCAGTTTACCACTGTATTAATTGCCATATGGGTCTCTCAAACCCCGCCATCCCCTTCATGTTAGGTTACTTTAAACCATGCAAACAGAAATAGGAGCCCCGAGTCGGGGTGCCCCAGGTTCCGAGCTCACTTCGCTCGTTCTTGCCTCCTTTCCATTCGTTTCCGCCACAAAATTTTGTAGCGCAATGTATTGATTTTTTTATTTAATTAAAATTTTCGGTAAACCGTTGTTTCGGTATGTTGAAAATATGGCAAATAAATCATTTGGCAACTGAAAAAAGTTTAAAAGAGGCTTCGGTAAATAGTAAAAAGTTATTTTGTTAATCGGCGGAACATACTTTGGTAAAATAATACTTATGGCTAATGAAACTTCGATGATCTGAAAATATGTCAAATAATGCATATAGCAAAAGAGATGTCGGCCAATAGTTTTCGGTATAATGAAATTCGAACAAACAAAATTCGGTAAATTGATCGGTTCCCGTTATGGGTACAAGACAACTGATAAACATACTTAAACAACATGTAACGTAATTGACGCACACCCTCAGACAATCCAATTAGAATATTATGTTATAATCATAAAACATTTATTGAATTTTTAATTTAACATGTTTATTATTTTGCAGTAAGGTTTATTTTTCTTTATTTTGTATTGATTGACGGAATTTGTATTAATAAAAATAAAATTGCACTTTTAAGTCTTGATGCCTTGATTTACCGTCCATCTTAGTTTGTTTTGACCCCTGTACAAGGGGTAATGTGACTATAAGTTCCGCAGTTAGCCTCTGTTCAGACACGGCGGGAACCGTGCGATTCCCGCGCGGGAATCGCGCGGTTATGTCTGAACGATTACTTAATAACTCATACAAATAAGACTCACGCGATTTCCATGCGATTCTGAAATCGCGCGGTTCCCGCGCGGGAATCGCGCGGTTATGTCTGAACGATTACTTAATAACTCATACAAATAAGCCTCACGCGATTTCCATGCGATTCTGAAATCGCGCGGTTCCCGCCGTGTCTGAACAGAGGCTTAAGGGCGCTAGAACACAATTCCTGTCAATTTGACATCGTGATGCCTTCCGCATAAAAACAAAACACTAACGAAACAGCTATGCCTCGTATACCAGAAAGCACACAACATGAGCTTTTGCCACTTTTGTTTCGAATAAACAAAGTAAGATCCCGGTCTTCTAGACACTACTTTTTTTCATAAACGAATGGATAATATGATACATATATACCTATCAAAATAAAACAAGGGCCACTCAATAAATAACACTATAAACCGCACATTGTGTCACACTGCGAATTGGATATGTTTGTAATTTACAAAGTGTGCATTATAGAGATTATTCAATTTCATTCTTAAGAGCAAACAAGTCAACATTTTTTCCATAGAAACTTCGTTGGGGTTTTACTCCATTAATTGACTAAGTACATCCAAAATTAGACATGGTATCGTTTCGTCTCATTATTAATTTTGTCTGTACGGAAGCAGAATTGTAAAATATGAAGCTATTAAAAAGTTACGAGCTTCTAAAGATTCGTTTTTTTGCTAATTTTAACACAACTTTAGGTGTAAATTAGAAGCTAAAGAAGCATCAAATTTCCAAAACGAAGTCCGTACCGACACAGCAAATTTATCGAAGAATTTAATAAATTTTATTTGAAATTAATTGGTGTAGTGGTTTTTTCATAAAACCCCAACAGCCAAAGGCTTTTTCGTATTTTTTTACGCGCGCCTTTTACTCTGAATGATCGTGCATCTCACTGAATAAGTTTTCTCCTGTTTTCTCCACGGGGGGATGACGCTCGCGCACACATGAACAATATGGCTCGATTTCCGGTGAAATATCATGGTTTTTGACCATGCCTGCCAGTGAGTTCGAGCTCGCGACTAGCGCCGCCTTAACAAGATAATTTACTCGTATTATACGGGTAAATTATCTTGTTATGACATCTTTCAGGTGTTGTTTGTTTCTAGTGACTAATTGGAATTCATAACTTTTTAATTAGATTTTTGAAATCATTTAGAATTTACGATTTGGTGTTTAAAATTTTTCTTTGACTTTTACATCAAACAGACATTTATGCCATCTAGAGACATAATTATGGACGCAAAACCAGCCACTTGGGGTGATTAAGGTGACATAGATAAGGAGATATAACCAGAAATGGTCGGTTTAATGCTCGAATATTTCCAACCAGTGGTTCAAAATATTTGAAACTAGTGTCAATTAAGAGACGGGTAATATCACCAAACGCCGTGATCCAGGAAGAAAGTGAGCAAGGCCAGAGAAGACGTTAAACCGCGCAAAGAGAACGATAATCTACTACGCAGATCATACAAAGTCCATTGCGACCAGCAACAAGCTCCCAAAGAATTGACAAGACAATTTCGAATCGACACCATGAAGATTAAAAATATTCGAGAAGATTCTTGGTTCCCCTGCAGTTAACTGTGAGCGGATGGGACGGAAAGGAGAATATTTATTGAACTGTTTTGACTGGGCTTCAGTGCTTCTTATACTGGGTTACAGCTGGGTTATTTTTTTAATAAAGACACATCTATTAGAGTGTAGAGAAGATCTAAACAACAGGGATTCAGATCATTTAACTCTTGAAACAGAATGTTTCGGTGAGCTCTAAATTATAATCTCTATCTCGCAAAACTGAGCTTTTACTTCCTAACGAAGTTACGTAACTGCTCAAAATTGCGTAGAAAAGGTGGTTCAACTCCACATTATTCCATTCGCACAGCAAGTAGTACCTGAGTTCATCTTCGATCAATCGCGACTACCAGTGCATAGATTCGTTTATGCTCGAATTACGATGCTACAATTGATCACTCAGGCTTTTTACCTAATTTCTATTGAAACGGTATAGAAAATGTTCGTTATTTAATAGATAACATTTCACCTTTACTAAAATAACACAGGGTTTAAGAGAAAAAAGAACATTATTTTTTCGATTTCATTATTTTATATGAAACTTGACACATTCCTGTAATTTCTCACTTTTCATTCAATTTCGCTTATTTTTACGATTTATTGGAATGCTAACTTATTTTTTTGTATGTTCTATTCTGAGTAGTATCTCATCATCATCATCATCATCATTAGCCGGAGGACGTCCACTGCTGAACATAGGCCTCCCCCTTAGACCGCCACGCCGAACGACAATTCGCCACTTGCATCCATCGGCTGCCCTCGACCCTCAATATGTCGTCGGTCCACCTGGTGGGAGGCCTGCCTACGCTGCGTTTTCCGGTCCGTGGTCGCCACTCGAGAACTTTTCTTCCCCATCGGTTGTCAGTTCTACGAGCGCTGTGGCCTGCCCATTACCAGTTCAACTTGCAAATTTTATGAGCTATGTCGGTGACTCTGGTTCTTTGCCGAATATCCATGTTCCGGATTTTATCCCGCAAAGATACTCCGAGCATAGCTCTTTCCATTGCTCGTTGAGTGACTCTTAGTCTCTCTAAAAGGCCAGCAGTCAATGACCACGTTTCGGAGCCATATATCATCACTGGCAACATACACTGGTCAAACACCCTTGTCTTGAGACACTGTGGGATTCTCGATGAGAAAATATCACGTAGCTTCCCAAACGCTGCCCATCCGAGTTGGATTCTTCGGGCGACCTCTTTCTCGAAGTTGGACCTACCTAACTGAACAATCTGTCCAAGGTAAGTATAATGGTCTACAGCTTCGAGAGTATCGCTCCCAACAACAACCGGTAAGGGTGCCACATGGACATTCGACATGACTTTCGTCTTGTCCATGTTCATTTTAAGGCCATCCCGTTGGGAAACGATACTGAGGTCGCTGAGCATAGCATTGAGGTGCTCCAACGATTCTGCCATGATGACTATATCATCGGCAAAATGAAGGTGAGTGATGTATTCACCATTGATGTTGATGCCGAATCCGTTCCATTCCAAGAGCTTGAAAATGTCCTCCAACGCGTTCGTGAACAGTTTCGGAGAAATAACGTCTCCCTGTCTCACGCCTTTTATTGGATTGGTTTCGTGCTCTCTTCTTGCACGCGTAGCATGGCGTTATTTCATCGTTATTTCTACACAAATCGACTGTTTTTTTTTGCACAAATGTGACACCATTTGAACACTATTGAAGAAAAGGACGTTTATTTTCTATATTTTTCACATTACCATGCTTAAAACGATAAAAATATTTCTACGTTCTGTTATTTTGTCTATTTTTCCGTCCACAAAACCCCTTTCTACGGCGCCATGCTACGCCTGCTGAAATCGGATGGACATGGTGGCGTTTCTATACAAACACTTCAACACTTCGATATACCTATAGTCGTGACATCGTTGGAGGGACTGCAATACTGCCCAGGTTTCGATTGAATCGAAGGCTTTTTCATAGTCCACAAACGCTAAACACAATGGCCGATTATAGTCCTCTGTCTTCTGTATAATCTGGCAGAGCGTGTGTATGTGGTTTATAGTACTAAAACCTTTTCGGAAACCGGCTTGTTCGGGAGGCTGGAAGTCATCAAACCTGCGTTCGAGACGGTTCGTAATGACTCTTGAGAACAGCTTGTATACATGGCTCAGAAGTGAGATTGGCCTGTAGTTCTTCAACAAGGTGTTGTCACCTTTTTTGAAGAATAGAACAACCACACTCCTGTGCCATGCTTCTGGCGTAGAACCTTTGAGTATGACGGAATTAAAAAAAAGGTTGCACTCCAGGAGTGCCGGTAGAAGTGAAAACTTTTTTGTTACTATGTTTTATTTTTAATTTGAATGACGTCTTACTCATTTTCGATCAGGGTCACGTGACCCTGACGCGAGTTTTGGTCACGTGACCCTGACGCGAGTTTTAAATTTTTTACCCATTACAGAAAAAGTGTACAACGCCGCTAAAGAAGTTTTCACTTCAAAAACTTCTGGAGGACTAGAGTAGTACCGGTTTTCCACCCGCTCTCAGAAGTTCTGTTGAGATTCCGTCCTCACCCGGCGACTTGTTATTCTTGAGCTGTTGAGCCATTCTAATCTCGTACAGGCTGGTGTCTGGGATATCCTCAGTGTAGTGTCAAGTCAGTTTAGCTCTTGCGTCTCAAGATGTACCGACACTGGGTTGTCGTATTTATGTATATAACTGTCCGTAAAACCTCTCAAGCTCCCTTAGGTTCTCTGGTTTAGTCGAAATGATGCTGCCGTCGTTAATCTTCAGCTTTGTCATTTGGCTCTGCCCAATAGACGAATTCTTTGCGAACACTTTTGAGCCCCGGTTCCGCTCGTTCCGCAAAAAGGAGCCAATCTGACTCGGTTCTATCTTTCTGAGGTGTAACCGTAAAAATGACAGGCTATCTTGACCTTTTTGGGGTGCCGTTGACATTGACCCACAATATTAGTCCTCTTATTGAGTTGGCTGCAAAAAAGTTAGGTACATGAAGTGGTACAGGTTTGCCAAATCCCAACTCGATGCACTTGAGTCAATTTAATAGCACCCGGCATTGATCGAGGCCACGATCTGCGGGGCAAGACGGAATAGAAAGTAGTCACCTCGAATCCTTATGCAAAGCAGTCATGCTAGCGAAGTAGGAGGTGGAACACGTGAGGGAGAACAGCCGCGTGACCTACGACGCCGAGAAGCGATTTCTATTTGAGAGTAGGAGCATGCCTTGGTCACTGGACTGTCTTATCAGGTAACGGTGACTCTGGAACGTAAAGGGCTATTTAAGGATCACCATGGATATTAGTCAGTACTAGAGTCTGGTAATAAATCCCGTCCCGCTCGGGAGGACACATTTGATGATTTTACCAAAAAAAAAAAATACAATGCAGCTGCCAAAACGGAATACCGCATTTGACTGGATGCCGAACCTGATACAAGACTTCAACTCTCTTCGATCAAACCTAATAAAAATACATTGATGAAAAAAAAAACTTTTTGAAAAAAAGTACCGACATCAAAAACGAATACAAAAAGTTTAAAACAAAACTTTTCTCTGGTAAACCGCTACCTCAAAACGATCAGATCAATTTTTCAACGTTAGAGAGCCAAATCCTGCCGGGCGTCGCGGAATTGTCTTATCGGGTATCCATAGCCTCGGATCGCAATGGGTTATTGAAGGACACCGTAGATTTTAGTCATTACAAGTTTGTATGTCCCTCCTGTCCTTCCCTGGGTGGAAGGGCTGATCTGATGATTTTACCACGTAAAAAAAAGCCATACCACCAGGGGCATGACCGGTGGTATGGTGGGTCCCGCAGCGAGCTATATTATCCAAACGAACTGGAATGTTTGGGAAGTTAGCAAGTCTGATATTACATATAATTACCAATTCAGAAAAAAAGGTATCAGAATTATTTAAATTGTTTTTTTTTTTGTATTATTTACATTATTTTTTTTTTTACAATTATGTCCACATTCGAATATAGTCCAAAAATTCAATCAAATTAATTCAAAATATTAGCTTGTATCAAGAAAGGTAGGTTATACTGTATTCTTGGCGACTGGGAAAATTACTGGCCACCACTCATGACCTTTTTTTTTTTTTTTTTTTTTAGCGTGGTAAAATCATCAAATGAGTCCTCCTAAAATCCACGGTGTCCTTCATAGCCTGTTACGTTCCGGGGTCACGGTAAGGGAATAATCCCGCGACCCCGGCAGGCTTTGGCCCTCTGAGAGGGGGGCCCCGTCATTATGCTGACGCTCTTTGAGGCGCGCGTGGGACACAACGCGCCGTCGACCCGGGCATGGTCCTTGGTCGGGCAGCGAGTTGCCCTTTACTCGCTGCCCGCATGCCCACCACTCATGACCTGCGGAAAATTCGAGGTACTACATTTTTCACATGGAATTTGATGTCATGACAAAGACACTGGCGCCGCGTGTAAAGGTCATGAATGGTGGCGTGTATTTTAAATTTTAATAATTACGCAACTAATGTCAAAATGGTTGCGAGCGATACGTCCTCCCTCAGAAGGCGCCCCGCGCCGTCTAAATCAAAGAACAAACCGTTCTTGGTTTTATATTGAATTTTGTCATTGCATATTATAATTGTTTAATACTATTATTTTACTTTTAAATGAGCTAATTATTTTTTTAATGCAAGCTAACATAGTAACCTTAGTTATTCAATACTTTTTGATTGAATATTCAGTAAATCTTGATAGATAAAAAATATAATTTCGGACGAAAAAATGTCAAATTCTTCCTGTTTTGAAACATTATTTTTGGTTTATTTCTGAATGAAAAATAAAAAAGTGATTAATGCAGTCCAAATATAATCTTTCAGATGTACCATGGACATTTTCAAATATTATTTTACTATTATACCTTCTATGTAATTCGGTACCAAAGTTTGACAAAATGTAGAATTTTATGAAACATCCTTAGCAGAGACAAGGTTTTTACTTATATATGTATGTAAACAAATCTAAAAATGTGTTTAAAGCACTCCACGCAGAAAGAATCAAACTTTCTCGAGTATATGTACTTTTTTTATTTGTGGCAATGTCATACCCAGAATCAGGTTCCAAAAGTCGCACAAAAACAACGAACCGTGTGAAAGCACTCATAAACATTATTTTTGACAAATAATTACCTATATTAAAAATGACAGAAACGATTCAGTAAACGATTCTGAACAAACTAATTTCAGGATGTGCGTTAATTATGTTACATGTTGTATAATTCTAAATACATACATATTATGGATAAATTACACCCAGACACAGAACAAATGATCATGCTCATCACGCAAACATTTGTCCTGGGTGGGAATCGAACCCATGACCCCCGGCATAGCAGTCAGGGTCACTAATCACTAGACCAACAGGCCAGTCGAATAAAGCTTTAAGAAGCCATGAATAAGTAACAGCCTGTATGAATTCAAGTTTCCAAAAATGCTTTAAAGTCTGTCTTTGGGTCAAGGCGCTGCATTTTGTGGCAACCTGCAGTGAGGGAAGGTGACAGCCAGTTGAGTGCAGAATTACAGTGAAAATAAATATTTATTTAAATAAAATACTTGTGTTTCCAGTGATCGTGCAGGTTTGATTTTCGGTTTGTGTAAAGGATTGGCGACTAAGGTTAGTAGTATAATTTTCTGTCAATATAGGTAAGTACATTGTTTTTATTGAAGCTTCACGATCTTTATAATCTATACTAGCTGTGCCCGCGAATTCGTTCGCATGGATGTCGGAAGTCAAAAATGTAAAAAAAAAAGTTTTTTTTTTTTTATTACATCAGCTACCTGCCAATAAAAGTCCCGTCAAAATTGGCCAGCCATTTCAGAGATCTTTACAAACAGATCTTTCAGAGAAATAATTGCAAACATTTTTTTTGGTGTCTATATTATGTACCGTATAATTATAATTATTATTTTCTGCATGTACTTAAAAAACGGTTATTTCAATATTACAAACAGACGATCCAATTTTATTTAGATGTATGTATGTATAAATTTTAGAGCATGCACGACAGTGTTTGAAAGCGCTCTTAATATGGCGCTATCACAGATTTGCTCCAATCTTAGTCGCACATATCCAAACCTTTACAAATTTTTACATTCATCATCATCATCAGCCTAAAGCAATCCACTGCTGAACATAGGTCTCTTTAATCACTCGCTATTTCACTATCACCTGCCTCTCAGGCGGCCTGAGAGGCAGGTGATCGAGATGGCCGGTAATAGCTGAGAGTCTCAGCTATTACCAGCCACCTTGCATTTATAAAAGTACGTAGTAAGATTGATTTTACTTCACATAAATTCGTCAGCTTTTAAATAAAGAAATTGCGGTCAAGTTCGAGTAGTCGATGCACTTTGTAGGGCATGGCTTTATGTAATAAATCGGGTTATAAATAAGGTTAAGGCTGAAGACTGACCACCAACCAGTAGTTATCGTTCAACACGCTCTGCCACTGCGCTAGCCGTGTCGTCAAATATGAATATTGATTTCGAACAAAAGAAAAAAAAAACGTACAATTTTTTTTCAAAGAGCCTACGAGTATACTAGGTACCTCAAATAGCTTAGCAGAATCATGTGATACGTCGAAAATACTGCAGCATTCATTTTGAAATAAATATAATTATGGTAAAGATGAGGATTAATGTTAGGTCTTATGTTTTTTTTTTTTTTTTTTTTTCAGGTGGTAAAATCATCAAATGAGTCCTCCCGCCCTGGGTGGGGCGGAAGGGACTGTCAGACTCTTACTGACTAAAATCCACCCGTGTTCCTTCCTATGCCCTTTACGTTCCGGGGCCACGGTAACCTGGGTTAAGAAAAAACCCGCGACCCCAGCAGGCATTTGGCGCGAAACACGACGCGCCACCGACCCGGGCTTGGTCCTTGGTCGGACGGCGAGCTACCCATCACTCACCGTCCGCAAGCCCGCTCCGCCGCTGTGCCCTCTGCTGATCAGAGGGACACGCGTTGGAGCATCCACACGACAGGCTATTCGCATACGGGCAAAGAGACCACTTAGGCACACAGTGCCTAAAGGTGATATCAGACAGTTCACTCGAATGATTGTTCACTCGAGTGAAACTTAATAATTTATTCGGCACTCGTGTTTCATTTTTTGTTCAGACATTTCATTTCGAGTGAAATGTACCGAATGAAAGGTAAAAATGAACAAAAAATGAACCGTCTAAAAGTGCCTTAAGGAAGAGTTTTTGCCCGCATCCCAGGGTGCACCGGCCCGGAAAACTGGTCTTCCCCCTGGACGTATCCAAGAGGGAACTCCAGTCCACGGGCGCACGTGGAGGTTTCCTGTCATAGCACCCCTAGGTCTTATGTTTGGCGAAAACATGATTCCATTAAATTTTCTTGATAGAAAAAAAAAATCCCAAAGTTACCTCTAAATTGAACAATAAAACGCTGGCAATCATAAAAATACTTAAAATTAGATCATGAAACTTTTTATACTAACTGAACTTACTATAATGCTGGTCTTATGTTATTTATTTTTTTGAATTTCCTTTTTTTTCGCCGTAAAATAAATAGATTTGCGTGTAGACAGCTAAGAGAAAGAGCAAGCAATAGTGCGTGGTACGTGCAAGTGCGAGCGAGTAAGATTATATTGAAATAGGTACTATGGAGCCCAGGGAGCATTCGCGACTTGGAGAGGGATCGCCTTTAGATTTTTATTTTAATGACGCTATCAACATACCTATTGAGCAAGAACACATTGGTGTACTTGAGCCTGAGAGATAAGGTGTTAACTTTTGCTGTAGAGGTCTTACCACAAATGATTTATGTAAACCAATCACATTGTACTTCGACCAAGTTCGTAACGCGTGCCTTGAGCCTCTGTACATGCTCGCACGTGATAATATTGCTGACTTATCAATTAACACGTTATTTTATAAATAAATCAAACATTATGCCAGCTTGCATATTGTACGCAGAAGAAAAATTACATGGAGTAAGTTGTAAATGGAGTGACAAAATCAAGAGTCGTGATTGTATGTACGATTGAGAAACTTAGATATAAGACAACATTTTGTCTGTTTCTAAATCATTAATTAATTAATTGACGCCCTTTTTGACGTGAAATTATGTATAGAAGTTCGTTAAACTTACATTAATAGTAGGTTCTAAAACATTTTTTTTAATGTTGAACCACTGATAAGTAACCTTCTACTCTTTCCTTTATGCAGTTTTTTTTCCGGAAAATCTCACACAAACACATTTATTTCACCATCCTGGTTTTTTATTTGAGTTTCATTTCAAATCAAATCAAATCGTTTATTTCAACTAGGCCAATTACAGGCACTTATGAATTGTCAAAAGACATAAAATAAAACAAGTATAAAAATAGTTATGGTGCTACGATCCCAGACACAAGACATAAAAACTGTGAAAGTACCGTAGATGCACGTTCCAAGAAGTAGATCTCTATGGAGAAGAACGTGCAAGAAACTCCATGGACACTCTTTTCAGATCGCCAGAATTATTACAGAACCTTTGTTACATCATTCATTTTGAGGTGGTACACTATGTGAGAACGATGTAGCAAGTTTTTAATTAAAGTGTCCATAGTAACAATTAAACAAAGACAATTCAAAAAACAAAGTGATCAATAATTATTAAAATAAACCGTGGCAGCTAAGAGATGACCAGTCCCAACTGACAGCGCCCGTTCACGAACATGACACATGCATCAGCACCATTCAGCTCAACCATTTTGGAGGGAGCTAAATGATCCGACACACGCGCCACCATCAGCGAGACATTTAAGTGAGCATGACAGACTCTCAGCCGCCAGGGTCATTCAAGTCAACAAGAGACGTAGGTACTTAATGAATGACAGCTCTGAAGTACATAGTACTCACACAATGTCGGCTATGAAACTATATAATACAAAGAAGATTGAATCTATACATTGCAAATACAGTTGTACAGTCTTCAGCAGCTCCAACAATGGTATTAAGACGTATACTTTCACTATCAATTTATTCATACATTCACTGCCTCATGGAGCAGGACCAGCATGGAGCCAAGCATTATCATCAGCGATATAGTCGCTCAGTTTGTAATATGCCTGCTTACACAGTGTGCGTTTAATGCATGTTTTGAATTTAGTTTCATTCAGTTCAAGAACGTTTTGTGGTAGCTTATTATAGCATTTTAAACAGTACCCCATGAAAGAAGAGTCTACTTTGGCGAGTCTGAAGCCCGGCTGAACTAATTGGTTCCTACTTCTAGTATGATAATTATGTCTGTCACCTCTTTTAGAGAAAAGATGCAGATTTTTTCTAACGTACATTATATTTTCATAGATATATTGACAAGGTACCGTCAGGATGTAAATTTCCTTAAACAGTTCTCTTAGAGAATCGCGCCTACGGAGATTATATATGGCTCGAATAGCTCTCTTTTGGAGAATAAAGATAGACTCGATGTCAGCCGCCCGTCCCCACCTGATTCCCCATTTGATTGTGAAGCCCGTTTTTAGCACTCACTGCGGAAGAGCTGTTAGAGCTAGCTCTTTGGTTATTAAAAGCGATAGGTGTTCTTTAGTATTGGCAGTTTTTATTAAGTTCTTATTATCTTTATCTTTATCTTCTTTATCTTTATCTTTACATATAATAAAATCGTAGAGCTGTCATTCCTGTACATTGAATATTTTTTTCTTTTTGTATTTTTTTCGAGATAAGGGATCGATTCTGATGCCAAATCAACTTTTTTTTTCTTTCGAAATTTTTTATGTTTTTTTGATTTGATCTATCTCTTAAACTACTGTAAAGTTGTCGATCAAATTTTCCTCAAATATTCCTAATAATTTGCTTCTTTTGATAGGCTATGTATCATTACGCTATTTTTCCTGGGAGATAAGCAATTTTAAATTTTATTGTTTTTATCTGTTTGTTTTTAGTTGGAAGCTAATCCACTGGATATTATTTAGTCAATTTTTCCCCAAATATTCCTTAAACTGCTCTTCTATTAATAGGATATGTATAATTACGCTATTCCCTTTGGGGGATTAGCAATTTTATAATATGTTGATTTTCAGTCATTGTTGACATTTGTATAAGAACCGCTATTTGAAAACACTGTCAGCGTACTAGCCAGTCTGGTTGGTATCCTGCTTGACTTTCGTGCAAGGGGTCTCTGGATCAAATCTCGCTGTTTCTTTTTTTCACTTTTTGAGTTTTCTTATATTTGTCCTGAGAGTTTCAAATAATTAAAAAAAATGTGTATACTTTTATTTCAATATTATTCGCGATTTTAAATTATTACTATTTTTTTTCAATAGTTTTCTAGGATATAAATCTACACTGATTTAAATTGTAGGTAGTAAGTTGGATATTTTTTTTAATTGTAATTGTTTCGAGGTGTGGAATTTTATAGATTAGAAAAAAATGTGTTTATTTATGTTTTGAATTGGTGTTCAAACCAGTGCATAGATTCTGTTTTAAACGACGACAAGTTGTACTCATCGAGTCAGATAATTAGTTATTTTTAGGTATCACGCGGAATGCAAGGGAGAAGAGCAATGCTATCGTACGTTCAATTTGTAGCGATACTGTAAATCAACCCAAAAATGATAGTCTAAATGTTTAAAATAAACACGATTCTTTGAAATTAATGTCGCTCAAATAAGGACGTTTCCTATGCAAACTATGTACCTAGATATAACATTATTGATCTAAACTAATAATAAAAATGCAAGTATGTTTGTTTTTTACCTTTTCACGCATTACTACCTACTGAATCGATCGTCCCAAAAGGACAATGGGCAAAAATGTATGGAACTTGGTCCAAGGTCCTCCACTGATGACACTTATGGGAAATGAAAGTATATAGTTGTGACATCATTCTGCCAAGAGATTATCAAAATCCGTCCTGGTGTTCTTTTTTTATGTCCATTTAAGTGACTACTAACCTTTTTTTTTTTTTTTTTTTTTTTAACGTGTGGAAATCCTCATGGACTTCCTCCGCCTGGGGAAGACGGAGGGGCATGTCAGACTCGACTGACTAAAACCACACGGTGTCCTCTACTGCCTTAAGCCGGGGGTGCGGGGTCACTTGCGCAATCACCGCTCCCCGGCAGGCCTTGACCCGGCTACATCGCCGGGTCCCTCTCCTCGGTGCGGCCGTAAAGAACGGTCGCACCTCTCTTCGAGTGGCGACGAAGGACACGTCGCCGCCAACTCGGGCCTGTATCTGGTCGGGCGGCTGACTTCCCCAAGTCAGCCGCCCGCAGGCTACATCTCATGGAGGACGCAGATCGGTTTGCGCCCGTCGGCGCCCGGTGCGTCTGCTGCGGGAGCTGAGAGGGATAGATATTCTCTCCCTCTCCCTCTCCGCCGTCTCCTTCGCAAGCATTACCTGCTCGCAGAAGGCGACGGCCCCTTCCCACGCACTCTCGCCTCCGACGATGGCCTCAACTACGGCCGGAAGCGAGAGGTCGCTCCCGCCGATTGCCGCGATCAGATCACGGCGCTGCGATGCCCATGCTGAGCATTCCTCAAGCGTGTGCTGCGCCGTGTCTTCCGGGCAAACATCGCAGTGGTGGCACACGGGCGTCTGCTCCCGACCTATGCGACGCAGATACTTTCCGAAGCAACCGTGTCCGGAAAGCATCTGCGTCAGTCGGAAGGTGAGAGCGCCGTGCCTCCTGCCGATCCACGCCTCCATGACGGGCCTTACCGCCGCAATAATGGCGTGCCCCGCACTAGGTTGCGCAAGTCGCGCCTCCCACTCCGCCGCTAGAGATCGGCGGAGCTCAGACCTATGCCTGTCCACTAAAGTGACTACTAACCTAACCTTACCTTACCTATCCAAACCTAACCTAACCTAACTTGTTTTTTTAAGCTGTAAATGATGCCCGACGCACAGTGAAACATCTGGGAAGGCGGTTAGCTTATGCGTGCCTTAGACCCACTAGAAATACCAACGAGACCTAAAATAGCTAACCTAACCTAACTTTTTCTGTTCAACTAAAAATGATGCCCGACGTATATTGAACCATCTGGGAAGGCAGTTGGCTTATGTGTGACTTCGACCCACTAAAAATACCAACGAGACCTTAAATAGCTAACCTAACCTAACTTTTTTTTTTCAGCTGTAAATGATGCCCGACGCATACTGAACCATCTGGGAAGGGGGTTGGCTTATGTTTGACTTACACCGACTAAAAATACCAATGAGACCTTAAATAGCTATACTAACCTAACTTGCTTTGTTAAGCTGCAAATGATGCTCGACTCATATTGAACCGTCTGGGACGGCGGTTGGCTTATGTGTGACTTCGTGCCTCTAAAATACCAACAAAACCTTAAATAGCTAACCTAACCTAGCTTTTTTTTCAGCTAAAAAAAAATGCCCGACGTACAGTGAACCACCTGGGAAGACGGTTGGCTTTTGTGTGACTTGGACCCATTAAAAATACCAACGACACTCAAATAGCTAACCTAACCTAACTTTTTAAATTCAGCTGTAAATGATGCCCGACGCATGGGAAGTCACACATAAGCCAACCGTCTTCCCAGATGGTTCACTGTGTGTTGGGCATCATTTTTAGCTGAAAAAAAAAAGTTAGGTTAGGTCAGCTATTTAAGTTCTCATTGGTATTTGTAGTCGTTGTAAGTCAAACATACGCCAACCACCTTCCCAGATGGTTCAGTATGCGTCGGGCATCATTTACAGCTGATTGAAAGTTGGGTTAGGTTAGTTTAGGTAGTCACTTTCAAACGCAAATAAAAAAAGAACCCCAGGACAGATTTCGATAATCTTTTGCCAGAATGATGTCACAACTATGTTCTTTCATTTCCAATAAGTGTCATAAGTGGAGGATCTTGGACCGCTTTTGCCCATTGTCATTTAGCATATACGTTGTCAGGAGTATAGACACGGATATAAGGTATCTTACATCCCGAATAACAGAAGAGAGCTGTTGCCGAGAAAACAATTACGTTCATATTCCAGATGGCGCCACACGATCCGTATTGTTTCTCAAATTCTAAAATAACGCAAGCGAAGCCGCGGGCAAACACTAGTGCAATATAAAGTACACTGAACTAAATATTTAGATGTCCTTACAGGAGTATTTTATTTTTATTTTTGGGGTAATTGTCGAACCAAACTAAATATTACTCTATGAGGTCAGGGTGCAGAGGAAGGAACTGTCAGACTTAACTGCTAAAAACTAACTTGTGTCATAATTTACCCTTCGCGTTTTAGGGCTTCAGTGCAAGTTTAAGACAGTCCCTACGTTTTTGATTAAGTGGCTTATGAACCAAGTATGTTTAATGATAAAATATGTCAGTTGGTATTTAAAGAAAGAACCTGTGAACAAATGATGCAGACATCAGTCAGTAATCGTGTAACTCAACTCAGAATATAATGACCACTCCATTTGCTTATTATTCCATGTCATTTTTAATGGAGGACAAAATTGCTCTAAGACATGTTCTAAGATACGATACGATGTAGTGATATTACGTTGTATCTTGTGAGATTGAACGTGGTTTAAATGTGAAAATAATACAGTAAAATTGAGACCTTTTTGTGTGCGTGTGTAGTGTATTGATAATATTTGTGTTAAAGCAAATTCTTAGATACATAAGTACGGTGTTTTTGTGAAAAATAAGGCTCTAATTAGCCCACAGGAATGGAGACATTGCTTGGAAATAACCGTCAATTGTCATGGCACGAAGAACTGCTTAAATAAATGTATTTTCTGTTGTATCTCCCCATTTATATGTTAGACTATGTTAGTTTTTTTTTTTTTGGGCGTTTTAAAACAAAATAAGTCCTGAGTTCTGCGTGGACAGGAAGATACTATCAAACTTACCTACTGAATAAAGTCCACACTGTTCCTTCGGTTGTCCTTTGCGTTCCAGAGCAGCGGTGCCGTTACTCCGGCTACCACCCTCTGGTGTCAATGTTAAGTAAACATTCTTAAGGAATACCACTAGCCTGACTTCTCAGGCTCTTTCAAAAGCGCAATGCCAACCGGGACAAAATTTATAGAAAAGCAGTTCTTTTTATTACCTACTTTTTTATGAAAAATTTAATCAGCCTCGCTCGTACCAATCCGAGAGGCGTCTGTAAGTTCGACCACAGCCTAGTAACTTTTGCCTATGCTAAAAAGTTCTTGATCTCAAATCGGGATAAACCTGTACAGTTTGAGGGGTTGCTTGAGATACATCTCCTACCGGTTCACCTTGAACAACAGCACACAGGCTTCTTGCAACCTGTGGTGACGACTGGGTGATCTCACTAACGATGGTAGATCATCCTGGTGGACCATCAACCAGGCGCGAAAGAGTTTTCATTGTTTCGTCGGTATGCAGGAGTTCCATCTGTGCCAGCTCGGTCCATTGAATAGAATAAAATAGAATACACTTTATTATGCACAACATACAAATTATTGGTACAGAGTATCTTATACATAGGGTGACATAATGGGCCATCTTAGTTCTTATATTCACTTCTGGGTTAGATTGAGCCCAAGCGTAAGCCCATTGCAATATAAATGAAGAAGAAAAAGAATTGAGAAAGAAGAAAGTATACCTGAAAGAGTATTGACTTTTCTGCTGCATCTACACGCAGTTTTCAAAGTTTTTTCTAGCGATGCATCCGATACCGATACCGATATATCGGCGATACTTTGGGTTAGCCGATATATCGGTATCGACGATATTTTTAAGACCGATTCAACGATACGTATTAATTTAAAAATGTAGTGTCAACGAGAGTATTTTCTTGTCTATTTCGTTGCAAACGGCACGAAGTATGCCCGGGGAAACCTTTAATGACCAGACTTGCGAAATCGCCTTTCTCCGAAAATTTTAAGATTACATAATCTACTTTGGTTTTTAAACAAAAATATTATGAATGTTAATTTTTAACCGACTTCAAAAAAGGAGGAGGTTCTCAATTCGTCGGAATCTTTTTTTTAATTACTAAAAAAAAGATTCACTACTACAAAATGTATAATTAGGTATCTAATATCAACATATTGTCACTACTTTTAACGTGCTTTTCTTTCTTACTTTTTATATTAATAAAAAATAATGTGCCTTGTGGTTTATTTATTTAATTTTAATTTTTAATTAATATTAAATAAATAAACCACATTATGTGTATCGGTATCGGTATCGCCGATATTTTTATAAGAGTATCGGTATCGTATCGGCGAAAAGGCGTATCGATGCATCCCTAGTTTTTTTCCAATTGGGTCTCAAATTAACATCTTAATCCTACTTTCCAGGAAGCCCTGTCAGACAAGAAGACGATGGACCCAGCGTTAGCCATAGAGCTGGAGGCGCTCTCCCGGCAGAAGGCGATGATCGAGGCCACGGACAGAGGAGACTCCGCTGTGCAACAGTTCTACCGTGATGCCGTGGTGCTCGTCACGGGAGGCTCCGGCTTCCTCGGCAAGCAGCTCATTGAGAAACTGTTCAGGTGAGGAGTAGTATAGCATAATATGAGATGTGCTCTGCTACGCCGGGTTCGCGCTAGCCCCAACAACACTCTAAGGCGCAAAATACACAGAAACGATGAAAGTTTCGGATACGATCGGATGTTGATCGGATTTTGATGTCGCTTCTTTTATTCGTAGAAAATGTATGAAAGAGATGCGTCGTAAATTACACAGAAAGGATGCGGCGCGGATTTGCCACTTGAGAATCCACGCCACTTTGCTTGTAAATTGGAACACAGCGAAAGCATCTTCGTCTTCTGAAGAGGACATGTTTTGCAACAAAGTCAGCCTGTACAATAACGATCTTAAGCAGATCTTTGCCTTTTGTATGTAATTTAAGTCGCATCGGTGCCGTATCCGTCTCTCATCCGCATCGTATTCGAATTTTTCATCGCTTCTGTGTATTTTATGTTAGCTGATAAGTGGGACTCGCCGATTCCGGGGAGGTGGATACGACCGCATGCAGTCAAGTAGACATCCCCCAGGGTATATGTAGATATTTAGTACTAACATTAGTTTTAAGTTTTGCATTGTTACTAACAAATATGGATGATTCCGAAATAAAATGTTTATTATTATTATAAGCCACGTACCAGTCTGTGATGTGCGTGGACATGCGTAAGGCGAGGACTTGGTGACTCGCTGTCTTAAATGGCACTGCTGGTGATGCTGTACCGTGATCCCGGCAGGCGTTTGGCCATCTATAGTATACGGGTTTGGGAACTCCTGGAGTAGAGCATTCTTGCTAAAGACCTGTGTTACCTTTCCAGAGCGTGTGACATAGACAAGGTGTACCTCCTGCTGCGAGCGAAGAAAGGCATGTCCATACAGGAGAGGGTCGAGGAGATGCTGGAAGATCCGGTGAGCTCATGATTTATGACATCATTTAAGATTCAGAATAGAGCGGAAGGGGCTGTTTAAAAACTACTCTTTTCATTAGGTGCATACACACAGAGCGAGCAGCCTAAGGATGCCTCCCTAGGCTGCTCGCTCTGTGTGTATTTGCCGCGCGAGGAAACTGCCTCGCGAGGCTGCTTGTCATGTGTGGACGCGCCAATTGTCTCTCGACCGAGGCACGAAACATTGTACGCGAGCAAAACAAAATGCCGACACTGGATGGCTCGATCGCTCGGTCCCTCGCCCGCCGCAGCGCGCGCACTTGTTTCTGCCGAGACACGTCCACACTAAAGCCTACTGTCTACACAGTCGTCTTTCGTAGGATGCACTTAACCTACAAATGAAGATAGGTATATTTTGCATATTTGTTATGTCCACGCTGCTTCATGCAATAGCCAGTAACGCTACAAAAGGTCTCAGTTTTCTTTCAACTAGCATCGAGAAAAGACGTCTTTTGTTGTAAAAATACATGACGAACGCAACACGAGCGGCTGACGCGACGTTGCCGCTTCGTGGACACAGATTTCATTGTTTCTACGAAAGATGCAAGCATTTGTCTTGCAATCGTCAATTCACGAAAGCGTGCGTATGACGTGCGGTTACGTGGACAATGGGCTTTACTCAGCTGCCTCGCGAGGCATAATGCCTCGCGAGGCAGCTCGCTCTGTGTGGACGCACCTATTCAGTTACTTTCCAATTTATATTTATATTTATTAAAAAGACACAATATAAGCTTACAGTTGACACCAAAACGCTTACATGCTAATAATTTAAACATTCCATTAAAAAAAAAAAACGAGATTAAAAATAAAGAAAATTAATACAATAATGTCAAAAAACAACTTATAGATTAAAAATAATAATAATATAAAATAAACATGTCCTCAGATAATTGAAATAAATGAAATTGTTAAATAAAATAAGTACTTAATTGTCAAAAAATAAAATAACCCGATCAAATTCAATTGTCAAACACTGATTATAGATATTCAAATAAATACTATTATGAAGTATAGAATAATAAAATAAAAGATACGTGTCAAATGATTTAAAATTACAATATACATTTCCATTACGGTCTACCTGCACCGATACATATTGGTTAAGCGTTTGCCGTTGTTGGATGTCTACAATCAATATTATGCCGATTGCGTAGAGATTTGTCGACTAGTCGGTAAAACCGATTAATCGGCCAGATTTGCATTCAGAGCCCAGACGGCGTCTAGTCGGTTGTAACAACATGCTTTTTATAAAAGCACAGAAGATTATTGTCGGGTTTTCAACATCTTACATATAGACAGACGAGGTACGTAAGACGGATTTGCTTCTGAATATACGAGTAGTCTTGATCAGAGATGATAGAGTCAAAGTCTACGATGTAGTGAGCTTACACAGAAGAAGACTGTTCACTGTAACTTTAAAGAGATTCATTCTGCAACACGGGATCACGCGGTATTATCCCACAGGAACATAAAATCGGCATAAAAACTAGCCATGTGTTAATCCAGGTTATAAACTATGTATCTGTGTACCTACTAAATTTTAGCCAAATCCGTTCCGTGGTTTTTGCGTGAAAGAGTAACGAACATACCTACATACACATTCACATACATACGTCCTCAGAAACTGTCGCATTTATAATAATTATTATTATTAGTAGGATGAGATGACACATTTTATTTTGCAGGTATACAGTATGGTGAGGAAGAAGAAGCCGAACTTTGCCGAACGGATAATCCCGATTGAAGGCGATGTGTCTGAGATAAGACTCGGTCTGAGTGACCAGGACTGGGCCACCATCACTACGCAGGTAAATCTATAGGACATGTGGAAAAATACTTGCTCTCCTGTCAGAAGGTAAGAGTCCTCCCACTCTACGTGCAACGGAAGGGACTTCCAGACTGTTCATCATCATCAGCCGGAAGACGTCCACTGCTGAACATAGGCCTCCCCCTTAGACCGCCACGCCGAACGACAATTCGCCACTTGCATCCATCGGTTGCCCGCGACCCTCACGATGTCGTCGGTCCACCTAGTGGGAGGCCTGCCTACGCTGCGTTTTCCGGTCCGTGGTCGCCACTCGAGAACTTTTCTGCCCCATCGGTTGTCAGTTCTACGAGCGATGTGGCCTGCCCATTGCCACTTCAACTTGCAAATTTTATGAGCTATGTCGGTGACTCTGGTTCTTCGCCGAATATCCATGTTCCGGATTTTATCCCGCAAAGAAACTCCAAGCATAGCTCTTTCCATTGCTCGTTGAGTGACTCTTAGTTCCAGACTGTTACTTACTAAAAATGTACCCTATTCCTTTGCAAAAATATTCTCTCTAAGTAATCTCATAACTGGACTACTCTATGCTATGATGCGATCGTGCAACACGGCTTTGAGATCATCCAATCGAGTAAGGTGAGCAGTAAGCACTAGTGTCTTGTCAGTAGCTTCTTCATCATCATTATTTTCAGCCTTTACAGACTCGTACAGTAATAACTTGAAACTTTTCAGTGAACCCTACTCTCTATTTGGTTTTGAATTCATAAATTCTGACAACACATTAGAAGTTGGGTCAACTTTCCAATCATGTTGGTCTTAATGTTTAGTTCAAATCCCTTTCCCTAGCTAATCTCGTGGTCATAATGTGATAGTCCAGTCAACAAGGATATTTTTTATGAAGACTTTCGAAAAATTCCTCCGCCGCTGAAATTTGGCATATGGTGAGAATATGTGATACATATTACAGATGCACAATAATCCAATTTTTTTTTAGCCGAGGTGTTCCATTTTTTTAACCAAAAAATTAAAATTGCTTATAACTCTCTACGAAAAATTCATCAGCCTCAAATTATTTTTGTATTTGTTTAAATATATTAGTTAGAATAGGGAAATATAAAAATCCAATAAATTTTCGATTTCAGTGTCACTCCAAATTAACTTTTTACATACGCGCTCTAACTTCTAGTGAAAAATTGCTCTGCCGATTTTTATTTTTTTATATGATTTCTTATTCGTGCGGTCCATGGCCCTCTACGGGGCCCCTGTGTGGGCCCTGAGCATCCGGACGCGACCACAGAAGCTGGTCGCATGCCAGAGGGTCATGGCTATCCGAATGATCCGGGGATACCGCACGATTGCCGGCGAATCGGCCAACCTGCTTGCCGGATTGCTGCCCTGGGATCTGGAGGCGACTGCCCTCCAGCGCGTCTATGAGTGGCGCGTGGAGGCGCAGCGCCGGGGCGTGACCCCGCTGCCTCGAGAAGTCGAGGCGCGGCGGGAAGAGCTCCGGCGCGATCTCAGGGCAGTATGGAAGGAACGACTGTCGCGACCGAAATCCGGGCACGCCGCAATTGCGGCGGTAAGACCCCTCTTTGAGGAGTGGCTGGAGAGAAGTCATGGCGTCCTGACCTACCGCTTGACGCAGGTCCTCACCGGACACGGAAGTTTCGGGAGGTACCTGTGTCTGATGCAAAAGGAGGAGACGCCTGGGTGTCACCACTGCGAAGATCGCCCGGAGAACACGGTGGAGCATACGGTGCAAGACTGCCCAACTTGGGCGGAGCACCGACGTGTCCTCACGGCTGCGATAGGCGGAGACCTCTCGCGCCCGGCATTGGTTGCGGCCATGCTGCGGGGCGAGACGGAGTGGGAAGCGGTCAGCTCCTTCTGCGAGGCAGTAATGCTCGTGAAGGAGGAGGCGGGCCGCGAGCGAGAGAGGACAGCGTCCTCCCTCCGCCCCAGCCGCAGTGGTAGGCGCCCACGGCGACGGACGTCGCTTGATGATCTCTGGCCACCGTAGGCGCGGGCATGCGGGCAGCGAGTAAAGGGCAACTCGCTGCCCGACCAAGGACCATGCCCGGGTCGACGGCGCGTTGTGTCCCACGCGCGCCTCAAAGAGCGTCAGCATAATGACGGGGCCCCCCTCTCAGAGGGCCAAAGCCTGCCGGGGTCGCGGGATTATTCCCTTACCGTAACCCCGGAACATAACAGGCTATGAAAGTCTAACAGTCCCTCCCGCCCTGCCCGGGGTTGGAGGACTCATTTGATGATTTTACCACGCTAAAAAAAAAAAAAATACATGATTTCTTATACATAAATACATAGGCTTGTTACGTAATCCAAAACTATTCTTTTTGAAACAACCTTATTTGATGTCAAATCAATGAATTATAATAACGTTTGAAAATGAAAAAGTTAACAAACCTATGTATTTAATGATAAGATAACACATATAGAAATAAAAATCGGCAGTGCGGACTAATAGTTTGAAACTTAGGCCAAAGGCACGTGTTTCGTGTTTAGATAATAGTACTCGTACCTCAGATCATCGGTTCATCTCAGTCAGAAGCTTAGTGAATAGCGAACATTAGTCCCGGTATGGCGTGAGCGCTGTGGCCGAGATGTCAAGGCTGTGTTTATAAAGAATACCAGTGCTGCAGCCTTTTGTGTTCCAGGGTCTTGGTTACCTTCATGACTGTCCCGTGACCCCGGCATGGGCTACTCATACAAACCGAACATCAATTTGAACATCATCCTTGCTATTTCAGGTGGACGTGATATTCCACATGGCGGCAACCACGAGGTTCGATGAGGCGTTGCGCGTGGCTACCATGATCAACGTGCGAGGGACCAGGGAGGCTGTGCTGCTGGGTCAGGCGTGTCAGAAACTTAAGTATGAATACCTTCCTATGCACTTCCTGCCATAATATTCTATTGATAAATGATATTTTTGCAAGTTGATTGTTAAAAAACACTTTTACATTGTCATTATGATATTTTTAAAGCTAGATGAGGTCGGTGTTTCGTACCTGACTACTCTGAGAAGGAAACTTAGAGGTCACTGTCTCTTTTAATGTCCAGACATTAAGTCATACGAGGACCATGCGGGTGTCTGAGGTGGTCTTTTGAAGAAAGAACCACACCGACTTGAGTGGACCTGTCCAGTCAGTGCAAGCATTTGTTAGTTATCGTGAAGCTCGACTCCTCGTATTCATAATGTCTTGGCCGATTTCGGCCACGGTGGTCAATCTCAGAGGAGATAGCATTTTGTATTTATTCCCGTTGGATCCTACTTTTGAACTCCGCTTTTACTATTGCATGCACTTTTTTATGCAACGGGAATAAATATCGCTTTTTGCGGAAGATAAAATAGTGCAAATTTTGTGTGAGCGCAGGCCACATGGTCTATCTGTTCCTTTATTCTCTTACACTTCAGGAGAGGTAATCCGACATGACCGGAGATCAGACGTTCAGCAGTTGCTAATACATTTTCAACTTTATACCCCATCGCATAAAGTTGAAAATCTAGTAAAGACTGCTGAGCGATAGCCAACGAAACAAACGAAAACGATCTGTAATCTTTGATAGATTTTCGACTTTATGGCAATGGGTTATAAAGTTGAAAATGTATTAGCGACTGCTGAATGTTAAACGATTGTCGCTTGCCGTTTGGCTACAGGCTCAGACGTAGGTTATGCCAACTGCTTTTCATGCTTTCCGAGACACGTAGGTATTAAGTATACCGCAAACTTACAGAATCCAGGGCTAGTAGTAGTATTGAGAGATTCCTAATGAGAAAACCCAATAAAACTTACAAAACCCAGGATTCGAATCCGGGACGTCATACTCATCAGTTGCGCTTGCAACTATGAGATCTTACCGAGAACTTCTTCTGGTATTTTTTGTATATCTACCAATTTGCTCCTAACAACTACGGAACCCTAAAAAAGAAAAGGCAAATGTTGATTGTACACATTTTATTGTTTTAAACGCCTTTAGTTTTTTTTTTTTTTTTATGTTATGGTCAGTCACGTCAATCAAGTTACGAACGAAACGACATTAGAGCCTGTAGCCAAATGGCAAGCGACATTCGGTAACGTTCAACAGTCCCTAATACATTTTCAACTTTATACCTCATTGCAAAAAGTTGAAAATCTATCGAAGATTACAGATCGTTTTCGTTTGTTTCGTTTGCTATCGCTCAGCAGACTTTACTAGATTTTGAACTTAATGCGATGCGGCATAAAGTTGAAATTGTATTAGCTACTGCTGAACATTAACGATTGTCGCCTGCCGTTTGGCTGCAGGCTTAGGTTTATTTTCGTTACGAAATTTCTTGATTCGGTCGCTGCGCTCAGAGCCCGCGATAAAAGCGATGCAATAGCTGAAAAGAAATGTTCAAAGACCTTCTGTTCTATCCAGATCATTTGTCTACGTGTCCACAACATACGCCAACGCGACGGATCAGTTCGTGGAGAAGGAGGTGCTGGAGCAGTTCTACGAGGCGCCCGTGCAGCCCGAGCTGATGATCAGTATGGCTGAGACCTTCGAACAGGGGAGGTTTGAGGCTATAGCTGATAAGTGAGTACTAGTGTCTTTTTTATTGTAAGTGTCGCCGCACACGAGCCACTCGTAACAGCCTCAAAAACCGAGAAGCTAGAAGCCATTTGTGGCCGGTGGTCGACACTATTGCGGTCGTTGGCTGAGGAAAGAGAGAGAAGGGTACGGAATCGCGCGAGTGGCGTGTGGCGGCGTTTTGTGGCCCGTGTACCCTAAGATAGGTTTGCTCTTGACCTTAGTCTAGGTCAGGAATGACTAAGACAAGGTCGACGATGGAGCAAGCTTACCCAGAAGAAGCCTGTTCACTCTAACTTTGTTGTATGCGTTCAGAAACACAGATGCAAGCAAAGTTCACCCCATCGCTGTTCGTATTACAAAAGACGTTTGGACGCGCTTAGTGCATATTGGTGGAATAGCAACAAGATAAGAATGATTGATCGGTAATGACTTACGGAGCCGAAACGTGAACACTTACCATCGGCCTGGTCCACTCATTTAAGGATGCTCAGCGTGCAATGGAGAGAGCAATGCTCGGGGTTTCTCTGGTGGATAGAATTCGTAACGAAGTCATTCGCCAGAGAACCAAAGTAACCGACATTGCGCTTAGAATCAGCATGCTGAAGTGGAAGTGGGCCGGGCACCTCTGTTGGCGGACAGACGGCAGATGGAGCAAACAATGTGCTAGAGTGGAGACCGCAAATGGGCAAACGTAGTGTAGGACGCCCTGCTGCAAGATGTGTCGATGATTTAAGGAAGGTGGCTGGCAGTGGATGGATGCGGCCTGCCCAGGACCGGGAGGGTTGGCGCTCTTTGGAGGCTTACGTCCAGCAGTGGACGGCAATAGGCTGATATTAATATTTAAGAATGATAATTTTCTAAGCGTCTAGATGTGCGATGATAGAAGGGCCATCATCAACGATGTCTGATTTGAGACCCACGCTCAAAGCTTAAATTTTAATTTAGATCTATATAGATCTAAATTAAAATTTAAACGAATCATACTCGAATTTTGGTCACTGAGGCATATTTATTTATCATGATCATCAGTCTTTAAATGTTCCCAGTGCTGGGACACAGGCCTCCTCTCTGGAGAGGGAGTGAGCAGTAATCCACCACGCGGGCCCAGTGCGGGTTCGTGGATGTCACATGTCTTCGAACTTTTTGGTCCTAGGACATGCCGGTTTCCTCACAATGTTTCCTTTCACCGTTTTGAGAGCAGTGGTGATGAAATAAATTACACAAAGTAATGCTCCTGACTGGGTTCGAACCAACAACCTGCAACTCGTAAGTCGGGGCCGATACCACTGGGGCCCCACTGCTCTCACTCTATTTATTTATACTCATGCGCAAATTCTGTGAAAGTAGCTGCAGAAGATAACTTAATTCATTATTTTACAGTCTCATCAAAGGGTACCCCAACACATACACATTCGCGAAGGCGGTAGCCGAGGAGGTGGTGCGGAGCAGAGCTGGTGACATGCCCATCAGCATCGTGAGACCTGCTATCGGTAAGATATCGTGTTTCTTGTTCTTCTCATCTCGTATCTACTTTACATCTTACGGTATTTTGCAGAACGGTTATTTTTAACCGACTTCAAAAAGAAGGAGGTTATCTTTCTTTTGGTGTCTGTTTCTTACGCGATAACTACGTCGATAGTGAACCGATTTTCAAAATTCTTTGTTTGTCCGAAAGTAGATACTTCTGAAGTGGTCCCATTGTCACCATGTCAGGATCTGATGATTGGATCATGGAGAAATCGAAGGCAACCCTCAAATTTCATAGGCCCACACATCGTTTTTCTCAAATTTTATGAAGTTATTTAAGTGCTTGCGTAATTATGGAAATCATCATCTAGTAGTAGCTAAGCTGATGATGGAAGGTACAACTCCTTAACTTTAGTATTCCTTATTGAAGAAGTATTAGACAAGGATGATTAAGCCAAATTCTGGTTAAACGATGATGATGAATGACTTAAGTCTTGGTATAATTTCAGTGATCTCGTCTTACCGGGAGCCGATGCCCGGCTGGGCAGATCCGAGCTGCGCGTATGGCGCTAGTGGGGTAAGTAGCAAAACCAGAGATCTCTTTATAATTGTCAAACTACCACACCAATATATTGACGTTTTATTATAGATGGCCTATCTGAGCTATATTATAAAAAAATAGTTTGTACGTGTTTGACGCCTGCAAGCCAGCATCGCAATCAATCGCATTCAATTTTTTTTTATAATAAAATTCAGGCGCAAGCGTTAAAGCGAGTTTAATATTTAATTTATCCTAAATGGACTTTGTAAAGTATCAAATGAATATGCCATGCCAAGGTTTATTTGGTCGCGGGATTATTCCCTTACCGTGACCCCGGAACATAACAGGCTATTGAAGGACACCGTGGATTTTAGTCAGTACAAGTCTGACAGTCCCTCCCGTCCTGCCCGGGGTGGGAGGACACATTTGATGATTTTACCAGGCTAAAAAAAATGCCAAGGGTTATTTAAATATCTATACACAATTTCATTTAATTGTCTTTTTGTATTTCCTATGCACCCTTTTACTTGCTATACCATTCACACATAATGTACCATCTCAAGTTGAATGAAGTAACAAAGGTTCTGTCATAATTTTGCCGATTGAAAAAGAGTGTCCATGGTTCTTGTCATTTTCTTTCTCATTCTTCTCTATAAATAGAGATCTACTCCTTTGGAATGGGCATCTATAGCACTTGCTCAGTTATTATATTGTCTTGTGAACCCAGTCACAAGACATAATACACAAACTTTTGAATTTTCAAAGACTTAAAATATAATTTTGTAGTAAGGTCAACTCGGCGCAGACCGTCTGGTGGGTAGGACCGTACAGTAAGCAATACAACAAAGTCTGAATAACCACAACAAGACAACCCGAACTACAAAAAATTAAGTTTCCATTATTTGCTGTGGTTATATTTATGTTACCATTTTTTGCTGTGGTTATTCAGACTTTGTTTATCGCTTATTGTACGGTCCTATCCCACCAGACGGTCTTCACCGAGTTGATTATACCTACTATAAAATTATGCTGCTACTAATATTGTCCCAACTGTAGCACCATAATTTTGTAGTAAGTATTTCATTATACATATTTTTAGTCTTTGACAATTGAAAAGTGCTTGCGACTGGCCTACTTGTTATAAATGCTTTGATTTTACTGCGACGACCACTGATGAGATAGGAACTGGAGAATGATGATGACCAAACTTATCCTATTTTAATATTCCATTTCATCATTCCAGATGATCCTCGGCCCAGCAACTGGGTTGATCCACGCGACCTACGCGGGCGACAACGCTCGTTATTCCCTTGTGCCAGTCGACTACGTCAATAATGCCATCATCGTGGCTGGCTGGCACACTGGCACCAAGTCTGCCAGAGTGTCTGGCAGTAGTACTGGAAACGAGATCCAGATCTTCTCCGTGTCTAGTGCTAGGAACCTGTTTCATTGGCGTAAGTATGGCAAATGCTCAAATTAGTATGTAGGTTTGCCCCAATAACGCAAATAATGCAGATGTTTTATTTTTAATAGCTCTTCAACAGAACGCCTAAAATATCTTGATCGACTAGCGACTGTCTTAGAACCACAAGTTAAAAAAATATTAAAGCATTTGGAAATAAGATCTATCATATAAGTAGGAACCGTACGATATAGGTAAGTATTTTATTAGGCATTCAAGAGGAAGAGTTCCATACTTTGGGCATTATCCAAGGGACAAAAATCCTATCATCTCGATAAAAAATAATTATAATCAAGTCAAGTGCCTACTAAATATACAATAGCAATGTTACTAGAAACGCATTTCCCATGTGAAAAATCATCAGAACTACGATTTATTGTGATTAATTTTAACATTTTATTTTCGGCGTGCGTGTATGACTAGATGTACTAGTATGAATTTGTACGAAAGGAACAAGTATGTAAGGCTCGTAGTAGGGGGTTCTCTGATAGATTCTGCCATGGGGGTACCATGGAGAGAAGGCGTGTGAGTTTGTTAGTGTATAATTATTTTGACTCTTGAACCGATGCTTTATATGACAAACAGGTTCCGTCTCCACAAAAATCCGCGAGATTGGTCGCATCTTACCCACTCCACTCGCCGTGTGGTATATGTTCATCATCAGCACGGCCAACAAGCCCCTGTTCCTGATCCTCACGTGGCTGCTGCACTACATCCCTGGCTATGTCCTGGACGGAGGCTGCGTGCTGCTGGGCAGGCCGCCAGTGTAAGTAGTATTCATCATCATCAGTATTACGGCGATTTGTCATAGACCTGTTTTGACCTGCATTTGAGTTCTGGATTTAAAGTAATTGGGGTAAATCTTAATGAAGCTGATTCAATAAATTTTTGGTAGAGAGATACACGGGACTTAGATATATTATAATTATAGGCTACATAGGGAGGAGAGAGGGATTGTAAAGCAACAGCTAGTAGAAATACGATAAACAGGAAAGGTCGCAATATTTAGCCTTGTGGTATCCCGCTCTTTGTGTTTTATACTAAACGTGTTTTATCCATTTATTTGTACTTGCTGCGTCTATTATTCCAATATAATTTTATTATTTTGTGTTATTAAGTAAAGTTATTAATTGCTTGAAAACTCAGTGGATATTGTTCAGCTTTAAAGTGCAGTACTTTATGATTCATCCAATCAAACGCCTGTGACAGGTCGCAAAAGATGTCTATTGCATCTTATGTCTCTTTCTATTTATCTTTTTGCCATAATTGTGTTTTTTTTTAGTTACTTAATAAGAAAAATCTACAATTACAGATTCATAAAACTCTACAACCGCGTCTACCGCGCGTCCATGGCGCTCTCCTACTTCACGACCCACACCTGGGTCTTCAAAGACGACAACACTGACAGCCTCTTCCAGTCCTTATCACCTGATGATAAGCTCATCTTCAACTTCGACACCTGTGACATCAATATCATGGAGTACGTGACACTGTGGTGCGTTGGTCTTCGGAAGTATCTAATGAAGGATGGCATTCGGCATACAGAGTACGCCAGAAGGAAGCAGTATTGGCTTCACAAGCTACACGTTGTGGTTGCTGCGTTTTATGCTTACATCGTGTACAAGTGTTTGAGTTTGGTTGTTTGTACTGTTATGTATGTGTTTGGTTTATTATATAAGTCTGTTTGATATGTGATTTTGTTGTTTTATTACTACACTAGCGACCTGCCTCCGCATGGGTGCAATCTCTACTGTAATGCATGTTATTAACAGTATCTGGTTGACCGCTTCGCTCGGTTTCTAAAATGTATATTATGTTGGGAACCGAGCTTTTCTCGAACCTGGGACCTTGATAAATCGATTTCTTGAGCCTGTACACCCCTAATCTGTAATTTTCATGAAAATCCTTGGAGCCGTTTCCGAGATCCTAATTATTGTATAAATATACAAGAATTGCTCGTTTAAAGATATTAGATATAAACCTTTCCTCTTTTATCACTTTATGCATTACACTGTCTTTATCTAAGCATACATGGGAACATACAGACAGCGGCAAGCGACTTTGCTTTATACTATTTTCGGTGATTGTGTGTTCTCGAAATCTCTTCGTTAAGTGAAGACTGTCAAAGATCTACAAATGACAGCCGGGACCAACGGCTTTACGTGCTTTCCGAGGCACGGAGGAAAACTCGATATGACAGATGGTCATCCATCCACAGACCAACTTCGGCAAGCGCGGCTTTACCCAGAAGATCGGCTTATGCGGCTGTAATGGGGAAGGCAAGTGTCAAAGTGACAAGTGACAGTTTGGACCCAAAAGAACTGTCAAATCAAAGGAATTTTCTGAAAAAAAAAAACGATTTATTGATGTAAAATGACTAGATGTTGTGTAATAAGCTGTAAAAATGATGGAACATACAAATTTCCGACAATTCACACTATCAAGAAATAATGGGTAGCCGCTGTGACTGCTGTGAAAACAAAAATTGTATTATCACTAAGGAAAAGCTATATAATAAACAAATATCCAGCCTTGCGAAGCCGAGACAGGCCGTTAGTTGAGTTTATTAATGAAATTCTATGATTGTACCATAACTAAACAATCGAATATATACACTTTTCAAAATAATATCTACTTTTCTATTGGAGGGTATCAGTATTGCATCGCTCTATAAATCATGAAATGGTTCGTCTGGCGGAAGAATTATCACCTGGAACGGGTTTTGTGATAGTTGTGGTGTTAAGAAATTAAATATATTGTGATATTTCTCGATTATAAATAGAAAAAAAAGGTTAAAATTACTGACTTATGACATTATGATATTTTATCAAAATAGAAAGTCAGAAGCAGCATTATATTCTTGCTATAAGAGAGGACAGGTAAAACATACCTAAACTCAAAAATTGAAACCTCAACGTGCTGTTATATTCATAACTTATACGCGACTCGCGCAATTGCTGACAACACATAATATTTTCTATTAAACCGTTTACGCCCATGCAGACAGTTTAGTAGCAAATTAACAACCAATCCACATTCCCGCGTTTTAAATTCTATTTCGTAAACCTAAAGAAAAGTGAGGTTCAAAAACGTGACTGTAGTTTTTTACAATAAACTCTGTGAAAACAACTTGGTGCAGTTTTCCTAAAAAGACATTCAGCGGCTGCCGCCTAACATTGGTGTCAGAAGTGGGATTTCGAAAAGTGGTTTACGCTATAAACCCCGAAATTTGAACCCGTGGTCGTCGCTTTTGTCAAATTGATCGACGGTCAGTCTCAGCCCCTCGAGTTGAGCCCGCATCAGCAACCTGCCATTATAGTGGTCGACAGTAAGTCTCCTCCTGCATCGAGCCTGCACCACTGCCGGACCTGCATCTGTGGTCGACGATAAGCCTCCGCCTGCGTTGTGAGCCCGCACCACTGCCACACCTGGACCTCTACTTTCTCCTCTCCATCTTCTCTTCGGGTCAAGCTCTGCTACTGCTACTCACCACCTATCATCATCTGCCTGTGCCTGCGTCTCTGTCCAGGCACCGCCTGCAAGAAAGCCACGTAGTCGTATTCGCCACCCGCCACGTCACCCTCCTTGGTCGCGCCAACGTGTCGTGTCCACCCAGAACCACATCCCAGGACTTTAATATTAACTCGTTAAGGAACTTAAGAATGCTCCTGACTGTGCTAATTCTGTAAGTAGTCTAACTTTTACCCTCTTATTATTTTTGTATAACTCTTTAATTTGATTGTGTGTGCAAATCTGTGTATCCACTCATCCTACCTACCAGCATCATGTCATTAAAACAAGAATCTTTAGAAAAAGTCACCTTAAATGTCCTCACAAAATTCATAAAGCCATACTCAGGTGACCGAGAGACTCTTCCAGCATTTTTAACAAATTGCGACAATGCTTTATCACTAGCAGCACCTGAACAGCATGGTATATTATGCAAATATATAATCTCTCAATTAGAGGGAAAAGCACTACTAGCATGCAGTCTTAAAACATTTACGACATGGGCCGAATTAAAAAGTTTTCTAAAAACCACATTTGGTGAAAGAAAACACAGTTCCCATTTATTAGTAGATTTACAAAGCTGCAAACAGCAAACATCAGAATCCGTAACGCAATTTGCTCTTAGAGTTGAAGCCTGCCTAACACGTATTCAGGCAGACATTCACTACTCATGTTCAAACCAAACTGAGCTTATTGGCAGAATAGCTGCTATGGAAGACCTTGCTTTAAACACATTTATATTAGGACTTAATTCTAACATTTCCAATATAGTGCGATGTCGGAATCCTTCTTCACTAAACGATGCCGTGACTCACGCGGTGGAAGAAGAGAAATTATTCAACTTAACGCGTATATCTCAACGAACTGGCAAATTCTGTTCTCACTGTAACAAGCAAGGTCATACCTCTAATGAATGCTTTAAGAAAAAGCCTAATTCTAATAATCATTCCAACCCACTATCCCAAAAATCTTATCATGTTCCCAATCCATCATCCTCTTCATCCTCAGGTAACGGAGAAGGACAACAAAATTCTAATTATAATTCGAAAATTTGTGCATATTGCAAAAATAAGGGACACGTGATTAATGAATGTCGCAAGCGTCAATATAATAATCAACATCGTTTTCGTAATTTGCCTGATGAAGACTCTATTCAAGGACAAAGAAGTTCCGTCAATTCTAACACATCGAATAACGATGCACGTGTTCATTGTTGCGAATGTGATTGCATTAACAAGTTTAAAGATGATCAGAAAAACGATTTAAACGAAGAATGATTTCGGATTCGTGCCTGCCGAAATCTAAAAGTAAAAACGGCACAATTCCACGTACTAAATCTTCTCCATCTCAGGAACCTTGTAACCAAGGACTGAGTCATACTAAATCCTATTCATCTCGACTGTCCAATAAACAATCGAGTCTTACTAAATCTCATAAAACATCTCAGGATAACCTGAGTCTTACAAAAAATAAAATATGCTCTACTAAATCTTATAATACATCTCAGGATAACCTGAGTCTTTCTAAAAATAAAATATGCTCTACTAAATCTTGTAATACATCTCAGAACAACCTGAGTCATAATACTATTTCAAATAAAATACCACTCCCTTCTACTAAATCTACACGGCCTCAAAATGAGACTCAAAATCATTTTCAATCGCCTGCTATCTCAAAAGTTACAATGCCTATTTTCGAAACAAGCATACATAAATACAAGGTGTCTCTGCCTTTTACAAATCTCATTACAAAATTTTCAAAAAAACCTCTCAGTTTCCTCATTGATACCGGTTCTAGTGTCAGTATTGTGAAACAATCGAGTTTGTCGTGTAAACCCCAACGCAGCAATGAAATAATTCAGCTAAAAGGCATAAACAATGCTGATTCTTATAACGAAACCTTGGGCACATTTCAATTCGAGTTTCAAATATGTAAAGATGCCTTTCAACACAAATTCCACATCATTACAGATGAACTAAATCTTAAATATGATGGCATAATCGGTACAGACTTTTTACGAATTTTTAACGCCAATATAGACTATAATTCTAAATACATGAATCTATGCGGTCATAATGTACCTATTTTATTCGATAAACCAACATACATCATACCGGCACGTTCTGAAGCCGTAATTGAATGTATGGTGTCCAATGACCCCTCGGAATTGCACAATCTACACGAAGCGCTTGTTTTAGATCACGTTGTAAGCGAAGGTGTCTACTTAGCAAATTGCATTGTGACACTAAAACAAAATAATCGGGTCAACATTTCCGTTTTAAACACTACTGAATCTGATTTACAAATTCACGATTTTAAAGTCAAACTTACTCCTATAGATTTTTCTAAATCACGTCAGTTTCAAGAAACAATTCACACAGTCTCTTTATCTGCGTCTGATCGACGTGATCGCGTCCTTAACCAAATCAGATACGATCATCTTAACTCTGAGGAGAGACAAGCCTTATTAGAATGCTGTGCTGATTTCAGTGACATATTCTACCTCGAGGGCGACCCTCTCACCTGCACTAATGCTATTCAGCACTCAATTAATACGGGTAATGCACCGCCTATTAATGTAAAATCCTACCGCTTTCCAGAGTGTCATAAACACGAAGTGGATAAGCAAATAAAAAAGATGCTTGATCAAAAAATTATAAGGCCTTCTAATTCCCCTTGGAGTGCACCAGTTTGGGTGGTACCTAAAAAAATGGACGCATCGGGTCAAAGAAAATGGCGAATCGTCATCGATTACAGGCGACTTAATGACGTCACTGTAAACGAAATCTATCCTATTCCTCTAATCTCAGACATCTTAGACCAGTTAGGTCACTCCAAATATTTTTGTGTTCTTGACTTGGTATCAGGCTTTCATCAAATTAATATAAATCCAGCTGACTCAGAAAAAACTGGTTTCACTGTTATTAATACAAACGGCACCTCGGGACATTACGAATTTACTCGCATGCCATTTGGGTTAAAAAATGCCCCTTCAACCTTCCAACGTCTTATGAATACAGTTTTATCCGGTCTTCAAGGTCTTCATTGCTATGTTTATTTAGATGACTGTATTGTCTATGGAAGTTCCCTTACTACAGTGATAGAAAAACTAAGACTCGTGTTCGATAGACTTCGTCAATTTAACTTAAAACTTCAGCCCGATAAATGTGAATTCCTAAGACGTGAAGTGAATTATTTAGGTCATACTATTACTGATAAAGGGGTTTCTCCAAACCCTGACAAAGTGAAAGCTGTCTCCGAGTACCCTGTTCCTAGAAATCCGAAAGATATCAAATCTTTCTTAGGTCTCATCGGCTATTACCGTCGATTTATTGAAAACTTCTCAAAGCTTACTAAACCTCTAACTTCCCTTTTAAAAAAGGACACAGCCTTTCATTGGAATGTAGAACAACAAAATGCGTTCAATATTTTAAAAGAAAAATTAACTACAGCTCCTTTGCTCCAATACCCCGATTTCTCGCAACCTTTTCTCGTCACTACAGACGCAAGTAATTACGCCGTCGGTGCGATTCTCTCACAAGGCCCAGTTGGAAAAGATAAGCCAATTGCATATGCATCTCGCACACTCAATAAAGCCGAAGGAAATTATTCTACCACCGAAAAAGAGTTACTAGCCATTCTTTTTGCCGTTAAAACTTTCCGCCCTTATCTTTACGGTAACAAATTCAAAATCATAACCGACCACAGACCACTTGTTTGGCTATTTAATGTCAAAGACCCCGGTAGTCGACTCATTCGCTGGCGCTTAAAGCTGGAAGAATACGAATATGAGATTGTTTATAAACAAGGCAAACTTAATTCAAACGCCGACGCCTTATCGCGTCACCCGATACTCGCTATAACACGCAGTAACGTTCTGAATAATCAATCTTATGAAGAGTACTTAAAGTTGCAATCCACTAAATCAATACCTACTACTAACACACACATTGAGGAACATTCACAAGTTCTACATCTCACTAAATTTAAATTGATAGCTTGTCCAACATCGTTGGATTTCGACAATTCCATGCCACACTGTGAGGGTCTTCTTGCTCAAATTGATAATTCTTCTGAAATAATTGCCACTGAACGCGAATCTGATTCGGTATTTACAACATCTTCTAACGGAAAGCATTACTATTTCTTATTCACTAAGGTTCATCATTACGAAGAAGTTAATTATAAAACGATTTATTCACTTTTAATAAAATTACGCAACTCAATCATGGATCAAAATACAAATGAAACCGATCTCGCTATATCAGACTTTAGTGAACCTTTTTCAAAGCTTTCTTATAGTAAAATATATAATATGCTTATTTTTATCTTTCATAACACTAATATTAAAATTCACATTTATAAAAATCAAATTACCTATCCCACTCCAGCTGAAGTACCTAAGATACTTCAGGAAAATCATGATTCACCTATCGCTGGACATCCGGGTATGAAACGTATGCTGAGTCGTATTAAAGAATCGTATTATTGGAAATCAATGCGCTCAGACATCGAAAATTATGTCAAAAATTGTAAATTATGTCAAATAAATAAGCCATTACGTCTATCCAATAAAGCTCCTATGGAGATCACTACTACTAGCACTAGACCTCTCGAAAGGTTGGCACTAGATATTGTAGGCCCTCTCCCGGAAGCTGGTTTTCAGAAATTTAAATATATCTTGACGTTACAAGACGATTTAACTAAGTTTACTTGTGCTTATCCTATGACATCCTCGACTAGTGACGAAATTGCACGTAATTTAATACATTTTATGTCACTATTTGGCTTCCCTAAAACCATACTTACCGACCTAGGTACATGTTTCACATCTGATCTTTTCAAACAAGTAACAGCAATCTGTAAAATAAAATCTATCTTCACTACGCCTTACCATCCGCAGACAAACGGAGCTTTAGAGCGCAGCCACGCTACTCTTAAAGAGTACCTGAAATCTTTCGTTAATGAAAATCAGAACGACTGGCACTGTTACTTAGCTACTGCTCTCTTATCATACAACTCTACTCCACATACTACTACTCAGTTCACTCCCTTTGAACTCTTATACGGTTACAAACCGTTAATTCCAAATTCTCTTTACGGCGTTAATGAAAATAACAACTATCATGAATATGTTCGCGCTCTACAATATAGGATGAAGTTTAGCCGACAGAAAGCTATAGAAAATATCCTAAACAGTAAAGAAACTTCAAAGCGATACTATGATGAATCTAGTCGTAGTGTTACTTACAAAACAGGTGACATGGTATATGTAAAACATCATCACCGACTCCGAAAAGCCTTATCCCCTATTTGGAAAGGTCCCTATAAAATAATCAAAATTAATGGTAAACATAATGTAACTATTTGTATTAATCGTAAACACGTGAAATACCATATCAATGAAATTAAACCCGCTCAAACATAAAAAAATCTGTTTTCAGAACAATATGATACAGCTATTGAATCTAGTCAAAAAAGCGATACCGAGTTATTTAACTTAACGAAAGAAAAAATTCACATAATTAAGTTCACCATTAACACTTTTAAGGCATCTATTTCCAGGCTAAACATGAATGAATTCAGACTAAAAGCTCAAATTGATAAACTTAACGAAATTTTATTGCAAACCACAAACAAAATAACAATGAAGTTGTTTACATTTCTAAAATAAATAATTTAGTGAATATCATTGAAGGTTTATTATTAACTATTACTAATTTTCTAGACTCTGTTCTAAATGCTATTTTATTTGCTAAAGTAAATGTGTCACACCCTTCAGTTATTACTCTAACTAACCTGTTAACTGAGCTATCAAAACAAAGTCATGTTATGAATAAAAGGTTAGATTTTCCAGTTCCTCTTAATATTGAAACTATTCACACAATAATGGACGTTTCCAGACTAACTGCTTATTATTATAAGAAACGAGTTGTGTTTGTCATGAAAATTCCTCTTATCTCAACGATCAAAATTAAATATAATGTTTATAAATTGATTCCCTTACCTACTCCACCTGATCATTCTAATCCAAATACTTTTGCCCTTATCCACCCAACAAACCCTTATCTTGCTATCACAGATGATAGACTGAACTATGCAATGTTATCTAGTATCAATGTCAAAGAATGTGTTAAAATAAGTAGCGATTATTCAATTTGTCAATTGTCAACTATTTATTCTAGTAATACTAATCAGTCCTGTGACACTAAGTTGTTAACGGAAGTAGTATTGACATTACCCAGCGAGTGCGATTATAAATTATTGTATGGTCAAATTGACATTTGGCATAGATTGCATAGTGATGAATGGATTTATGTACAATCAAATCCAAATAAATTAACTGTAAAATGTAAAACAGATATGAAAGATTATTCTATTCTTGGAACTGGATTGTTAAAGTTAACTCCTGATTGTATTGGTTATTCTAAAACTCTACAGTTTATACCATCAACTACTTCTACTTCTGAATATAAAAATAAATTTATAATTGACTTTGATATAACAAAGGATGACTGTTGTAATAAAGGTATAGTTAATAAAACTATTCCTTTACTCTCACCACTATCTTAAGTTTAGTTTGTAAAATATTTTATTGCATTTCCATGTTTTTATTTTATTTATGGTAATGGGTATTTTAAGAAGAATCCTTGTGTTTTTAATCTTCTATGGTTATCTTATAATTTTAATAAGTATTTTAATATTAAACCATATCGTGTCTTAATTTTAATGATTATTTTTTATTTAATGGGCTATTCTATTTCTCTTTGGGTTAAGTATATGTTTTTATTTTGTACTAGGTTCATTTAATTTTAATTCTTAAAATTTTGTAAAACCTCATTTTTCTTGATTCCGCTTAATCTTTTAGGATAAAGCTCCATCTTAAGGGGGGAGATGTTATATTCATAACTTATACGCGACTCGCGCAATTGCTGACAACACATAATATTTTCTATTAAACCGTTTACGCCCATGCAGACAGTTTAGTAGCAAATTAACAACCAATCCACATTCCCGCGTTTTAAATTCTATTTCGTAAACCTAAAGAAAAGTGAGGTTCAAAAACGTGACTGTAGTTTTTTACAATAAACTCTGTGAAAACAACTTGGTGCAGTTTTCCTAAAAAGACATTCAGCGGCTGCCGCCTAACAGTGCCTCAACTACAAGACTAAGTAATTGTGGATTTATTATGGTAAAATCAAATGTATTACCACTCAATTAAATCACATTTTTTCCTCTTATAGATGCACCACGGCGTCTTAATTCTTCTTTTAGTATATGTACATGCATTGACGAATAATTTTCCTTATTTGTTTTGTGTTTATACTCAATTTTTATAACAATAAATCTTGTTTGTTTTTTGTACAAGGTAGACAGTGATATGACGTGGGGACCAACTATCGCAGCGCCATCTACGATTAGCTTTGAGTTGCCATCCCCATTATTTAGCCACGAGCTGCTCCGCTAGTATCAAATTACATAATTATATCCTCATTTATTTCATAGATCTGGGGGGGTATTACGTCGTCTTAAAACCTGGCTTATTCCGGCGAGTGAAAGTGACAGAGCTATACAAGCCGTCTAACGCCATCTCTTTCCCACAGCCTAAATTGGATCGCGTTAAAGCGCTATATTCACGATCCAGCACGGCTGTACAGCAGCTCAAGGTCGCGTTGCTGGACGCAGCAAAAACACCGTGAATAGGCTTGACGTACGTCAAGCTTGACGTAGCAACGCGACCTTGAGCTGACGTACAGCCGTGCTGGATCGTGAATATAGCGCTTTTGCTACGTCCAGCAACGCGACCTTGAGCTGCTGTACAGCCGTGCTGGATCGTGAATATAGCGCTTAAGAGATCACATTGTGTGGTTTCGTCATAAACAGTGATTAGTCAAAGATCATCACAAACGGAAGTTTACCTTTTACGTAAACTAACTTGTGGTTTACTAATATACTATATATTAGTTCTTATCTAACCACACGAAGAAAATTAAGATACGTATTAGTTAACTTAGAAACGTAAACAAAATTAAACCGATTCAACTAGAATGTGATAGATTCATCTATGTCCAGTGGAAAGTAGTTAAAGTAGAACAGGGGGATCTCAGATCAAAGAAATAGGCAGATAGAACGCTCAGAACACGCGAGTGGGTCCACCAAAGTTAATAATAATAATATTCTTTATTTCGGACAACTATGATCCATAGTGTTAGTAAACAATATTATAACTTATTACTAATGTTAGTAAATTGACTACTACGATAAAAAAATAATAATAAAAGGAACGAAATAAATAGTATGACGAAAAGGACATCCCCACTTAATGACTAGTGATTATCCTTTTCACCAAACCTTTAATAATCGGAGAGATTAATACAAAATCAAATCGATTTACATTCCATAATGTTTTCTTTGTTTTTGAGAACAACTTTTACAATGGTTAACCCTTTAACCGCCATGTCATAATTCGCATGGAGTGCACCTAGCGCCAGCAAACTTTAGGTACAATTTAGCATAGTGTTGTAGAATATAGTTATCGATAAACAAAGTAATGAAATAAATAAAACTTACTAATTTGTAATCAAAGGTTTATTTTTTATTATGTAGTACCGCAAACAAATCAGTCTTCAAACATACGTTAATCAGTCTTCGAACATACGTTAGGTAATTAGTCTTTTTGACTGAAGGATAAATAGACTAGAACAACAAAAGAGTGATTTACC
Organism: Agrotis segetum; assembly: GCA_036375495.1. Classification (NCBI taxonomy): domain Eukaryota; kingdom Metazoa; phylum Arthropoda; class Insecta; order Lepidoptera; family Noctuidae; genus Agrotis; species Agrotis segetum. Next base: position 140,258 of record JAQSVV010000490.1, on the reverse strand, counting down.
GATTCATTACCTATTACTATCCGCTGAACTACCACCACTACTAATATCATTGTTTGATTGCTGCAATATATTTAATAGTTCTTCTTCGTCGTATAACATCATCGACAACTTCTCGACACTAGCTTAGAACTAATAATAAAGAGAGCACGGATTATCACGACGATGGCGCTAGCGCAACTGACGTTTATTCAAAACTAGCGGGGTGCAATGCTGATAGTAGTATACACTACAGAAAAACTGTGCACGTTGCGCGTTGTATATAAAAACATAGCGGCCGGCTCCGGCTTCGAACGGGTATAAAATATATAGCCTATATGATTAAAATCGATCCAGTAGTTTTGATTTATTCATTACTGCCCGTGGCCCGCACGCGTTAAATTTGGAGTAAAACAATCCCCCTTTCCCTATACCATGAAGATTTCCTGCTATCTTTGGAATATCTAAATTCATACACTACATTTTTACTTATTTACTTTTTACATTTTTAACTATTTATTTTATTTTTACAACATATTACAGAATCACTACATATTATAAAACAAAGTCACTCTTGCCGCACCGGGCGGCCGGTCGGTACCGCCGCAAACGCTACGTCCCGCAATTTTGAAATCTGTAATATCTTCGAAAATATTCACTTAAATCATACGGTGTGAAGGGCCATATAGATCTATATTAAATGAACAATGTATTCAAGGTATTTAATTGGTTAAGGATTAATGCTGTATTGGTTAAAATCGCTTCGAAAATTAGCCATTATTTATCGTAAAAAGTAAATGACAAAAAAAAGTTATTGTGGGTTATCCATAAGAGATAGACATATACCATCACGGACTTTTCTGTAGACCTTTTCAATGTGTACAAACTCGTTAGGGTTCAGCCTGCGTTTGCAATGTAAGCGGAAAAAATGAAATTCTTTACGACATCACATTAGAAACCTCAAAAATAACAGTACTTCTCCACTATTTAATGGATGTTATTATACATGTAAACCTTCTTCTTGAATCACTCTATCTATTAAAAGAAACCGCATCAAAATCCGTTGCGTAGTTTCAAAGATTTAAGCATACAAAGGGATATAGGGACATAGGGACAGAGAAAGCAACTTTGTTTTATACTATGTAGTGATGATATGACTTTAGTTGACCTTGAGCCGCACGTAAAATTACGGCGACGGCGTTCGCGGATCGCTCGCGCTAGTGACGTTCTGGAATAAGTCGGTAGTTTATGTTTCTTTGTTGATTTCTACATATTATATAACTTAAGCTTATTAGATTTTGAATAAATAATTAAATCCTACTAATATTATAAATGCGAAAGTTTGTGAGGATGTATGTATGTGTATGTAGGTATGTTTGTTACTCTTTCACGCAAAAAGCACTGAACGGATTTGGCTAAAATTTGGTACACAGATAGTTTATAACCAGGATTAACAAATAGGATAGTTTTTATCCCGATTTTGTGTTCCCGTGGGATAATTTTCGAGTTGTAGCGGGTGAAGCCGCTGGCAACAGCTAGTCTTTAATAAACTACGAAATTTGAATTAATGTTTAGATGACAGTTTGATAAAATACATGGATGTTTTTTTATTAAATTAGCATCAAGAGCTTCAATTGTGGTACAAAACTAGTCTACGTGAAATCACGGTTTCGGCGAAGTAGGTTGATATTTAGACTTATCACAAACTGAGAAAAATTAATTATTTCAAGGAATTAACTAAAATATGTATCTAGTACTGTTAAAAATAAAGTAATAACACGAAATATACTAAGATTTAGTAAGCAAGTTCAACTTTTATTAAACATTTTTTGAAATGACAGGACTTTTACGTAATATTCCGACGTGGCGACTGAGGTATCATTCTTACTACACGTAATATTACGGCGATGGCGGTTAAAGGGTTAAAGACACGTGACGGCATATTTTGGCAAACAACAACAACGACGCGCAGCTTGGTACGACGCGTAGCTTGGTACTGTCGCGACTTTGTATTCGATTTTGATTTTGTATTAACTTTATTGTAACCACTCGCGTGTTCTGAGCGCTCTATCTGCCTATTTCTTTGATCTGAGAGGGGGATAATACAACTTCTTAAAACCATCCTTGTTTCAGTGAGTGAACGAGATGGCGCTAGACGACTTGTATAGCTCTGTCACTTTCACTCGCAGAAATAAGCCTGGTTTTAAACCGTTGTAATATCCCCCCAGGATCGATTAGAATGAGTCAGACTTATACTCCTTCTACACGATCAACCCGACCGCCTGACAGAGGTGAACTTGGTCGTGTCAACAGTACCCCACCGTCTAGAACGCTGTCGGCTGACGGTCGGGTCCCACCGCGGACGCAGCCTGTCGGGACGGCTGCGCTCCCGATTGACTCCGCCCATATTTGGTCGCACGACCAACGTCTACACGGTAGATTTTCATTTTCACAAATTCCACCCTGTATAGCGTGACAATGTTATATTATGACAAGGAGCTGATTGGATGATGGATCTGGAAGGTAGCCAAGTGGCCATAGGAACTCTGTAATGAAAGCCGTAAACCCAGAGTTTGGACTCGTTTGATTCGTCTTCACGAGTACTTTGCCTTTAGTGGTTCTTTTTATTCATCATCATCATCAGCTGGAAGACATCCACTGCTGAACTTAGGCCTCCCCCTTAGACCGCCACGCTGAACGACAATTCGTCACTTGCATCCATCCGTTGCCCGCGACCCTCACGATGTCGTCGGTCCACCTAGTGGGAGGTCTGCCTACGCTGCGTCTTCCGGTCTGTGGTCGTCACTCGAGAACTTTTCTTCCCCATCGGTTGTCAGTTCTACGAGCGATGTGGCCTGCTCATTGCCACTTCAACTTGCAAATTTTATGAGCTATGTCGGTGACTCTGGTTCTTTGCCGAATATTCATGTTCCGGATTTTATCCCACAAAGAAACTCTGAGCGTAGCTCTTTCCATTGCTCGTTGAGTGACTCTTAGTCTCTCTTAAATGCCAGCAGTCGAAGATCTCTTTTTATTAAAAAGCAATAAAATATTGTTTCCTATTTTTTTTTAAGAGTATTCTAATGAGCCCTAAGATGTAGATAAATTCGTTCTTTCAGTCAAGATATCAAGATATAATCTTTAGTATCGCCAACTTATAAAAAACAAATTATAAGTAATTATGATAATATTAATTTTATTTCCTACTGTATTACATTGTATTGTCAGATTAAAGATTTTATTAAATACACTAGCTGTGCCCGCAACTTCGTTCGCGTGGATGTCGGACTTTGACAATGTATTTCTTAGTGTGAACCGCTTAATTTTCGCCTTGTTTTTTATAAATCATAATAGTTTTCATTTATACCCTATTATTATTAGAATTTATTTTGATTTTTCAAGAAAATTTGACATGTTTGTGATAAACGCCCTTTGTCGTTGCATCCCATTCCATCCCGCTCCATCCCACACCATCCCACTTCATCCCACTCCATCCCACTTTATCCCACTATATCCCACTCCATACCACTCCATCCCACTCAGTCCCACTCAGTCCCACTCCATCCCACTTTATCCCACTACATCCCACTCCATCCCTCTCCATCTCACTCCATCCCACTCAGTCCCACTCCATCTCACTCCATCCCACTCAGTCCCACTCCATCCCACTCCATCCGATTCCATCCCACTCCATCCCGCTCCATCCGGCTCGATCCCGCTCCATCTCACTCCAACCCACTTTATCCCACTCCCTCCCACTACATCCCACTCCATCTCACTACATCCCACTCCATCTCACTACATCCCACTCCATCTCACGCCATCCCACTCTGTCCCACTCCATCCCAATCCATCCCATTCCGGGTCAGAGCCCATTCGTACCCTAAGATTCGCACCCTGTGCCCGCTCGTACCCTGGAAGTTTTGAGGGGCCCACTCGTCCACTGAAGAATATTTATTTTTATTCATTCTTCTAATATAAGTACATGTACATGTTTATACTGCAGCTTGGTAGTCCTGGTACAGTCGCGCAGAAATGGGTAAAATAAAAATATAGTAATTCGGTAGACATCATGTTTATTTCAAATAAGATTAAGTTTAATAAATGCCTCTAGGCTCTAGGCATTAAGTCAGTCTTCAAAATAATTAATCAACTTTTAGTTTCTTGCACATTTGTAAATATTTAGCAAAATATATGATAACAATAATAATCTTTATGCAGTAAAATAAAACTGTGTAACTATTTAAATAAAATTTCAGTAATAACTGAATTTTAGATAAATTTACATCCAGTGTACAAACAAATAACCAAATATCAATACTAATAATATAACAAAAATAACAATTCATTGTTACTACTTTGTAAAGTCTTAGAGATCTACAAAATAATGCAATATTACAATAACTTTGTATATAAGAAATCAGTCTATATCAACTACGTAAAATCAACATTTTCATTAACAACTAATACACATGCAAAATCACAATGTCCTAGAAACTAACAAAATACAACTCTTTTTTTCAAAAATCAGTCTTGATTGACCATTATTTAAATCAAAATTAAATATAATATAATTAATTAAATATAATATTAAAGATGGTTTTCGTTTGTTTCGTTGGCTATCGCTCAGCAGTCTTTACTAGATTTTGAATAGAATCCTATATGCAAAAAAAAAAAAATAGAACACATATCAACAGTAAATAATCCCTTCTTATTTTTTTGTATATTTACCAATTACATACATGCAAAATCATAATAACTTAAATCTAATTTGCTTGCGCGCAGATTCTCTGGCTAAGATTACCCCTCACGCTTCGGCATTCCACACCCCGCGCACATCTGGAGAGTACTTACCAATTTCAACGCAATTTTTGGAGCAAAACAAAACTAATATTAGAACGTTCATTATTTTAACCGACTTCCAAAAGGAGGAGGTTCTCAATTCGGATGTTTGTATTGAGGACTGATCGGATTTTTTTTTATGTTTGTTCTGGCATAACTCCGTCGTTTAACAACAGATTTAAAAAAATCAGTTTTGTTTGGATAGGGGTATACTTCCGGAATTATCCATTAAAATTTTATCGAAATCGGACTACACCGATTACTCCGAGGTTTCTGGTCCGATTTCGATAATTCTATATTTGTTCGATATACTTAGTATATCTGCCATTTGGCCCAATAAAATTTGGGTTGAATAGTGAAACTAAAAAGGATAAAATAAAAAACTTTTTCAAAAAAAATGTGACCGTCTTCAAAACAACCACAAAAAAAGTTCAAAAAAACCTACAAAATAACTTTTCTTTCGAAAGTCGGTGAGAAAAACAAATAATTTATTTCGTTAGGCAAACTTCATTTAATAAAAGACCAAAGACATATTGAACAGTCTCGTATTCGCAGTCACTTTCAAGAACCAATATGTCACCGAGGCAGCCATAACATACAAACAAAACACCTTATCTAATTTTGTAACCCGTTTTTTTTAACAAGCCATTCGACAATTTTACATCGTAAGCCTATCGACAGGTTATATTATTATCATGAGGGATTATCATTCATCATAGCTCTTTTTTTAATGAGCTGTTATGATTTACTAAATTATTTCCGTTCATAAACTGTTCACAAGTGTACTCTGTTAACCGTTGCTTATGTAAAATGTAGCAAATTTTATCTCAGGGGACCAATAGGCACCTGAATAGGTGCCGAATCTTTAACTTTTATTGTATTATATTAGAGGGTACGAATGGGTACCTTAAAAATAATATATTTTATTAAAATATTAATTGGTACCCTACCAGGAGACCAATGGGCACCTATAAAGGGGCCGAATCCACAACTTTAATGCTGGGGTACGAATTTCAGGGTACGAATGGGCTCTGACCCCCCATTCCATACCACTCCATCCCACTCCATCCCGCTCGATCCCGCTCCATCCCACTCCATCTCACTCCTTCCCACTCAGTCCCACTCCATCCCATTCCATCCTATTCCATCCCACTCCATCCCACTCCATCCCATTCCATCCCATTCCAGCCCACTCCATCCCGCTCCATCCCGCTCCATCCCGCTCCATCCCGCTCCATCCGGCTCCATCCCGCTCCATCTCACTCCATCCCACTTTATCCCACTCCATCACACTCCCTCCCACTTTATCCCACTCGATCCGACTCCAAACCACTCCATTCCAGTCCACACCATATATTTGAATATGTAGTTTTTTTATTCCAAGCTAGATCGCGCTACTGAAGTACTGCGCGTCTCGGTGTAAACTGACCGTAATTTTACTTCTGGTACACTTTGAATTCAAATATCTTTTGATAGACTGATCCGATTTCAATGAAACAAAAACTAAATGTTACTTCAAGTTACGGTCAGTCGTTGTGTATTAAAGTTATCTGCATAACTTTCGTACATTTTACGTGATGCCCGAACAAATAAACATACAAACAGACAAACAGACAAACAGACATACAGACAAACAGACATCATCATCTGCCTAGCCTTTTCCCAACTATATTGGGGTCGGCTTCCAGTCAAACCAGATTCAGCTGGACATCAGTATTTTACATGGAGCGACTGCCTGTCGGACCTCCACAACCCAGTAACTGGGTAATACGATACCCCTTGGTAAGACTGGTTGTCAGACTTTAGAGCTTCTGACTAACAGTAACGACTGTCAAAGATCTACAAATGACAGCCGGGACCAACAGCTTTACGTGCTTTCCGAGGCACGGAGGAAACTCGCTATGATAGATGGTCACCCATCCACAGACCAACCTCGGCAAGCGTGGCTTAACCCGGAAGATCGGCCTGTGCGGCTGTGATTATTTTAGCCACGAGCTCCTCAAGACAAACAAACAGACAAAAATTCTAAAAATGCTAGAAATGGGTTCTATTGGTTGTCCTTTATAACCCTGGCTATATTTTTTGAGTTTTTTTTTAATGTACAAAAACTAATTTTCTACAGTTTTATTATATGTATAGATTGTGTTTTAGCAAAATTAAAAAAAAAAAAAACAGAAAACACTAATTCTAAAATAAGATACAACAAAAAATACAAAAACCTAACACGATGGTTTAAATTAGAATCAAAAACGTGATATTAACAAAAAACACTAACATTCTCAAAGCATGGGTTTTACCTACCATAGTAAGGTCTTGTTCACACAGAGCATCCGACATTTGGATCATTTTTAACGGATCATACTTTATTTGATAGTACGGTTTTTATGCAAACATCAGAAAAGTATTTAAAAACATATCAGTATTAAAATGTATAGTATAAAAATAATAATTAAATATTATGTAATAAAGTATTAAACGTATGTTGCCTGTGAACTCGGTCACTATACAAATTACAAACGCCAGTGCCCAATAAAACTCTTTACGATAAACCGATCGATCTTGTATAACGGACTACTGTATTTGTTTAGTATTTTTTTTATTGGATCCAACACTGTCAACTTACGCGCATACTGGGGAAGGCAAGTCAAAGCTAATTGAAGATGGCGCCACCATAGCTAAGTCCTAATCGGACCAATGAGGTATACTATTTTGAAGTACCTATAACATTTGAACCAATGACGATGCTTGGAACAAGCTGTACTAGCGCCATTAGTTCCCCAGTTGTCATTCCCATTACGACGTGGAGTTGCGAATACCAGCCCGTTACACAATACAATGCTGTCAACTATAGGGGTCCAATCTCTAAGCACGAAACCCGCTTCGGCCTTAATTACGGGCTCTTTAACTCCTAGTTCATCATCATCATCAGCCTATAATGTTCCCACTGCTGGGACACAGGCCTGCTCTCTGTGAGAGGGAATCGGCAATAATCCATCACGCGAGCCCAGTGCGGGTTGGTGGATGTCACATGTCTTCGAATTTTTGGTTCTAGGACATGCCGGTTTCCTCAAAATGTTTTAGTTCACCGTTTTGAGAGCAGTGGTGTGGAAATAAATTACACAAAGTAATGCGCCTGGCGGGTTCGAACCCACGACCTACAACTCGTAAGTCAGGACCGATACCACTGGGCCACCACGCTCCTAGTTTGTATTGAAAAAATATTTTTTTTGGATAGTGTAGTGATTAAGGAAGGCTATATGCCAAATGACCAATAGGAGTTTAGCAGTGGGATTGAAACAAATACGATATAAAAAAAAAACATTAACGAAAAAGTGGACCAGTAAATCGGACCGCTGTGTGAACGAGGACTAAGATCATGACTTGATGACGCATTTGGATATAACGTTGTATTTGTGGTAATTGGTCGGCTCGGATAAAAACCACACAAGTGGAAATTTACAGGTCAACAACTATGTGGATATCTAATATAGTATAGCAGTATTTATGGGGATATTAATTTGTTTGTTTATTTATATGTAGGGAGTAATATAAATAAACGAATAATGTAATATTCTACAACTATCACACAACGCCATCTAGTCCCAAGCTAAGCAGAGCTTGTGTTATGGGTACTAGACAACTGATAAACATACTTTTTTTTTTTTTTTTTATTGGGACAAACCCACCACACTATTCCCAAACCACTGCAACTCCTGAAAGCCAGAATCAACAGTGGCAACCACCAGAAAAGCGCCGAGACAATGAAGTCTCGACGTGTCCCGGAGAATGAATTTACCTGTCTTGGATCCTGCACGAAATTAATCAGAAAAGAATAGTGGAGGAGTAGGAAAAATATGTTTCCACTTCCCTCCATGCAAGCAGGAGACAGAACAGAACAAGGCCAATAGGCACAAAGGGACATTACAACTGGGAGAAGCCCAGTTGCCTAGCACCACGGGTAAAAATGATTACTAATATTTTGATAAACATACTTATATATTTCTAAATACATTAATATTATAGATATCTAAATTACACCCAGACAGAACAAATGATCGAACCCACGACCCACGACCCCCGGCATAGCCACAACCCCTGCTCCCCCCGCTAAGCCCATGTCCTCAAAGGACACGGAACGGGCTGATGACGGCTTTGTGACGGTGCAAAGGAGGAAGCGCCGCAATACTAGCTGTAAGAACCGCTGCGGTAAGGCTCCCGTCGAGCCTAACATGAAACTGCGTGCTGCGAAGCCGAACACTCCGGTGTACATTTCGCGTCTTCATTACACCACTGACGTGGAAGACATCGTGAAGTACGTGCGCCAAAGGCTGAATTATTCGCCGAGAGTGCAGTTGCTGGAGTCGCATCGCAACGCCAACTTTAAGGCGTTTGTGGTGCGCGTACCAACATGCTACCTGCCTCAGGTGATGGAAGAAAGTTTTTGGCCACAGGATGTGGTATTCCGCCGCTTTCGCGGTCAAGTGCCACCAGAACGCACAAAGACTTAGTGCAACGTAGTTATAATACTAACATAGTTTTAAGTTTTATTTACTAATACTATTGTAATATAAAACGTATGTATGCTTAGGTTAAGGTATTTATTTATGGGTCTTTGTTACCTGAAAATAAATGGTTTATTATTATTACAGCAGTCAGGGTCACTAACCACTAGACCAACAGGCTACTAGAATGATCCTATACTATTTTTTTCTGGCTTGTACCTATCTAAATTATTCCTGAGTGCTGCAAGCTAAATAAAATAAACAGGATGCACGGCAGTGCGCCAAGCCAAGCAGCCAAGTTGAGCATAATTATTATTATTTATCTGTTGCAAATTAAAACCGAGCTTTTCACATTTACTCCCTTATTAATAAACGTGGACTAAAGTTACAACCAGGATAATTTTCGGATTAGCCATACTTTTTTAAGGATTAACCTTGACGTAACTTTAGCAAATAGTCTAGGTCGAAGTCTAGCAAATCGGAAAACAACCAAAAATACAAAATCAAAATCAAAGCATTTATTTCAAGTAGGCTAGTTACAGGCTCTTTGAACTGTCATCGACGATCAAAGGAATATTATTAAACACTACAAAAGTTATGGTGCTACAGTCCCAGTCATAAGACATAAAAACTGTGAAAGTACTGTAGATGTCCGTTCCAAGAAGTAGATCTCTATGGAGAAGAACGTGCAAGAAACTCAATGGACACTCTTTTTAGATCGCCAGAATAATAACAGAACCTTTGTTACATCATTCATTTATTCGTTAGTCAGTGAACTCCCAAACGGTTGGATAAACAAAGTACATGACTTTTTCAGGAATTTGTAACAAAAACTGTACATGACCCGAATTCTGAAACATTTTCCAGTGCTAAATTCCCAAAAACCTTCTAAAAACTGGCTTTTAAGATTTATAATTTCCTTTAGAGACTCAGTTGGCTAACCTAACCTAAAACCTTTGTACGAGTATCTAAGTCTAAATAGATGTGGCTTGGCTGTTACCCTTTGTCGCCATTGCTCTTCGTTTGCCTCGTCTTGGCGTGAAACTACCGTACCCCCAGATAAATAAATAATAATAATAATAAATATTCCACAACTATCACACAACGCCATCTAGTCCCAAGCTAAGCAGAGCTTGTGTTATGGGTACTAGACAACTGATAAACATACTTATATATTTCTAAATACATACATATTATAGATAAATTACACCCAGACATAGAACAAATGATCATGCTCATCACACAAACCTTTGTCCTGGGTGGGAATCGAACCCACGACCTCCGGCATAGCAGTCAGGGTCACTAACCACTAGACCAACAGGCCAGTCAAAATGAAGATGAACATCATCAAGTAATTAAAAGATAATTTAATAAAGGCACATAATTATTAATTTAATTAGTAAAGTAAACGCTCGCGTTAGACATTGAGATTACCGCAGCAACAAGCCTTATTCTACCTTATTTTAATTGTTCAAGGCATACATTCCTTTAACAACATGAAGTGACAATTCACGTGATACAGCGGCGTGCTTTGGCATGCCGTGACACGTGATAATGTCGCGAGACGTTTGTCCGTCTGTTCTAATTTTAAAATAAGTTTTAATTGCTAACTTTTTTTTTTATTATCAGTCTGTCTGCCCCAACTAAAAGAGGTCGGCTTCCAGTCGAATCAGATGCAGCTGAATATCAGTAGTTTACATGGAGCGACCGCCTGTGGGAACTGAACTGCAACAGCCGGGACCAACGGCTTTACGTGCTTTCGGAGGCACGGAGGAAACTCGCTATGACGACCATCTGTCAAAGCGAGTTTAAAGTGGTCTGTCGGACCATTTGGAAAGTACAACGTTTTCAACAAAGTATTTTTTTCAAATCGTTTGGATAGCGACGGCGTAATGCGCGAACAAATATTAAAAAAAAATATAAATATCCGAATTGAGAACCTCCTCCATTTTGAAGTCGGTTAAAAAACATGCACCTAGCTAAGTTTCCTTGTTTTTATAACATTTTTTATCGGTGAATCGTTTGCCGTTTTCGCCTGGAATTTTATCGGATACCTACTTTAATTTCAAATATTAACTGATTCAAAGAAAGAATCAAATCAAATGTCAAGGAAATTAAAATGTTTTATCCTCTAAATTGTGTGGAGGATATAATTATAAATAGAAGGAACAAAGGAAGGAATTTAGAGGAGAAAAGGAGGTGGTGACAAAAAGTGTTTGAAACACACCACGAGGAAACTTATGTATAACAATGTGTAAGACGGGGGCGCGAGATATGATAGGAAAACACACACTTAAGGCAAACTTAACACAACACTAACGTAGCGCAAGCCCCAACAGGACGCCATTTGTTAATGGCTGCTTGCAAAATAATGACGTCCTTTTGGCGCTTGCGCTACGTTAGTGTCCCCATTATACCTCGCGTCCCCGTTTTATACACTATACCCCTGGTCATACAAGAGGTTTTAACACAAGATTCTCGTGTTAAGGCCTCAGTTGTAAATATAACCCGGTAAAATCCTTCACAGATTTAAAATAAACCAAAAATTCTATTAATAAACGCTGCTAGTTAAATATAGACCTTATGACAGAACAAATAGGTATTTATCTTCAATGTTGACTATAGTTGGTGCCAGTTAACATGGCAATAGCGGACATTGACCCCTACCTAATAAGTCCTCGTATAATGACATAAGCTCAGAATTAGCATTTTTATAAAATAGCGAATAAATTAGTATGTATATTGTAAGGATATAAGTATCTTATAATTCATAAGATATCAAAATGGTAAAAAAAATTCACATATAACTAAGATTTTATATTATTTTTATATTTAAGACTCACAAGTAAACACTATCATTTCATAGAAAAATGCTAATTCTGATCTTATGTCATTATACGACGAGTTATTAGGTAAAGGTCAATGACCGCTATTGCCATCTTAACTGGCACCAACTATACACAGTAGGTGATGTCGGACTGACCTCAGTACGTTGATTGACCTCACGCACCTAACTTGGCCATTCAACTTTCCAACGCTTTGTTTTAACGATTAAAAATTACTTTTTTTTTTGCTAATGAAAAAAAAATCTAATTAGTCCATAGTTATTCAAACACTAGCTGACCCGTGCCCACTTCGTTGGGCAGAAAATATTTTAACTTGTGATGAAATTATAAGTGTGGTTCGGTTAGTACTTGTGCTTTGATTTATTTCCTGACTGCCAAAAGGAGGGTTTTGTTTTTATTGTATACTGTACTGACTGTAACTGCCCACTGTTGTCTTTCTGTTGGTAGGCGCTGCGCATGTTCAGCGCTAGATTCCCGAGCACGGGCCTGTGGTGTTTATACTCTTTGGTTAGCGAGTCGCTGCGAGCGCTTAGCGCTAGACTTCCCATCCCTTGTTGCAAAGACATGCTGCCTTAAATCAAGACGCTGCGCACGGGATGTTCTCGCGCTTTCGCTAGCGAGCCTCTGCGAGCGCTCAGCGCTAGATTCACCTGCGATGTTCTCCAGCTTTGGTTAGCAAGCCGCTGTAAACGCTCGGAGCTAGATTCCCCAGCGCGTGCTTGCGAAATATTTTCTATTCCTCGAGAGGCGCTGATGATTTTCAAGAGCAGACTCTTCCATACGGCGTACTCGATTTGCTCTTGTCTTTTTTTTTTTGTTACGTGGCAAAATTATCAAATGAGTCCTCCCACCCCGGGCAGGGCAGCGGGGACTGTCAGTCTTGTACTGACTAAAATCCACGGTGTCCTTCGGTAGCCCTTTGTGTGCCGGAGTCGCGGTATACGTATGTCCCGCAGCCCCGGCAGGATCTGCTCTTATCTGGGATGTCTGACGGGAATGTTGTGATTTCCTTTTTGGCATGATAAACAATCGCTAAAACTTTCAGTTTAAAACGTTGAAGTTGTGGAGCTTCGAACTCGAAGAATAAGAACGAAGTAGTACCTATTTGTGCTTTAAGAAACCTAGCAACCAAAACAATTTTAAAGACCAACACGTAATTTCACAACGCCTTCTATAGGTAAATGGATAAAACGTCCGTACAAAGCATGTTCTAATGCGATTCGTGAATGGACGGCGGCATTTTGCGATTTAGTAATTTTATGTTTTCTTCGAAACTATTTAACCAATTGACATACTATTCGGGGCAAATCGTATCTTTATGATGTTCTTGTGATCATAATAATATTTCGATAAGGTTTAATATTTTGTTGTGTAAAAAATCGTCCAAAGGCAAGTACGTCGAAAATAACTTTTTTAACTCATAAAAGCTACTATATCTGCTAAAATATAAAAGAAAAAAATATGGTGTCGCGGACTTTATTGTAGAACTATTCAAAGCGGACATTTTTGCCATACATTGTTTTCAATTATATACAACTGTTAAGGCAGCGCATGCTAATAACTGTGTTTGAAGAGCAATTTTTTTCCGCCTGGCTAGACAAAAATTGAGATATTTCGGCTAATATGCATGATATCTTTATATTTTATAGCCTATAGCACTCACGGATAATGTAGCTTTCTACCAGTGAAACAATTTTTAAAATCGGTTCATTACTTCCGGAGATTACCCCCTACATACAAACTTACAAACCTACAAACTTACAAACAAATTTTACCTCTTTATAATATTAGTATAGATAAAGAGCAGTGGTGGCCCAGTGGTATCGGTCCCGACTTACGAATTGTAGGTCGTGGGTTCGAACCTCGCCAGGCGCATTACTTTGTGTAAATTATTTCATCACCACTGCTCTCAAAACGGTGAAGGAAAACATCGTGAGGAAACCGGCATGTCCTAGAACCAAAAATTCGAAGACATGTGACATCTGCCAACCCGCACTGGGCCCGCGTGGTGGATTATGGCCCACTCCCTCTCACAGAGAGGAGGCCTGTGTCCCAGCAGTGGGAACATTATAGGCTGATGATGATGATTCAAACATAAAACAAACGTAACTGTACAAATATAAAATACTAAAACTTAAAGAAACTATTACAAAATATCGTAAAATTCATCCTCAACGCTGTCAGCTGGTATTGTGCCCAAGAGGGGTGCACTACGATGATACGAAAAACTTTATTCCGAAATTCATAAATACGATTTTGAAAATACCGATTTTCATCATTCCGAAAGGTTCGTAAAATAAATTAGTAAAAAACACAAGACGTAAAGTAAACTGGAACTTTGACAATTTCAAATTGACAATTTTCAAAAAAAATAAAGTTCTTCGCACACCAAAAGCGCTGTTCCATTTTTTCAGACAAGAAACTGTAATTATTTAGCCACGAGCTCCTCCTAGATCAATGACTTTTGACCTCTCAAAATTGCAAAACCCCGTTCTACAAAACCAAATATTAAATTATAACTATAGAAACAGCCTCTCATAAATCCTCAAATGTACGGTACTTGTCAAAAAACCATCATTAAAAATTAAATCAATCATTGGCTGGTCAATGGTCATTGAACCGCAACTTATAAATAAAACCAAACAAGATGGCGGCCAAGGTTTTTGCAGGGTGCTAGCTAAGGCTGTGTGCACGCGAGGCAACCATACAAGGCAACGCTCGAGGAATGCTCAGCGTGGGCATCGCAGCGCCGTGATCCAATCGCGGCGATCTGTGGGAGCGATCTCTCACTTCCGACTGTCGTTGAGTCCAAGGTCGGAAGCGAGAGTGCGTGGGAAGGGCCGTTGCCTACTCCGAGGAAGTTATGCTCGCGATGGAGATGGCGCAGAGGGAAAGGGAGAGTCTTTCCATCCCTCTCAGCTCCCGTAGCCGCCCGACCAGATGCAGGACCGAGCTGTTGTTGGCGACGTATCCTTCGTCGGCAATCGAAGAGAGGTGCCATGCCACTGGGGAGAAAGACCCGGCGATGTAGATAGTTTCATCGATCGGGGATAGGGGGAATGTCGAGATCTCACAGACTCTGCCATCTCTTTGATCTAACCAAACCCGTCCGAGCCGGGTTGCCCTAGAGTAAGGAGTTTCTTGCCCATTCTTCTCCATACAAACCTACCTTTGCGAATGGGTGTAGAATAATTCCCATCTCTTCCTATTTTCTTTAAATTTAATAATTGACATTCAAAAGTGCCTCTTGGATGGCCTAATTGGAATAAATGACTTTGACTTTGACCTAAGTAAGTCCCGAGTTTGCTTCTTTAAGACTTAAAAGCGGTGTCCATGAAACTATTTTTTCAATTCATCCCAAAACTATAATTATTATTTAAAAGTTATCATTTTAGTATTTACCTACCGTTGTAGACAAGCTCATCGCAACTTTCTAAATTTTAATTTTCTTCTAATATTGTTGTTGTGTGTCTGTACTCGAATTTTGTTTCTATTGTTTCTCATTTTTTGTTTTGCCAAACAAGGAATCGCCCGGTGTGTACACAGCCTAATATGTCACTCATTCCAATGATCGTATCCTCAAGGACTGGTTTCTTAGCAGTGGCGTGTAAAATAAAATAGCAACAGTTGAAAAACAAAAGTACAAGCAATCCTGTGGGGCTACCGTGAAGTCTTAAAACGTGACTAGTTCCGCTCATGTGCATCTGGACTGAGAGCCCGTTTTTTTTTATTGTTGGATCAACTTGAAACTTACAGGGGTTTTAGTTAAAAATAGTAAAAATTCAATGCCGCAAAGCATAAATTTCTTAAACGTGAAACAAAGCTGTTATGGGCAAATATCTATGGCCCTCAGTTCAGACGCTCGCTAAAAACGGCTTAACATAAATCTCAGAAAGTACTACCTCTGTGATAATAATTTTTATTTTATATTTTAATAAAGAATTTCTTAAAGATTTTAAGATATTTTCAAATTCCTAGAATATGGCATTACTGATTTATAGCAGTTTTACTTAGGGCTCTCAGTCCAGACGTTTATGAACTGAGAGCCCCACTGAAACATAGCTTTAAATGAAGAAATACATACATTTGCTTCTTTTACCATAAAGTTTAACACCCCAATGAATTTCTTAAAAAGAAATAACGACATAGGAAGTAACTGTTGAAAGGTAAATTACAATTGAATTTTCGGTTAACGTCTGAACTGAGAGCCCTTATATTTTCGGTTTTTTCGGCTATTTGCGGGCTCCGAGTTTGAAATAAATTAGCTGAAAAGTTTTAAGAAATTTTTAAGTAAAACTTAACATACGGCTTTTTCTTCTAAATGCTATACTTACCGAGAAAAACCATTTTTTAATTTTTCAATCGAACAATTTTTGTAAGGTAACCATGATTCAAAAATCTCAAACGTCAGTTAGTTTCAAAGATGGCAGCACATGTGTGGTTGCGTTTGGAAATTTAATCTTCATAAAATTATGTGTGACGTCTTAGAGCGGCCGCATACGTCAGTTTTTTTTCCGTTCGGAATTCGAAATGATGAATGAAATTGAACAACACAGACAAAACATGCACACACATTTGTATGAATTCATTGTGTACGGATAGAAAACGAATTCGGAAATCGAATACGTAAAACGTGTGTATGCGGCCAGCCTTAGTCGCCCGCGGCGATGATGCCGTACTACGTCGCGCTGCGTTGCGAAAGGTGTATCTTTTGTTTTTTATTATAGAGTTACATTTTTAATAACTCTATTGAAATGTGCGCGCAGCGTCACGTCTCGGTCTGAGCTGATAATATTGAATGTATGCAGGCGCGGTCGCAGCCTGAAATTTTGGGGGGGGGGGGTCACTCACTACACTAATGAAAAATAGGTGTCTGGAATAAAATAAACATTATTGCACAAGACATATTGCACAAGATGTCAGCAAACTATTTATCGCCGTTAGGGGATAGTTAGTTCCTTTTAATATTTGGCAAATTTTTCAATGTGACCTTAGGTTTGGGGGGGGGGGGGGGTCATGTCCCCTGTGACCCCCCCCCCCCCTTCAGACCGCGCCTGAATGTATGAAATCGCCGCTCGTGGCCACACTGAAGTGACTAAGGCGGGCCTAGCTCGATGGCTACAAGCGATTTTGCAAGCCTAGGTGTTGCTCGGGCACGCCGCAATTGCGGCGGTAAGACCCCTCTTTGAGGAGTGGCTGGAGAGAAGTCATGGCGTCCTGACCTACCGCTTGACGCAGGTCCTCACCGGACACGGAAGTTTCGGGAGGTACCTGTGTCTGATGCGAAAGGAGGAGACGCCTGGGTGTCACCACTGCGAAGATCGCCCGGAGGACACGGTGGAGCATACGGTGCAAGACTGCACAGCTTGGGCGGAGCACCGACGTGTCCTCACGGCTGCGATAGGCGGAGACCTCTCGCGCCCAGCATTGGTCGCGGCCATGCTGCGGGGCGAGACGGAGTGGGAAGCGGTCTGCTCCTTCTGCGAGGCAGTAATGCTCGTGAAGGAGAAGGCGGGCCGCGAGCGAGAGAGGACAGCGTCCTCCCTCCGCCCCAGCCGCAGTGGTAGACGCCCACGGCGACAGACGTCGCTTGATGATCTCCGGCCACCGTAGGCGCGGGCATGCGGGCAGCGAGTAAAGGCAACTCGCTGCCCGACCAAGGACCATGGCCGGGTCAACGGCGCGTTGTGTCCCACGCGCGCCTCAAAGAGCGTCAGCATAATGACGGGGCCCCCCTCTCAGAGGGCCAAACCCTGCCGGGGTCGCGGGATTATTCCCTTACCGTGATCCCGGAACATAACAGGCTATGAAGGACACCTTTGATTTTAGTCAGTAGAAGTCTGACAGTCCCTCCCGCCCTGCCCGGGGTTGGAGGACTCATTTGAGGATTTTAGCACGCTAATAAAAAAATTTAAAAAAAAGCAACCGGGGGGGTGGCAGGAGTATCAAACCATTTCGGTCTTAGTTAAAATTAATAAATGTACTATTTTTTCAAAGTTTCTATTTATTTTTCAAAGTAGGCTGATAGGCCTTTTAAACTGCCCAATATTCGCCACTTATTTACAGTACAAATAAGTAGCTGCTCTGCTGCTGCGGACCAAACTTCCCAGGAATACATTAGTCTGTTTTTGGTTAGAAAAACCTGAATTTATACAGCGCCGTGAATTAGAGCGATCCCTCGCTTCCTGTTTCGAAAATATTTGAATCCAGTTT
The DNA here is from genome assembly GCA_036375495.1 of Agrotis segetum. NCBI lineage: Eukaryota > Metazoa > Arthropoda > Insecta > Lepidoptera > Noctuidae > Agrotis > Agrotis segetum. The sequence goes on along the minus strand of JAQSVV010000490.1, from coordinate 121,879 downwards.
GCTTTCTATTCAAAAATAAAGGAATGTTTCCTTTGAGTAAAATTTTCTATCTGCAGTATTAAGGGTACTTTCCCTCCAGGTGGCATTACAAAATTCCACCCTGTAGATATATAAGACGTACATAAATATTACTCCGGTCCGAAATAAATAATTGATAATAATAAAAGCCTGCCGGAGTCGCGGGACTGTCTTATCAGGTAACCGTGGACCCGGAACGTAAAGGGATATTGATGGACACCGTGGATTTTTGTCAGTACAAGTCTGAAACAGACTTTTGAGATTTTTAAATCATGGTTACCCTACAAAACTTGTTCGCATGAAAAACTAAAAAATGGTTTTTCTCGTAAAGTACAGCATTTTGAAGAAAAAACCGTATGTTAAGTTTTACTTAAAAATTTCTTAAAACTTTTCAGCTAATTTATTTCAAACTCGGAGCCCGCAAATAGCCGATAAAACCGAAAATATAAGGGCTCTCAGTTCAGACGTTAACCGAAAATTCTATTGTAATTTACCTTTCAACAGTTACTTCCTATGTCGTTATTTCTTTTTAAGAAATTCATTGGGGTGTTAAACTTTATGGTAAAAGAAGCAAATGTATGTATTTCTTCATTTAAAGCTATGTTTTAGTGGGGCTCTCAGTTCATAAACGTCTGGACTGAGAGCCCTAAGTAAAACTGCTATAAATCAGTAATGCCATATTCTAGGAATTTGAAAATATCTTAAAATCTTTAAGAAATTCTTTATTAAAATATAAAATAAAAATTATTATCACAGAGGTAGTACTTTCTGAGATTTATGTTAAGCCGTTTTTAGCGAGCGTCTGAACTGAGGGCCATAGATATTTGCCCATAACAGCTTTGTTTCACGTTTAAGAAATGTATGCTTTGCGGCATTGAATTTTTACTATTTTTAACTAAAACCCCTGTAAGTTTCAAGTTGATCCAACAATAAAAAATAAACGGGCTCTCAGTCCAGATGCACATGTTCCGCTCAGGGAAGCAGATGGCGCTAGACGTGTTGTTTGCACTGATTTATTTATTTTTTACTCTGTAATTTCGTACAAATATTTGCTGAGATTACAATTACGTTTATCAATTCATACCTGGTGTAATTCCTATTGGGAATATTTATATACTATTTATAATAACTATTTAGTAGTCAACCGGAGCATTTGCGTCTTTGGGGCAATTGCCTCTAATCGAAATAATTTAAAATCTGTTTGAAAACCCATCTCTTCTGCCATCTAGTTTTGTTCATTTTGATTAAAGTCATATCGTGTACTGTCAATAGATGGCGTTGTCCCGCACAAACTTTAAGTATCGGTCATATTGAAAATAACGCGTGTTTCGTCAAGACGTGCTGCGTGTGGTGCGTGATTAAAATCTTTAAGAATCCATATTCATACTCAACATATTGTAGCCTCTGTTTAACAATAGTTATTTTTATTGAAATCGTTTTATTTATGGAGATATGAGGATTTAATTGTTTTAGGTTAGGTCTGTTTTTTTGGGGTAAATGCATCTGCTGTTTTGGGGAATTTGCGTCTGCATGACGCATTTGCCCCAAAACCAGAGATCTTATACCTTTTTATGTTATTCTTGTAGACAATTTTATTTCGTGACTAAGAGACTTTAGGTACCCATGACACGATGTGATTGCAATTAGACCGATTTCAAATCCAAGTGAAAATTAACCTTACCACTGCGTTATTTCGATTAACTTGACGTCAACATGGCAATCTTGTTTTGTTTTTCATCTACCAGTTTTTTTGGGCCGTAAGATCTCGTCGCGGAAGGCGGTCTTCGCTGTCCTGTAGCCCTCATACAGCTCCGCCTCTACAGTCGGTACTGTAAGAGAGCTTACCCATGACGCGATGCGACGCGATTCGATCGATTCCAACTACACGTGCAAATCAACCTTACCACTATGCCGTATGACATAAAATGCGCGGTTGTATACGGGTAGATGAAAAACAAAACACGATCGCCACAACGACGTCAAGTAAATCGAATTAGGTATATCATTATATCGTAGTAGCATGGTTGATTTTCACTTGTAGTTGGAATCGGTCGAATTGCAATCGCATCGCGTCATGGGTAAAGTCCCTAAATGTACATGTTAGTATTCATCTACCTTATGAAGCTTGATTTTGAAAAACTTCAAAAATGTACATGTATCTTTTATTTTCCACCCAAGTATTTTTATAAGAGTTTATTCAAATTTTACCTTCAAAAATAAAATGTTCTGAACCTCTGGATTTGACAGCGGGTAAATGCGTCTACGAAAAAGTAGTCGCATTTTCCCAGATTTTATAACATCGCTTCTGATGTAATAATTATTTAATATTTTCTTAATTTACTAAAAGATTTGTATGTAAAACTTTAGTTTAAGTAAAATATATATATTCCAGCCTTCAAACATCACAGGTTTAAAACTTATTTAATGAAGACGCGTTTGCCCCGAAACGGGAAAATGCGTCTAAAATTACCCTTTTTAAAAAACATGTGTATTTACTCGTACTTATTGTAACTAATGAAATAAACGATTAACTAAGGTTGCGCACAGATAATTGCTTTATACAGTTGCATTAAGGGTTTTCCCAAGAAATTTATAGTAAGTGTAATAAAAAAAATTAAAAGAGGCTTAGTTATTTTTGGTACGCAATTGCCCCCGTTGACCCACCAAATCGCACTAAGCGTTTCCAAACGTATGGTACACCCCGTTCTGTTTTATTTTTGGTAATCTTCAAAAACTCAAAAACTGGTGTTACCGAGTTGAACTAAACTGAACTCTTCGGCCCGTTCAAGATTTTGTCGCAGTGAACGGGTACTTAGCGTGGTCGGCGAGCGGTAATGAAATGTTGACTATTGTTTGAAGCACGCCACGCCACGTGGCGCGGCTCATATCTAAAATAAAACAGAACACAAGTGGAAACGTATGTATTTTTGTTATGCTCCTTTTCGTTTTTCTGATTAATTTCATTGCAGGATCCAAGACAGGTAAATCCATTCTCCGGAACACGTCGAGTTTCATTGTCTCAGCACTTTTCTGGTGGTTTTGCCACTGTTGATTCTGGCGCACAGGAGTTGCAGTGGTTTGGGAATATAAATATTATAAATAGGTACCTCACAACACTATATAACGAGTACTTAGAATACGGGGTCTCGATGTACAAAATACCGATAAATGCTAATTCGTTGCTACAAAAAATTGACCCGGGGTGGGAGGACTCATTTGAAAAGTTTCTATCCTAAAAAAAAGTCATGAATAAACTGGCCTTAAGTACTTTATTGTAATTTAATGTATTTATTTTTAGTGTATCTGGTTTGTATTACTTATTCATAGACATAGTTGTATGTAAATTGCGTATATTTTTAGGTAATGATATTGTTATTGCATCAGTAATCACTAAGGCTATAGTCTATGTGAGTCAAATCTGTCTTAAAATCGTCGTGACTCTAGCATGCGGTCAGCAAATTATTATTTCAAGAGTTTCGTACAGTCGGCCAAGAAAGTCGTGTACCACCCTAAGGTTGAATATCGCTTGCAGATTCATAGGTGATAAAGATTAGTTTCGCTTGCAGATCGATCTGACAACTTCTATTGCTGTCTTTATCTGATTATTGATAACGACTATTACTGTTTGTAACGTGACAGCTGTTCTTAGTTTGAACTTGATGGAACCAATGACGTCGTAAAATCAACGGCGGGGGGCTGTAGATTTTGATGACAAAATTGTATCTACAAATTCAGAATTGTAATCAACAAGTTACATAAAATTGTAAAGGCACAAGGCGAATCCACAAACCTACAATTTCTGTAAACTTGTAATTACAATATCAATAAAAAACAAGCTAAAAATAGATTTATCCTTTTATTAAATTTCTACAATCAATTTTAAAATACTTATAACAAACAAAACATAGCATATATAGTAATATTTAGAAGATATTGAAATTTTTAAAAATTAGAAACGGGTGTAACCGCCGTTGGCCTCTATAACCTCTAAAAGACGAGACCTCATTGAACCAACAAGCCGTGAGCAAATATCGATTCCCCGCATTTCCTCCCAAATATAATTACAGTGACTAATAAGAGCTTGTTTGGTTCTTTCATTTTGATGCGACCATCGTTGGACCATAAGGCCCCAAAGATTTTCTATCGGGTTGAGGTCCGGCGATCAAAGTCAAAGTCAAAGTCAAATCATTTATTTTAAATAGGCCATCAGTGAGGCACTTTTAAACGTCGAATATTAAAATTAAGGAAAGGATGGGATGGGATTGATTCTACAACCCATTCGCTAAGGTAGGTTGCATGGAGAAGAATGGGCAAGAAACTCCATACTTACTCTTTTTCAAAAATGTTTAACAATGTTATGAAATAACAATTTAAAGAATAAATAAATGTGAAAGCGATGTACTCAAGTCAAGACTATTAAATCATTAAAAGGATAAAAAAAAAATAATAATTATACAGCTAAAAGGTACACGGTGTTCACACTTTCACAAAATAATGCAATTACAACTTTAAAAAAATACAATAAAGGCAGTGTGTGAGCATTAAAATTTCAACCAAGTTTGATTCTGCTCAAGCCCTACATTGTACTATGGAGCAGGACCGGCATGTTTCCAGACATTTTTATCTTGGATATAATCTTCTAATTTATAATATGCTTGTTTACTAAGTGTATTTTTTATGTGACTTTTAAACTTTCTTTCATTTAGAGTTAAAATTTCGCTAGGTATTTTATTATAACATTTAACACAGAAACCCATAAAAGATTTTTGGACTTTGGACAATCCAATCCAATCCAATTCAATACAATCCAATCCAATCTTTGGATCTTGAGGGCCACTGAATTACCCTTACGTCAGTGTGTAAACGAAACCAGGCTCTTACGATCCTCGCATTATGAATTGAACAATTATCTTGAACAAAATCAAATTGTGGCACTTCGTTCTCCGGGTAAACATTACGGACTGTCGGTAGCATTGCATTCTGAAGCACGTCGATATAATTTACAGCCGTCGCTCGAGGAGGTAGAGAACACAATTCTCCTACACCATCCGCACTCATCCAGCCCCAAATATTTACGGAAATTCGACCTGATTCTCTATTTGGAATTACATGATCATCTTTATACCGTGTTGAATTATATCGCCAAAGGTGAAGACGTCCATGCTGACTGGATTTAAACGTTTTTTCATCACAAAACACTGTATTAGACCAAACTCTAAGTGCTCTCTGGCGAAGTTCAGACGAGCAAGTCTGTGAGCATCCGTCAAATATATTTTCTTGGCGTAATGCCTGTGGTTCAACCCCATGTAATGTAGATGGTTCCTTATGTTTGGGCACTCACATCGAACATCTCCGCAAAATGTTTGTGTGGGCTTAAAACCATTGATTTCATATTCCCATCTCATGAATTCTCTATCGTTATTGGAGAGTGCAGGCCGGCGACCACTTCTTCTGTGATCCAACAAACTTCCCTCCTCTCCTTCACGACGAATCCAAAAGCGGACAGAACGCCTCGATATATTCAAATTCCGGGATATCGCACTATACTGCTTCCCTCATTAAATTGGGCAATTATTTGTGCTCTTTCGGCAATGGTCAAGTTGGCAGGCATTGAGATGATTTTATATGCAGTTGATTGAAAAATAACACGGAAAATACTTATATCGATTTTTTGCATATATTTGACAAAATGTCAATTGTCAGTTTTCTTTTTCAAATGGAATTCGGTTGTCTATTTAAATAGTTTTTATTACTTTTGTTTGGAAGCATTTCAATTGCTTTGTAGAAACTAATGTCCTTTTCATTTATACTAAAGGTTAAAATGTCATGTACTTATATGTGACATATGACGTATGAATACTAAATACATAGGTTTACGTCATGATAATGTTGTCTCTTTCAGTAATATCTTTTTATAACGAACCTTGTTGTAATTTTCGATGACCGAGAAACTAAATCAAAACTGGTACACCACTTTCTTGGCTGACCGTACCTCAAAAGAAAAAACGGAACCCTTATAGGATCTCTTTGTTGTCCGTCTATCAAGACAATTTTTCATAGAAACCAGTGGAGGTATAAAGCTCAAATTAATGTCAAGTACTCAAATCTAGTTTTTTCATACTGATGGGCCCGATATCAATTTCTCAATTTTTTATGAAAAAGCAATTTTTTTTTTTACGAATTTCCAAAAGTCTTGGAACAAACATTGTTTAGTAACATGGGCTGACTTACCCCACGAGAGGTTTTGCGCTATTAACGTTACACGTTGTATAGAATAGTTTTTATCTCACGGGACTAAGCATTTTCAACTACGGAACCATTCATTGTATGTTAGCACACTTTTCTTTTTGTTTTTTTTTTTAGCGTGGTAAAATCATCAAATGAGTCCTCCAACCCCCTTACTGTCAGACTTCTACTGACTAAAATCCACGGTGTCCTTCATAGCCTGTTAAGTTCCGGGGTTACGGTAAGGGAATAATCCCGCGACCCCGGCAGGCTTTGGCCCTCTGAGAGGGGGGCCCCGTCATTATGCTGACGCTCTTTGAGGCGCGCGTGGGACACAACGCGCCGTCGACCCGGGCATGGTCCTTGGTCGGGCAGCGAGTTGCCCTTTACTCGCTGCCCGCATGCCCGCGCCTACGGTGGCCGGAGATCATCGAGCGACGTCCGTCGCCGTGGGCGCCTACCTACCACTGCGGCTGGGGCGGAGGGAGGACGCTGTCCTCTCTCGCTCGCGGCCTGCCTCCTCCTTTACGAGCATTACTGCCTCGCAGAAGGAGCTGACCGCTTCCCACTCCGTCTCGCCCCGCAGCATGGCCGCAACCAATGCCGGGCACGAGAGGTCTCCGCCTATCGCAGCCGTGAGGACACGTCGGTGCTCCGCCCAAACTGGGCAGTCTTGCACCGTATGCTCCGACGTGTCCTCCGGGCGATCTTCGCAATGGTGACACCCAGGCGTCTCCTCCTTTCGCATCAGACACAGGTACCTCCCGAAACTTCCGTGTCCGGTGAGGACCTGCGTCAAGCGGTAAGTCAGGACGCCATGACTTCTCTCCAGCCACTCCTCAAAGAGGGGTCTTACCGCCGCAATTGCGGCGTGCCCGGCTTTCGGTCGCGACAGTCGTTCCTTCCATACTGCCCTGAGATCGCGCCGGAGCTCTTCCCGCCGCGCCTCGACTTCTCGAGGCAGCGGGGTCACGCCCCGGCGCTGCGCCTCCACGCGCCACTCATAGACGCGCTGGAGGGCAGTCGCCTCAAGATCCCAAGGCAGTAATCCGGCAAGGGATGTTAGCACACTTGGCCAGTTTTTTTTTTTAATTGATTTCCTGTATTTTTATTTACATTTCCAAGTAATTAAATCAGTTAATTGTCTTGCTTCAGAAATCTAGTTTTACGATGTTTTGGGAAATGACTTTGAGGATGTAAATTAAAACGAGTAAAACTTGATTTTCAAAAGTGGACGTTAAAAAAACTTGAAATAACGTAATAAAGGATTCCGTATCGATTTCTTTGTCTTTGTTTTGACTGTCACATTGGTGATACAAGGACAAAACCTATCTATTTTGAGAAACCACTAAGTAGTCTGAGTTTCCTGATAGCTTTAACCTTGGTATCTTTATGTCTAGAGTGAGTAAGGGTTACCGACATAGCCCAACGAATAAGCAAGTTGAAATGGCAGTGGGCAGGCCATATATCACGCAGAACTGATGGACGATGGGGCCATAAGGTTCTCGAATGGAGACCACGCACCGGCAACCGCAGCGTAGGACGTCCACCCACTAGGTGGGCAGACGATCTTATGAAGGCCACAGGATCAGGCTGGATGCAGGCCGCTTACAACCGGTCATACTGGAAGTCGACAGGGGAGGCCTATGTTCAGCAGTGGACGTCTTACCGCTGATATGATGATGATGATGAACAAGGGTAGGGAATCGGAGGTATTTCAGGTCGGGCACCCGCAGACATTGGCATCTAAACTATTGGCACCTTATTTATTCCACATAAGGCTACTGTCAACATTTTTCGCAGGTGGCAGGTGCCCTGGGGAGCGGCTGGATAGTCCTGACCTACCTCATGACGCAGGTCCTCACCGGATACTGAAGTTTCAGGAGGTACCTGTGTCTGATGAGAAATTAGGAAACGCCTGGGTGTCACGACTGCGAGAATCGCCCAGAGAACACAGTAGAGCATAAGGTGCAAGACTGCCCCGCTTGGGCAGAGCACCGACGTGTCCTCACAGCGGCGATAGGCGGAGACCTCTCGCGCCCGGCATTGGTTGCGGCCATGCTATGGGGCGAAAGGGAGTGGGAAGCGGTCGCCTCCTTCTGCGAAGCAGTCATGTTAGCAAAGGAAGACGGGCCGTGTGAGGGAGAGGGTAGCGTCCTTCCTCCACCCCAGCCGCAGTTGTAGACGCTCACGGCGACGGACGTCGGTAGACGATCTCCGGCCACCGTAGGCGCGGGCATGCAGGCAGCGAGTAAAGGGCAACTCGCTGCCCAACCATGGACCATGCCCAGGTCGACGGCGCGTTGTGTCCCACACGCGCTTCAAGAGCGTCAGCAAGATGACAGGGCCCTCTCGAGGACCAAAGCCTGCCGTGGTCGGTAAAGTATTTGTTGCCTGTTGGTCTAGTGATTGGTGTCCCGGACTGCTATGCCGGGGGTCGTGGGTTCGATTCCCACCCAGGACAAATGTTTGTGTGATGAGCATAATCATTGTTCTGTGTCTGGGTGTAATTTATCTATAAAATGTATGTATCTAGAAACATATAAGAATGTTTATCAGTTGTCTAGTACCCATAACACAAGCTATGCTTAGCTTGGGACTAGATGGCGTTGTGTGATGGTTGTGGAATATTATTATTATTTTATAGTTCGAGCAAACAATCAAGTCTAGTGTCTATATCATTACATTAAATTGCAATGAAAAAAAATTGTTTTTTTTGTGGCTCGGACTCTAATTATAGAATACTTATACAAATTGTCGGTAACATTTAAAAATATTATAATTAGAAGTCTGACGAGGATTATATCTTTTTAAAAACCTGCGCTACGGAATCTTAATGACTATATTTTTAGAAATAAAACTTGTAAAATACCTGTGCGTCTGCAAATCCATAAAAAAAACGTTACGTTTTATACAACGACGATATAATAGTTTTATACGTTGCATTTTTTTTATCACGCGCTTTAGGCACGTGATACTTAAGCGCTCATGTACACGACGCCGCCGCCGCGCCGCCGCCGCGCCGCTACCGCGCCGCAAGGCTGTGTACACGGTCGCTACCGCGCCGCCGCCGCTCCGCTTCCGCTCCGCCGCCGCTCCGCCGCCGCTCCGCCGCCGCGCCGCCTCCGCGCCGCCACCGCGATGCCATTCGCTAGTGTTTTATTTATCTAACAAAGGAGATGTCTCATTGCGGCCATATAATGTTTTTTTTTTTGATAATTCAAGGATAATTTCTTCGTTTATGAATCGGTTTTGATGATTCTTTTTTTGTTGGAAGGAGGTATTTTAAAGGCGGTCCCATGATATGGAAATTAGGGATTTATGATGGAAGACCAGAGAAATCGAGTGGAGCTAAATAGTAAGAAATATCTTCTTTCCAACAAAAAAAGAATTATCAAAACCGGTTCATGAACAAAGAAGTTATCCGCGAATAAACATTTAAAAAAAAATATGGCCAAAATGAGAAACCTCCTTTTTCAGATAAATAAAACACTATCAAATTGGATTCGCGGTGGCAGCGCGGCGGCGGCGCGGAGGCGGAGCGGCGGCGACGCGGCGGCGGCGGCGTCGTGTACATGAGCCCTAAGGCTCTATTACTTCAATATAATCTTACTTGCTCGCACTTGCACGTCTCACGCACTATTGCTTGCTCTTTCTTTTAGCTGTTAAGAATATTTAAGAAAGAACTTTTAAATCCTTCGAAATTACTGAACAGATTTTAATGATACTTCTCACATAAAATAACTCACATAGATCTAGGTCTCAAAAATATACAGAAAACAAATTATTTTTACGTCAAAAAGTCGTAAAAAGTTTTGCTAAGACCTCTTGTATTTGAAAGTCTGTAAGAAAATAAGCTTATGGTGGGTCATGATTCAACTTTGTCGATTGAAAAGACGTCACGGCAAAGTCCGTTCACCCGACCACCGTCGAATGACGTACACAAACTGGTTCAAAACAACCTTAGTTAAGTTATAGGGTGCCTCTGTAGCAGGCTTTATGTTAAATATAACTTTCTACAGGGCCACCTTTCTCAATGGGCATTCTTTGCCAAGGGCCCGCAATCGCAGGGCCCCACAACCCCAGGGGCCCACAATCATTACAGCCAGCCGGAACCACTTTGGCTCCGGTACTTAGCGAATTACCATTACCTTGGAACGTAAAGGTCTATTGAAGGACAGCGTGGATTTTAGTCATTACGAGTCTGACAGTCCCTCCCGCCCTGCCCTGGGTGGGAGAACTCATTTGACGATTTTACCACGATTAAAAAAAATGCCATTGCATTTAATGGAGTGTGAGGAAAGTGTCATAATGGGGTCATCATGCCGACATAATAATACGAGTATTATATTACCAAACTTGTCAAAATTAACAACTATGAATCAATCAATTACGACGCTATTATAATAGCCGACTTGAGGCTCAGATAAAATACGGCCCTGGCCTTTGAGATAAATACTTTAGTGGTTTTTTTATGGCGCGGGAATCCCGAGGCTTGAGTGAATGTAGCTATTTATTTATAAGAGACTGTGTTTTGATTCAAGGGCTACAAAAACTACTTATTCCATGTAAAATGTGGGTTTATACACTGACAAGTGTTCTTTATTTATACATATACAAATAATAGATTATTAATTAATTGTTAAAAAATACCTCTTTCTTTATACATACTACATTATAAAAACTAAAATCAAAATATTTACAAAAATAACTAAACTAAAATTAAAAATTTATAGGGCAACTCACCTTTTTTACTTATAATAATAATTATTATCATTAGGGCAACTAAAAACTTATACAACATGTAACGTTAATAGCGCAAAACCCCTCGTGGGGTAACTCAGCCCATGTTACTGAAAAATGTTTGTTCTAAAACTTTTCTAAAAAAAATAAAAAGATTTTTCATACAAAATGAGAAATTGATCGAGACCATCAGTATGAAAAATCATTTTTTTTTTATTTTTTCAAAAGTTTTAGAACTGGGCTGAGTTACCCCACGAGAGGTTTTGCGCTATTATCGTTACACGTTGTATAATTAAAGTAAAGAGGAAAAGTAATGTTCTAATCGCTTGAATTATACGACATTCAATTTCTTGAATGACGAGTTTGTTTTGTTGTTTTGCAAAAGCCATTATTTTCGCTCTCAAACCTTGACGCTTGAAAGAACCCTTCAAGCGTCTCCTTGAAAGTAGAATATGTATCAACTGTATGACGTCATACACTTTTATTTACTCTGCTTTCGAGGACTTTGAAATTTTCAGGAAATGCCAAGTTGACTTGAACCTTGAACGTTGTGGTCGAATAAATATTTTGTGAACGGCATGGAGCAGTGGTGGCTCAGTGGTATCGGCCCCGATTTACGAGTTGTAGGTCGTGGGTTCGAATCCCGGCAGGCGCAGGTACTTTGTGTAATTTATTTCATCACCATTGCTCTCAAAACGGTGAAGGAAAACATCGTGAGGAAACCGGCATGTCCTAGAACCAAAAATTCGAAGACATGTGACATCCACCAATCCGCACTGGGCCCGCGTGGTGGATTATGGCCCACCCCCTCTCACAGAGAGGAGGCCTGTGTCCCAGCAGTGGGAACATTAATAGGCTGATGATGATGATGATGATGAACGGCATGGAAACTTTTATTATAATTTTAAAAACATAGTACCTACCGTTTAGTCATTTTAGGTATATTTTTTTTAAAAATTGGGGAAACAGTGTATAATACGGGGACGCGAGGTATAATGGGGACATACACTCTTTAGGCATACACAACACTAGCGTAGCGCAAGCGCCATCAGGGCGTCATTTGCAAGCGGTCATTAACTAATGGCGTCCTGTGTCTTTAGCACGAGTTACTCTTTTACTTTACGGCGTTTACAGCGTTTCTTATATGAAAAAATGGAACAGCGCCTCTGATGTGCGAAGAAGGAACTAATTTTTTCCTTGAAAATTGTCAATTTGAAATAGTTAAAGTTCCAGTTTACTTTACGTGCGTTACGTGCTAAGGGTACTGTTGGCGCTTGCGCTACGTTAGTTACCCGCGTCCCCGTCTTATACACTGGTCTACGGTTTTGCTCGAGAAACAAAAAGCTGTCTCGACTTACGGCTGATAAAATTGGGTATTTGACACTATTGACCAATTATTCAACATAAATAATCATTTATTTATGCTCGAAACCCCCTTTTTTTTGGTAATTGCATCTCGCAGGTCAACCTATAAGAGGTTGTGTGCTGCTTAACCGGACTTTCCTGTGGTTGCCAAAGATGACTCTAAGGCCTCCAGCCAGGGGCTTACAACTAAATTAAAATTAAGTGACCACACGCTAAGGGCACCCCCTGTGGGGTACGGACCTCGGCTTAGGGCGTCACTGAGGGAGAACAGCAAGGGACAGGCTGGATCTTAATGATTCATTATTTAGGGGCTAATTTAAAGCTACAGGCTCAGCATCGCGGGCTGGCTCTTGCAAGGGTCGGGGGGGGCATTGATTTGGGCGTCGTGACGGGCGGAATGAAGGAGTCGGTCTGTGTCTGTGTCTGTTCATCGTACTGGTTTCCCTACGGCTCTCCTGGAGGAGGGTGATGGGGTCGTCGGGGGTGATGCCTTGGTCGGCGAATTATTTTAATTATAAAGAATTTTGTCTTTTTTATATTAATCACCTATGGACACTTTTCACTTGCTACATCGTTCTCACAATAATGAACCATCACAAGTTGAATGATGTAACAAAGATTTTGTTATAATTTTGGCGATTGAAAAAGAGTGTCCATGGAGTTTCTTGCCCGTTCTTCTCCATAGAGATCTACGCTTTGGAATGGGCATCTACTGAAAGAATTTAGAAACTGTTCTGACAGCTGTATGTGTTGAAAAAAAAAAGAAAAAAAAACTAGCTCAGTCTTCTTTGTTTTTTTTTTACTGCAAATAATAATTAAGGATAATTCATTCTGTATTTTAAAAGCCACAGAATGACGCACTCGCCTCGTTTATAAGACTAAGCAGAATAACTGAATAACATTAACTTTTATTAAGATATAATTTATTATGAATTTTAGTAAATTAATAGAAAACCCAAAGGCCGGAATGTCATGATGGACGGCTAATCTCACGTGTTTGGTAACAATCAGAGTTAACCGGTTCACGTCCGCGTCCGTACACTCGATGCGATGGGTTGTTGCACATTTGCCACACTGTTAATAAAATTTGCCACAGTGTTTTGTTAAAACCCCATACTCGTACATTGAATGTCAATTCGCCACAACTAGATTTTGTTATTGTCAAAATAATTACGTTTTATCTTTAAAATTTGTTCAAGTAATAAAAAAAACAAATGTTATACTTGTCATTAATTTATTCATTTATTTAATAATTTATGTACACACAAAACAGAACATGTAACAACGCAAATATAAAACTATAGTACAAGGAATTCATTGTATTTTTTGCCACTGACTTCCGAAAGAAAAGTTTTGTAGATTATTTTGACACTTAATAATTTTGATTTCACATAATTTTTACTGAAGACGGGCGTCACGAACACCTCCACTCCATGCATGATCATGGGGCCAATTCTCGATTTTCGCCATTTTTCTCGAGTTCTAGATTGTAAGTCGATCTCTATGTCTATCAAAAATATCTCTATCTCTACCAAAAAATGTCGAATTGAGCAGAAATCCGTATTCTCAGTCAAAATAGACATAAATGTCACGAAAATGTCGAGTCGAGTGAACATAATGTTACCATTATGAAGAAACGCACGTTCCGGTTTATGTAACTATAGGTGAATGAATGATTTTGTTTTAAAACGCAGGCTAAATCTAATTATTTTAGTATGGAACGAAACGTTTTACGTAAAAATAATCAGTTTGACAGTTGATTGTCTGTCAGTGTCAGAATTTGCGTCTTTTGTTATGTTTACATGGACTGTGTTTATAAATCACTAGTGGGCTGTGCTGTTTTACATTTCACGTTTTTTTTTTATTTTAACATGGAAGGGAATTATTTTAGTGACTTTTGTTTCGCTCAAATCGTAAATATCGACGGCGGGATAAGTGCGCTGTTGTTGCCGTGTATTGGCCAGTTGCTCTCCACTTTCCAACAACTCCGAGATAAAATGCTAATAAACTCGTCCATCTTTCAGTGGTTTCTAGTGCAATTGTGGGTACACGAATTACAAAGTTTGTTAATTGTGCGAAGGTCGTCGTTTCAAGAAAACAAAATGCAAAAATCAAGAGTATAAATCGAATTTCCAGTAGGTATGACATGCCAATCCGTATTTTATTTAAAAACTAAAGAAAAGAAAACAGTGTACAATCCAAAACTCAACAAATTCACTCAGAAATGACGTATCTCTACAATCGACATTACATCTCTACTGCTCAGAAGCACTCGACATGAACTCTAACGTTAGCCTTCGACAAATGTCGAATTCGACATCCCCAGAATAGCAACTATTAAAATTTGTCGAGAAAATGACGTCATTAGAAATTTTTGTCGAGTTCGACACGATCTCTAAAGCCGAGAATTGGCCCCCATGTTCTCCTAGTACTTTCTGTTCAAATTCCACATTGTGTCCTCGTTTTCTGTAGTTGTGTGCTAGATTTTATTATTTAATTGTTCTGCTATCCATGCGAAAAAAAGAAATGTGGGTAATTTACAGTAAACAAAATTCAAAAAACAAAAACTGTGGCTAATTTACGTTTCCTTCTTCGTGGCGAATTAACTTTGTTGCAAATTTACAACAACCCCGCTCGACTAGGGGTTTGATGTTTTTTTTTTGCAACGAAGATGCACTAATTGGTCTCAATTATATTGGTTTCAATCTAGCTCAGAAGAAAAGATGGAGCTAGGTCACCATATGTAGAATAGAATTTCTGGCGAAAGCAAAAAGCATGGAAATGTTTTTTTTTTAATTATTTTTCAAATATATTATTATTTTCCTCCCTCTCACAGAGAGGAGGCCTGTGTCCCAGTAGTGGGAACAATATAGGCTGATGATGATGATGAATATTATTATTTTATACTAGCTGACCCGGCGAACTTCGTACCGCCTAACAGTCAATTCTTTTAGTTTTTTTCTTAATACTTTATTCTGCTATTTAAGAAACGGCCAAGGGCGAGTTGGACTCGCCCATAAAAGGTTCCGTGTAGCAGCAAGTAAAATCAAGGGCGAGTTGGACTCGCCCATAAAGGGTTCCGTGTAGCAGCAAGTAACATAATATAAAAGTTCTATAGTAGTTGCTTGTAACTTGAAAAAGTAAATTGTTTCCGAATTATGACATATTAAAAAAAAACTAATTACTTGATCTCGTTCAACAGGTACATCATAATTATATATTTTTTCAGTTTTGTCATTCTGTTATTTTGGAAGTTACAGGGGGGAGGACACATTTTACCACTTTGGAAGTGTCTGTCGCGCAAACTCTTCAGTTTAGAAAAAAAAGATGTTTGTAAATTCCATAACATTTTTAAAGACCTATCCATAGGTACCCCGCACCATAATATGGAATTGGAGATTTTTTTTTGAGTTTCAGTTCTAAGTATGGGGAACCCCCAAAATTTTAATTTTTGTGTGAAAATCCTAAGGCTGCTTTTCCACCAGACATGCGATATGCTACGTTGCTGCGGTTTGATATCCACCAATCATATTTACATAGCACAGCACTGGTGGAAACAGATTCAACTAAGATGTGTTTTTATATGAAAAGATGCGTGCTATGGCTGCGTGTTGTGGCTGCGTGCTGTGGCTGCGTGCTATCGCTGCGTGGTATGGATGCATGCTATTGGTCGTTTTCCGTAAAATCGATACATCGCATATCTCGAGCTGCGCAGCTATCTTGTGACAGTGCACATTCATAGCGTAGCTGCAAAAAAGGATTTTAGCGCCCCTTAATTTGAATTATCTTTTTTTATGGGTGTAGGTCAGTGGTGTATTTTAAAATTCAGCGCCCTCGGGCTGTAAAGCTTGCCGCCCCGGAACTTAAACACAAAAGAAACCATAAAGTGCTACTCAAAGTTCACACCCAGAGTGCCATACCATCTTAGACAAACTTAAAATTTGAAATTGTGTAGACCATTTATGCAGCATTTGCAATTGAAAAATGAGTTTTTGGAATAGGACACGGTAATTCTTCATAGAAGACCGAACGCAGTCAGCTCTAAAAGTAAAACGTTTCCGGACTTCAAGTTTTAATCTAAAAGTGAGATCAAATATTTGAAGTCTTTATTATATACTTAAACCTAATCCTATAAGTCCTCAACTCTTATTTCAAAATTAATTTTGAATTATATTTTTGAATATATTTTTTGGGCCCTTGGTTTTGGCGTCCTTAGAGGAGTGCGCCCGTGTGCATTGCATACTTTGCACATAATTATGGTAGTGGCTGCGTAGCGCAGCTACATTGTGACAGCGCATCTTACTCGCACAGCTACATAGCGTAGCATCAATGGAAACGGTCACACAGTTTCGTGGCTCAACTTTTACATCCTCGCAGCACAGCAGCTACATCGCACATCTCTGGTGGAAAGGATCCCTAATGCGGTTTACATAATACATCCACTTGCCAAGTTTCAACAGGATAGCTCTTATACTTTCGAAAAAAAAGTGGTTGTGACATACGGATGGACAGACAGAAAAACATGACGAATGTATGAGGGTTCCGTTTTTTGCCATTTAGCCAAACCTTAGAGGAAACTTATAAAGTTGATAATAAAACAAAATTAATAAAAAACTTAAAATTCTTTTCAAAAGTCACTAAAAATCACACTGAAGATTACAATTTCAGATTTCTTATTTTACTTATTCAAAATTTTTATTGTGGTAAAATTATCAAATGTGTCTTCCCACCCAGGGCAGGGCGGGAGGGACTGTCAGACTCGTACTGACTAAAATCCACGGCGTCCTTCAATAGCCCCTTACGTTCCAGAGTCACGGTAATGAGATAAGTCCCGCGACCCCGGCAGGCTTTGGCCCTCTAGAGGGAAGCCCCGTCATCATGCTGACGCCTTTTGAGTCGCGAGGTCGTCACCTATCCGCCTGCGTGAGGACACGGCGGTGCTCTGCCCAAGCGAGGCAGTCCTGCACCGTATAATATATGCTCCACCTGTCGTGTATGCACGTGTCCTCCGGGTGATCCTCGCAGTGGTGACACCCAGACATTTCCTCCTTCCTCATCAGACACAGGTACCTACCAATCGAAACATCTGTGTCCGACAACTTTATGGTAAACGAAATTTTTTGTTTGATTTCCTGGCAAACAGTAAAAACCTGACCCGACAAACGTTGTTCTATCAGAAGTAATTGGTCTGTGGTAGTCATACAATTACATGCTTTATTTTCTGGTCAAGTCTGGTGATCCGACAGTCCTTTCCGCTTCACCCAAAGCGAGAAGAATCAATTCATATTCTAAACATCCTAAAAAAAAAAAAAAAAATATAGTAGGTAGTTTACGAAAAATCTGTCAATAAGTAACAAAAAAAAAAGTAAATTAAAAAAAAACCCCATCCTAAGATCATCTGCTGTCAATGATCTTCAAATAGACGTTCTTATGATACTTCAGTTGGAACGAAAAACAGATGACGAATAACATACATTATGCGTTTCATAACAGAAAGTTTAAAAAAAAAGAAAATTTTAGTCCTTATTAACCTGGTCCTGATGGTTACAAACACAACAAAAAAAGAATCATCCGAATCGGTCCAGCCGTTTTCAAGTTATGCTCTTTTTTAGGGTTCCGTAGTCAACAAGGAACCCTTATAGTTTCGCCATGTCCGTCCGTCCGTCCGTCCGTCCGTCCGTCCGTCCGTCCGTCCGTCCGTCCGTCCGTCCGTCTGTCCGCAGTTTAGCTCAGAGACGCACAGTACTAGAGAGCTGTAATTTGGTGTAAATATACGGTTTTGTTGTGCCGAAAAAGTGCTAAAATAAAATCTCGTAAAATATTTTTTTTTAGGGTACCTCCAGTACTTACACGTAAAGTGAGGATTTTTTTTTTTCTCGCGTACCCCTTAGTGTGGGGTATCGACTAAGTAGGCTTTACAACTTTACGAGTAATAGTCGACCAACTTATAAAATGTACTTCATATCATATTTTCTTAAACAAAATGTATCGGAGGCAACTGCAAATGTAAGTTTGTAAACTTTATTTTTACAGCTTTTATAGGTATGTTTTTTGGGGATAGGTAGGTTTTTATCGTCAATTATTTTTAACTAAATTCAAAAAAAGGAGGAGGTTCTAAATTCGTTGTAATCTTTTTTCTTATGTATTTTCTCCGATTTCTCAAAGACTCCTGGACCAATTTTGAAAATTCTTCTTTTTAAAATTAAATTCAGCGAATCAGTTTAGTTAGTTCGCATAAGTATTTTGATGGGCAACTACGGAACCCTACACTGTGCGTGGCCCGACACGCACTTGGCCGGTTTTTTATATTATAGATTTCTTCGAAACTTTAATATAAAACATCGTTTTATATTTGTTGATAAGAGAGACGTCGCCCGCGGCTTGGTTGGTAATTCCGTTTTTTTTTTGTGTAGTGTGGGTTTGCTCTTGACCTTAGTCTAGGTCAGGAATGACTAAGATAAGATCGACTATGGAGAGAGCTTACCTAGAAGAAGTCCACTCTAACTTTGAAGAGATTATGGTTGTATGCGTTCGGAAACACAGATGCAGGGAGAGAGTTCCACTCCTTCGCTGTCCGCATTATAAACGACGTGCGGTAACGCTGCTATTTTTTGTATAAAATAAAAAAAAATGTTTTAGGTGTAATAGGCTTGTTAAATTCATATCTATGGATCTTACAAATTTTAATTATGAGACTTAATTGCCTCGTGTCCGAGTTTGGTATAAAAAATGTCACGTGTAGACTGTATTAATGCGTAGTTTGGCCTAGAAAAAAAAACTGTACAAAAAAATTTCAAAGTCAAAGTCAGGCACTTTTAAACGTCGAATATGAAAATTAAACGAAATGGGCGCTTTTTTTAGCGTGATAAAATCATCAGATGAGTCCTCCCACCCAGGACAGGGCGGGAGGGACTGTCAGAGTTGTACTGACTAAAATCCACGGTGTACTTCAATAGCCGTTCACGTTCCGGGGTCACGTTAAAGAATAATGATAATGTTATTTAAGGAACATGTTATTTTTTTTAAACCGCGTGAATTTCTTCTGTATCGTGGGTGCGTATATATACAGAAACACCCAGACCTGAAACACAGTGGCTGTGCGATTGGACTACTGCGCTGGGTATCGCGGGTTCGATTCCCGCACAGAGCAAATATTTGTAATATGATCTATTAAGTTGTTCCGGGTATGGGCGTTTGTGTATGTGAGTTTATTATGTTTGTGGGGCTACAATTGGGTCATACTTTTTGCTTCTCGACTCTTCTGCTGTATGCGTCTCATATTCTAGAGTTCCACAATAGACTAAAATATAATGTGTCATTATGTGACTAAAAAAACTTGAGAGGTGTCAAGGGACACCCGGGAGGAACGAAGTTACTGTATTCACTCAACAAAAATAATCGTCGCGATACCACTCCACTCCGCTCCGCTCCACTCCACTCCACTCCACTCCACTCCACTCTTTGAGCTCTAGCACCCTTTCGCAACGCGCGATAAGGAACTTCGTTCCAATATTTCTTCTCTTACTTAAATAAATGCTTGTAAAAATTAGCATCCATCTGACATCTGATAATTATCAGCTGTCAAATAGATGCTAATAAGTGATAATTATGTCAGACGCATCATGAGTTAGCAGTTTTTGAGACAAGACATTGTTATAAGCACACAGAATTCATCTATTTTGGTGAATACATTAACACACTGGCACGTCTGGAGCCAAGAGTATGTACGCTACAGAGACTGAACTTTTTTTTTGAAACTTCACCCGACTCTATGAATTTGTTCTGTATCGTGGGGAAGTTTTTATAGATAAACACTCTTGTGCACAAACACCCAGACCCGGAACAAATAATTATTCTCTGTGGGAATGGAACCCGTGACACACTGTCGCTGATGCTCAGCCACTACCACCATATTATGCAGTGAAAAGAGACGATGTCAAAAATAAAATAATACTCAAATGAGTTCTCCAGACCTATGTAGAGCGAAAGCGACCGTCAGAATAATTACTAAAAGAAAACCATTTTGTTACTTCACATTTGTTCTAAAGCCGTCTTTACGCACGAACACCAATACGGGCAGTATTCCCATTTTGTTTT
This sequence comes from Agrotis segetum, assembly GCA_036375495.1. NCBI lineage: Eukaryota > Metazoa > Arthropoda > Insecta > Lepidoptera > Noctuidae > Agrotis > Agrotis segetum. Next base: position 101,431 of record JAQSVV010000490.1, on the reverse strand, counting down.
CCAAAATACTTTAGTATGTACTATATCTGTTGGTGTTTCTAATAAATAAAAAAATGCCGTAAAACCGATATTTAATTTAAATCATTAAAAAACTTTTACTGGTTACTCCATGAAATTGATAACAGTAGTATAGAGGCAGACGCTAGCCCATCATCCTAACCCGACGTGTTAAAATCCAATCAAACATGAACCTTCTCCTTTTTGTACTAAAGTTGGAAATCCATTATAAATAACTTTGACAACCGTCACTCTTATGTTTGTTTTTGTTATATCGTCAATCGTCGTCGTGGGAGCAGTGGTGGCCCAGTGGTATCGGCCCCGACTTACGAGTTGTAGGTCGTGGATTCGAATCCCGGCAGGCGCATTACTTTGTGTAATTTATTTCATCACCACTGCTCTCAAAACGGTGAAGGAAAACATCGTGAGGAAATGGCATGTCCGAGAACCAAAAATTCGAAGACATGTGACATCCACCAATCCGCACTGGGCCCGCGTGGTGGATTATGGGCCACCCCCTCACACAGAGAGGAGGCCTGTGTCCCAGCAGTGGGAACATTAATAGGCTGATGATGATATCGTCAATTGACGTTCGGTCTCTGTAGCCTCACTACTCTGTGGCTTTACGATGTAGTACATCATCGACAATATCGTCAGCCTTCAGTTTGTCGTCAAATGTGACGCTTGAGTTTAAATCCGTGTTTGTATTTATTATGTGTGTGTTCGTAATTTATATGTTACGTGGGTTTGACTCACACTGGACTTACTTGTAACCTGATTGTACATTAAGTCCGATTCAGGATTTTAAACCGCCATTATAAATTATATCTACGGAGTAAAAAAACAAAATATATATAATTAATTCTAGATTATTTATCAAAGCTTATAGATTTTTTGTGGTACCCAGGTGGTTATAAATTTTTACTGGCATCAATGATATTATAAGTAAAAAGGTGTAGATACGTCATACGCGCTCAATAACGTATGCGCTCAAATGAGGCTGATTCACACATCTTGATCTCAGTGCGACGTTGCCAGCGGCACTTCACGTACCACAGACTGAATTAAAAGGAAAAGTGACTCAAAAATACCGAAAATGCTGTCGTGTGTGATGAGATATTGTACAAATTAAACATGCAAGACTTCTAAAAGTCAAAGAATCACATAACATTCGTAAATATACTATTTATCTTTAATATTTTCACAAATAAAACATAACGTTTCTATAAATATGGCGTCGTAAAAGAAAGAGTGCGAGCACGGGTGCGAGCGAGAGGAGACGCTGAATGCGGGGGGATTGATGACGCGTGGCGCTGTTTGTTTATCTAGCTGTCACTTTTTTTCTTATTGCGTTGTATCAAGCTATCCTTTTTACTTGTAGTGAAATGTAATGTGTGAATAAAAAAGTGTGTATCTGTGTTGCCGCTCGGCGCGGCACAGTTTTTTCCGTCGCTTTGTACGTGTATAACGCATCTATGACTTTATAATATCATTGACTGCCATGTTATAACAATTTTTGTCATAATTATATTTAATCTACTTCGAGGAATCATCATCATCATCAGCCTATAATGTTCCCACTGCTGGGACACAGCCTACATGCGTCCTCTCTGTAAGAGGGAGTGGGCCATAATCCACCACGCGGGCTCAGTGCGGGTTGGTAGATATCACATGATGTCTTCGAATTTTTGGTTCTAGGACATGCCAGTTTCCTCACGATGTTTTCCTTCACCGTTTTGAGAGCAGTGGTGATGAAATAAATTACATAAAGTAATGCGCCTGGCGGGGTTCAAACCCACGACCTACACTGAGCCACCACTGCTCTCAAGGAAGTTCAAGGAATAATAAATTAAGGGTATTGTACATCTTTCTTTTAAATGGAGTTCCCATTACCTCCCAAAATATCTTCCAGTGGTTGCATAATTAAAGGTACGGAATCTCTACAGCAGATGGCCGATGGGGTCGAAAAGTACTAGAGTGGAGACCACGGACTAGCAAGCACAGCGTAGGACGTCCACCAGCAAGGTGGACAGACGACCTTATAAAGGTCGCCGGAAGCCGCTGGATGCAGGTCGCTTCTAACCGGTATATGTGGAGATCGAAAGGGGAGGCCTATGTTCAGCAGTGGACGTCCTATGGCTGAGATGATGATGATGAATGTCTACTTTCCTCACAGTGTTCACACATCACTCGTACTCGCGTTGATGTCTTTCCTATTGAAGATTTCCTTCAGCTTCCTTTTTTGTTGTAAACTCATCAAACGAGTCTCCATCTACGGCAGAATAACTACTTGTAGATCATACAGATATTTGATTCTTGCGGGGTCCGAACGTGCGACACTAATCGGTTCGCCACTGCGTATTCGTTTTTGGAACGAAGTTCCTTATCGCGCGTTGTGAAAGGGGGCTAGAGCTCAAAGAGTGGAGTGGAGTGGAGTGGAGCGGAGCTTAGCGGAGCTTAGCTGAGCGGAGCGGAGTGGAGTGGAGTCGCGACGATTATTTTTGCGGAGCAGAGTGGAGTGGAGTGGAGCGGAGCTTAGCTGAGCGGAGCGGAGTAGAGTGGAGTCGCGACGATTATTTTTGTTGAGTGTATACAGTAACTTCGTTCCATTCGGGTGTCCCTTGAAACCTCTCAAGTTTTTTTTATTTTATTTATTTTGTGGCGTGGTAAAGTCAAATGTGTTCTCTCACCCAGGGCAGTGCAGAAGGGACTGTCAGACTTGTACTGACTAAAATCCACGGTGTCCTTCAATAACCCTTGTTACGGAGTCACGGTTATTATCTGATAACCCCGTGACCCCGTCAGGGCCAATTTCAGCTTAACATTTATTATTTCAACTAAGCAAACAAACTCTGTTTAAAAAAAAAATACGTGTCGCACTCGGGGAGTGCCGCGGTAAAGCTCTTGCATAGCATTTTTTATCAATGGATGCATATTTTTTTTCTTTTTTTGGCCATAGTCAGCCACGTCAATCAAGTGAAACGTCAAGACAAACAAACACCGTGCCGAAGTACGCCGAACTGAAACGATGTTAGACGATTATTGTTAGGTTCTTTTCGTTAGGTTTATCTTCGTTATGGAATTTCTTGATTCGGTCGCCGCGTTCAGAGCCCGCGATTAAAGCTATGCATTAGATTAGGTGAAAAGATAGTCATTTATAATATTATTTGAATATTTAATACTAATCCTACTACTATTATAAAGGCGAAAGTTTGTATGTATGGATGTTTGTTACTCTTTCACGCAAAAACCACTGAACGGATTTGGCTAAAATTTGGTACACAGATAGTTTATAACCTGGATTAACACATAGGATAGTTTTTATCCCGATTTTATGTTCCCGTGGGATAATTTTCGAGTTGTAGCGGGTGAAACCGCTGGCAACAGCTAGAATGGGATGGAAACGGATGGAGTGAGATGGAGTGGGATGGAGTGGGATGGAGTGGAATGGAGTGGGATAGAGTGGGATGGAGTAGGATGGAGTGGGATGGAGTGGGATGGCGTAGGATGGAGTGGGATGGAGTGGTATGGAGTAGGATAGAGAGGGATGTAGTAGGCTGAAGTGGGATGGAGAGGGGTGGAGTGGATTAGAGAGGGATGGAGTAGGATGAAGTGGGATGGAGTTGGATGGAGTGGGATGGACTGGGACGCAGTGGGATAGAGCGGGATGGAGTGAGATGGAGTGGGATGGGGTGGAATGGAGTGGGATGGATTGAGATGGAGAGGGATGGAGTGGGGTGGAGTGGGGTAGAGCGGGACGGATTTTGATGGAGTGCTATGGAGAGGGATGGAGTGGGATGAAGTGGGATGGAGTAGGATGAAGTGGGATGGAGTTGGATGGAGTGGGATGGACTGGGACGCAGTGGGATAGAGCGGGATGGAGTGAGATGGAGTGGGATGGGGTGGAATGGAGTGGGATGGAGTCGGAGGCAGTGGGATGGAATGGGATGGAGTGGGATGGAGTGGAATGGAGTCGGAGGCAGTGGGATGGAATGGGATGGAGTGGGATGGAGTGGGATAGAGTGGGATGGAGTGGGGTTGAGTGGAGTGGTGTAGGATAGAGTGGTATGGAGTAGGCTGAAGTGGGATGGAGAGGGATGGCGTAGGATGGAGTGGGATGGAGTGGTATGGAGTAGGATAGAGAGGGATGTAGTAGGCTGAAGTGGGATGGAGAGGGGTGGAGTGGATTAGAGAGGGATGGAGTAGGATGAAGTGGGATGGAGTTGGATGGAGTGGGATGGAGTGGGATGGGGTGGAATGGAGTGGGATGGATTGAGATGGAGAGGGATGGAGTGGGGTGGAGTTGGGTAGAGCGGGACGGATTTTGATGGAGTGCTATGGAGAGGGATGGAGTGGGATGAAGTGGGATGGAGTAGGATGAAGTGGGATGGAGTTGGATGGAGTGGGATGGACTGGGACGCAGTGGGATAGAGCGGGATGGAGTGAGATGGAGTGGGATGGGGTGGAATGGAGTGGGATGGAGTCGGAGGCAGTGGGATGGAATGGGATGGAGTGGGATAGAGTGGGATGGAGTGGGGTTGAGTGGAGTGGTGTAGGATAGAGTGGTATGGAGTAGGATGGCGTAAGACGAAGTGGGATGAAGTGGTATGGAGTAGGATGGAGAGAAATGTAGTAGGCTGAAGTGGGATGGAGAGGGGTGGAGTGGATTAGAGTGGGATGGAGTGAGATGGAGAGGGATGGAGTGGGATGAAGTGGAATGGAGTTGGATGGAGTGGGATGGAGTGGGATGTAATGGTATGGACTGGGACTCAGTGGGATAGAGCGGGATGGAGTGAGATGGAGTGGGATGGGGTGGAATGGAGTGGGATGGAGTGGGATGTAGTGAGATGGAGTGGGTTGGAGTGGGATAGAGTGGGATGGAGTAGGATGAAGTGGGATGGAGTGGGATGGAGTGGGATGGCGTAGGATGGAGTGGGATGGTTTGGTATGGAGTAGGATGGAGAGGGATGTAGTAGGCTGAAGTGGGATGGAGAGGGGTGGAGTGGATTAGAGTGGGATGGAGTGAGATGGAGAGGGATGGAGTAGGATGAAGTGGGATGGAGTTGGATGGAGTGGGATGGAGTGGGATGTAACGGGATGGACTGGCACGCAGTGGGATAGAGCGGGATGGAGTGAGATGGAGTGGGATGGGATGGAATGGAGTGGGATGGATTGAGATGGAGAGGGATGGAGTGGGGTGGAGTGGGGTAGAGCGGGACGGATTTTGATGGAGTGCTATGGAGAGGGATGGAGTGGGATGAAGTGGGATGGAGTAGTATGGAGTGGGATGGAATGGGATGGAGAGGAATGGAATGGGATGGAGTGAGTTAGAGGGCGATGGTGGGGGATGGAGTGGTATGGAGTGGGATGGAGTGGTATGGAGTCGGAGGCAGTGGGATGGAATGGGATGGAGTGGGATGGAGTGGGATAGAGTGGGATGGAGTGGGATTGAGTGGGGTGGAGTAGGATAGAGTGGGATGGAGTGGGATGGAATGGGATGGAATGAGATGGAATAGGTGCTCTAATTGAATAGTACTGCCTTTGAACTACAGAGGGCGTTTATTACAAACACGTCTAATATTCTTGAAAATTCTAAATATAGGGTTTATATGAAAACGATATGATTTATAAGAAACCTGGCGAGAATTAAGCGCTTCGCACAAAAAAATACATTGTCAAATTCCGACATCCACGCGAACGAAGTCGCGGGCACAGCTAGTAACATTATAATTTTAGCAACTAGTACACCTATAATAACCCGGAATCGATTTTTCCTTAAACAAAACTAGTTTAAACTATTAATAAGTGTGGCTGTCATTTTAGATTTAAAACAAAATGTCAGAAGGTGAGCAGGCTATTTTGATCGCTCTCGAAGACATGCGTTGTAACATTTACCAACCCGCACTGGGCCCGCGTGGTGGATTGTAAGCCCACTCTCTCTCAAAGAGAGGAAGCCTGTGTCCCAGCAGTGGGAATATAATATAAAGCTGCTGTGACCCCCAGTTTGACGTTCGTTCGTTCGTTCGTTTTTCGGCTCCTATTAGTCGTTGCGTGATGTTGTAGGCTACAGCCTCCCTCGATGAATACCTAGACATGATGTTGTAAATTCAATTTACTTTATCCTCTAGCTAGAGGATAAAAACGGCTTTTGCGCTCAGATATCGAAAAGCAAAAATAATCTTTCCGAGATGGTGGGATGAAAGGTTATTTGTTATGCAAGGCTGCAAAGTTGATGCGAAGCTTCAACTGCAGCGATGCGAAGTTTTCAAAGGTACGAGACGCAGAAAAACTTTGCTGCCGATTGCAAGATTGCAACACACTAATTTTCACCGCGCACAGCGAGGAAATGCAGTGGGAGCGTCTCGCCTGTCAGTGTAGAAAATACTTAATTGAATACGTGTTCGAATTTTGAACAACAATTTGTGCTCTAGAGCACAAAATGGAGTTTTGCGCTTATATTTTGAATGAGAAATACAATCTTTCCGAGCGTGTGAGGTGAAAAAAGTTTTGTGGTACCGCGTTGTGTTTTAGTGTTTCAGTCCCTGTCAACCTGCCCTGGGTGACTCATTTGATGATTTTACCACGATAAAAGAGTTAAATGAGTATAATATTTAAATAAGTTTAGAATATTATTGTAGATTATGCTAAAGAAGTTAGAAAACACCGAACTGTTTACTATGATGGATGCGATACATTACTGTCATGACGTCAGCCTGCGCATACGTCAGCGATATTCGTGCTACTTGACATTGATCTACATAGAGCGAACAAACATTACTCACGTTACGTCAATACATTCAGCTATCACTTTCACTAGAGGTCATTTTAAATTGTTTTATTTCATGTCTTCCACTTTTTCAGGGTTTATAACCAGTGTGTCTTACCCGTTATGACTTACACATATATATACTTGAGCTCCTTTGTGTTATGAGTTGAGCTATACACGGTAAACACTAGTCTTGGGCATTCTAGTTCACTACTGAGAGCGCTCAATCTAGTTCTCCGCTCTTAAACGAACTAGTTCGTTCTTCTAGTTCGTTAGTTCCTAGCTCGTAATAGAGACCGACCGATCAAGAGCGATCAAATCGTTCGATCGCAGAGAGATGTCAGATTTAGTTTGTCTTTTTTCGCTCGTTTTAATACGGTTCCTGCTGCATGTGACAATTTGTGTAAAATGTACGAAACGGGATGCGCGCATGATCGGTGAGCGAACGGGAGTAATATAGTGTAGTGCTGTCCCGCTCCCGTGCAACGATGACTCTTTCATTCTGTCCGAACTACTGAACTAGGGAGCGGAAAATGTGGGAGCTAGTTCATTAGTTCATCTGTGGGAGCAGTTCTTTCGAACTACACAAGACTAGTAAAGACATAAGTAACCGGGTCAATCTTCAATTTTTGAACTTCCGTTGAGGATAATGACGCCCGATATTTTTACTGCTAGTGCAACCATCCATTGATACAAAACAAAAATACAATTTATTTTATTTACGTTTACCTAAAATTAAATTAAAATAATTTATATTTTTCTTTTTTGTCAATGGATGGTTGCACTAGCAGTAAAAGTATCGGCCGTCATTGTCCTAAACGGAAGTCCAAAAATTGAAGATTGGCCCAACCTCGCTCCATCGTAGCCTTTGTCTTTTTTTTGGGTTTTGTGGAAAAACATTGCCCCACACTAGGAATTTCTCCTGAAGGTATCGTGGGTACGTTTACAAACATAGAAACATACACAAACACCCAGACCTACAACTACTTGAAGATCATACAAAATATATTTGTTCCGAAAATAATCGAACCCGTGACACTCAACGCAGCAGTCCAATTGCTGTGCCACTGCGCCAAACGTGTCCACTGAGCTGTGTCACCATTTAAAGTCAAGTGCAAAATGACTTGCTGTTCAGATATTTACAAATACATAAAATATCGTAATTATATTGTGGTGAAAGTTCTCAATTAATAACAAATTAACTAAAATAACAATGCCAGTCAACATTATTATTCGTTGTGATGGCCTGGAGGTCAATTAGTTGCCACTCATGCGCGAGGTGGTGGGTTCAAACCCGGGCTAGTGAACCAACAACAACAGTGCTATTGTAGCGCTTCGGGGATGTTTGCTGAGGCAAGGGTTGATGGTTTTCATGCCATCATCCGTAAGCGGTGTGCCTCACTCCTCGCAAGAATACGCGCCAGCTCTCACAGCATCCTGAGTGCATTGTGTGACAGGTGGGACTGTCCGATGCTGGGGCACTGGATACGATTACACGTAAACAGTGCCACAGCTTAGCGTCAGTCGACAGGATTGATTTTAAACTACTAACATTAGGTTAAGTTTTTTTTTGTTTTGTACTAACACCTAAATATGGACTGTACGTGTTTTTCTTTGGTCTGAAATAAATATATATTATTATTATGTCGTTTATAAATTTTTTGTACATATTGTTTTACATTTTTAAATATTATTAAATAAAAAAAAATAAATTAAAAACATTTAAAAATATAAAAAATAGTGTTCCACCGGTGTGGGAGCGGGGTCCAAGCTACCGGTGGTTAGGGCTCCAGAGACAGGAACCTCCTCACAATACGGGCCGTATCAAGAAGTACTGCCTTCTGAATCTGGCCCTTGATCCAACCCCCTAAGGAGAGCCTCGAAAGGTGTTCGTCGAGGCTCTTAGCCATCAGGCCATTGGCAGTCACGACAATCGGCACAATGATAGCCGAGCTCACATTCCACATGTCGACAACCTCGCGCGCCAGATCGAGATATTTGATTTGTTTATCTTTCTCTGCCTTCACGAGGTTCTCGTCATGCGGGATGGTAACATCGATTATCATTGCGCGGCGCGCTGATCTGTCTATCACTACTATGTCAGGCTTATTGGCGACAATAGTCCTGTCAGTAATGATAGGCAGATCCCAGTACAACGTGACATGGTCTTTCTCGAGAACTGGGTCGGGCACATACTTGTAATACGGTACCTCAGATTCCACAAGTTTGTATTTCAACGCAAGTTGCTGGTGGATGATCCTGGCTACTAGGTTGTGCCTGTGCAAGTACTCGCCGTTAGCAAGACGAGAACAACCAGAGATAATATGTCGGATGGATTCACCTGGACGATGGCATGCCCGACACACGTCAATCGTCCCATCCTTTATAATATGTCTCCGGTAGTTGTTCGTCAAGATAACTTCGTCCATAATCGCACAGACAAAACCTTCAGTTTCCCCGAAGAGGTCACCGAAACGTAGCCAGGACACGGACGCTAGAAAATCTACATCGGGCCCATGAAGAGCCCGGTAGAAGCGTCCGTGTAGCTCCTTGCTTTGCCATACTTCCCTGCGGTCCTCGGTACTGAGTATCACAGGTTTGTGCCAGTTCTCTTTAGCCATGGATAGCGGGGTGAGTCCCTTGTCCACTGTGACCACATCCCGATGCATACCCACTTCCATTTTCAAAAAATATTCTCTGAGACTGCACACCTCGCGGTTGTGGAGGGTCTTAGCATTTAAAAAGCCTCGACCCCCGCACTTCCGCGGGATGTACAGCCTCATTACCGATGAACGTGGGTGATGCATCCGGTTTGCGGTCAACAGAGTACGGACCCGCCTATCTAAGGCGTCGAGTTCAGTTTGAGTCCATTTGAGTATGCCGAAAGAGTACATTAACACCGGCATGACCCAACCGTTGAAGGCGCGCACCTTGTTTCCGCCTGAAAGAAGGCTGTTTAAAACCTTATTCAGGCGCCCAAAGAAGCGCTCCTTCAACGATTGTTTCACGTCCGGTATATCAATGCCTAACGCCTCCGACATACCCAAATACTTGTAGGTTTCGGATGAGGAGAGTGATCTAAGTTGTATGGAATCTGAAAGCTGAATCCCTTCAGATTCCATAATCTCCCCTCGCTTTACATGCATGACTGCACATTTGTCCACACCAAATTCCATCCTGATGGCGCTACTAAAAGTTTCAGTTACCTTTAGTAGCTCCATCAGTTGCAATTTGTTGGGGGCAAAGAGTTTCAGATCATCCATGTAAAGAAGGTGAGATATGACCTGACCACCTCTCCTCAACCGATAGCCCAGACCTGAATCCTCCAGCATTGTGCTTAGAGGATTCAGGGCTAAGCAGAACCAAAGTGGACTCAAACTGTCGCCCTGGAATATTCCCCGCTTGATCCATACAGGTTTATCGATCGCCTGGATCCGTCGACACCCTGGATAGCAAAGGACCGTTCTCCATTGCCCCATACATGACTCAAGGAAGGCGCGTAGAGTTGCATCTATCTTGTACAACTCCAGCACCCTCATGAGCCATGTATGTGGCACCGAGTCGTAGGCCTTCTTATAATCTATCCAGCATGTGGACAAATCCCTGCGAGATCGACGAACCTGTTGGCTAATGGCCATGTCAATGAGGAGTAGCTCCTTAGTACCACGGGACCCGTTCCTACATCCATTTTGAGAGGCAGACATAATGGAGTTACTTTCAATATGTGTGTTAATTTTCACTCTCAAAATGGATGTAAGAAGTTTATAGACCGTTGACAAACAAGTGATCGGTCTATAGTTCTTGGGTTCCGTGGTACTACCCGATTTATGGAGCAGGTGGGTAACACCAGTTGTTAGAAACTGGGGTAGCGACCCAGACTCTAAGGATGACTGGAATTGAGATGCCAGGCAAGTATGTGAACTAGTTAGCCATTTAAGCCAAAAGTTATGCAGTCCGTCCGGTCCCGGTGATTTCCAATTCGGTAACGGACGGACTGCTTTGGCTATATCTAATGGCGTTATAACAACTTTTTCCATTTCTGGAATAGTTTCACATACTTGCTCGACATCACGCATCCAGCCAGCCTCAGCATGACTGACAGGTACCGACCAGATGTTGCGCCAGAATGTGCTCGTAGCGTTATCATCCGGGCGGCACAAGTCAGCCATGTTTTGTTCAGGCCGCTCCCAAGCTCTGTATACCCACCTCTCATCGCGCTGGAACATGCGATTCTGTGAGTATCGATCAACCCGCCGCTTGTACCGCCGAATACGGCTTGCCCATGCACAAACTTTTTGCTTCAGGAAGTCGATGCGCTCTGTGACACGGGACATGTAATCTTGAGGACCGATATCAGTCCCCGAGAATGCCCGTCTCACAAAGCGCATCACACGTGGTCGTGTATTTCCCTCCCTGAAGCAATATAGTTTGCCGATGAGTACCCTGGCCTCGCCGATACGACGCTCAATCCTGCACTGCCAGGCTGGTACAGCTGGTTTTGGTCGATTAGCTCCGTCACTGTCCGGAAACTTGACATTAGCTAATCGACATGCTGCAACAGCCCCGCAAAACAGGATCGAATGTGTATCGGCAAGATCCTCGCTGCTCTCGAAATGATTCTTAAGCAGCGAGTTCAAGGCACTCACCAGCGCCCTATTTTTTTTGTGCATGGGTAACCGCGGTAATCGGGGCCTAAGCGTAATGGGGGTTGAGCGGTACTCACAAAGCGCATCCTCCAGTGCGCTCCTCACTCGTTCGTTGCACTGGCTACTTACTGTGGCAACCGCATCATCCTCCTCCACAACAGAAATAACAGAGCGCGGCGGGACTCTGTGTACAGACACGGGCGCCGGCGCCGTTGGTGGTGGTGGAGATAAGATGGTACGGTTGCTTAGTACCTCTGAGCGCAGCCTATCAAGTGCGGTGTCGTCCAACATATGATTACGTTGGATGACCCGCACCTGATCCGACAGTCGTTGGGCCGAGATGTTTAGGGTTGGTTCAAGTACCTGGAACAGAGACAGCATCCTAACACGGTACGCAGTGAGGTTAGTTCCCCCCTCTGTAGACCCGTAGTATGCGCGCATGACATTCTCATTAATGGACTGAGTCCATCGCATGCGCTGCACACAACCACCGGCAGCGGGGCCCCTAAGTCCCAGGCTCTTCGGTGGCCGGCCTCTCCCCTGCCGACGTACAGGTGTTGGCGACGTCGGCGGGGAGAAATATTCGTCGCTCGAGCTCGACGCAACTGCCGCTGCCGGTGACGCAGGTGATCCGGGGTCCGGCGGCGGCGAGGCGGAGCTGAGCGACGACTCCGGAGGTGGTGGGCGTGTGTTAAGTCTTGCTCTGGCTCTGGTTAACATCCTTTACAAATATTGTTGCATATTTTCCATTTATCATCGTTGTGACATTTGTCATTTGGTGTCATAATTTGATTTTTTTCTTCATTCTTATATTTACAGTTTTTCAGGCAGTTATTCACAATTACTGTTTTTTACATATGTTTTTGTAGTTTAGATCCTTGAATTTTATTTGATTTTATACGTGATATAGTAGGAAATGCAGAAAAAATGAAAAAAATTGTTTGTATCTGATGTTTACTTCAGTGTTGCCAGTTTTCATATTATTATTATTATTATTTTTATTATTATTATTATTATGTATGTATAGACGCCAGTAGGTCAACTTGACACAATTATAATACTAGAAATAGGAACCAATTAGTTCAGCCGGGCTTCAGGCTCGCCAAAGTAGACTCATCTTTTTAACCGACGAAAAAAAAAAAGGAGGAGGTTCTCAATTCGACATGTATATTTGTTTTTTTTTTTTATGTATGACCACGCATAACTTTTCCTTACGTGGTCCAATTTCAAAAATTCTTTTTTTGTTGGAAAGAGTAGATCTCAAAGTTGGTCCCATTTAAAGTTCAAAACTAAAATCGGCCTCCAAGTGTAGAAAAAAAGGAATTAATTGTCAATCTTCCTACAGAATTTTCAATTATGGACCGATTCTGTTGAAATAAAGTTAACAATTGTAGTTCTGAGGACATTATTGTATAGCAGAGATGTGGAGAACATTACATGATGGCGTCACCATCATCAGATCAACTCCAGATCCCTGTTATTTTGTGAAGTCAGTCCCAAGAGTTCCTTAAAAGTTAACAACAGCTATATCGAGTTTGGGCTCATTTCATTCAGCTTGATGAGACCTTTAGACCTAGCTGAGGTATCATTGCCATCGAGGGTCTGAGGATGGTGACGGATAGCAGGGGCAAGAGGTCCTCAACAGTTAGCAGCACCTTTATCGTGTTTGGGCTCATTTCACTCATCTTTATGAGAACTTTAGACGTAGCTGGGGTATGACAGTCGTTGAGAGTTTGAGAATGAAGACAGAAAATAGGTGGTCGTTAATAGTTAACAAAAATATATATATAGGTATGTAAAAAAAACTAATTTTTTTTCGGTTACAGAAATTGATCCGAGATAGGAAACTCAAAAGTAAAAAATAAAAACTTTTTAGAAAAAAATCAAACCGACGAAACATCGACCTGAAAAGCAAAAAATAAATTTTGAGGCGGCGCCAAAGAAACAATCAACGAATAGCTACGACGAGCTATTCAACCACTACAAGCTATACAACGAGCTATTCTGCTCTTCAAATAGTTAATTTAATTAAATATGTTTGTTTGTTTGGCGCCGCCTCAAAATTTATTTTTTGCTTTTCAGTTCGATGTTTCGTCGGTTTGATTTTTTGCTAAAAAGGTTTTATGGGGTACTGTTTAAAATGCAAAATAAAATTCCACCAAGTATTCTTGAACTGAAAGCATTGCATGCATACGCACACTATGTCTTTGACTCCTGGCCTTTTAGAGAGACTAAGAGTCATTCAACGAGCAATGGAAAGAGCTATGCTCGGAGTTTCTTTGCGGGAAAAAATCCGGAACATGGATATTCGGCGAAGAACCAGAGTCACCGACATAGCTCAATGCAAGTTGAAGTGGTAATGGCCAGGCCACATCGCTCGTAGAACTGACAACCGATGGGGAAGAAAAGTTCTCGAGTGGCGACCACGGACCGAAAGACGCAGTGTAGGCAGGCCTCCCACTAGGTGGACCGACGACATCGTGAGGGTCGCGGGCAGCCGATGGATGCAAGTGGCGAATTGTCGTTCGGCGTGGCGGTCTAAAGGGGAGGTCTATGTTCAGCAGTGGACGTCTTCCGGCTGATGATGATGCACACACACTCTTGTCTACTAACTACTAACGTAAAAACTGGTCTTAACCAAAGCACGTTAACCTTTTGAAGCGAAAAACAAAAAATACAAACACGTTTGCATCTACTGTTTTGCGTGTCGTGGAAAGTTCCGAATTAGTGATGTAAATCGAATTAATGTATCAAGTTTGTGTTTTTACGTCATTGTGGCTCTTTTTCTAATAAATTGGATAATTTGGGAAAACCTTCTTTATTAGAAATACCGGAAAACTTTTTTAATGTAAAAGTTTAGTTCATTTTAGTGTAAACAAATGACGTCATTGTTTTTTATTGTCGAGTTTCCATACTCTATAAACTACATGCTTCACCCAGTTGAAAAGACTAAGGCTCCTCGCCCACGGGCGACTTTTTGTAGTGATGCAGTCGCGATGCTGACGCGCGTAGCATCGATACAGACGCGATGCTGTCGCTAGCTGTGTGCCCTCGCCCACGGGACCAGGTTCAGTCGCGATGCAAACGCGATTCGGTCGCGATGCAAACGCGATTCGGTCGCGATGCAAAAATTCCTTAGATCAGTACAGTTCCAAGATGGACGCCGTTGAGGCAACATAAGTCACACTCCCTCCCCCCTCCGACCCCTCTACCGATGTCATTCCACGCGGTCGCGCGTTTGTATCGATACAATCGCGATGCAGTAGCGCGTTGCAAATGCGACTAACTTGCGTTAGAAGCGATGCTGTAGCGCGTTTGCTAAACGCGCTACAGCATCGCTGCAAAAAGTCGCCGTGGGCGAGGGGCCTAAGTGGAGCACGGATCAGCCCCTAAATTTTTTTGTCGTGATAACGTCTTATAATTCGGTGGCCTGCTGCACGCACGAAAAAAGATGACGTCATCCGGCGTTACCTCGCTCTGTAGAGTTCCATAGCAACGGCGGCGCGGGCGTGTCAATTGTTTGTTTATAGCAACAATATCTGAATGACCGAGCTTCGCTCGGTTTTTAAAATGTCTATCTCTTGGGAACCGAGCTTTTCTCGAACCTGGGACTTTGATAAATCGATTCCTTGAGCCGAAAAACCCCTAAACTGAAACTTTCATGAAAATCCTTGGAGCCGTTTCCGAGATCCTGATTAGATTATTTATACGAGTATATATACAAGAATTGCT
The DNA here is from genome assembly GCA_036375495.1 of Agrotis segetum. Taxonomy (NCBI): domain Eukaryota; kingdom Metazoa; phylum Arthropoda; class Insecta; order Lepidoptera; family Noctuidae; genus Agrotis; species Agrotis segetum. The sequence goes on along the minus strand of JAQSVV010000490.1, from coordinate 86,290 downwards.
TGTTTAAAGATATTAGATAGATAAGTGCAGTATTTTCTTATGACGTTGTCACGTTCAACTATCGTCAGTAAACCGACTTTACAGACAACCGATTTCTTTTTTAATTTTTGATCATAATTATTATTTTGCCGTTTTGAGAAGTCAGTTTTAAGAGAATTTATTATTTTGAGAATATAAAGCTTTAACACCCTTATTAATAAAAGCGAACTAAAGTATTACGCCAAAGTTATTCCTTAAAAAACGTACAGTTAAGTCTGAAGATTATCCTGGTGTAACTTTAGTTCACGTTTATTAAAAGGTGCATTAAGAGTATTATTTTGGCATTTTGATGTCCACCTACAAGATGGACAGACGATCTTTATGAAGACCACAGGATCACGCTGGATGCAAGTAGCTTCCAACCGGTCCTATTAGAAATTTATAGGGGAAGCTTTCAATTTTGATTGAACCGGGAAGCAAAGTAGCCACCTTTGGGATGGCTCAGCTAAGATGTGGATCGCCTTCGAACATCTTCTGAGTCAATAAATAATTAATCAACCATTAGAATTTAAACATTATGTTTACCATACATTACTATTTAGTATCCGAATTAATTTATTTTTGATTATTACTTCCGATGCCTAAATAATTAAAAATTCTAAAAAACTGGATACCATTAAAATTAAATGTTGTAAAATGATAAGGATACTGAACAGTTTCCTCGCTACGCTACTGGCTCAGCATTTCCTAGTTTTGAAGGTTTTTCCTCCCTCCCTCTTCCACGTTCGACCCCTAAACGTTTCCACATTCAACCCCTTGTCTTACTAAAGGGCTTCACACACAGCAGCTATAATGTAATAGTAGTTTATGTAACTCGTACATAATGAGGGGTATTATACACGAGTGTGAGTTTATAAAACGAGCGAAGCGAGTTTTATAATAGTATCACACGAGTGGTATAATACCTAGTTATGTACAGTTTCATACACTACTTTATCTACTCTCATTGAACACGAACTTAACAAATAAAAGATAAAAATTAATAAACACTAATAATCATCCACCATGTCATCCACCGAAACACAAACGTCAAAATCCCAACATTCCCTTAGAAAGCGCGCGCAGCCGCAGATAAAAAAGTAAAAAAATGTATCTATGATCAGTAATCTGTATCATAATGAAAAAAAAATAAATTATAACATTGTTTTGTTAGACAAACAGTGTTATAATTTAATTTTTTAATTTCATTACGATACTCTATGGTATAAAGTATGTCATTATAAACTCGTTTTGAGTTTTGTATTTCGAAGTTTACGATATGAGAGTAGATAAAGATGTATTATAGCACGATACATCTCATTACATCTTTCCATAGAAATCGTCAGGAGACCACACACGACAGCTGTAATGTATATTTTTACATCTTCGAATCTCTATGGAAAGATGTAATGAGATGTATCGTGCTATAATGTACCTACATCTTTACATTATATGTAGCTGCTGTGTGTGAAGCCCTTTACACGTCAAAAAAGACATTAATTTTTATAGACGAGGCGGTGCATCTAAGAAACATCCGAAACAAACTTGGAGGTCACAGTCTCTTTTAAAGTCCAGATAATTTTGTTTTGGTTTTATATGAGGATCATGCGGGTGTCTGAGATGGTCTTTTGAAGAAAGAACCTCTCAGATTTGAGTGGACTGTCCAGTCAGTGCAAGCATGTGTCAGTTACCGTGTAGCTCAACTCAAAACACAAGGAGCTCAACGATACGACGAACACTACCAAAGAAAGGATATTTGGGTAGGCTACCACACCTTACCCATCTAACTATTAGGGCCTACTCAGACCGGAGCGGCATCGGCATCGGCATGGCAAGGGACTTTAATTTTTACTAATGGACATTCAACAGTACTGTTACAGAAATACGACATAAATTGCTATGCTTTAAAATGATGCCGTGGCATTGAAAGGGATTTTATCGCACGGCATAAAAAAGACGTGCCACAGGCTCCCGTGGCGGGATGCCGTGGCATACTGCGGTAGGCAAACGGCATGCCACGGACTCCGGCGCTCGTAGTGATATACAGAGTGGAATTTTGTAATGCCACCTGGAGGGAAAGTACCCTTAACACTGCAGATAGAAAATTTTACTCAAAGGAAACATTCCTTTATTTTTGAATAGAAAGCAAACTGCATTCAAAGATTTTCGAAAATTTTCTTCTCCCACCCGGGAATCGAACCGGCTAAAATCTGAAAAATTATACCCTGTACTTTTATTGCACCGATCGTTAGGGTCAATTATAACGATGAAATCTCTCTAACAAACATGTTAAATGAAATGAAAGGAAAACCAGGAAATCTTAAATTAAAGCTCTCGTAACATGTAATATGGTTTCTTGGTTCAATTCCCGGGTGTGGGAGAAGAGAATATTCGAAAATCTTTGAATGCAGTTTGCTTTCTATTCAAAAATGAAGGAATGTTTCCTTTGAGTAAAATTTTCTATCTGCAGTATTAAGGGTACTTTCCCTCCAGGTGGCATTACAAAATTCCACCCTGTATATGGCGGGGTTAGAGAAGCGGGGCTGTGGCAAAGTGCTAGAATGCCGCGGTATTTAAGCGGCCAGTGTGCGCTGACTCACGGCAAAATCCCTTGCCATGCCGTCCCGGTCTGCGTAGACCTTTAAAGGCGTTATGATATATGTTACCTAATTTTTTTTATTCATACGAATCAAACACGATTTTTATCTAAATTCGCCATAAAAAAATCGTATGATGTTGATATTATGCAAATATTTGATACATACTTCAATGAATATTGTAATATGGTAAACGTTTAACAGTGACACGGATATCGAATAAAATGAATATTTAAAATGATATTAAATATTAATGATGTTAATGACTTTGGTTGTTAAACAATGAAATGGAAATGTGGTTCCTTGTACTTAATTAGTGTTGATATTTTTTATCCGGCTTCAAATAAAATACTTTTTTTTTAAACTAACCGATTTCAAAAACTAGGTATCACAAAATGGCGAAAAATAACTTTTATTTCGAAAGTCGGCTTTGTTGTTGCATTGACCACCGACTTTTATAAGACTGTTTTTAAAAAAAACTTCTTTTTAATTCAAGTATTCAACAAAAACTGGCCCTGTATTCTTTGAATAATCAACGAAAATAGCCCTCTCTAAGTAAGTAATAACGAATGTGTGCAGACGACGTCACGGGATATCCATATTACTGCCGCATCAAAATCTGTTCAGCCATACGCGAGATAATTGATTGCAAAAACACGGGACGAACATTAAGATCCCCTTTTTCTGAAGTCGGTTAAAAATGCGGAGATTCTCAATTCGAGTATATTTTTTTTTGTTTTTTACTCGATTTCTCAAAGACATATGGACTAATTTAGAAAATTATTTTGTGATGTTATTATTATTTTATTTTATAAGAGTTGTTTTTTCACCATCATCATCATTATAACAGTCAATTGCTGTCCACTGATCTTAAAACCTCTCCCAAAGAACGTCACTAATGTTTGCGGAACCCTAAAAACTGTAACTGAACTTTTTGTAAAAATGAAAACCTTTAATAAAACATTCATGTAATTCAGTTCATGAAGTGCACATAATTTGCAGGCTCATAAAGGTGCATATTTTGCATTAATTTAGTATAAAAGTGCCTTTCACCTTTTAGACAGTGACGTACTTAGTATTCATTGGGCCCTAATATTGTGGGGGCCCTTCAACCCACATGGCACGCTCTAAGTTATATTGGAATTTTAAAGTATATCGAATGAAATTAAATACTTTTTCTTAATTAAAATTCTATCTTTATACACACCTACCTATATATTACTAACAGCTGTCGGGCGGACGGCAAGTCACACTTCGTACCTCATTGAAGGAAAGCACAATTTTATGATTACAGAACCAGCGCTTGCAGCAGTGTGTTGATCTAGCAGTTATTAATACAGTCAATTTCTTATTTTAATTACTTATACAATAATAGCGGCTTGGTATGTACGATTGTACGTGCTTCGCCACTTTGACAGCAAAAACCTCATTAACAAAATAATTCGCCATTTTATTGAATTCATTTGTCACATAGATGTGATAAATAAAGAATTGCTCGACCGATTTTGTGCAAACTTCACACAAACCATCTACTAAACTAAATAGTCCAAACAAAGCCTAAACATTTGGTTTGGATAAGAGGGCCTGTTCTTGAGTTATAAAATTTCAACGAAAAGTGGTATTGATTTTTTAGGGTTCCGTAGTCAACAAGGAACCCTTATAGTTTCGCCATGTCCGTCCGTCCGTCCGTCCGTCCGTCCGTCCGTCCGTCTGTCCGCAGTTTAGCTCAGAGACGCACAGTACTAGAGAGCTGTAATTTGGTGTAAATATACGGATTTGTTGTGCCAAAAAAGTGGTAAAATAAAATCTCGTAAAATATTTTTTTTTAGGGTACCTCCAGTACTTACACGTAAAGTGAGGATTTTTTTTTTCTCGCGTACCCCTTAGTGTGGGGTATCATTAAATAGGCCTTTAAAAAATAATGATAGTTTCCATTAACAATTTTTTGATAAAAAAATTCGTTTGTGAAATATTAAGCTTTAAATTGCTAAATTTTGCTCGATTCGAGTGTCCCCCCCCTCTACCAGCTAAATGGTTATGTTTGGGGGTGTGAAAAAATTCACAATAGTAGTACATATAACGAAGTTTAAAAGAAAATTATCATGACTAAGTAGGCTTTACAACTTTACGAGTTATAGTCGACCAACTTATAAAATGTACTTGATATCATATTTTCTTAAACAAAATGTATCGGAGACAACTGCAAATGTAAGTTTGTCAACTTTATTTTTACAGCTTTTATAGGTATGTTTTTTGGGGATAGGTAGGTTTTTATCGTCAACTATTTTTAACTAAATTCAAAAAAAGGAGGAGGTTCTAAATTCGTTGTAATCTTTTTTCTTATGTATTTTCCCCGATTTCTCAAAGACTCCTGGAACGATTTTGAAAATTCTTCTTTTTAAAATTTAAATTCAGCGAATCAGTTTAGTTAGTTCGCATAAGTATTTTGATGGGCAACTACGGAACCCTACACTGTGCGTGGCCCGACACGCACTTGGCCGGTTTTGTATTTTAGAAGATAGATAAAGATTGTGTTTATTATGTACAATGAACCTTAGTTGCCTGAAGTATAAATAAAATAATTGCAATTGCAACGTGTGATGGCCCGGGGCGGTAGTTCCGCCACTGCCCTGGTTTAAATTGACATAAGTTTGCCCTTCGGTTGCTTTCCATTTAGATTAACGATCTTACTAATAAATATACCTTTTATAAATGTGATATAATGTGAATATAATATGAATACATAATGTGTGTTGTCAATTTTATACTCTTTCTTTTTTTGAAAACTGAATAGAAAAACAGATAGAAATTCCCTGCCAAAAATCGAAACAAGTCCGTTTTTTATTTCCATGTTCAGACAACATAAAAAGGATTATGATAGATATTTAACAAAAAAAAAAATTATAATTGAAGCATGGAACAATTTTTTCCTCCTAATGTATCGATACAAGAATTTTGACATTAATTCTCTTTTGGACTAGAAAAACGTCTTTTGCTCAAGGCTTTTGTGAGCTGCTGTTGTCCCTGTGTCGCACTTCAATCAATTAGAAGGTCGTAGCGCGACAGCAATAGTTTCTGCAAATTACCAATTTTTCAAATTCCTGGAGAGTTGAGGCACGTTGACGTCCTCTCTTAATTGTAATAGTTGATCGCCTCGTCGGCTTAGGGTCAATACACACGGAGACGCGACGCTACACGAACATTTCAATAAACCTAGCTACGCAAAATTTAACTTTATATTTACTACACAAAAAGATACCCACAGGCCCTGAAAATGGGGCCTCAAGTCTGCTTCATATTACAGTAGTATCAGAATTATCTATCGATAATTTAACCATTGTTGATTTTGACAAGTTTGGTAATTTACTTACAGTGGCGTTTTTATTGACTTTCCAATGGTCAACAACTGACACTGCATTGAAAAATTGTAGGCTAGATAATCTCGAACAAAATAATGTAATTTCTTATTTACGAACGTTTTTACTACTTTAGATTGCTTTTAACACTAATAAAAATAATACGTAAAACATCATAAATAAATGAAATCGGCATGAATAGGTTAATGATGAAATTAATGTCATTATAACACAATTTTAATACGAGACCTACCAATGATCGAGTAATGAATTTACCAGATTATGTTTTTTTTTTATCGTGGTAAAATCATCAAATTAGTCCCCCCACCTAGGTCGGGGCGGGAGGGACTATCAGACTTGTACTAACTAAAATGCAAGGTGTCCTTCAATCTGGGACCGAAAACCTTTATAAATTACCGTACCGGTATTGAAGAATTTTGGTTATTTTTCAGACTTAGGTAACCGCTATCTGGGTAACCAGACCGAAGAAAAATGTAACCTCTATTCAGGTTACCGTTTTAATACCGGTTAACTAAAGATAACAACTCTTTGTCACACACACATGCGATGCGCGCTCTGTGACTATTGCCGACGGCACGTTTGGAGTGTGCAAGATAGGGGTAATTTTTATTTCGGTAACCGGTATTAATACTGGTTATGTATTCACTTTTAATAATAAAGGTAATCTTTAAAATTACCTGTAAAAGAAAAAAAGGTTGTTACCGAAAAAATACCCGTATTGATCATACCGGTTTCGATCCCTGCCTTCAATAGTCCTTTACGTTACAGGGTCACGGTAATTTAGTCAGTCACCATGTGGATTCCAACTTTTAGCATACCTAATGACGATTGGTTCGTATTGAAATGACGAATTGAAATGGCAGAGTTGGGCACCAATATTGTCGCGTCACGTCGCGACATCGCGTCGCGTCTTGGTACGTACTGACCCTTAGAGATCACAGCGATTAATTTCGATTTCCGGGTCACAATTATCTTAAGCGAGTTTTTCATTTAAAATATTCTAATTGTTGTAACACAAGCGAAGTCTGGTCTTGTTTTTTGACCGACGAAAAAAAAAGGAGGAGGTTCTCAATTCGACATGTATATATATATTTTTTTTATGTATGACCACGCATATCTTTTCCTGACGTGGTCCGATTTCAAAGATTCTTTTTTTGTTGTACTAGGTATTGTTCAACTTAGGGTATACTGCAAGTTTCATCAAAATCGGTTCAGTGGTTTTAGAGATATGGATTTTTTCGTTGCGACGGATTACAAGATTAGTGCACATCGTGTAAGAAAACTTTGTATTTTACAAGAATTTGGGTTGAATATTTAATTAATAAACTAATAAAAGGGTAAAATAAAAACTTTAAGTAAAAAAAAAGTACCGACTTCAAAAACAAATACAAAAAAGTTTAATATAACCTTTCTTTCGGAAGTCGGTGGCAACAGTCAATGAAATAATAATAAAAATCAAAGCCACCGACTTCCGAAAGAAAGGTTATTTTAAACTTTTTTGTATTTGTTTTTGAAGTCGGTACTTTTTTTTATAAGATAGCGATAAATATCCACGGGAGGAAATTGTTTAGTTTGATTTCAACACATAAATAAAGAGAGAAATAAATTACTTCATTATTTCTGTTATTGGAACGAAGTTCCTTATCGCGCGTTGTGAAAGGGGGCTAGACGGAAAAAATTCTTACAAAAAGTTGTCACGACACTTTTTGGAACGAAGTTCCTTATCGCGCGTAGCGAAAGGGTGCTAGAGCTCAAAGAGTGGAGTGGAGTGGAGCGGATAGGAGCGGAGCGGAGGGAGCGGAGCGGAGCGGAGTGGAGTGGAGTCGCGACTATTATTTTTGTTGAGTATATACAGTAACTTCGTTCCATCCGGGTGTCCCAAGTTTTTCTTATTATATTGGTAAAAGCGAGTCGAGAGAACACAGCAACAAATAAATAAAACCGAAAAATCTAAACAACATTAACAAAAAATATTTAAATTAAAAAAATAACCGCCCTCAAAACCACAACCGCCACCAAAAAAATATTACTTAAAAACTTTTGTCGGAAGCCGTTGTTTCATTGACTTTTTTTTTGTAATTTGATTTGACTTTTTTTTTAAACAAATGTTTTTTTTTTTTAATTCGGGTACTTCGCTTTTTTTTGGAAAAAGAGTTTTTTATTTTAATTTTCAAGTGTGATATAATAGTTTATGTAACTGGTATAGTGAGTGTGAGTTTAAAAACGAGCGAAGCGACTTTTTTAATAGTATCACACGAGTGGTATAATACCTAGTTATGTACAGTTTCATACACTACTTTATCTACTCTCATTGAACACGAACATAATTATCAAATAAAAGATTAAAATTAATAAACACTAATAATCATCCACCGACACACAAACGTCAAAATTCCAACATTCCCATTTAAAGCGCACGCAGCCACAGATAAAAAATTAAATAGATGTATCTATGATCTGTAATCTGTATCATAATGAAAAAAAAATTATAACATTATTTTGTTAGAGAAACAGTGTTAAAATTTATTTTTTTACTTTCATTTCGATACTCTATCTATGGTATAAAGTACGTCTTTATAAACTCGTTTTGAGTTTTGTATTTCGAATTTTACAATATGAGAGTATATAAAGATACTTAAGCGCATTTCACACAGAGAGCTGGTGCGGGTCGGGCGCGGGTCGGGAAAAATGGAAGACATCACACTGAAAGCGTGCGCACGACCCACCCCGCGCCCGACCCGCGCACGCTTTCGGTGTGATGTCTTCCATTTAAATACAAAGAACTAGACCCGCCGTACTCCCGCCCTGAAACGCGCCCGACCCGCGCCCGCTCTCTGTGTGAAATGCGCTTTATTCTACAACTAAAGACAATATAAGTAAGGGTGCTCCCACATCTAACGACGCGGCTTCGGATTTTTCCGTCGCCCTTTCTCTTTCTGTCGCTTAGAACTGCCATTTGCTAGACCGAGACAGAAAGCATTATGCGATCGCATGCGACGGAATCTTCAAGGCGGCCGCGTGCTATCGCATTGTCTCGGTCTAGCAAATGGCATTTCTAAGCGACAGAAAGAGAAAGGGCGACGGAAAAATCCGAATCCGCGTCGTTAGATGTGGGAGCACCCTAACTGCCCAACTAGCAAACAGATCCTATGAGCAATTACTCTTACGACTATAGATCGTAAGACAGCCGTATGAAAGATCCCATAATTCAAAAAGCCATTTAAAAGCAGCTCTCTCGACTTTTTAGCCTTCAGCGCTTTTTAGCTCTATGAGCAACCAACCGTAAGTCCTATGAAAGCTCTTTGAAAGCAACTGAATCGCTAATTTGTCGTAAGAGTAGCTTTCATGATGCTATCTTTCGACATGTATTTCTTACAGCATATTTATCGAGAGAACGCTGTTCATTCGACTAAATAGCACCTCAGTTACTATACCGACACTTAATGTCCTAAGATAGCTTCTCACACGGCTTTCATTCCGCATAATTTTTGAAGTTGAGAAAACGCTTTCAAATTATCAATTCAGCGCCAAAAGTTGCTCAAAACATCATTTGAAAGCCTTCTTACAACATAATTGTGATATGGAACGCCATTTTGTATAATATCTGTACGTACGTACCGTATTGCGTTACGTCAAAAATGGATTACAATTGGTGGAAAAAAATTAAAAGAAGCGGAGGGTTCCGACGAAAAGTGAACATGATTTATAAAAGGTTAAAACAATCGACATCTGCATTGGCAGCAACCAGAGAAGATGAGCAAACAAAATTAAATATAAATGCGGGTTCTGTAGAAAATATTTTTGATATTTGCCAACCGCCAACTACTTAGTAGTTCTTCTTTCGAAAATTAAAAAGTTACTTAACTTAATGAAAAAGTTAGACAAAGATGAATTTGAAAGATAATTAAACACAAATATTTTTTTTATTTTTTGTTATAATTTATAATTAAAATATAGAATATTTTGTTTATGTTTAATTATCTTTCAAATTCCTCTGGAGTATTAATAATATGACAGTATTTTGATCTAACATTAAGGATTTAACATCTTGCGCTAAGGAACCCCAATCTAACTGCAATGGCGGTCCTAGAAGTCGTAAGATTGAATCCGCATTTCCATCTCTCGACTAAAAAGCCGAGTGAATGCTTTTTGATGATAAGTGAATTGCTAATAATGGCGAATTGGATAAATTATTAAATTAATATTATTTTTAATTCATAATTTACTAAGAAATGTTACGGCCCATGAAAATATTAACTAAAATGTAAGGAATATAGACGAAAAATTTAATTCCGCATATGAAAGTAGCACCTTTTAGCTAACTTTAGGTCACGAATTGTCATATGACTTTGAAATTGTATGGCATAAATAATAATGAAAAGTTTAATACTAAACATTAAACTATTAATTTTCATTTCACAAACACCCATGCGCAGATCGAGAGTCGATCAAGATGTCGTAAGAATGCCAGTTGGATGCATTCACTCGATCATAGAGTCGAGAGATTGCAACCGCACTGCTATCTTACGATAAATTTGTCGAATGAAAGCGCTTCTTCCGATTAATATGATTCTAAATAGCTTTCGAGTTGCGATTATTTCTATATTCTTTCGACAATTTGGCGATTCAAAGATAATCTTACGATGTTCACAGCACTAAATAGCTGAGAGAAGTGCGCCCAAATCGCGTCGAGAGAACGTGGTCGGATCCATCTCTCGACTTTTTCTCTCGATCAATAGCCGAATGAGAAACGTGCTGCTGGCATTCTTACGACATCTTTTGCTAGTTGGGTGACAAGACAACACATGCGTAGTCATTGATACACATATAAAAACAAAAACCCAGTTTTTAGGGTTCCGTAGTCAATAAGGAACCCTTATAGTTTCGCCATGTCCGTCCGTCCGTCTGTCCGCAGTTTAGCTCAGAGACGCACAGTACTAGAGAGCTGTAATTTGGTGTAAATATACGGATTTGTTGTGCCGAAAAAGTGGTAAAATAAAATCTCGAAAAATATTTTTTTTTAGGGTACACGTGAAGTGGGAATGTTTTTTTTCTTTCCCGCGTACCCCTTAGTGTGGGGTATCATTAAATAGGTCTTTAAAAAATAATGTGAGTTTTCGTCAACAATTTTTTGATAAAAAAATTCGTTTGTGAAATATTAAGCTTTAAAGTGCTAAATTTTGCTCAACTCGAGTGACCCCCCCTCTACCAGCTAAACGGTTATATTTGGGGGTGTGAAAAAATTCACAATAGTAGTACATAATACAACGAAGTTTAAAAGAAAATTATCATGACTAAGTAGGCTTTACAACTTTACGAGTAATAGTCGACCAACTTATAAAATGTACTTGGTTAACATTTTTCTTAAACAAAATGCATCGGAGAACATGCTCTTCAACTGCAAATGTAAGTTTGTCAACTTTATTTTTACAGCTTTAATAGGTATATTTTTTGGGGATAGGTAGGTTTTTATCGTCAACTATTTTTAACTAACTTCAAAAAAAGGAGGAGGTTCTAAATTCGTCGTAATCTTTTTTGTTATGTATTTTCCCTGATTTCTCAAAGACTCCTGGACCGATTTTGAAAATTACTCATTTAAAAATTAAATTCAGCGAATCAGTTTAATTAGTTTTTTTGATGGGCAACTACGGAACCCTACACTGTGCGTGGCCCGACACGCACTTGGCCGGTTTTTATAATAATATACCTACCTATCAATGTGCGTAGTGCGTTTAAGGTGATTGCTTCGATGTAGCCCGCGAAATTCAATTTTTTTTACGTTTTTTGCAATTTGCAGGCCAGTGACATGTTGTAACTTTATAAATATTTGTGTTGCGCAAATAACAAGTATAATTTTAAATATAAAAAATATCAAAAAACTCGCTCCATCAGCTCTCACATAGAAAAGGTGCATCATGTTAAAATCTCCGAAATCTAACTACGATGCACCTTTTCTATGTGAGAGCTGATGGAGCGAATTTTTTGACAATTTTTATATTTAAAATTATACTTGTTATTTGCGCAACACAAATATTTATAAAGTTACAACATGTCACTGGCCTGCAAATTGCAAAAAACGTAAAAAAAATTGAATTTCGCGGGCTGGTTGGAGCATCCCCCTTAAAAGGACATGCGTATTAAATAATGCTGATTTAGTATAATATTTAGGTATTTAATAAAAAATACCATTTATACCATATTTTTAACCGACTTCCAAAAGGAGGAGGTTCTCAATTCGGATGTTTGTATTTTTTTTTTTTTTTTTTTTTTTATGTTTGTTCGGGCATAACTCCGTCGTTTCACAACCGATTTGAAAAATTCTTTTTTTGTTGGATAGGGTATACTTCCGAAATGGTCCCATTAAAATTTTATCGAAATCGGACTAGTACTTTTTGAAAAATCAACAAAAAACAACAAAAACCTAAAAAGTTTTCAACTTTGTCTACACCGATTACTCCGAGGTTTCTGGTCCGATTTCGATGATTCTTTTTTTGTTCGATACAGTTTATCTGCCATTTGATCCCATAAAATTTTCATTTAGTTTGGTGCAGTAGTAAATATTTTTAGCTCATTGTGTACATACATCCATGGGCGTTGTTTTGTTATTACCGGTGCTACGGATTACAACATTTTAGTGCACATGTAAGAAAATTATGTATTTGACAATAATTTGGGTTGAATAGTGAAACTAAAAAGGATAAAATAAAAAACTTTTTCAAAAAAAAATGCAACCGACTTCAAAACAACCACAAAAAAAGTTCAAAATAACCTACAAAAAAACTTTTCTTTAGAAAGTCGGTGACACAAAGTCAATGAAATATAAAATAAAGTCACCGACTTTCGAAAGAAAAGTTTTTTTGTAGGTTATTTTGAACTTTTTTTGTGGTTGTTTTGAAGTCGGTTGCATTTTTTTTTGAAAAAGTTTTTTATATCGCCTCCAAGAAAAACACATAAAATATCATACAAGAGTTAATAACATAGGTATCAATAAATATTAATATGACAAAATTTTATAGTTCCAGATTTCTTCGAATAAATTATTTTACTCAAAAATGCATGTAATGTGGTCATTATTTTGACAACCTTGTTTGAGCAAAGTCGACTTTGCGGGTATGTTTCAAGGAGCGGCCAGCAATGTTTTTGCTGGCCGCTCTAACAGGTCGGCAAAACATTGCCGGCCGCTATTCTGACGTTTCAACGTTTTAAAAAACAAATGCAAAAAGATTTTATTTAAAACACAGCTGTTTGTATTTAAAGAGGTAGGCACAAAAAGATTGCATTCCATATTTAAAAAAAAAATCAAAGAAGGAACAAAAGCGCGGTTCAGCGAATTTTTTAATTTTATTTAGTGACTTTTTTGCTTTATGTAAATGAAGTAATAAATGAAATGCAGTCAAACATCGCATTAAAATTATCGCAAACTATTAATAAGTAATATGAAACCGGGAAAGTCGGTGTTGAATTTTAGTAACTGTATTTTTCATAATTGTTATTTTAATTAAATTTCTAGTTAATTAATATATATTTTATTTAAATCACTTGCTGGTTTTATGTAGGCTAGGTACTTGCATTTTTGAGTAAAGCACTATACAAGCCTTGGCCCACTATGTCTGCTTCGCTGGTCACGCTATGATTGCCTCCAGCTAGCTTAGCTACGCTCTAGGCCTTCCAGCTTGGCCATCATGCAGCCCTTGCTGTCCTCGCTGTAAAGGCCTCGGCCTACGGCCTCGGCCTTTATCTCAGCTCGTCCATCAAGTGGTGCATGCTGACCGCGCTGTGTCGGCCTGGAGCTGCGCTGTCGGCCATCATCAGTGCGACCAGCAAAGTAGCCATTATAGGCCGCGGCAGTAATGTACTAATTATTGTCATGACGTACAATAATATATAAATTTTTTTGGGAAGTACTAAGATTATAAATTGTGAAGTTTTGATGTTTGTTACTCAACCACGTCAAAACTTCTGAACAGATTTCAATGAAATTTTGCATAAAAGTAGATTATACCCTGGATTAACAAATAGGATAACTTTTATCCCGATATCACGATTTAATAATGTGGAAAAACAAGTTTTTCAATAATAGCAGAAAATATCAGCAACCGTTTTTATTTCTGACTTGCCATTGATTAGTTAAAACAGGTTACTTGGGACCTGTTCGGAAATACCCGAACATTGCCGAATTCTGCCGAAAGGGTTTCCCGTCGAGTGACGTCACAGCGTCCAGTGCGCATGCGCGAATCTCACGTCCGATGCGACTCGTTGTGAAATGCACAGTCAGCATTCAGTCTGTGCTGTTGAGTTGGGCGAGCGCAACGTGTCGTGTCTACGATAATAAATAAATTATTGTCGATATTTTACGCAATCAATTTTTTTTTATTAGACAATACGGATATTTTTCATAATTTTTAAAAATAGTTGAGTGGTGTTTGCAAAGTGATAGTAGGAGTTTTAGTGTTTTTTTTTTTTGTTTTTGGAGTAAAAAATTAAAGGTGAGCATTTTTTTTTTTTGTAAAACATAGATAAGATCTATCTATACACATATATACAACATGTAACGTATTTAACGCACACCCTCAGACACCCCAATTAGAATATTATGTTATAATCACAATACATATATTGAATTTTTAATTTAACATGTAAATGCATTGTTATTTAACCGAATTAGTTATTTTGCAGTAAGGTTTATTTTTCTTTTTTTTTGTAATGAATGACGGAATTTGTATTAAAACAAATAAAATTGCACTTTTAAGTCTTGTTGCCTTGATTTACGGTTTATCTTAGTTTGTTTTGACTGTACAGAGGTCTAGGGGGAATTTCAGTAGTTTTAATTATTTTTGAAAAAAAAAATTACCTATATTTAAAATGATAGAAATCGATTCAGTAAACGATTCTGAATAAACTAATTTCAGGATGTGCGTTAATTATGTTACATGTTGTATAAATAATATATATACAACATGTAACGTAATTAACGCACACCCTCAGACACCCCAATTAGAATATTATGTTATAATCATAATGCATATATTGAATTTTTAATTTAACTTGTAAATGCATTGTTATTAACTAAATTAGTTATTTTGCAGTAAGGTTTATTTTTCTTTATTTTGTATTGAATGTCGGAATTTCTATTAATACAAATAAAATTGCATTTTTAAGTCTTGTTGCCTTGATTTACAGTCTATCTTAGTTTGTTTTGACTGTATAGGGGTAATGTGACTATAATTTCCGTTGTTTTAATTATTTTTGACAAAAAATTACCTATATTAAAAATGATAGAAATCGATTCAGTAAACGATTCTGAACAAACTAATTTCAGGATGTGCGTTAATTATGTTACATGTTGTATATATCACATATTTTTTTCATTTTTAGGGTTCCGTAGTCAACAAGGAACCCTTATAGTTTCGCCATGTCCGTCCGTCCGTCTGTCCGCAGTTTAGCTCAGAGACGCACAGTACTAGAGAGCTGTAATTTGGTGTAAATATACGGATTTGTTGTGCCGAAAAAGTGGTAAAATAAAATCTCGTAAAATATTTTTTTTTAGGGTACCTCCAGTACTTACACGTAAAGTGAGGATTTTTTTTTTCTCGCGTACCCCTTAGTGTGGGGTATCATTAAATAGGCCTTTAAAAAATAATGATAGTTTCCTTGAACAATTTTTTGATAAAAAAATTCGTTTGTGAAATATTAAGCTTTAAAGTGCTAAATTTTGCTCGATTCGAGTGTGTCCCCCCTCTACCAGCTAAACGGTTATGTTTGGGGGTGTGACAAAATTCACAATAGTAGTATATATAACGAAGTTTAAAAGAAAATTATCATGACTAAGTAGGCTTTACAACTTTACGAGTAATAGTCGACCAACTTATAAAATGTACTTGGATATCATATTTTCTTAAACAAAATGTATCGGAGACAACTGCAAATGTAAGTTTGTCAACTTTATTTTTACAGCTTTTATAGGTATGTTTTTTGGGGATAGGTAGGTTTTTATCGTCAACTATTTTTAACTAAATTCAAAAAAAGGAGGAGGTTCTAAATTCGTTGTAATCTTTTTTCTTATGTATTTTCCCCGATTTCTCAAAGACTCCTGGACCGATTTTGAAAATTCTTCTTTTTAAAATTAAATTCAGCGAATCAGTTTATTAGTTAATTCGCATAAGTATTTTGATGGGCAACTACGGAACCCTACATTATGCGTGGCCCAACACGCACTTGGCCGGTTTTAATAGTAGGATTACCATCCGGTTTTACGCGGACAGGATAAACTATCCATTATGGACCGTTGATTTCGAAGTTCATATTTTTTTTGTAGATAGTACTCATAAATAGAAAGCTTTTTACAAATTTTCAAGTTTCGGACGTTCACAGTTTACGAAATTAATTTGTTTAAAGTTTCCATAAAAATTGGAAAATAGCACTCCATTTTTGTCATGGTTGATGTCAAAGTTGACATTTCACATTCCTTTGACGACTTCGAGGTGTATTTTAATTAATTTATGTCACGTTTTACTTAAATATATTTTTTTATATGCGATATACTAATTCGGTGTGTAATAAGTGTGCACAATTTGTTGTATTATACAATTACATTAACTTTTTTACACACAAATTAACGAATTTTAGTGTTTACATTAAGTGGAACGAAACGTGTAGCGACGCCATTTTGTTATGAGCGTCTTTTTTTTATCTGTCAGTCATCGTTTGTTGCCCTTGCAGTTGAGATCGTTTTACGTACTCCTGTAAGCCTTACAACGTTTGACTACCATGGCGTCTCCGAAGCCCTATGCTCCTGTGTCTGAAGAGTCGAGTGATGTGCAAGTGTTGGACTCAAGTGAGCATACTTTGGTGTTTTATTCAGTGCAAGAGCGAGCGAAGCGAGCTCGGGACTTGGGGCACCCCGACTCGGACAGGTTAGGTTAGAAGGGGATGGCGGGGTCGTGTGAGCGAGCGAAGCGAGCGAATAGACCCCGCCATCCCCTTCGTGGTTATTTTTTTATAAACCACCCAGAAGTAGGAGCCCCGCGCAGCGGGGCTCCGTCAACCTGGCTCCCCCCGTCTCTTTCCTTCAGTAAAACAGGTTTATAATGTCCAAAACATTACGAAAGCCCGGAAAACATAACCTCAAAATTCATTCTAACCTAAAACTTCAAGCATGGATATCTCCATAACCATGGGGCTCCGAGATGTGGGGATGGTGCAGGGGGGCAGCCCCCAGAATTTTTATTCAGTAAACTAAATTAATTATTTGGTAATTTTACCAACCCAAAGCAAAGAATTTACTAAACCATTTTTGTTCGAACTTTTCTTATTTCGTAATGGTTACCCTAATTATGAGACAAGCACTTTGTGTGTATTTGTATGTCATGTTGATTTCTAAGAAACATTGAATGAATGAACACAATAAATTGTCAATAAGTTTGACATAGTTGTGTCTTTAGTAAGTCGTTTATGAACAATTGAACTATAAAATTTATGAGCCATTTATTACAATTTTTATGGTATTTTAAACAAAATATTACCTAAACATTACGTCTGTAATCCTAAAAAGGAATAATGTATTTCTCGACAGCTATAACCTTGGGGTGTTCAAGTCAAGAGTGAACAGGTTACTTCTAGGCAAGTGTGCTTCACCGTCGACCACGTCTTTACTGGCGATATAGTGGTCAAACACGAACATGATAATTAAAAAAAAAGCAGAGATATGTGTAAATTATGCGACAAATAAAAAAAAAACACTTTTGCTCTTTAGAGCGCTCTCTAAAACGACACTCTGACCAAACGACTGGGGGCACCCCGACTCGGACAGGTTAGGTTAGAAGGGGATGGCGGGGTCTGAAAGACCCCGCCATCCCCTTCGTGGTTATTTTTTTTTAACCACCCAGAAGTAGGAGCACCGCGAAGCGGTGCTCCGTCGACCTTTCTGACATTTTACTGGATTTAGTTTGACTACTAAATCCAGTAATAATGTTTAGGGATAAAAACGTTATGATAAAAAAAGTAGGAGTTAAAATATATTTACAATACGATATTATTGATAACAATTTTCGGAAACATGAGTGTTATGAACATCGCCAGTAGCACTACAAAAAGTATGAATGAAAACTTTAGGATGAAATATTTTAGGAAGAGTGATCATTCGGATTACAAATCGTTAGGAAGAACAATTTCGGACAAACAACTTTAGGTGAGCCAATATGGACCCCTCTGCGATTCATACCAATTATGTTTACTACTAGTAGGGTTGCCATCTATCCGGGTTTCACAGGATTTGTCTAGTTAAAGTGCATCCGTTAGGAGCTTAATTTTGTAGTCCGGATTTAAGAGGATCATCTACCGAGCGCTCGTCCATACAAAAAGAGAAAACGTTTTCCTTCCCCTAAATGTTATCCTATCTCAATGATTTTTTAGAATGCTTCCTACACAGTCAAAAACTAGGTTTACTTTTTACTTTCAATTTTTTTTATAATAGTTTGAAAGTTACAGGCGCCTAAAAGTTACTTTTGAAAAAAAGAAAACCTATAAACCTAGTTTTTTACTGTGTCAGAAGCATTCTAAAAAATCATTGAGATAGGATAACATTTAGGGGTAGAAAAACGTTTTCTCTTTTAGTATGGACAAGCGCTCGGTAGACGATTGTGATAAAAGTTTAAAGTCTTGCGCGCGTTTTATCCTGGTTTCCAAATTTAAGAGATGGCAACCCTAACTACATGTACCACAGCTAAACGTCAAGCTATACAATTCCAGTATAAGCTGACCGTTGAATGTGCGGAGGGATAATTTAAAGCGAGGCCACGATATACTGGTTGTGTTTTGCTTGAAATGTGTACTTTATATTGAATGCTAGAGGACTACAGTCTGCCTGGGTCGCGGGACTGTCTCATTAAGTAACCGTGACCCTGGAACATAAAGATTGAAGTCGATACAAATCTGATCAGTTATTTGATAACTAGCACTTTGCCCGCGACTTCGTCTGCGCGTGTTTCTAATTTCGAACAATCACCCTTCATAAAAGAAAATCTAAAAACTCAATACAAACAAACAATCAAATATTAGACAAACTGATTTTCCGATTTTCACCCCGTTAGGGGTTGATTTATGAAATATAAATAAAAATACGTATCCTTTATTCGATTGAGAGATAATTAATATGTCAAGTTTTGAGTTTATAGAAGCAAGCAATAAAATCCTTCCCTTAAAACTTTATCATCCCTTTTCACCAATTTAGGGAGTGATTTTCGGAAAACCTAAAAATGGAGGGCAGTTTTAAAAAAAGTAATAATGGCCATCTTTTTTATTTACTTATACTCATATTCGTACCAAGTTTCAAATTTATAAACCCAAGAAATAAGATTTTACATACAAAGGTTTTCACCCCTTTTCACCCCCTTAGAGGGAGATTTTCGCAAAATCCTTTCATAATGCTCATCTACATTATAAATTGTAACTAACATCCAAAATTCAGGTTTCTACGTTTAGTGGTTTAATATCCTCGCCTTAAAACTTGAATACCCCTTTTCACCAACTTGGGGGGTGATTTTCGAAAAATCCAAAAACACGTGTTTGATTAATTCTTATCTAGTATATAAATACTGATTTTCAAATTCATCAGCTCACGCGTTATGATTTTCCCATACAAACTTTAACAACCCCTAGAATACCAATGGAGGGTAGTTTTAAAAAAATAGTGGTGCTAATCTTATTTATTTACTAATGTTCTTATTCGTGGTAAGTTTCAAGTTTATAAACCCAAGGAATAAGATTTTTCATACAAACGTTTTCACCCCCTTAGAGGAGGATTTTCGCAAACTCCCGTCTTATTGCCAATCTACTGCAAATGCTGTCCAAATTTCAACTTTCTGCGTTAACCGGTTTCGGCTGTAGTCGAGTCAAAAGAAAAACCCCTGTTCTTTTGTATACATAGATTTCAACATTTAAAAAAAAATGGTGTTATGCCAACGATAGATACACTCACATACAATCTTTTTAGTATTTACTGAAAGGTACCTTTGTATATTTCCGATATCACAAAACAAAAAAAAAACAGCTTTTTATTAAAAGATCAATATTGAATCCAATATTTCCGTGGCACCTTAATTAGAATCGAGCAAAAAACACTTACGTTTTTATAAGTATTCGTAATAATACGTAAACAAGTTCAAATTTCAAGTGTATAGTGTACCTAATACTTAAAAAAACTTTTTTGCAACAAAAGAAAACCGGCTTCCAAATTAAATACAATTACTTAAAAATAACTTCACTTTTTACTTTTACATATTTTACCTTTCAAACCAAAAAAAAATGGTATTAAAATAAAATACAGGGTTTTGCAATGGAAGTCATTTTTTTTCTCTTCACTTTTTTATAACTTTATTCCTCATAGGGAAGGGTGTCGGTACAAAAA
Organism: Agrotis segetum; assembly: GCA_036375495.1. Classification (NCBI taxonomy): domain Eukaryota; kingdom Metazoa; phylum Arthropoda; class Insecta; order Lepidoptera; family Noctuidae; genus Agrotis; species Agrotis segetum. The sequence goes on along the minus strand of JAQSVV010000490.1, from coordinate 65,894 downwards.
AAAAAGTAAAAAAAAAGTATCCAAGGTTACCAATAAGCCGTGTTTTATCAATATTTCCTATCATACGAGTAGTTAATCATTACTTCAGATTTCATATCTAATTATCTTCTTACTTAATAATTACACTTGCATACGAAATGCGTGAATTGATAATATTTTAGAAAGATAAGAGTTTATACTAGTCATTTAAATATGATAGAGATTGATTCGAAATGTGCATAAATAATATAATCTATACTTACATAATATAATATCAAAATGCTAAAAAAGTCAAAACTGTACATTGAATATTAATTTATTTAAAAAAATACTTGGCGTGTGATCTACAATCGACACCGCAGCCAAAAATATGTGTAGTATAAATTTTTGTCTGTTTGTATGTTCGAGATAAACTCAAAAATCACTGCATGGATTTACCTATTTGACTAACGCAGTGAACGTGTTAATATATTAAAATTTGGATGGTGACTAAAAAATCACCCTGTATAGATATTATTACCGTGATACAATATACCTGCCATTTAGTCCCTTTAACATTTCATTCAATTTGATTCAATGGCATTTTTCGCTTATTGTTTGCTTGGACGGACCTATTAATGACGTTACTGCAAATTACAAAATTCTAGTGCGAATGTAAGACAATTAGAGTATGTTAAATATAATTTGGGTTGAATATTTATACAAAATAAGTAACATAATATAAAAAAATAACCGGCTTCAAAAATAACCACAAAACAGTGTAAAATAACTTTTCTTGTGGAAGTCGGTGGCAATAGTCAATTAAATTAAAACAAAGCCACCGACTTCCGAAAGAAAAGTTATTTTATACTTTTTTGTATTTGTCTTTGAAGTCGGTACTTTTTCTTAAAGTTTTTTTTTATGTTATAGATAGATTACGCTGAAATGACGTAAATTTTATTAATATTTATGAACAAACAGGTTGATCTGTTTGTTGTTTAATATCAACTATTTATATAGGCCCAGTATAATAGCCTTGGATTGCGCTGGGTCGCTGTGCTCCGTCGCGATACTCGTGGAAGGGCCATGTAAAGCTCAGGTCACACAGCTAGCGAGTGAACGAGCGAGCTGGGCGAAGAACGTTTTACCGAACTCGGATAACTTTGTTGTCCGTCTATCAAGACTTTCAGACTTCGTGGCGATGACGCTGAAATTAGTATCGACGGAGCAAAGGGTGGGTCATCCTAATATGGAAAAAAATAGTTGACAAATAAAATTCTGTGTTGTTAAGGCGGAAAAATTAGTTTTAATAAACAACACAATTTAAATATTAAATCACCATTTTCATATTTAGGTACTATATTATATTTAGGTAATATTATATTCTGAAAATTTTTGTGTAAATAAATTCTCCTAAATTCTTGTAATATGTTTTTCAGTGAATTTCAGTAATATAAACTCAAAAACAAACGTGTACGTTTCGGTAGTAGTTTACTATTTATTTCCATAGTAATATTATTATTTAATAAATAATTCAATACTAATATTACATTATTTTCGCTGTTACTCGTTACACATGTGAGAATGCACCTTTATACGTATCTATTTATTTTCGAATATAACCATTAAATATTTTTTTGGTACAACTAATTTTAAAAACTTGAAGTTTTTGTTCACGTTATTTACTGATGGACAAAGCTTGTACGTAAATAGGAGTTCTATAAAAAACGATGATGTTAAAGTTCATTTGTATGTACTTACAGCATTCTTAGAAAGATATAAATAGATTATAGAATTCAAACTCGAGATTACTCAAGATTGTAACACTTTTTACAAAACTATGTTGCATGGATTAGCGATTTTGTTGCATATTACGACGATTTTAATGCATATTGTTACGATTTTGTTGTATATTGAGGCGATTTTGTTGCATATTGAGGTAATTTTGTTGCATATAGAGGCGATTTTGTTGCATATTGAGGCAATTTTGTTGCATATTGAGGCGATTTTGTTGCATATTGAGGCAATTTTGTTGCATATTGAGGCGATTTTGTTGCATATTCAGGCGATTTTGCGGCACATTTCGCCAATTTCAAGTCGCTTATAATCCGATCGAGATATGTACCTTTAGCTATTTGTAGAAGTAACTTGAGTGACTCACTCACATCGATTCACTCAAGTCAATTAGCAGTTCTACATAATAGTTACGATCATATTGTCCGTTCCCTAATGACCGCATCCCGTACAAGGAGCGATCGTCGATACTCTTAAGGTCTGTCCATACCGAGACGCGACGCGACGAGACGCTACGATATGCTTTGAAATGGGCACCTAAAGCACTTGCACAGTAGTTATGTCTTGTGACTAGGACTAGGACTGCAGTACCATAATTTTGCACTATTTTGTTTTTTGACAATTTTAAGGGACCTGTAACGCGGCTAAGTTCTTGAAATACTTAAATGTTTTTTTTTTTAATTAATGATAGGTTCGCGTTTGACCACTATTTTGTTTTTATTTTAATATGATTTTTTTTTCCTTTTTTTTCATAATTTTGTTCATTTTTTTGTCTTGAACAATTTACAGAAGAAGACAGACCTGTAACGGGCTTACAATTGAAATCAATGATTTGATTATTATTTGTTTTTTTTTTACTTGTATTCTGTATCTTTTCGTGTAGTCAATAAAGTTAGAGTCCCTCAACAAAATTAAAAGGTGCGCGTCGCGTCGCGTCTTGGTGTAAATTGAGCCTTATTGACAGTGGTCGCTATTGCTGTTGAATCATTAATTACTTCCAGTTAATTTGATCGGAAATAATATTATTTCTTACTAGGTTTTGCCCACTACTTTGTCCGTGTAGTTTAATCACCCGACTCACCGCATCGCATTCCATCACCTGCTATTACTTTTTTAGACTTGCTAGGAAAAAATGTGACAGCTTGGCTAAACCAGAAATTCCTGAGATAAGCGCGTTCAACCAAACAAACTTCTCAGCTTTATAATTTTTATTTTTATTAAATACTAGTGAACCCGGCGAACTCCGTTTCGCCACCAGTCTTTGCTATAAACCTCACGGAGCCCGAGACCTTTCCAACGAATGCAAAATTGTGGAAATCGGTTCGTGCGTTCTGGAGTTATAGCGTCAGGAAGGAAAACCGAAAAAAGGATTATTTGTACCAAGAACAAAGCACTCAAGATTTTTCTTTATACGTTGTTCTATTCTAGGAAGTTATCTCAAGCCTCGAGTGCGTTTTCAAACATACCAAGTGCCGCTAAAAAAAATATGTTTTTTTAAATAATTTAATAGCGGAAAAGATGCAACTGCTAGTCGTCTTAAAATAAATTGTACTGTCCAAAAAAGAGTTGAAGATTGCGATTACTTGAAGATGCGAACACAAGCACAGAGCGCAGCTGCACGCTTCGCTCTGTGTGGACGTACCTAATCATGATTGAATTATATTATTACCTACTAGCCTACCCGCCCGCTTTGCTTGGCTAAATCTTCGATAGCTATTCTATCTATTGATGAAAACAGTATGAAAATCGTTGCATTAGTTTTTGAGTTTATCGCGGACAGACAGATGAAGCGAGGAGCTTTGTTTTATAATTATGTACCTACTTATAGCATTCAATCCATCCTAATTAGTTACTTATTTAATTTTTAATTAAGAAAACTTATTTTCAATTAGTTTAAAAAAGTAGGTAGCTATAAAAATTAACTTAACAATATAACTAAAAACAGACATCATTAAAATTAAAATATAATACATACTCAGTATAATTAATTATATTACAATTGTTCGTAAAAAACATAATTTATAATTTTTTGTCCTATAATTTGGCGTAAAATTAGCAATACAACAAGTTTATCTGTTTTAATTACAAAATAGTACAACGTGATTGAAACTGTAACAATTAAAAAGTGTTTTTTTATGAAAATTTTATTACATATTTTTAATGCTAATGAATTTATTTTTTATGATTTCACACAAGTTGTCTTTTTTGTAGTGATAAAATCATCAAATGAGTCTTCCCACCCAGGGCAGGATGGAAGAGACTGTCACTCTCGTACCTACTCGTAATGACAAAAATCAACGGTGTCCTTCAATAGCCCTTTAAGTTCCAGGGTCACAGTGACCTTAAAAGACGGTCCCTCGACCCCAGCAGGGTCTTCTAAGGAGGGCCCCGAGTTTGGAATTGATATTATCCACCGCCTAAAAAGGCGCCTGTAACAGAAAAATGAAAGGGAATCGTCTATCTCGGTATGGACATGTGATGAGGAGGGATGACACTCATCTGACTAAGAGAGTAATGAGTATGAATGTTGATGGATGGAGAGGAAGAGGAAGGCCAAAGAAAAGATGGATGGATTGTCTAAGGAATGATATGAAAGAAAAAGTAGTAAATGATACTGTGACGTCTGATAGGGGAGAATGGAAGAAGAAAACGTGTTGCGACGACCACAAGTAGAATGAGATAAGAACAGGAAGATGATGATATTCCAAACATATGCCTAATTAAAACGATCGCATGACGTGATGGTGACGTTTTGCAGTCACTCAAGGAGTGGGATTAATTATAATATTCCACAACTATCACACAACGTCATCTAGTCCAAAGCTAAGCAGAGCTTGTGTTATGGGTACTAGACAACTGATAAACATACTTAAATATTTCTAAATACATACATATTATACATAAATTACACCCAGACACAGAACAAATGATCGTGCTCATCATACAAACATTATGTCCTGGGTGGGAATCCCATACCACGACCTCCGGCATAGCAGTCAGGATCACTAACCACTAGACCAACAGGCCTGTCTATTCCCTGTCAGTCTTTGTTTCTTGATATCTACAACAGACAACTTACGTCTTTAAGTCAAGAGTGATTAGGTTACTTCTAGGAAAGCGTGCTTCACCGTCGACCACATTGCATACCATAGTTATAGTGAACAGGCTTCTTTTGGATAGGGTTGTCAACTCTAAAATTTTGAAACTGGAACAAGACGAGTGAAAACCCCGGATTTTAGAGTCCGGAACCCGGACATGAGTCGAAGTGCGCACCGTGGCAACTGCGTCGAGAGGGGTGGGGGGTTGTAAAGTGTGTGTGTATCGCGGGCGGCACAAAACTCAACATTTTTAAACCCGGACTCCAAATGAAATCCCCGGACGCTCCCCGGATGCCCTCTAATCTAGGACAAATCCGGGAAAATCGAGACGGATGGCAATCCTCAATGATATTATAAGTAAAAAGGTGTAGATACGTCATACGCGCTCAATAACGTATGTGCTCAAATGAGGCTGATTCACACATCTTGATCTCAGTGCGACGTTGCCAGCGGCACTTCACGTACCACAGACTGAATTAAAAGTAAAAGTGACTCAAAAATACCGAAAATGCTGTCGTGTGTGATGAGATATTGTACAAATTAAACATGCAAGACTTCTAAAAGTCAAAGAATCACATAACATTCGTAAATATACTATTTATCTTTAATATTTTCACAAATAAAACATAACGTTTCTATAAATATGGCGTCGTAAAAGAAAGAGTGCGAGCACGGGTGCGAGCGAGAGGAGACGCTGACGTGCGGGGGGATTGATGACGCGTGGCGCTGTTTGTTTATCTAGCTGTCACTTTTTTTCTCATTGCGTTGTATCAAGCTATCCTTTTTACTTGTAGTGAAATGTAATGTGTGAATAAAAAAGTGTGTATCTGTGCTGCCGCTCGGCGCGGCACAGTTTTTTCCGTCGCTTTGTACGTGTATAACGCATCTATGACTTTATAATATCATTGGCAATCCTACTTCTGGGTAAGCTCGCTCCATCGCTTTTTTAGTCACGAAATCCAAAAAAAAAACGACGATTATGTTTGCTATAATTAGGACACTTCCTCATTACGCAACCAGTTGCCTATTTAAGCATTAAAAACACTTTTGTTTAATAATTATAATTAAACAAAGAGTCGCGTTTGAACTCAAACAAGTAAATAATTAAACACGTTCGTTAGTTTATGTAAATGTTTAATTTAGTTTTATTTTTAACTGATTGACGCAAGTTGTTGACAGTTAGCTGAGTTAATAATTGACAGAAAACTGTCAATATTAGTTCACAGTTCGTGCCACGACTGAGGACCTATTGACGTGGCGCTAGTGTCATGTCAAATTGCATTGAAAGTATGTAATACCACGAATTTTCCTCAGTATTTGAGACGTGGCGTGGACTCCACCGTCAACATTGTCACTGGTATCATAAAAAAGCATACTGCTAACGAGAAAATTGTTTATTATACATAGAAAAATTAAAACTTTTAAAAATAAGAACAAAACCTAGCAAGAACTTACATAATAATTTGAAAACAATCCATTTAGGCCCAGGGCACTAACATTTTTATGCTAAGTATTTCATTTAGGTAATGAGTTTAGTTATTTCAAGCAAAATTTGCCGTTGCATATGCAAAATTTACTATTGAATTTGCAAAAATTGCCGTTGCATAATAATTATGCAAAATTTGCTATTTCATTTGCAAAATTTGCCGTTCCATAAGCAAAGCTATTGCATATGAAAAATTCCATTTTTTAACGCATGTAAAAAATCATACAAAAAAAAAACGAGTTTGACCGATACTCATTCTCAGTGTTTATAACCATGCCGTTAACTTTACCTTTTTATTATAATTTTATTGTTTATAACATAACAATATGCAAATTATGGTGATGAAGTTTTTGCTTCACGTGTTTTGGGGCAAGCGTGTCACTACACGTGATAACTATAATAATAGAATTGAATCATAAATAATTAAGATGGGCTGACATTCTTAAAATGACATTTATTTATGCTAATTGACTTTATTGTTAACATTTTTACACGTCTTTATTACGACTTCTCGATTCGACTCGACTCTCCGATTTCTCGATGATGCTTAGGACCCATTCAGAAATTTCATTTTTTTTTAATTGCATTTTAACCTCGATGCTTGCTGTAGGAAGCACGCTACATAAATATATACTTACCTACCAATAAAAAAAAAAGAAAGCTGTTTTGAAAACATTAATATACACCCACTAAAAAACAATAAAAAAAAATTAAAATATCCTACAAAATAACTTTTTTCTTGTCTTTGCCACCGACTTTCGAAAGAAAAGTTATTTTGTAGGTTATTTTAAACTTTGTGGTATGTTTTTGAAGTCCGATCCCTTTTTTTCAAAGTTTTTATTTAATCCTTTATTTTAAATAATCAACCCAAATTATTTTCAAATACATAATTTACTTTCGCAGGTTGGTTAAAATGTGAAGTAAAAAATAAATTTTTGGTTTCGCTGTTGAAACACACATTTAGTCAGACTAACGGACTATTGGACAATTACATTACTTTTTGTTTGAAGTTGGACTGAGAAAACTATTTAATCGAACAATTTTCTATTCAATAGTAAATTAGTTATTTATACATATACAATCTAAGTGCATAAATAGTTATGCAAATTAATAGTTCATGTTAATTCATTGTGAAATGCTAAACTTGTTATTTTGCTGTGAAACTTGTGCTTATACAAATGAATTTGCAAATATAAACTTGTTACCGACTACTGCGAAGTAAAAAGGAAGGGTACTGATTTTAGGGTCTCGTGTCAAATTGTAAAACGGCAACCTAATACTATACTTCCCTCTTGTCACCCATACATTTTTCCCTCATCATCATCATCGTCATCAGCCGGAAGACGTCCACTGCTGAACATAGGCCTCCCCCTTAGACGACCACGCCGAACGACAATTCGCCACTTGCATCGCACAGTTGCCTGCAACCCTCACGATGTCGTCGGTCCACCTAGTGGGAGGCCTGCCTACGCTGCGTCTTCCGGTCCGTGGTCGCCACTCGAGAACTTTTCTTCCCTATCGGTTGTCAGTTCTACGAGTGATGTGGCCTGCCCCTTGCCACTTCAACTTGCAAATGCAAATTTTATGAGCTATGTCGGTGACTCTGGATCTAGAAACGCGTTTAAATCAGAGCAGTTTGTTGTCGTTTGTTTTAGGCTGCGTCTGACTTACGTGAATATCGCGTCAAATACGCGCGCGTTTACAAACGTGTGTGCATAGGCTCCTAGAAGGTTAAAATTTTTGTTTCCTCTTTAACAACAAATACAAACAAACAGAATAAAATAAATATATAAAGCGGCTCACATGCAACAGACATGTTTTTTTATACTGCTTTTGTAAATAAAGGTACGGAACCTAAGTCTATTTTAACAGTCAGTCATGCGATTTCTTCTTCCGGCAAATTATAATAGTTTACAAGTAAAGCAAAGTTTAAGGTCTAAACCATTGAACTTGAAATGTAAGGTTACACCATGCACTTTGTGTTTGTCCGGAATACCATCGTATTAGTAAAGTGAGGTAAATAGTATGTATTGAGGTCATGGACACCATAGTACATAACCTTAGGTAAAGATAAAAATAGTGGCGAAACGGCACAAATGTATGTAGGTATATGTATTATCTTTTTTTCTTTTACTCCTTTTTTAGAAAACGATGCCCATACTAGGAATTTCTTCTCGAAACATAGAAACTCACATACACAAACACCCAGACCGGTACAACTACTTCCAGATCATACAAATATTTGTTTCGTGCGGGAATCGAACCCGCGACACACAGCGCAGCAGTCTAATTGGTCAGCCACTGCGCCAAACGTGCCGTCAATATCGCGTGACAGTGCAATTGATAGAGACAAGGAGCTAATCTGATGATGGAACTGAAAGGTAGCCATAGGCACTCTGTTATGAAACGCCGCTAATTCATCGAGTCTAGACTTTAGAGCCATTTGATTCTTGTTGATGAGTATTTTGTCTATCGTATGACTTTTTACCAAACAGCCTTGTTTTTAAAAAGAACATAACTTTGCAAATGTTTTCCTTGTTCATTAGTTTTGCATCTATTTTGTTAAATTGATGAAGATGGATGCATGTTTATGCACTTTTGATCCCCTTTTCAAACTTTTCCCACGATTATGTGTATCACCAAGATCGGATTACTATGAAAATGAATATTTGCATAATTTGTGCTATTGCATAATACGGCTAGTTTTTCAATCATTGCATATTTTACCTAAAATCAGCTGATTTTTCCGGATTCACGGGACTATCCTATGAGGTTACCATAACTCTGGAACGTAAAAGCTACGATAGAACACCATGGATTTAATCAGTATGAGTCCGACGAATCCTTCCTCTCCACAAAAAAAAAAACACTTATTGGCTGATTTAACTACGTACCTAAACAAAATTCTTAGGTCTTTTTTTTTACTGACTTCAAAAAAGTGTGGTTCTATTTTTGTTTTTGAATGCCCGGAAAATAGAATATTCTAGTAACATAGTGCCCAATTGAGACGTTGTCGTAACTTTAATCAACCTCTTGTCGAAGATTTTTTTGTTCCAAGTAAACACTTGATATTTACGCATTAAATTCAATTTAAGTGTCTCGAAAGACAGACGTAACTTGTTAATTTCTTATGTATAAACAAACACACAAGTGGATGTTAAAATTGTCATGTACACGTTATTTGTATTGCACTCGTCGTAACTTTATATGTGACGTATGTCTGACAAGTTCACAGTCAAACATACAATATGATATAAATTATGTAGGTATTATGAACTAAGTTGTACATTCTAGGCTATATTACATAACGAACTTAACGTTTTCGAGAAAATTCTCAAACTTTTTCTTTGTGCCTATTGGCATTATTTTGTTCTGTCTCCTGCTTGCATGGAGGGAAGTGGAAACATATTTTTCCTACTCCTCCACTATTCTTTTCTAATTAATTTCGTTGCAGGATTCAAGACAGGTAAATTCATTCTCCGGGACACGTCCAGCTTCATTGTCTCGGCGCTTTTCTGGTGGTTGCCACTGTTGATTCTGGCGCACAGGAGTTGTAGTGGTTTGGGAATAGAGTGGTAGGTTCTTCCCAATAAAAAAAAGTAGATTTCCAATAGGAATCGGTTAAAGGCGGCTTACATCCAACGCGAAAGGCCATCATCAGATCATCAGGCCACCTTAATGTCTAATGTTGGAAAATCCAAGCGTCGAACGTCATAACGATGCCTGCCAATTGGATTAGCAAATCATTGACCGATCGTTCCAACGCGATTTCATTAGCATCATCAAAAGGAACGGTAATCTTTTTGGAGAAATTCACCGTTTTATTGTTGATTCTAAGGTTTTTTTTTTTTTAATTTAGAAAAAAAATATACTGTCATAGGTATTTCCCATGCCATATATCGTTTTTGTAGATCAGCTATGCAATGGCATAAAAAGCATAAAGTCAACGAACTTGAAATACCTAACATTACAGAGAAACCGTAGTTTCAGCGCTGCCGTGGCGCTGAGTCTTTAGAGAATAGCACTCGGTGTTTTTTTTTTCAAGACTAAGGCCGCACCACTACATGTCCGTCTGTATCCTATGAGGTTAAGACCCCAGAAACAACGTGGGGCCCATACCACTACCTTGAGGTACGCTGTAGTCTTTTACTTATGACTAGACAATATAATGACATGGTCACCACAGTAAATTCTGTATTCGAAATTCTATCAAAGTCTAAAAATTAAATACTCTTGTCAGAACCTCAATATTTTGTTCAAGAGAATCGAACATTATTTTGCTATCCAACCCCTGATTACGTCACTCAAAAGCAACACAGAAATCCAAAGTAGCGGGACTATCGGATGAAAGTTAAGCATTTTAATTTGTATCGCGAACGCCATCTACGAATGCGATAACAACCGAATTACGACACAATGTGAGTTCATCGCTCGTGAGTGGAATATTAAAGTAGTTGCATAGAGGAATATCTACAACTTAACAGTACACCTGCTAATATTTACACAGAATTAACGGAACTTTACGATTAAGGAATACCGATAGCTATTGTCACAGGTGTTAAGGATAGAAATATATTTAGCTAAGTCTAGACTATCCTACCTCTCGCGTAGGCATTTTTCGAGGCCATGCTGCGGGGCGAGATGGAATGGGAAGTGGTCGCTTCCTTCTGCGAAGCAGCCATAGGCGAAGGAGGAGGCGGGACGCGTGAGGGAGAAGACAACGTCCTCCCTTCACCTCAGCCGCAAGGCACGGGCATGCGGGCGGCGAGTAATGGGCGACTCGCTGTCCGACCATGGACCATGCCCGGGTAGACGGTGCGTTGTGTTCCACGCGCGCCTCAAAGAGTGTGAGCATTATGACGGGGGGCCTTTAGAGAGCCAAATCCTGTCGGGGTCGCGGGACTCACGAATTACCGTGACCCCGGAACGTAAAGGGCTATTGAAGGACACCGTCGATTTTAGTCAATACGAGTCTGAAAGTAACATAATGGGTGGGAGGACTCATTTAATGATTAAAAAAAATAGTTCTCCAATCGGTCATTGCCTCCACGCATACTTTATTGGAACAACTGTGGTAGCTAGATGTGGTTATTGAAACGAATAATTACTGTGAATTCAATAATAACAGCTACTCTATCGGCTATAATTTGTATATTGCGGTTCAAATAAAACCAATGAAGAAATACTTAGTTTCTAGAAAATACTTATCGATATTGCACAAAGTATGGTTGGCAACTTTGTTTCACTCTCTACAACATTTTATTTATGCGAAACCCGATACACCTATCCAATGTCTTTGTGTAAAGAATCTATATACAAAATTTTTAAAACCGTATCATTAAAAAATCACAAAGTTTTAAGCTTGTGAATTACCTGGTTTTCCGTTCAAAAACATGCTCATTTCACGGTACACCCGCGTAAACCGCGTCTCCTGTGTTATACACTCGTGATACTAGTTTGGCAATAGGTACCCAACCGTACGGTGATTGTATTGTAATTAACTGGTAATAAAATCAAATTAAAATATTTTTGAAAAAAAGAAGATGGTGTAAAAACTATTGGAATCGAATCAGTTACTGATTCTGAACAAACTATATTCAGGTGTCGCAGATACTAAAATTAATGTTGTAGGCTTTTTTCTTCTTTGTGTCAATCTTCCAAGTTTTATTTCATTATTTTAAACTTAATTCTACACTGGGAATCTCTCCTGTACCGTGGGTGCGTTTCCAAACACAGAAACTCACATACACTCACTCATACCCGGAGATCATACAAATATTTGTTCCGTTTAGAAATCGAACCCGCGACATGCTACGCAGCAGTCGATCAGCTACTGCACCAACCGAGCCGTAGTCAAGGTGACAGTTACCAATAACTGCGCCCGCGCACATGATACACAAAATTGCGTTACACTTGACTGCACAACTAATATTGACCAGCTTACGATTGAATGACCACCTTCCGTATTCCTTCTTCCGTTATAATCAAATAAATATACTCGTAAATTCGTCTGTACAGAGGTCATTATTGCTAAGTGCTCGCCAAATGGGCCAGAGGCGTTTTACAAAAAAGCTTCCGTTATTAGTACTTACTCTATCGAGCGATTAATTGCTGTACAGGCTGCCTGTGAAGATATTTCTATTAATATATTATGTATAGACATCCAACCGTTATACAAACACATATTTCGATGTCAGATGCCGTTATTTTGGTAGGTAATTAGTTTTTTTTGTTAATACAAAACTCGTTTTATGTTAGTGAGGTTCATAAATCATCTTTTTAGGCCTTCTAAGCCTAAAAAGATGATTTATAACAGAGGCGGAATGCGTAAGGGGGAGGACATCCTCCACCTCTCAAACTAAGGAACAACCTAAAAAGGAACCGACCCCAAAAATAACAAATTATTTTTTTGCGAAGTCGGTAACAAAAGTCGATGATGAAGAGAGCCATCGACTTTCGAAATAACAGTTATTTATGCGTGTTGTTTTTGAAGTCAGTTCCTTTTTTACAAAAGATTTTTTTTTAGTTTTCTATATTATGTTTGTAAATGAAAACCAACGCATGATACTCCCCAGAAATCAATCCAAGTCTACGATGGAGTTAGCTTACCCAGAAGAAGTCTTAGGCCCGTATTACAGAACGTCACTCAATACTCAAACTAGATGCAAGGCATTTGATTGGTTGAAATCTAGATTTAAATATCTCGAATCAGTGCTTAAGTTTCGTTCTGTAATACGCGCCTTAGTGTTCGTATGCGGCTTTGCATTTACGTTTCGCAAATCACTTAGTTCTTGACTTTGACCTAGACGAATATCCACTTTTTTTATGATTGAATTTTTTATTTCAGTTTTTGTACAGACATTATGATAGACAATAACCTTGTCCATTTTATGAGATTAACGATAACATCGTGGGTAAAACCTCATTAAGACGCGACACGTGTAGCATGACTAATTCGATATTATTCTTCTAAGATAACATTATTGTCAACCAAATTGCCGTCCGCTGTTGATCGTAAGCCTCTCCCAAAGAGCGCCAACCCTCCCGGTCCTGGGCAGTCCGTATCCATCCACTGCCAGCCACATTCTTCAAAATCATCGACCCATCTTGTCCCAGGGCGTATTACAAATACATACACTAAGTTTGCCCATTCACGGTCTCCACTCTAGCACAATAATTATGTCTGCTCCATCTACCATCGGAGCATTGGTGGCCCCATAATATTTCTGTAGGTGGACCAGTGGTTTCGGTCCCGACTTACAAATTGTAGGTCGTAAGTAGTAGGTAGGTACCCCGCCAGGCGCATTACTTTGTGTAATTTATTTCATCGCCACTGCTCTCAAAAACGGTGAAGGAAAACATCGTGAGGAAACCGGCCGGCATGTCCTAGAAACGAAAATTCGAAGACATGTGACATCTACCAACCCGCACTTGGCGCGAGTGGCGGATAATGGTCCACTCCCTCTCACAGAGAGGAGGCCTGTGTCCCAGCAGTGGGAACATGATCTACCATCTGTCTGTCTACAGACATGGCCGGTACACTTCCACTTCAATTTTTTCACCTCTTTTTTCTTTTTTTCCAGAAATGGCAGTAGAAGCACTTACGGACAGCCAGCTGTTCGAGTCGAAGCAAGGAGGAGACATCACCTTCATGGACATGGTGGATGAGCAGGAGCCCCTAGGGGACTCTCAAATACAGAAGCTGTTCGCTGGCTCCGCAGTACTGCTGACAGGAGGCACTGGCTTCTTGGGGAAGCTGGTTGTGGAAAAACTCTTGAGGTACGTTATACCTCCATGCTTCACCGTCGACCGTCTTTGAATGTTTGGTTCTAGGACATGTTGGTTTCCTTGTAAAGTAACCTTTCTTTCGGAAGTCGGTGAACTTGTTTTTTAAATAATTTTTGCCACCGACTTCCAAAAGATGGATTTTGAAGTCGATTTTATTTTAAGATTTTTTTCTTTTACCTTTTTAATTCAAATTCTTGTCTAATACCTAATTTTATTACACGTGCACTAGATCTTTGTAATCCATAATACTTATTCGTACCCCTGGTAAACTGGTTGTCAGACTTTTCGATCTTTTGACTAACAGTAACAACTGTCAAACATCTACAAATGACAGCCGGGAACAACAGCTTTACGTGCTATCCGAGACACGGAGAAAACTCGTGACAGATAGGACAGGTCACCCATCCATAGACCAACCTCGCCAAGCGCGGCTTAACCTGGAAGATCGGCCTGTGCGGTTGTAATTAATTAGTCTTGCTCTTTTCGATAAATAATGTGGTAACAAACACAAATAAATAGACAGTTGAATTGAGAACCCCTTCATTTTTTCGTGTCGGTTAGACGTACAACAAAGTAAGTGTTAATAAAAAGAGGTTCGTTTTAAAAGATTTTATCTGCTTAAACACGTGTCGTGTTACATAAAATGCATGTTTGTGTCCACAAAGTATGCTCCCGATTGCAATCAGGTTTAAAATTAATGTGAAACTGCACTTTCCCAAGCGCCCGTGTAATATGGCGTCCGCGTAATCTGACGCGTACTTATATATAATACTAGTATTTGCACGTTGCGCGAGCTGCAAGCAGCTCGCGGGGTCGTGTTTTGAAAAGTATTTCTTACTTAGAATTTTTTGCAGTTGCCATTTTAGATTTTGATTTTGACCTTACTATCGGCTTTAGCATCGTCGAAAACTATTAAAACGACTCCCATGATGAACAATTCAAAAATGATCGCAGTCGCCATCTTAGATTCTGATTTACACTTCACTATCGGCTTTAGCACCCTCGAAAACCATGAAAACGGCATCCAATATAAAAAAAATGATTTTTTGAAGTCGCCATCTTGGATTTTGATTTTGACCTCACTACCGGCTTTAGCATCCTCGAAAACCATGAAAACGACTCCCAGGATGATTATTTCGAAAATATCGCAGCCACCATCTTGGATTTTGATTTTGACCTCGCTATCAGCTTTATATCATCATCAGCCTATTGCCGTCCACTACTGGACGTAAGCCTCCCCCAAAGAGCGCCAACCATCCCGGTTTTGGGCAGGCCGCATCCATCCACTACCTTCCTTAAATCATCGACCCATCTTGCAGCAGGGCGTCCTACACTACGTTTACCCATTCGAGGTCTCCACTCAAGCACATGTTTGCTCCATCTGCCGTTTGTCCGTCTACAGACGTGCCATTTGGTTCTACATTTGGTTCTCTGGCAAATGACTTCATTACGAATTCTATCCAACAAAAAAAACCCGAGCATTGCTCTCTCCATTGCACTCTGAGCAACCTTAAATTTGTGGACCAGGCCGATGGTAAGTGTTCACGTTTCGGCTCCGTAAGTCATTACGGGTAGGACACACTGGTTGCAACCCTGGTTTTAAGGGATTGTGGGATTGATGATTCAAAGATATGACGCAGCTTCCCGAATACCGCCCAGCCCAAGCGTATTCTTCTAGCTGCCTCCTTCTCAAAGTCGTGCCTGCCAAGTTGTACACTTTGGCCTAAATAAATGTATTCTTGCACAACCTCGAGGGCAGCATCATTCACGATTACAGGTCTCGGGGTGACGTGACCATTAAACATGACTTTGGTTTTGTTCAGCCAGATTCATTCCGAGACCCACACGCCTTGAAGAATCGCTCAAGCTGTTCAGCATTTTTTCCAGCTCCTGCAGAGACTCTGCTATGATGACAATGTCATCCGCAAATCGGAGGTGTGAGATGTACTGACCGTTGATGTTAACACCCCGTCCTTTCCAATCAATCGTCTTGAAAACGTCCTCCAACGCGTTTGTAAACAGTTGGATTGGTTTTGTGCTCTGTTCTTGTACTTAGACGGTCACTGTTGCGGCCTTATACAGACATCTCATCACCTCAACGTAGCGACAGTCGATGAGGCATCTCTGCATGGACTCCAGAACAGCACAGGTGTCGACGGTATCGAAAGCCTTTTCGTAGTCCATAAACGCTAGGCACAGAGGCTGGTTATACTCCTCGGTCTTTTGAATCACTTGCCTAAGGGTGTGTATGTGGTCTATGGTGCGGTAACCTTTTTGAAACCCGGCCTGCTCCGGTGGCTGAAAATCATCGAACTTTTGGGCGAGATGATTTAGAATAACCCTCGAGAACAGCTTATAGATATGGCTCAGAAGTGAGATGGGGCGGTAGTTTTTAAGGAGCGCTTGATCGCCCTTTTTGAAGAATAATACTACCACACTCCCATGCCATGCCTCCGGTGTTATGCAAGTGTGGATGACGGAATTGAAGAGGTTACAAGCTCTGTTAAGATAGGTATTCCTCTTGCCTTGAGCAGCTCAATGGTTATTCTGTCATCCCCTGGGGCTTTGTTGTGGTGAAGCTGCCTGAGTGCCATTCCATTCTCATCCATGTCAATGTCGGGAAGCTCGTCTGTGAGATGGCGTGTCGGTTTGGCCCGTTGGTCATCCGCGCCGTGGGCCTGAGGTGGGCAAGGTTTTTGAGCATATAAGTCTCCGTAGAACTTTTCGACTTCAGCTAGAATCTCTGGCTTTGATGTGACGGTGGTGCCTTGTGACGTTCTGAGCTTTGTCCGGCAACAGCGGGAGGTATTGGGCTTGGCAAATACCTTCGAGCCTTTATTCCGAGCTAAAGCTTGTTCTATAATTCGGTTATTTGCACTCCGAGTATCGCGTATGAACTGCTTTTTGACCTCCAAGTTAAGAACCTGACTCTCAGCCTGTGTGGCTTTGTGAGTTCTCGTCGTTTCCTCATCAGTGCCAGAGTCTCGCTGGTAATTAAGTTCCGACTTACGTCCATTCCTGATCGGTCGAAAAAGTTTACAGCCCACCTCGCAGACGACACGCAGCAGGCCTTCGGTGACGTCGTTTATGCCTCCTGGATTTTAAACCTCACTATCGTCTTTAGCATCCACGAAAACCATGAAAACGACTCCCATGATGAACAATTCGAAAATTATCGCAGCCGCCATCTTGCATTCCCGTTTTGACTTCGCCATCAGTTTAGCATCCTCGAAAACCATGAAAACGACACCCATGATGAAAACACAAAAACTATCCAAGACAAAGAGAATTTTTCAATTCCAAAACAAACTTTTCAGTTTAGATAAAAAAATATGATATTTCAAAATATTATTGTGTTAGGTACGCACTTACTGCCCCTCGAACACTCTATGCGATCATAGGATTTGGATTTTAACCTCACTATCGGCTTAAGCATCCTCGAAATCCATGAAAACGACTCCCATGATGAAAAATGCGAAAATTATCGCAGCCGCCATCTTGGATTCTCATTTTGACCTCACTATCGGCTTGAGCATTCTCGAAAACCATGAAAACAATTCCCATGATGAACTATTCGAAAATTATAGCAGCCACCATCTTGGATTTTGTTTTGGACTTCACTATCGGCTTTAGCACCCTCGAAAACCCTGAAAACGACATCCATGATGAACATTTTGAAAATTATCGCAGTCGCCATCTTGGATTTTGATTCTTACTTCACTAAGCACTTCAACTTTAGCATCCTCGAAAACTATGAAAACGACTGCCATGATGAACACTTCGAAAATGATCACAGCCGCCATCTTAGATTTTGATTTTGACCTCACTATCGGTTTTTAGCATCCTTGAAATCTTTAAAGCAACTCCCATGATGAAAATTTCAAAATTTATCGCAGGCGCCATCTTCGATTTTGATTTTGAACTCACTATCGGCTTAAGCATCCTCGAAAACCATGAAAACGACTCCCATGATGAACACTTCGAAAATGATCACAGCCGCCATCTTAGATTTTGATTTTGACCTCACTATCGGCTTTTAGCATCCTTGAAATCATTAAAGCAACTCCCATGATGAACATTTCAAAATATATCGCAGCCGCCATCTTGGATTTTAATATTGATTACACTATCGGCTTTAGCATCCTCGAAAATCATGAAAACGACTCCCATGATAAACAATTCGAAAATGATCGCAGCCGCCAACTTGGATTTTGATTTTGACTTCACTATCAGCTTTATTACCCTCGAAAACCATGAAAACGACATCCATGATGACATCTTTGAATTTTTTGCTGTCGCCATCTTGGATTTTGATTTTGACCTTACTATCGGCTTTAGGATCCTCGAAAACCATGAAAACGACTCCCATGATGAACAATTCGAAAATGATCGCAGCCGCCATCTTGGATTTTGATTTTGACTTCACTATCATCTTTATTACCCTGGAAAACCATGAAAACGACATCCATGATGATATCTTTGATTTTTTTGCTTTTCATCTTAGATTTTGATTTTGACCCCACCATCGGCTTTAGCATACCCGAAAACCATGAAAACGACATCCATGATGAAAAATTCGTAAATTGTCGCAGCTGCCATCTTGAATTTGGATTTGGACCTTACTATCGGCTTTAGCATCCTCGGAAACCATGAAAACGACTCCCATGATAAAATTGATGAACAATTCGAAAATTGTAGCAGCCGCCATCTGGGATTCTCATTTTGATTTTGAAAAATGATTTTGACATACTCTGGGCCCCAAGAAAAAATGCTCCAAGTTTCTTCTGAAATCCACTTAAAGGGAAGGGGGTGAAGAGGGGAGATTTTGAAAAAAATGGTTTTTTCTATTCCGATCCTCCTCTATCTATACGAATCCGTAAAAAAACACCAAACACGGGTCTCTTAGTTTCTGAGATACGATAGGGAGGGGGGGGGGGAGGCCAAAAAGCGGAGGCTTGGTACTTTTGCCCTACTTATGAGAGTTATTTGTAAGTTTGCTTGTCGTCACCCGCGAGTTACGCTTCGCTCCACTCAGGACCTACCTACCACCGGAAAGCTATCGTGACCTCATTCCTACGCTTCGCTTTACCACTACATAGTTTTTCCGATATACGATGGGGGGATGGGTGAAGAGGGGGAAATGGGGGAGTTTAGAAAAATCATTTTGACCAATTTCGGGTACTTTATGTGAATCTGAAAAAAAAAAGTTCCAAGTCTCTTCTGAGATCCGCCGTAAGGGGGGGGGAAAGAGTCAAGAGGGGCAACTTTGAAAAAATGGGTTTTTCTTTTCCGAGCCACCTCTATACGAATACGTAAAGAACCAGAACACGGGTATCGTAGTTTCTGAGATACGATTGCCAAACACGGGGAGGCTTGGTACTTTTGCCCTTCTCATGAATGTTACTTGTAAGTTTGCTTGTCTTCACCGCCGAGTTACGCTTCACCCACTCAACCTTCATTAAGCTACGGAGGTCGCCGGCTCGCTTCGCTCGCCACCTCCCCCCTTCGGTCCACTCGGTCTCGCAGGTTCGCTCCACTCAGAACCTACCTACCACCGGAAAGGTATCGTGACCTTTTCCCTACGCTACCTAGTTTCTGAGATACGATGGAGGGAGGGGTGAAGGGGGGGAATGGGGTGAATTTTAAAAATGAGTTTGACATACTCCGGGCCCCTTGATACGAATCTGAAAAAAAAATGTTCCAAGTCTCTTCTGAGATCCACCTAAAGGGGGGGATAAGGGGGCAAGGGGCGAGAACTTTTAAAATGGTTTTTACTTTTCCGAGCTTTCTCTATAAGAATCCGTAAAAAAAATAAAACACGGGTTTCTTAGTTTCTGAGATACGATTTGGAGGGGAGGGGAGCAAAAAGGGGAGGCTTGGTACTTTTGCCCTACTAATGAGAGTTACTTGTAAGTTTGCTTGTCGTCACCGCTGAGTTACGCTTCACCAACTCAACCTTCGTTACGCTACGGAGGTCGCCGGCTCGCTTCGCTCGCCACCTCCCCCTTCGCTCCACTCGGTCTCGCAGGTTCGCTCCACTCAGGACCTACCTGCCACCGGAAAGCTATCGTGACCACATACCTACGCTACGCTACGCTTCGCTTTACCGCTATGGGTGAGGGGTGAAGAGGGGGAGAGGGGTGAGTTTCGAAAAATGATTTTGACATACTCTGGACCTCTTGACACGAGTCTGAAAAAAAATATTCCAAGTCTCTTTTGAGATCCGCCTAAAGGGGGGGGAGGGGAGCAAGGGGGAACTTTGAAAATGATTTTTACTATTTCGAGCCTCCTCTATACGAATCCGTAAACAAACAAAACATGGGTCTCTTAGTTTCCGAGATACGACGGGGGGAGGGGTGAAGGGGGGGAGAGGGGAGAGTTTTGAAAAATGATTTTGACCAACTATGGGGCCCTTGACATGAATCTGAAAAAAAACTGTTGCAAGTCTGTTAACTTCCGAGATCCTCCTAAAGGGGGGAGAAGGGGAAAAGGGGAGGGGGGACTCTAAAGAATGATTTTTACGTTTCCGAGCCTCCTCTATACGAATCCGTAAAAAAACAAAACACGGGTCTCTTAGTTTCCGAGATACGATGGGGAGGGGGGAGAGGGGGGGCGAAAAGGGGAGGTTTGGGATTTTTCCCATACTCACGAGAGTGACTTGTATACGAATCTGTAAAAATATACCCACCTCCCCCTTGACCATCTGGGAGAACAATTCTGTCAGTGAGTGAGTGGTAATCGAGCTTTATATAGTATAATATTGTAAATATACTAGTGATTTACCCGGACTTCAGACGATTGCAATTTTTTACATTTGCCTAATATATATTTTAAATAACCGAAAGGTAATAAATTATTTACCTAACACTTTTATGTGATGGTTTTTGAAGGCAGTTAATTTTATTTTTTAGGTAACATAATTACCTGCTTACCCTTATTACTTCAACTATTCAAAGCGAACTCTTGTTAAATATGTAATCTGTAGTGTAGTATCGGTAATAACCAATGATATTATAAAGAAAGATACGCCATGTTCATACTAAATGGCGTTCAGATATCGTTGCGTTGTTATTATAAGTACCAACTTAATAAAACTTACAGTAATTTAAAACTACGACAGCGATAGATAATACGGAACGTATAAGATAGAAAGAGATAGCTAGTTTTAGTGTGTTGCGCTTGAAGTACAGGCCACAAAATGACAGAACACTAGAGTATCAAAGAGTTTGTCGATTTTCACAGAAGAGACATTGAATGTAACAATAGGTGGTGTACGCTTGGTAAAATTATTTATTATTTTTATGTCGATTACCAATGTACAGCTACTAAGTACTGCGAAGGAAATTTTATTTTTTTACAATATTAATATTATATTTAAGATACTATCGAATATTTGTATCAAACTGAAGACAATTTATTTATATTTATAGTTTAATCGAATACGTAATAGCTGTTAGTAACATTGGCGACTTTCATAAAAATGAAATAAATGTGTAGGATTTTGAATAATTAATAACGACACCGGAAGTATCAATTAACGTAAGGGACATTTTGGCGAAAATGAGTTATATATATCATTGGATTCAGAATTTTGCGCTCTATCGATTGGTATTATTAAAAAAATTCTATCTTTAAAAAAATGTCCCTTACAGTACAAAAATTTTGACCGCGTAACACGATTTCGGGAAAAAAAATTGATGTAACAGTCATTAATACTTTTTCTTCTCAAAAAATTGAAGTAAGTCACCGTACTAAATAATTTACTCCCTTACCTTAGTCAAAAATAAGTCGATTTAAATGACAATGTCCCTTACTTTAAATAAAATGCCTCTAACTTTAAAAACCATGTCCCTTACCGTAAATAAAATGTCTCTTACTGTAAAAAAAATGTCCCTTACTTTAAAAAATTGTTTGACGATATCTGAAGTTTATATAAAATGTTAGGGATCGGTGACACTTACGACATAAAAAAATCTGAAGAATTACCTCGAAACAATTTAAATGCAACAGAAAAGGGTAAATAAATTTGGAAAATTACGGCCGTTAGACATAAAAAACAAACTATAGCCAACAGAAATCAATCTGCAGGTGAAATTCATCATCATTATAATTTCTAAATATACCTACATAGGCTTCACCCAAGAAACACCACAGTACACGATCTCCATTCTAAGTCGGAATGAGCTGAAATTACTGCAGATGAAATACGTCAAACAGATATTTATTGCTTCATCTTTCACGCAACCCATGCACCTTTTATTCTGTCTTTTCCCCTTCCGTCCGCTCTACTCGTCACTTCTACTTTCATTGCCATCATACTAATATCATGTTTCGCACAATTCCTATGCCTTAATTCATCGACCTTTCGTTTCCATTACATTCATTCTATATCGGCTCTGAAGAAGATAGGTATCCTCTTCAGAGCCGCTACCTACATCATCACTTCTTGCCAGGTGAAGAAAAAGTGGTAGTAAGCAATAAATTCCAAGAAAACTTAAATTAATTAATGTAATAAAATTATAAAGCCGATCAAAGCCGCGTTGACGCGATCAGAGTGTGCTCGGACCAAGTGGGCTCAAACGAGTAAGTTGCATACAAAGTGTACACGGATAGTGGTTAATACTGTTAAATATTTTAAAGCCAACAAAGAAAAAAAACGAATTTTGTTTTATATAGTATCTGAATTGTCAGAGACAATAATCGAAGAGTTAAGACGGGAAAAACATAAGGCTTTTATAGCAAAAGGATAGTAATCTGTGAGAAGGAGAACAATTTGGACTATTCCTTTGATTCAGCGATCACGAAGAACATCGCACATCTAGCAATTTTAACAAGGAACACGTAAATCCTGCTTCATAAACATCTAAAACTATAAAGAACTGCTTTGAGCCTAGTAACCGAGCTAGCTCGGAGCAGTAGAACGAGGTCCGACTCGAATCAGACTTAAATCTGCGATAGCTAGCAGTAAAACCTGAAACTGAACTCATTTACTCTTTAATCTCATTTCCATAGTGCTAAAATAGCATAAATTTTAGTAGATAATCTATTGTTACATTAAATCGCAACACTGACAAAGTCCTTTACAATAAAATTTCGTACAATTTTCTATTTCTCTTGCTGCTTACACTATGCTCGACGGATTATCTCTAAAATTTCAGTAACGTAACGGTCATCTAAACATTTTTTTCTAATGTAAAGGACATGCTATTTTTGAAACTACTGGGTATTCCTCAATCTTTCGTATAAAACAAGAAAGAAGGGGAAATTCTAAGAAACTTTGCTCTGAACACCATAAAAATTGGACCAGACAGTAAAAAGTTATGGACAAAATAAAAAAATAAAAATAGTTTTTTGGCTCTCCTGAAAAGTCGTATTTTGTCCCTTACGTTAATTGATACTTCCGGTATCGATAATATACTTCAACACAAGCGCCCGCCTGTGATGATGAATGATGTTTTAAATAAAACAACAAACATTTTGAATTCTATTTATTACAAGGAAAACAAAGATTTTTGTATTTACGACTGACGTCTTAATAAGGTGTTCCTATGGTTCATAATGTTATTACTTAGTCCGTATAAAAAATAAACACTAAATAATATTATTTTAACAAAAAAACTAACCTCATTCTATAAAACTTTAATCATAAAAAATTGAAAGCGCAACGCTATAATTGTGCCTAACATTTCGCTTCTGTTTAATTAATCTATGACCCGACTTATGACGGATGCTATTTGTCTCTGTCACGCAGCAGATTGCCATCCTATTATCTATCCTTTTCGAACCATTATGTCAGTAATATGAAATTTTTATGAAAATGAGGAATAACTCGTAAAATAAATAAAAATTTGATATATTTTATAAAGACTTACTTAAGGTATGTCACTCCACAACTCTTATTTATCTTTGCACCATAGTTTTTGCAGTTTCTAAACACACAACTTGGCATTTTTGTTACGCCGCGCACTCACGTTACCTCGCTCTCTGATGTAACCCGACTAAATCAAGAAGGCAACAATTGGGTTTCATTCGCCTCAACACTTTGTGCGTGCTAGTGCGATATCTACCTCTTTTTATTTATAATATCATTGGTAATAACATCGTCCAAGTACACAATAAGCGAAGAAAATGCTCATAAAATAAAAACTACTGAACCAAACCGAAAGAAAATTTTATGGAACCCAATGACAGATTTATTGCATCAAACAAAAAAAAGAATCATCAAAATCGGTTCACATTGTCCTAAGTTATAACAGATATAAAAAAACAGTCCTCCTTTTTTTTTGAATCGGTTAAAAAAAAGTACTGCGTCTATACATGTATACATACAGAAAGAAAGTTATTTTATTTTATAAATATAAGAAAACAAGGACTTTACATAATGCAATAATGATCTGAATCACTTTCATTTATGAAACTGGATCATAAGACACATGCTTGTTACTCGTGCCCACTGGTTGTCAGGCAAAACCGGGTTAAATGTAATAACTACGTGGTTTCACATAAGCATAAACAACCTATATTGTTCACATGGAGAGCCTCCTCCAAGCGGGCATGCGGACGGCGAGTAATGGGTGACTATGAAATGGGTGACTTAAGAATTGAATGAATTACTGAGACCCTAGAACGTAAAGGGCTATTGAAGGACACCGTGAATCCCTCCCGCCTTGTCCTGGGTGGGAGGACTCATTTGATGATTTTCATCATCATCATCATCATCAGCCGAAGGACGTCCACTGCTGAACATAGGCCTCCCCCTTAGACCGCCACGCCTAACGATAATTTGCCACTTGCATCCATCGGTTGCCCGCGACCCTCACGATGTCGTCGGTCCACCTAGTGGGAGGCCTGCCTACGCTGCGTCTTCCGGTCCGTGGTCACCACTCGAGAACTTTTCTTCCCCATCGTTCGTCAGTTCTACGAGCGATGTGGCCTGCCCATTGCCACTTCAACTTGCAAATATGAGCTATGTCGGTGACTATGGTTCTTCGCCGAATATCCATATTCCGGATTTTATCCCGCAAAGAAACTCCGAGCATAGCTCTTTCCATTTGATGATTTTACCACGATAAAAATAAAAGTGCGGTCTCTGCATGCTATCTACTCTCGGGTCATGATATCAATTTGCAATAACACCATATTAGAGTAAGATTACGTCGTAAAAATACAATTATGCGTTATAAACATAACATAAATATACATGATCGTTATACATAACTAATAAATTATTTACATAAAATTGAACCTAGACATATAGGGTGACTGGTAATTAGTGTACGATACTTAAACACGTGATTGTGTTCATGATAACAAACAACTTTTATTATGGGAACAAACCTGAAAACGCAAAAAAAACAGCTGTTTAGTACATTTATGTTTGCTTAATGTACTGAACAGCTGATATTTTTTTCACGATTTCGTCTTTGCTCCCATAAAAAAGTTGTTTGTTATCATGAGCACAATCACGTGTTTAAGTATCGTACACTAATTACCAGTCACCCTACCTATGTAATGCATTCACTTGAATAATTGACCAACTTTACCTCTTGTTGTGTTTCAATTGTAGTGCTTATTCGAACCATTTTTTACTGCTGAGTAAAAAATGGTTCGAAAATTGAAACGCCATTGTGGCGCAATTCTGACTAATTTAGCAGACTCGACACCCTGTTCACATGAAAGTGGTCCTTATTGCTACGATATAAAGAGTAAAAACCTCTCCATCCTCATGAGAACTGAGGCCTTACCACGAGCTCTTAACGCGATCCAGTTTAAGCTGTGGGAAAGAGACAGTACTATGAAAGTCGTCTAGCGCCATCTCTTTCACACAGCGTAAACTGAATCGCGCGTGGTAAGGCCTCCGGTCTACATAATTATTGCCATTATAATTATGTATTTTGAACTCTACAAGGATAAACCTACAGTTTCTAGGAAATAGCAACAGGAAACTTAATTTTATCAGTGTTTGTTAAAGCGCAATTTAAATAATTTATAACTACTGGAGTGGTTTAGACGGAAACCTCGATCAGCAGAGCAAATACCTGTGATAATGCAAGGTTACAAATACGCGAGATAATATTCAAATCAAATATTTGTCTTAAAATCTTAGCCCCTTCATAATACGAGTACACAATGCGACGCAAGTCATCATCATTTGCCATTTTGAGAATTAAGCGTTTAGAAAATTTTCCGTTTTGAGAACTTGCCCTTTGCGACTAGATTGACATTTTGCGAATTAGGCTTTTTGAGACTAGGTCGTGCCGTATTGCGAATTGGGTTTTTTTGCGCCTTAAACGTTATGGTTATTATGTTTTCATCCCACCTATTCGAAAAGGACGACTTGGTTCGCCTTTAAGTGCGCCCAAAACTGGTGTTTTCTATAGGGAACTTTTAGCGGGCAGAAATGAGTTTTTAATCCTCTTTATAAGTGCGCCGCAAAGAACATTGCCGCGCACTTTTTGAATTTGGAACATCTTAGTGCTCGGCGCCAAAGAAATCTAACGCAAATAGTGTTTGAATCTGATGGAATGACTGGCTGGAATGACGGCCCATAGTCACGCCACGTCGCTGGCTGAATAAAAATGTAGATTGTTTTTTTTTTCGGACAGTGGCATGGATGTATTAACTGTAGGTTGTAATTTAATGTTTCCACGATGCGTTCACATGTTTTCGACTCGTTCTCAATGAAATCTTCTATATAATTTTCATAATTGCGAAAATGTCTCAAATGTAAATATAAGTTTTTAGTTGTTTTATTATTAGATAATTTCAATTTGACGGCGCGTTGTGTCCCACGCGCGCCTCAAAGAGCGTCAGCATAATGACGGGGCCCCCCTCTCAGCGGGCCAAAGCCTGCCGGGGTCGCGGGATTATTTCCTTACCGTGACCCCGGAACAGAAAGGGCTATTGAAGGACACCGTGGATTTTAGTCAGTAGAAGTCTGACAGTCCCTCCCGCCCTGCCCGGGGTGGGAGGACTCATTTGATGATTTTACCAAGCTAAAAAAAAAAAAAGATAATTTCAATTTAGTTGTTACTCTATGTTTTATTAACCCGTATAATAATATTAAAATAAAATACGAGACGCTTTTTATTTTCTCACTCGGGCGCAAAATATATTTTTGGCTCGGGTGGCGTACTTTGAATCCCTCGCTACGTTCGGGATTCTACTAAAGAATCTCTCGCTACGCTCAGGATTCTACAGTAGAATCCCTCACTTCGCTCTGGATTCAAAATAGTGCCATCGCCGTAAAAATATTACTTTGCTCCCTTGTCATACAATCTACTATTGTTGTCATTATACACTAATTAACAAAAGAAAAAATCTTGTTAATGCTTTCAATACTATAACAGCTGACGAACCATAGATAATACAAGACTAGGCAAGCCCATGTTCGTTGAAATGGATGTTTCCCACGGAGGCCGTTTTAAAGCCAGTTTTAAAGGTGATTTCTATGCAAGCCGAGTGACACGTCACTTTGTAGCAGATTGAGATTTAAATATACTCAACAAGAATGGGACTGAGAACTTTCTTGTAGAAGTTGTAGATCATTCAATTAACATTTTGATGCGTGCGTGAATCGAACCAGCGCAATGAGAGCAGTGGTGGCCCAGTGGTATCGGCCCCGACTTACGAATTGTAGGTCATGGGTTCGAAACCCGCCAGACGCATTACTTTGTGTAAATTATTTCATCACCGCTGCTTTCAAAACGGTGAAGGAAAACATCGTGAGGAAACCGGCATGTCATGTAGAACCAAAAATTCGAAGATATGTGACATCTACCAACCCGCACTGGGCCCGCGTGGTGGATTATGGCCCACTCAATCTCACAGAGAGGAGGCCCGTATCCCAGCAGTGGGAACATTAGGCTGATAATGATGTCAAATGAGTCCTCCCACCCAGGGTGTTGCGGGAGGGACTGTCAGACTCGTACTGACTAAAATCCAACGTGTCCTTCAATAGCAGGGCAGCTTCTAATTCCAGGATCAACTGAGGTGTCCCTTCAATGACGGCACGGTTGATGTAGCGGTTGAGCGATCAACTGCTGCACGTGTCGCGGGTTCGACCCCCACACGGAACAAATGTTTGAATGACCTACAATTAGTTGTTCCGGGCCTGGGTGTTTGTAAATGCAACCACGAAACAAAACAGTTCTTTACGTTCCAGGGTCACGGTGAGACAGTCCCGCTACCCCTGCAGGACAGGCCCCGTCGAACCGTACCGTTAGAGTTATCATTGAAGTCATAGAAGAGTACGTGTATTCACATTCACATACACAGCGTAGAATCAGCGTTGTACCAACGTCGGCATCGTCAGCTGTCCAAAGACATATATACGAGCCTGATTGTTAATGAGTTGGGGACGCGCACGTCCTCAACACGTACGCGCGCGGCCTTCGTTGTGCAAGCGCATGCGACAATGCGCGGCCCAGTGTATGTAGCTAGACCAATAGAGAAATTAGTGCTCCCTAAGGTAAGATTCCCACCAACCGGCCAGAATAAGAACATTGAAATCTATCAACAGTAAATACAGTTCATATTGGCTTGCAAAGTTATCTCCGTCGGCATTCCGCGACACGTAGCGACGGGTCCCTTATGTTGCTTGCAAATATGAAGTATTTACTGTTGATACATTTCAATGTTCTTTACCGCATTGTAAAATGCCGCCGATTCCGGCCGGTTGGTGGGAATCTTACCTAATCCTGTTGCTAGCAAATATTAACTTAAGCAGTGGTCTGACCGGTAGCGAGAAAACGAGTAACTATCGGCGATTTTCTCTCTCAAGAAACGCACCATAAAATGTACATTCCGTGTAAACGAAACAGATGCATACATTAATAGTTGCTCTCTGACTGTTCACACTGCCGGCGACGACTCGCTTTACAAGTTTTGTAGCTAAGCGACGAGCTTTCAAAAATAAACTCACTCAGCGATACTCGTTCAGCGATTCTCGCTCGTCTCGCTTGATCAGGTTTGCACAGAACTGAACGACCGAGGGCGAGTGGCGCGAGTAATCGCTCGTCGCACTTGCACAATCGCTTATAGTCCGGCGACAAAGCTATCGAAATTACACTCGCTTCCAGCTGATCGCCAACTCTTTTTCAGTTTCAGTTCTACTTGTTACTCACTACCACCACTGCCTAATATGGACCACTGCCTAATATGGACCATCTGCATACTCTTTCAAACAAAAGAAGAATTTATAAAAAAAAATAAGTAATAATAAAAAGATTCGGACGATTTTAAAGTTCTTTCTTTATTGAATTCGGTTTAAAAAAATATTTAGAAACAAGAACTTCTCACGGTCGGGACGGGAATGAACCCGCGGTAATGCGACCGCAACTCATCACTTATGTATCACTCAAAGCTTGATCCTGAACTGAATGACAATTGACATCAATTATTTATAATTTGTATCATTGCGGTTATATTTCCTTTTGATTTTCGTGAGTTCTTTTTATAAAATGCTGCGGGGTTCACCACTCATATTAGCAGTGTCTGTAATGTTCCCACTGCTGGGGCACAGGCCTCCTTACCGTGAGAGAGGACGAGTGAAACTATCATGCGGGCCCAGTATAGGTTGTACAATGGATACTCATATACTAAATGGCGAAATATGCAATAGAATCGTCAAAATAATCAATATTACATGTATAAAATTCAACGCACTAGTCGCCTCTACGACTTTTCAAAGTTCCCCTCGTCTTCTCTGGTCTTCCATAATCAGAACTTGATATCCTTATCATGGGAACACCTCTGAAATATGAACACCTTTCCAACAAAAAAAGAATGATCGAAATCGGTTCATAAACGACGAAGTTCTGCGCGAACAAACATAAAAAAGCGTAATAAACGGTCGAATTGAGTAACCTCCTTTTTTAGAAGTCGGTTAAAAATAGGCTAAATATGCAACAGAAAATTCGAGAATTATGCAATTAAATTGCACGGATGCTGAGAAGCATTTTCCAATGGTTTAATTCGAAACTGACTACAGAAGCCCGAACCAATTAAGCCGCCCACTGATTTGGTGGAATCGTACCTTAACATTTCCTACAATTCAAGCACAATATACCTTCCTCAATTCACAAAGTATGTACAGATATGCAACTGCTCTGAGTCGTCCAATCTGTCTGTCAGTCCGCTCAGTTGAACGCGCGCTGCATATCAATCATGCGACGTAATCTCGATCAGAACGCAGTGGTACCACTGTCCCACTGTACTAGGTACTAGTCTAAAGATTCTGTCAACGACGTCCGAATTGTAAACACATACTTTTTGTTGTTCCGAAAATAAATAGTTTTTATTACAGTAATAACTGTCCTTAAGATAAAAACATTGTGTGGAGGTTAATGCCTAGTGTATGTAGCATACGTGAAATCGCTTGCAAAGTGATCAGTGACTTTATTTAAACAAAAACATCAAATAAAAACTTAAAATAAGTGACTTTGCAAGTTCTAGTTCACATAAAAGTGGGTGTTTCGAAAATAAATATTTCTCAATACTCCTCCGCTCTGGCCATTACTATCACGAGAACGAACCAATACTTATATTTCGAGCCCCAAGCCAAAGCGACTGTAGCAGTGTCCGACGACTGGCGACTGAGACGTGAGAAGTTGTGAGTTCGAACCCCGGCGCAAGTTTTACTTTTTGCATTTTTTATTTTTTTTATTTCTGCCATTATGATTTGTGCCTGTTGTAATGCTACTATACTCGTTACACAAAAGCGAATAAAATGCTGTTTAAGCAAATGTATCCTTCAATACCATTTGGAATGTGTTAAGTACGATGAAGCGTCAACACCCAGGACTAAATGGACTTGTCCAAGCTGCGTCTCTGGCCGTCCGAAATCGGACAACACTAATACACCAGTCCAACCTAAAGGACACACTGTGTTAGCTGACCAAGCTGGTCCAATAGTTGAAACAGTTGCAATTGATTCCTCTACCTCGGGGTCTATTAGCCAAAACAAACCTAGTCCAAAATTAATACTGGGTCAGAGAAGTGCGCCGGCTGAGAAATCACCACCAGTTACGGTATGTGTTGGCACAGAAGTCAATCTGCAAGATACGATACTTGCCGAGGTTCGTAAATTACGTCAGGATATGAACAAAAAGTTCGATAGTCAACAGGCGTCTTTTGCGAAATTTGAGTCCACTCTAGCTACAGTCAAAAAGGAACTTAATGACATAACCTTAAGATTTTCCTCAACGTGCGAGGAATTTGAGCAGTTTAAGAAGACTGTATCTTTTCTTTCTGACACTCACGATGACCAAGTTGAATTAAATGCTCGGAATAATAGCTGTATTACCGAACTTCTCAAGAATAACGCAGCAATGAGTGCACAAATGATGGAAATGGAGACAAAATTGCAGCAGATGGATCAATTGGCACGAGAAAGCAATATCGAGATACAGTGCGTTCCTGAATATAAAACCGAGAACCTTCTTATGGTCGTAAAACAAGTGGGTAAAGTTGTAGGGAATGAACTTCAGGATAATGATATTCAGTCATTTCATAGAGTTGCTAAGCTAAATGAAGAAACAAATCGTCCACGTAGCATCGTCGTCAAGTTGGCCAGTCCCCGTATTCGCGATAATCTACTTGCTGCAGTTAGAAACTTTAATAAGAGAAATGAGTCGGAAAAGCTGAACAGCAGCCATATTGGAATCGGTGGGGGAAAGCAGCCAATTTATGTGACGGAAAATCTGACTCTGGCTAATAAAAAACTGCATGCTGCAACAAGAATTGCTGCTAAAGAAAAGAAATACAACTTTGTATGGGTTCGGAATGGTCGCATATTTGTGAGGAAAGATGTGACTACTAAACCTCTTCTAGTTAAAAAATTGGCATGTGTAGAAACTTTGTAAGTCAATATCTTTTTGTTTAAATACTTTGCACGCTTAAGAATGTTAAAATTGTTTAAATTCAAGTTTAAAATTTATTACCAAAATGTGAGAGGCTTACGAACCAAGACAGACGTTTTTTATACTGCAGCTCTAAATTTTGATTACGATAACGTTATTGGCACTGAAAGTTGGCTCAATGATGCGGTGTTAGATCATGAGTTTTTAGACAATCGTTACAGAGTGTTCAGGCGCGATAGGTCTTCAACGATATCTTCGACTACAAAAAAGGATGGTGGGGGTGTATTTGTTGCTATTCTGGAAAAATATGAGGTTTCACGGAGATTAAAACTGGGAGTCTATGTGTGAGGAGTTGTGGATCACAATCAAATGTGAGGGTGGCTTAAGTATTAATATTTGTGCCGTTTATATTCCACCTCCAATCAAACAAGACTATATAGATGTACTGTTCCAAAACTTTACAGAGGTAATTAATAAAAAAAGTAAAAATAATTCCATCAATTTACTAATCGGCGATTTTAATATTGGTACTATCTGTTGGGAATATAATGCGGATTCTGGTCTATTGGATCCCAAAGGATCCGGTAGCAATATAGAACAGGTTTTTTTAGACATGCTAGCCTTCAATGATCTTTATCAATGCAATACGATACTCAATGCTTCAAATCGTATTTTGGATCTAGTTCTTAGTAGTAGCAGTAACAACAGAGTGCAGGTGTCTCAGGCTTCGATTCCGCTAATACCTATTGATCCTCATCACCCAGCGCTGGAAATCTCGCTAACTTCTAATAATAGCAATCCCCTTATGCAAAACAAAATCCCGTACTTGAATTATTATCTTTGTAATTATGAAATGATTAACACCGAACTTGCGAAAATTGATTGGTCGCATGAATGGAATTCTATAAATAATGTAAACGATATGTTAAAAAGTTCTATGATATTCTCATGTCAATAATTGAAAAACACACTCCGATTACAAAACCACGAGATGAACGCTATCCTGTCTGGTACAGTAGAGCTTTACTAAAAGTTATTAAAGAAAAAGCTAAATATCATAATTATATAAAAAATACGGGAACCCTAGAGATAAAATTGCGTATGAATGCCTAAGAACGCGTTGTCGTGTTTTGATAAAGGACTGTTATGCTAGCTTTAAAAAGAACATAGCTGAACATCTACGTACCAATCCTAAGTATGTTTGGAGGTACTTAAAAAATAAGCAGATAGGGAACAATTATATTCCCAATAAGATGTTTTTGAATAACAGTACATTTGCCAGGGGCGGTCAGGAAGTCTGTGATCTGTTTTTTGAAAATTTTCAGTCTGTATATAAAGTTTACAGTAATATAGTAACTTCAACGCCAGTAGAACCTATTCCCTGTAACAATCACACTTTCAGCCAGTGCAAACTTGAAGTAAAAGAAGTTTTAGATTACTTGTCTTCCCTGGATTGTGATAAAGGACCCGGGCCTGACTCAATCCCTCCTCTCTTCCTTAGAAAATGTGCAGCGAACCTGGCTGATCCTCTAACTACAATATTCAATTTTTCTTTGTCACAAGGCGTATTTCCTGACCAGTGGAAAATAGCGCACATTACGCCTATCTTTAAATCCGGTCGTGTCGATGATGTTTGCAAATTACAGACCAGTATCCATTCTGTCAGCTTGTGGTAAAATTATTGAATCACTTGTTCAAAAAAAAATGTTTCCTCACTTTAAAAATGTATTGGATGATAACCAGCATGGCTTTCGCCCTAAAAAGTCAACATTGTCCAACCTAGTCGAATATGTTGCATACGTATCATCAGCATTAGACGACGGTAGAGAAGTTCATGCAATATACACCGACTTTAAAAAAGCCTTCGATTTAGTAGATCACGACTTACTCATCTCTAAATTAGAAAGTATGGGCATTCATGGGTCGTTGCTACGTTGGTGCGAATCGTACTTAAAGAATCGCTCACAACTAGTGTATCTCAAGGGCTATAAATCTAAGCATTTTCAAATACCGTCAGGAGTGCCGCAGGGATCACACTTGGGGCCTCCGTTTTTCTTAGTTTTTATTAATGATTTGGGTTGCAAAATTAGTTCGGAATACAAACTTTTTGCTGATGATCTTAAAATATATCGAACGGTTTACGAAGAAGCTGATATCAACAAACTTCAGATAGATTTAAATAACGTATACAAATGGTGCGTACAAAATAAAATGTCATTAAATCCAATCAAATGTTACTTCATTAAATTCAGCAGAAAAAGGAAAACATGTGAACATATTACTCGATTAATAACTGTCCGCTCCAAGAAGTTGATACCATAAGGGACCTCGGTGTTATAATGGATAGCAACTTAACTTTTAGGAGTCACTACGACCAAATTATTTGTCGAGCATCTAAATTGTCGGGTTTCATTGTCAGGGAAATGAAAATATTTAAAGAGCCTACTCTGACTATTTCCATATACAATAGTGTTATTCGAAGTATTCTGGAGTATTGTAGCACGGTGTGGAACCCGTTTTATCAGGTGCACTCGGACCGGATAGAACGCATTCAAAAAAGATTCTTGTATCATTTAAGTTTCTCAGATAACAAATGTCGTATTCTGAACTCATATAACGCTAGGTTGAATCATTACAAAATGAAATCTTTGAACGCACGAAGAAAATCTCTGGATTCATGTTCTTGTATAAACTTATTAACGGTAAAATAGATTCCCCTAAACTCTTGGAAAAGCTGAATATTAGTGTCCCACGTAGTGGTAGTCGGTTGGTTAACCGATCGACTTTTGTCCTGCCTCACAGTCGAACTAACATAGGTAATTTCTCACCCATTTACCGCATGCTTTCTGTTGCCAACTCCATTCGTGGAGAAATCGATGTATTTGCTGGTTCTGTAGCCTCAGCCAGAACTAAACTTAAAGTTATGTTTGTATAATTTGTTTAATTTTATATGCATTTTTTTTCACTATAGTTTTTCCTCATAATTTCCCATTTTTGTTTTCTGTTTTTCACTAGTTTTAGTTATTTTGTTACATAATTATTAAGTGTTTTACATAACATGCATGCTGGATTCACATCTAGTAGATGTCAGTCAGACCATCTTTGTTAAATCTTCATATTTGCATGTGAGATTGTACATCAGTTTTGTGAATTAAATAAAAAAAAAAAAAAAAAAAAAAAAAAAGCCTGCTCCACACTACGCGCGAAGTTGGTCGAAGATGACCGAATACGATAGTGTAGAAGGGCACTTCGCTTCCCTTTGTTCAACTGCGGCTGACTTCGGGCGACTTCCATTTGTAGTCGGTTTTTGCGAGCGAGTCAAAAGCCTGCTCTACACTACTCGCGAAGTTGCCTGTGTCATCATTGTACCCTTTGACTCGGTCGCAGAAACCGACAACAAATGGAAGTCGCCCGAAATGAGTCGAAGTTGCACGAATTGAAGCGAAGTGCCCTTCTACACTATCGTATTCGGTCAACTTCGACCAACTTCGCGAGTAGTGTAGAGCAGGCTAAAGGGCACAATGATGACACAGGCAACTTCGCGAGTAGTGTAGTCACATACTTCGGGACTTCGATCAACTTCGACGAGTACTTTGTCGAGGCAACTTCGCGAGTAGTGTAGAGCAGGGTTTAGCTTGTAGTTGCGTAGGTACTCGTTGGCAGAGACGGACTGGGTCGGAAGGGCCGGCAGGAAAGGGCATACAGAAATAGTCATGGCTTGACCAGGATCAACCACACTTTGATTTTATTTCCTCGAAAGGCTGTTTTACATTGACAAAGCAAGTGGATCCTGTGTAACAAGTAATTGGCACTAGAATAATCTTAATTTAAATCCAGAACAGCGTCTTATAACAGCACTGGACACTAGAATCTCAATCCAATAATGCAGCCATGCAGGGTCCAACTACTTAATCAATGTAACCTCCTTTGTTAAACAAACGTTTTGACCAAGCTAGGGTATATTTGCTTGGGCCCTCTATCTTAGTCAGGCCCGTGAGGGGCCCTCGCTATCTGGGACCTGGCTAACATACGCCACCTCAATTACATAGCCAGTCCGACGCTGCTTGTTGGTCTCAATGAATAGATCCAGTGGTATTAGACAGTCATATACTGCACCCTAATGGCTCAATTCATTGCAATGGCAAGCCTTTTCGTCTAGTCATTCCATTTTGTTAGGTACGAGTTTTGATATTGAATGCTCTTAAAGTATCATAATTGTATACTAGTGAATATGATGTGATCTGACGGATTTCGGCCAAGGCGATTGCTTCATCGCAGCTGTAGATGTTCATTTGCTTGTATGTAGCTCATGTAACTAGTCTTCTTTGTGAAGATCCTTCTATTGCGAGCACGTGAGCAGGAGTATTAATTCCTTCTTTGTTAGTTTCCTTCTCGCGATACTGTCTAAACAGATACCCTGACCATTGAACGTTAAGATCTATTGAAGAAACACTCTGAATTTTAGCCAGTACGAATCTGACAGTCATTTTCACTACATACTGCGCAGGACTCATTTGATTATAGTATCACATAAAAAAGTCCTATCTTTGCTTTTGGGCAACATTGAGACTCAAAATATCAAAAATATGTTACTAGCAGGACT
The DNA here is from genome assembly GCA_036375495.1 of Agrotis segetum. Classification (NCBI taxonomy): domain Eukaryota; kingdom Metazoa; phylum Arthropoda; class Insecta; order Lepidoptera; family Noctuidae; genus Agrotis; species Agrotis segetum. The sequence continues at coordinate 29,306 of JAQSVV010000490.1, read as the reverse complement.
GATTCAAAATTAAAAATATTTGGTCTTTAACCATCTTTTCTTTCAATTGCAGATCATGTCCAGATCTAAAGAAGATCTTCCTGCTTGCGCGGCCCAAGAAGAACAAAGACATCACGAAGAGGCTGCAAGAACAGTTCGATGATGTGGTGAGTGAAGTTTTATTAACATAATTGAGACAACTATGGGACGTAGCTCATTGAGCCTTCACCAAGTGTTTGGCTATACTTTAATATTATAAAACTGATGAGTTTTTGTGTTGGATAGTCCATTTATCGAGGAATACCTACTGTAAAACTGATTTTCTTACTTATGTAACATGTCCAAAAAAGTCCAGTTGAAAATCAGCATCAGGCACCTTTTTTTTTAGGGGGGTTACCTTCAAAAGGCGCCCGGTCTTTGGGGAAAAGACCGGGGAGTGTGGGATTTGTACCTCACTAAAACCACCCCGGTGATCACCATCAGCACATGGAGGAGGGATCCGGGACCTCTTAAAAGACCAAACTCCGGAACCCCCTTGTGTAACGCCGGTAAGGCACATCCTCGGGAAGACTATAGATGCCACCCCTCAGCCTGTCTTCTCTGAGATCGCTTAGTGAACGGACAGAGTCCCCACTCTGGACGCTCGCAATCTCGGCGTGTTAGGCGCCACGGCGGTTGTCTTCCGGGCGTCTTCTTCCCGGGCCAGCATCAAGTACCTAGTGGCCTGGCTTTTCTGCTGAACTGAGCCTATTTGCTACAGCCGTCAGACACTCAGTATCTTTTGTAATCATTTTCAAAATTGTATATTTTGTGAGAACACTTTGTGTCTTGCCAGTACTGCCTGTCTCAAATAAACATATTTTCTTTCTTTCTTTCAAAACGGAATTTCTCCTGTATCGTTCGTGTGTTTACAAACATAGATCTTTGTTTACCACTTCTGATGTTCTCCTTCGCCAGGTCATTAGTTCACCTTGTCGGAGTCTTAACCACGTGCTAATAGAATTAGTGCCTAATAAGGTGACAATAGCGGTCATTGTCCTATATATTTGTTTAAAGGAATATGGTATAAGTACTTTTAAATATCGTAATTCATTCGATCTTCATGTCAATTTTTATTTACTGGGGTCTCGGACTCGGCCTTTTATGTTCTCATCATCATTTTCTTATTATTAACCAATGATGTGACATTTTTAGTTACTGGCGGATGCTCATCTACGATTTTAGAGAAATAGATGCAAAGGTCAACTTAAAAGAGGAATAGGCCTAAAATCGAACCTTGAGGAACGCCCATTGGCATTTCAGACCCTAATGCTTTTTTTTTTCATTTATGTGAATTTGAATTTTGCTGTCTGACAGGTATAAACATATCAAAACAAGCTGTATTTTTTAATTCGATAGTGCAGCAGTGTCAATAGAATTGTTTCATGCTTTACGCAATCGAACGCCTTCGAGTATTCAATTGGAAGCACCCAGTCATTTGTAATTAAATGACACATGTTCTCATTGTATTCCAGTTATACGACAGACTGCGGAAAGAGCGACCAGACTTCATCAGTAAGATCAGCATCGTGGAAGGTGACATGGGGCAGCCGGAGCTCGGCATGTGCGCTGAGGACCGAGCCAAGATCATGAACGAGGTGAGTTCAGTCGAGTTATACGAGTAGTGGAGCTCCAAGAATATGAGAAACTCTTTAAACTTAAAATAAACAGGCTTCATTTTGGAAAGGTCACTCCGTTGTAGAATTTATTTCTATCAACACTGATCTAAACTAGAGTCAGAAAGAAACCCATCTAAAATAAATAGATAGTCTTTGTGTAAAGGGATTTGTGAAAGAGCTGAAATCTCTGCCGCTTAACGTCATTGCTAACCAGTTTGAAGATTAAGGGTGAACATACTGGATACCTAAAAATTTATTTTTATTTTCAAATTCCTAACCTTAACCCGCACCCGGGTTAGGATTGCGGGTCAGGTTAGGAATATACCGTTCTAAGGTGCCCCTAATATGTAGCTGAAGTTGGATGTCTAAATCAGTCATAGTAATTTTTTAGGCCTCTCCGAGTGGAAATTAAGTATCGCGTAAGTATTTGCGTCCATAATTAATATTCTACGCAGGTTGTTAGACTCAAGAGGTCTTTTTGCTAATAGTAAGAAATTCAATATTTGATCTACATGGTGTTAGCTATGTTGATGACGTATCTTCTATACCTGCGTATATATCAGTTTTTTTCATTTAGTGTAAACTCAAGCAACTCCTTATAGTCGCTATTTTGCATACCAACGTAATAAAGTTTTCTCATACTATTGGATTATAAACTCTCAATGCTAATAAGAAGGTTTAAATTCAATTAGAATGCAAAATTACGACGATTCTTAGGACACAGGTTTGTTGTCTAAGTTGCGTCAAGTAAATAAACTTGAGTGTGAGCAGGTTTAGCTAGTCTGCTGTAAGTGTATGTAAAGTTAGTTTGTGATGATGACTCGTTGTACTTGATCGAATAAGTGCCTCTCACGAGATATTACCTTACGCTTAGGAGCGAGATCGTAAAAGTTTTTAGCGTCATTTTATGCAAAATGTAGATTAAATCAAATCAAAGCATTTATTTCAAGTAGAAGACCATTTACAGGTATTTTAGAAATTTCAAAGACATGAAAATATAATTAAATGCTCCAAAATTATGGTTTAGTCCCAGTCACAAGACACAATAACAGTGAAAGTACCGGAGATGCCAATTCAAGGAGTAGTCCACATGGAGAAGGGGCAAGAATCTCTCAAAAAATAATTTAAATATTGTTGTGCGTTGTTAGTGATTCACAACAATATTTAAATTGTTTTATTTAACTTTTAAGATAAATCAGCAATTACGTATATATCGCCGACTGTACCTATCTTAATAGTAACAATATTGTCAGGCGAATTTTAGAGTACAATAAAGCATTCTATTCAATTCCAATAACGCTTTGGCTAATTCGGGAATCGGATTTACCTAATCGAACCTGTATGCTCATGCTTAGAAGTCAGGTTTGCGACAGCTAAACTAAAAAGACAGCCTGCATTATTTGGCGTATAACAATCAGTTATAAAAGACTCTGTGTTACTCTAAGGTGGACGTGATCTTCCACGGCGCGGCGACTGTGCGCTTCGACGAACCCCTCAAGACTGCGGTTGAGATCAACGTGCGAGGCACCAGAGAGATGTTCAAGCTGGCGCGAGGATGCACCAAGCTTAAGGCCTTCGTACACATATCCACCGCCTACAGGTATATTATTAGCTTCTAATCTTCCCACTGCTGGGACAAGCCTCCACTCTATGGGAGTTAGTCTACCACGTAGGCATGGCCTTGGCTTAGTGACGTTCTTCATGTAACTGACGTCTGCCAAAAGGACTCATCATTATCTGTCTTTCCTTTTCCCAGCTATTTTGGGGTCGGTTTCCATTTTAACCAGATGCAGCTAAATATCAGCATTTTACATGGAGCAACTGCCTATTTTGCTTCAACGACCCGAAACTGAGTATTTTATACCCCTTGGTAAGACTGGTTGTCAGATTTGTGAGCTTCTGACAAACTGTAACGACTGTCAAAGACCTTTTAGGATATCCTTTTAGGTTAGCCTTCAAAAGCCTGATTGGTATGATTTGTTTTGCAAAATTGTTACACACAGTCATCATCACTATCATAATCACCCTGGCCTGTCCATAAACCAGCTCACCGGCTTCTCTTTACAATGATATCTAGGCTGCTAGTCTTAGTATTGAGAATATTATCGCTTATGTTTTCAGCAACTGCCCACAAACCTCGATCGACGAGAAGTTCTATGACAGTCCGCTGCCTGGAGAGAAACTGATCGACCTGGTCGAAACTATGGACGAGCAGACCATCAACAATATTACACCTGGGTAAGCACATTATGATATTTTAGATATGGAAAATGCCAACAATCCCGTTTCCACAAAATCTCTTATCCCTCGTATCTGAGAAGCAACACATTACATTGCAGTCCATTTTTTAAAGTGGTGAAATCTGTCGATGAGTTCTTTCGCCCTGCGTGGAGCTAAAGGGACTGTCAGACTTTTACTGACTAAAATCCAGGGTGTTCCTTGAATACCCCTTTACGTTCCAGGGACACAGTTACCTGTTTCTAGCTTCCACGACCACGGCAGGCGCTCTTTGCGCCTCATGCCCGGATTTGACGACGTGGCATGGTCCATGACTGGACGGCGAGTCACCCATTACTCATCGTCCGCATGCCCGTGCATTGTAATTCCTGGAACAAAGCACAACGAAATGCTTCTTGCCTCTAGCTCCGTCCAAGCACTGTTTGAATGCTGCTTGAGTAATTCGCAGCTGACCTTTCTGAAGTACGTCAACTATAAGGTCATTGCTGTATCCTTTTATTACGTTCAATTTGTTTCTGTTTCAGTCTTTTGGGAAACTTCCCGAACACTTACGCGTACACGAAGGCGGTGGCGGAGAACATTGTTCTGGAGTACTCCAAGGGGCTGCCTGTGGCCCTCTTCAGGCCCGCTATCGGTGAGATCTTTTTCTTTATAGTCATCGTTTCAATTTTAGCTATTCAGCTAAGAGGTACAAAAAAAAAAGAACTGCTTGTTTTCAAATTTGTATTTCAGATTGGTTGATTGCAGAGGTAAAATCTCTTATAGTACCAATAAGAGATTTTACCTCTGCAATCAACCAATCGGCTGTTATTGAACCAAGTTTTCTTATGCGGGTCTAAAATGAATTATGTATGTTTGCAGTGATTGGTACCGCGAAGGAGCCTGTTGCTGGATGGATAGACAACGTATATGGACCTACTGGTGTAAGTTTTTTTTGAGCTACTATAATTATCTATATCTTATTTTTCTTTAGTTGTACATTTTTTTTTAATTCATGTGCTAAATTGTCCCTAAATTCAAATCATATAACAATTACGTAGTCAATCGATTTAGCGTAACACAATTTCTTTGAACGCTTGTTCATATTTCCGCCATATGAAGTACTTACAGAGGGGCGGGGCGCTCTGAAACGAACATTGAGATATTCAATACGATTTTACGATCCCTGTAATTGCACCGCGAACTGAAAAAGTTTTGGGTAACCATGATTAAAACCATGAGTAATCAAGACAAAACTGTTCCCACGCAAAGGAAAGAAAGTAAAAAGCCAAATCAGCTAAAGTCATGAATGAAATTCGCTGTAAATCTGCTACACTGTTCTCTTCGTAACTGTCGACGAGCTCTTCAAGGTTTTCAAGCATATGCTCTATAGCATAAAGTTGAAAATCTATTTAAGATTACGCTGTATTTTCAACTCTGAAGCCGGGATAAAAAAGGCCTTTTTAGATCCTTAGAAAATAGCACTGAAACTGCACGTCATATTTCATAAATCTCTCTTCCTCAGGTCGTAGTGGGTGCGGCAGTAGGCCTGCTACACGTGCTGAACTGCAACCCCAAGGTAAAAGCCGATCTGGTCCCGGGTGACATGGTGGTGAGCGCCGCCATCGCGGCCGCCTGGCGCACCGCGCGGGACTACCCCACGACGTGCAACCACGAGGACGCGCCGCCCGCCGACCTGCCGCCGCCAGTCTATAACTACGTGTCATCGGAACAGAAGCCGCTCACTTGGGGTAAGATTTTTACTGTGTTACGGGAGAAGTTAGCTGTAGCCCTGGTGTTGTATAAGTTGTGTTTGAAATTTTGAATATTAGTAGATCGTCCGGTATATGGATAGAAACCGTTTTAATTGACAATATTGCTACTGCTTATATCATTTGCCATTACTATCAAGCAGTATAACAGCCGCAGCCTGCTGTTGCCAGTGCTGTATTGTCAGTGGCTGCGCTCACGTTTAACTCGGAAATGATCTCGATGGAACGGAATGCCGAGATATAAAGTATTATTTTTAATTCAGGTTGTAAACTAACTTTCATACAAATAGATTCAGTAATTTTTGTATCAAGAGCAAAAAAATGTCTTCCCGGCTAAGTATCCAAACTTTTTCATTTATAATATTAGTTGGAGATGCAAAAATTCTAGACAACAAATTGCATAAGGGAAACTATTGGCGACAAATAATTCATTTTCCTGTACTTATGAATGCATGATGTTTCTCCTTGCAGAAAGGTTTATGAAATACAACGAGGTGTATGGGTTCCAAGTGCCGACAGTGCAAGCCATCTATTACTACGTGTTCATGCTAACGGCTTCAAAACCGCTGTACGCGTTCTACTGCTTCATGATGCACTGGATTCCCGCCTACATAGTCGACGCTATTGCTGTGCTCATTGGAAAGAAGCCTATGTGAGTATCTCCACTGTCTTTTTCCGTGCATTTGAGCCAATGGCTTAGTTTTTCATCGGAAAACCAAATTAATAAACACATCTATTCATTTTTTGGTCTGATAAAGCGGTCATAATTACTTAACAGTTATTTTAGATCTTAGTAAAGCTTTTGACACCTTTTTAGTCATGATCCTCAAGCTAGAAGACTACAAAACAAGGCATAAGAGTCTCGGATTGCATAAACAAGCCTATGAATAGACCACAATAAGCAAAAATCAATAACTTATGTACTAATAGAAATTGTAGCAGGACATCTAGTATGGAGTCCTCCAAGGAATCGTATTTGGCCCATCACTATTTTTTTATTACACTAACAATCTGACTGGTGAACTGCGTAACAACGCATTTGTATTGGTATCTTGTAGTACAAGGTATTAGAGATACAAAAGAAAATATATAGCAAAGTTATGTAAGAATAAAAACACTATAAATGGCTTGTTAACATTTTAGTACGTTTTTTATTAAATATAATTTATTCTCCAAAAGGTTAAGAAAAACGTACGCAAAAATAACAAAATTCTCGGAAGTGATGGCGTACTTCGCGACGCGGGAGTGGAAGTTTGACAACAGCAATACGCAGCGTCTGTTCGCGGAGATGTGTCCCGCTGATAAGAAGATGTTCGACTTCGACATGTCTGCACTCGACTGGAACGATTACTTCTACAGCTACATCCGCGGCGTTCGTGTATACTTACTGAAGGTAATTTATTCTTATAATTATTCTTATTTTCTAACTCCTACACTAGTCTTTCTTTTCGGTGAGTTCCGTGGTACCTTAATTAGCCTATCACAGTTCAATACTAGACATGGGCCTCTCCCAAGCTGCGCTATAACTCGTCCTTTGCCTTCCTTCGGTCTGTCCACCGGCCATCGATCCTGACGATCCGATCCCGATCACGACAAACAATAATTATGTTCAGCCCATTTCCACTTTAGCTTACTTGTTCCGTGGACGCTGTCTATCATATTAATTCTCGTGTATTAATTTAATAAACTACTTTTTTCAGGACCCTGTCAACACAGTGCCCGCTGGTCTCACGAAGCACAACCGGCTCCGCTTCCTCCACTACACCTTCTGCACCATCCTCGGCCTGCTGTTCCTCAGGATACTGTGGGCCGTCTTCAGCATGATCGTGGGCTTCTAGATTAACTTTACTGGCCTTAGTATTTAGAACATGTACAGGTTTTTTAATAAGTGATTTGTTCGCAAGACTGTGACGCGAATTTATTGTTGAATGAAAGGTGTGAATGAACGTCGAAAGATTGTGGCGTATGTTTAGATTTAATGCAAGGATTAAAATCGATAGATGCCGTAAAGTGAAGGCATATTTAATGATGTAAATCTTTGAAACAAACATGACAGTTTAAGACTTTACCAATATGGGTGCTAAATAAAATGCTATCACAATAATTTTATTATTTAAATTATAGGTAAAAATTATAAATAAGATAAATTATGTTCAATCAGGGAGAATCATGAGTAAAACTATTATCTAAATTATAAGATTTTCAACTTTACGCTGTAGTGCCATAAAGTTTTAAATCAATTACTTACTCATCGACGGGACCGTCTCGTAGAGTGTTTTAAAGAATCCATGGCAGCTATTATTTCAAAACACAAAGTGTTTATGATACTCAATCAATTCCTCTGACTGTTCATACACAACAAATTAGGGTCTGGCTAGAATTAATAATGTTTTAAAAACATTTGCCCGATTCCATGGGTGCTTATGTACTTAAAAATGTAAATAAAATACAAAATAGTGTAATATTAGTAAAGTTTAAGTTTATTTTAATAGCAATATCAAAAACTACATCATTTTGACTGTATTTCAAGTATTCGGTTGTATTTAATTTTGCACTGTATGGAACTTTCATAAGATTGATTTTTCGGTAACTCAGAAAATGCTCTGCTCTGTTTCAACAAGTAATCAATTTTGTAGCATAAATTGTAATAATGAATTGAAGATAAAATGCAATAAGAATGTGGATACTTAATAAAATAATATAATATTTAATTTTTCAAATGTTTTTTATTTACTACAACATACTTAATTAGTTTTTTATGTCAACTATAACGACATTATATTGCATACTAACACTTTGCCCGTGACTTCGTCTGCGCGTGTTTCTAACTTCGAACTCAGTAAATTTAATGCCCGGTCACCCTCCTTATAGGATACTTTTAGAAAATCTAAAAATTGTCTAGTACTTTTGTGACCTATGTAACGTTGTGAAATACCTACGTTACATTTTAAAACAATAAATAGTTAATTCCATCATCAAACCCTGGTTTCCTTTGCATGGAATCATTTTTTTTTCTTTTTAGGGAACAGAAAAAGAATCATTAAAATTGGTTCATACACGACATAGTAATCAGTGAACAAATATTAAAAACATAATTACAATATTTAAGGTCGAATTGAGTAACCACTGCACAGTTATTATAATAGTTACAATCTAATTCGAACTATTTCCAGTTCCGACTGCACTTCACTTAGTAAAAACTTTTTTTTTGACGTGAAATCTCGTAGCACTACAACTCTAGAAGGTTGAAGCTACTAAACCGGACAATCCTGTGGTCATGACTCATGATAGTGACGTCATTGCACAACGCCATCTAGTGTTACCTTTGAATAAATCAATCCTTCATTGATTTAGTGCACGGTGCAGAAGTTTCTGAATATGATAATAGGTGGCAGTAGTGGTTGAAGAATACGATTAGTTACGCGTAATAAATACGAAAATCTACTATACCTTTTCTTATTAGTACACAAATAGGAATATTTGAATTAAAAAAAACTAAGGGTGGTAAGGTGGTATTCAACTCGTTAATATTCACGTAATCCACAAATATAGATTTCCGGGCACTAATTAAGCAACGCCATCTAGTGTCAGTTTTGAATAAATCAATCCTTCATTGATTTAGTGCGTGGTGCAGGTGTTTCTAATGGTGAACGCACATTTAGCCGCACCGCAGTCTCCGCAGTCTGTTCTCTTACGCAATTCTTTGAATTTGCGATGCGGTTTGCGAGGGATCATAGAACTTCATACAAAGAATTGCGTAAGAGAACAGACTGCGGAGACTGCGGTGCGGCTAAATGTGCGTTCACCATAAATATGATAATAGGTGTGTTAGAACGGTGTTACCACATCTCATTAAAATGTGACCGCCTTCAATGTGCACCAGTCAATAAGGTAAAATAACCGATTTTGAAACTTTAACGACCGGAAGTGCGGTGACTTTTTTTAAAATTACGCATTGATCTATCTTTTAAGTGACTTTCAAAGAAAAGTTTTGTAGGTTATCTATTACCCTTTTTTGTGGTTGTTTCTTCTAAGACGGTCACATTTTTTACTTATAAAGTTTTCAGTTTGCTCTTTATAGATATTAAAGCAAAAACCTTAGTAACAGAATTTAGTAATTCGTAAGACCGGTAATAACATCATTAACATCTCTTTCATTCATTCCCTATCTCAAAAACTACTGACCGATTTTAATGAAATTTTCAGTATTCCCTAAGTTGAACGATACCTAGTACAACAAAAAAGAATTACTTAAATCGGACTTGTAGTTCCGGAGATATGCGAACACAAGCATAATTTTCTACTTGAGGAGTTGTACCTTCCATCATCAGCTCAGCTACTTGAGATGATGATTTCCATACGCAAGTACTTGAATTACTTCATAGATTTGCGAAAAACTATGTGTCAGCCAATAAATTTGAGAGTTGCCAAAGTCGATTTCTCCAGAGTTCCAATCATCAGATCCTGATATGGTGACAATGGGACCACACGGGAAGCACCAGCTTTCAAATAAAAAAATAATCATGAAAATCGGTTCACCCAGTCGCAAGTTATGAGGTAACAAACACAAAATAAACTAAAAAAAAAAAATTGTCGAATTGATAACCTCCTCCTTTTTTTGAAGTCGGTTAAAAATAATTAAATATGGTTAACTTAAAATGTATTTTGGACTGGTATATTTTTTTTGTTTATGGTAACATTATGGTTGATTTTATCGTTTTTTTTTTGCGACTGAAGGACTAGTATCCATGATCATGAATAAATATTAAAAAAAAAAAGTCGGTTAAAAAAAAGTTATCGTTTGTTTTTGTAACCATAATAATTATGGAATAATTAAAGGTTTATTTTAAAAGTGTTAAAACATTTTGGTTGAAACGATATCGATTCAAAAGGATTAATTCGATCTTAATTTTTTTTTTTTACATTACCCTCGATTTATTGTCAAAGTTGAACTTGTGAATTTTACGTCAGACAGGCAGTCTAGTTCAGTCTAGTTTGTGCCATGAACCGAGCAGGTCGAATTATTCCCTGCTAGTCGCGAATAAAAATTGTTTGAGCCGTAGAAGTGTGAAGTGATTGTTTTAAAAGTGGAATAAAATTGTGATAATAACGATTGTGGACTTTTACTTTCTCGAACGAGCTAACAAATCGGAAGCGGGATCGCTACGCGCCATTGTCGGACAGATTTAAAGATTCAGGTTTTATTACTTTCGCCGTTACTGGACTGAGGGTAAGTGCTTACAATTTAGTTACAGAAAAAAAAACTTTTTCAAAAAAAAAAATGTAAGCGCCTTCAAAAACAACCACAAAAAAGGGTAAAATAACCTTCAAAACTTTTCTGTTGGAAGTCGGTGACTTTTTTTGGGATATAATAATAAATGACCACCATAATAATTATGTTTTGATACCCTTAGCTACTACACTTCAAATTGTATTCATAAAAATGATCACCAAATCTTACTGATGTGCACCTTTAGCAAGATACACCCCGAAGTTCGATTTTTTTTAATTACACCTCGTTATACATATTTTAATGAACATATTTTGGTGATCATTTACTACTTTTGGGTTGACAATGATTTATTTGGAGTCATTTTGATTAAATAGGATAGCGAAATGTTAAAACTGGTTATTATTTTACATTAAATTGCGGGTTTCATTTTCGTGATCATTTAGGTACTATTTTTAACCGACTTCAAAAAAAGGAGGAGGTTCTCAATTCGTCGGAATCTTTTTTTTTTTTTATGTATGTTCCCCGATTTCTCGAAGACGCCTGGACCGATTTGGAAAATTTTTCTTTTGTTTGAAAGGGTATGCTTTCCAATTGGTCCCATTGTCATCAGGTCAGGATCTGATGATGGGATCCCAGGGAAATCGAGGGCAACCTTCAAATTTTATAGGCACATAGTACCATTTTCATATATTTTCTAAAGCTGTTCAAGTATTTGCATCTGATAATCATCATCTCAGGTGGATGAGCTTATGATGGAAGGTACAACTCCTCATTTAGTGAAAAATTATGTTTGTGTTCGCATATCTCCGGAACTACAAGTCCGATTTAAGTAATTCTTTTTATGTTGAACTAGATACCGTTCAACTAAAAGAATACTGCAAGTTTCATCAAAATCGGTTCAGTAGTTTTTGAGATAGGGAAGAAATGAAAGAGATGTTAACGATGTTATTACCAGTGCTACGGATTTCTTACATATGTAAGAAAATGATGTACGAGTATATGACAAGAATTAGGTTGAATATTTAAACTAAAAAGAGTGAAATAAAAACTTTTTATAAAAAAATGTAACCGCCTTCAAAAACAACCACAAAAAAGGGTAAAATAACCAACAAAACTTTTCTTTCGGAAGTCGGTGGCAAAAAAGCAATGAAATTAATAAAAAAAACCACCGACTTCCGAAAGAAAAGTTTTGTTGGTTATTTTACCCTTTTTTGTGGTTGTTTTTGAAGGCGGTTACATTTTTTTATAAAAAGTTTTTTGTCTGTTATAAGTTACTGGGCATTTCTACGGACACGGTGATTTTTGCTCAATTCCGTGGGCAATTTTTTTTTTCACATTATGACTAATTGTATATTACCAAAATAAAATGCATATTTTTTCAAACAAAATGGTGCTAATTTGCCAGTAATTGCTCCAGTAGTTTATGAAATAAATTTTGAGTGCCATGGAATTGAGAAATGTGACCACAGAATTTAGAATTACACATATTTTACGTAACCGGGAAAGACAAATTCAATTTAAAAAAAACATTCAAGAACATATTTTAGCAGTTTTTGGTATTTTAGGTATGTAAGTTTACATTGAGTCTGCCTTGAGAGAGATTCCTTGAGTTATCATGCTTAGTTAACTAACTTTTAGTCAAATCATTTAAATGAGCATTTTTATTAAACTTATATGGTAAAATGTATTTATATTAAGCATTTTCGTTTAACCTTATTATTACAAACAAGAGACATTAAGTATAGACGTCAAGTCAGTTTTATTTATCAAACCGCAGAAAGTAATAGACATAATCGAAGTTTTCGGCCGTATATTAGTCAGGTCAATTTTTCACTCAAAAATTACTGAATGTATTTTAATGAAACTTTGCAGCAATATAGTTTATACATCAGAATAAAATATAGGCTATCATAATACGATCTTCCGAGGCTCGAGTAGCTAGTCGCGGTAGTATTAGCTAAAATCAGATCTTGCAATTGCAACGTTAACTCTAGATACTTTAAACCTTTTATACAACATTATAGACACATAATATATGGCGTTAACTACTTTACCATGACAAATTGTGAAGTAAATGACTTTAAACCTTATATAAACCGAGATTAGTTACATGGGTAAACCATCGTTCTCAATTCCGTGGACACCAGGGCAGAAAATTGAAGGCCACGGAATTGAAAAAATATCGTACTAATCAAAATAACTTATTACTGTTTACGACTTCAAACAAATTAAACGAAAAAACCATGCTGGTGTCCAGTTAAACTTCAGTCTAGGGAAACAAAACATTTAAAAAAATAAAACTGTCAGAAGATATCTTTGACACGGTATTGAGAAAAGACCCCGAACTAAAGACACGGAAACAGGTTCTCACCTTCGAAAATCTAAAAAAACAGCAGCACACCACACATGCACTCACATGGCCTGCTCGGGAGCACCTGATAGTTTACAAGAATCGGATGGTGATGTCCAGTTCGCGGGTATTTAGTATCGTAATCAAGTGTTTTTTGTGTGACACGGAAATGACTCATTAGACTGGGACAAATCTTTACGCATCCACAAATATAACAAAATAAGCAATTACAGGTTTATTTATTGTCAAATTCTCTTGGTTAACTATCCATATACCCAAGAATATCAAAAGTTTGCTTGAAATTCAGCTCCATTAAAAAATATAAAATATTTTACACTCGATTTCGGAAAAGGGACAGGTCAAAATCAGTGAAATTACCCCCGTTTTTTCACTTCAGATTTTTTTTTAGGAAAATTAAGAAGTAGTACGGAATTTATGTTATGCTCTCCAGTTAGAATATAGATTGGGACGTCCGTTTAAAAATTTTGGGATGTGTATGTAACTTCTAACCATGTTTTTTTTAAAAGGACAAAAAAAATGCCCTCTTCGTAGAAATGCCCTACTATATCTGGTGGTAAGTTAAACATAAGCCACTTTTTTTATTAATCTCATTGTCTTTTTTGTCACGGACTTCTGAGAGACCTTATTGTGAAACACCTTATGGTGACGAAAGATTTAAAGTAAATGCAATTTTTAACCGACTTCTAAAAAAGAAAGAGGTTCTCAATTGGGATGTTTGTATTTTTTTTTAATGTTTGTTCGGGCATAACTCCGTCGCTTAACAACCGATTTGAAAAATTCTTCTTGGATTTCTATTGTTGGATAGGGTATACTTCTGGAATGGTCCCATTAAAATTTTATCAAAATCGGACTAGCACTTTTTGAAATGTCAACAAAATATCAACAAAAACCTAAAAAGTTTTCAACTTTGTCTACACCGATTACTCCGAGGTTTCTGGTCCGATTTCGATGATTCTTTTTTTGTTTGATACAGTATATCTGCCATTTGGTCCCATAAAATTTTCATTCAGTTTGGTGCAGTAGTTTTTATTTTTGGTAGTTTTCATTGTGTACATACATAATCGGCGTTGTTATTACCGGTGCTACGGATTACAACATTTTAGTGCACATGTCAGAAAATATGACGTATTTGACAATAATTTGGGTTGAATAGTGAAACTAAAGAGGATAAAATAAAAAACTTTTTCAAAAAAAAGAATTTAACCGACTTTAAAACAAACACCAATAAAAAGTACTTACTAAATAATAAAAAAAAACTCAATCTTAAAGTACCTAAATTATTAAAAAAAATACGTCAGGTTGGGGGACCGGTCCAAATTATTTATTATCTAGGTTTTTTTTGGTCCCCCAACGTGACGTATTTTTTTTAATAATTATTAATACATAGTTAGGTACTTTAAGATTGAGTTTTTTTTATTATTTAGTACTTTTTAAAGGGATCTTGGTTTTTGTGTCGGGGGTTTTTTTTAATTTTTAATTTAATTTTTATTTGTATCTTTTTATAGGTACACACTTAATTAAGTGATCAATATTCCCTTTCAGTTTGCTTTGATTTAAGACCCCACTCGAGTATATTTGCAAACCCTCGGCTACCCTTTCTCACTTTTACCCCCACAACTTTTAAACGGCTCAACCGATTTTCATCAAACATGTCTAAGAACACTCGCACGTAAATCACCTTTAATACAAAAAAAAAACTAAATTGAAATCGCTTCATCCGTTCGGGCTCTACGGTGCCACAGACAGACAGACAGACAGACAGACAGACAGACACGTCAAAGTTATAACACCCCTCTTTTTCCGTCGGTGACTTTATTTTTTGTTTCATTGACTTTTTGTCACCGACTTTCGAAAGAAAATTATTTTGTAGAAGAAAGAACTTTTTTGTGTTTGTATTGAAGTCGTTTACATTTCTTTTTGAAAAACTTTTGTTAAAAGTAAAAGATGAAGAATAAAAATTATTAAACACAGCCATGAAGTTATGATAATATGCTAAGATGTGAATGAAACGCAATGTGCATATAACGATAGAATTTTTGAGGTGTAATGTGCACCTATCATGCAACATAGGTTGCTACGAGGAAACTTTTTACATTTTTGAAGTACAAAATTTGATTACTGTTAACGACAGTATTATCCGAAATATGATGTAATATCGAATATCGGCTATCCACAATCGGATATCCGATTATCGAACATCGGATATCGACTTTTCGAATATCGGCTATCGAGTTATTAAATATCGTATTTTCGAAAATCAAATATCGGATATCCGAATATATATTACAGAATATTGGCTATCCACTATCCAATAATTTCGTTTAATTCGTTTTTCGATACCTAACCGTATATCGATACGGTTATCGAAAAACAATACCCGATTATCGACTTTTCGAAAATCGGGTATCGAGTTTTTAAATAGGTATCGAATTTTCGAAAATCGAATATCGGGTATCCGAAAATAAAATATCGAATATCGGCTATACAATATCCGATATCCGGTTATCGAATATCGGGTGTCGAGTATCGAGTTTTAAAATATCGAATTTTGAAAAACGAATATCCAAATTGTAAAATCGAACATCGGCTATACAATATCCGATATCCGGTTACCGAATATCAAATAATAATATCGACTTTTCGAATATCGGGTACAGAGTTTTTGAAAACCGAATTTTCGAAAATCGAATATCGGATATCCGAATATGCAATATCGAATATCGGCTATCCAATATCTGATATCCGATAACAGAATAGCGAAAATCGACTTTTCGGTTTTCGGCTACCGAGTTTTCTTAAAAACCGAATTTTCGAAAATCGAATATCCGAATATGCAATATCGAATATCGGCTATCCAATATCCGATATCCGATTACAGAAAAGCGAAAATCGACTTTTCGGTTTTCGGCTACCGAGTTTTCTTAAAAACCGAATTTTCGAAAATCGAATATCCGATATCCGAATATGCAATATCGAATATCGGCTATCCAATATCCGATTACAGAATAGCGAAAATCGACTTTTCAGTTTTCGGCTATAAAGTCAAAGTCAAAGTCGAAGTCGAAGTCAAAGTCGAAGTCAAAGTCAAAGTCAAAGTCGAAGTCAAAGTCGAAGTCAAAGTCGAAGTCAAAGTCAAAGTCAAAGTCAAAGTCGAAGTCAAAGTCGAAGTCAAAGTCAAAGTCAAAGTCAAAGTCGAAGTCAAAGTCAAAGTCGAAGTCAAAGTCAAAGTCGAAGTCAAAGTCAAAGTCGAAGTCAAAGTCAAAGTCAAAGTCAAAGTCAAAGTCAAAGTCAAAGTCAAAGTCAAAGTCAAAGTCAAAGTCGAACTCAAAGTCAAAGTCAAAGTCGAACTCAAAGTCAAAGTCAAAGTCAAAGTCAAAGTCAAAGTCAAAGTCAAAGTCAAAGTCAAAGTCAAAGTCAAAGTCAAAGTCAAAGTCAAAGTCAAAGTCAAAGTCAAAGTCAAAGTCAAAGTCAAAGTCAAAGTCAAAGTCAAAGTCAAAGTCGAACTCAAAGTCAAAGTCAAAGTCGAACTCAAAGTCAAAGTCAAAGTCAAAGTCAAAGTCAAAGTCAAAGTCAAAG